>JAKWJD010001761.1:4100200-5300200 GCA_027705065.1 Solanum peruvianum | reverse complement strand
GGTCATGATATATAGTTACAAACAAATACTGAATCTGTGCAACTTTCTGTTAGGATGAGATATTTTTAAAACTTTGCTTAGTACATTCATATAGTTGGAAAAAAATCCGCGAAATATAATATAGCGCATGGAAACTATTAGAGAAAAATAAATAAGGCATAAATCAGACTTTTTTTTTGGAATAAACAATTAAATAATAAGGAGAACTTCAAATTTTGACATGGCATCCTTTAGTAATAAGTAGCGTAAACTAGAGCTTTAGGCTAAAATAATGCAAGGACTAGTTCTTGGAAAGTAAGCATCAAATGAAATTATTAAGATGGTGATGTTTGTGCTATGAATGACCATTTGTTGTTGGAGGAGTATTAGGGTAATAAAATTGTTCAATAATTCTCTTATGATGGTGTAGAAAATAAAATTTGCTTCGAAAAAATAATCAAGAACGGAAAATTATAGCAACAATCCATTTTTTATTTCAAGTGCTAGTGTTACAATCTTCATGATTCCTCTAAATTTGCCTTTTCAAATATAAATTCAAGGGATTTTAAATCTTGATCTTGAACTTGGGATTATCTTGATCTTGATCTTGGACTTCAACTTGGACTTGGACTTGATCTTGATCTCTATCTTGATCTTGATCTTGGACTTTAACTTAGACTTGATCTTGATCTTTACTTGAACATTATCTTGATCTTGACTCTCTAGTTGAATTGGAGCTTGATCTTGAATCTGGTGTTCTTTATCATGATCGTTCTTGAACTTGATCTTGGACTTGAACTTGAACTTAGACTTCATCTTGATCTTGACTTTATAGTTGAATTCAATGGCTTGAAGACTGATTTTGAATCCGGTGGTCTTGATCTTAATTGTTCTTGAACTTGAACTTGGACTTAGACTTGATCTTGACTTGAATTTTATCTTGATCTTGACTTTCTAGTTGAATTCAACGACTTGGAGCTTGATCTTGAATCCGGTGGTCTTGATCTCAATCGTTCTTGAACTTGATCTTGACTTCTTCAAATTTTGAACTTGAGCACTTGAATTCTTGAATCCTTGAATTGTTGAATTCTTAAACTTGTATAGAAATTTATGGCTTTTGATCCATGAGATTTCTCTAGCTTCTTGTTTAGAATTATTGGTCTTCTTTTCTGAATTATAAGACCCCTATTTAAGTTTTAGAATAGAGGAGTTGCGATTGGAACAAGACTCCCTTAGCCAATCAAATTTAAGTGGCATGTCATATGGGCTTTATGGAGCGAGCTTTAATTAAATTCATATCTATTGAATTGAAATAATTAAATCAATTATATTAATCCATAATACTTATTTGGACTAATATATTCATTAATTTAATATAATCCAAACAAATTTATAAATTTATATTTAATAAGTTTTTAAGTGACTACAAATGCCCCCTTCTTCAAGTCTTGTCAAGATATTTTATCTTTTAAAGACTAGGCTTGAAGAATATAAAGACTTCAACTTGCATACTTGGAGATTTGAAGACTTCATCTCGAAACAATTGTATTCATAAGTGTTTTCCTCTATTGAGTCACCACTATTTGGTGCAACTCTGAAATTTTATTAAAGATTACTCATAGCTTTAAATCATGTAACGTATCGAGTGGGAACATTTGGTTTTTTGACACTCATGCAACTGAACTTAGAGTTTGTTCTAAGTGCTACGTACCTCAATAAAGAGGATAAAGTCACTATGTGGTTTTGGAGGATTGATTGTCTTTTTTGTTGTTGTGTCGTACACAATTTATACTCTTGTCAGCCAAGAGTGACATGTAGTTTAGGCTCGTACCTTAAGGAACATTTTAATTCGAAGATTTAGCTAAAACTTAAAGATATTTTTAATATACATTTTAGACTAATGTCTCAAGAAGCATTTCAACTTAATGATTTAACTCAAACTTGATGATTTAAGGGACATACAATTTAAGCTCGTGTTTCTAGGAGCATTTCAACTTGAATATTTAACTCAAACTTGAAGATTAAGTGACAAACAGTTTAAACCTCGTTTGTCAAGGAGCATTTCAACTTGAAGATTTAACTTTAACTTGAAGATTTAAATGACATACAATTTAAGCTCATGTTTCAAGGAGCATTTTAACTTGAAGAGTTAAGTGACATACAGTTTAAGCTCATGTTTCAAAGAGCATTATAACTTGCATTTTAAGCTCATGCGTGAAGGAGCATCTAGATATACATTGACTCTTCAAAATCATCTTTAGATGCAGACTTGCCCCCACTTTGGAGTTTTTCTATATCATCATCTTTATGAGGTCCATAGACATGAGATGTTGATCTTCTCTTAAGCCATGCTTAATTCCAAGTCATTTGTACGAGTTTTCAACTCTTCAAATGTATTTAGATTTAATCCTTCCAAAATGTAGTGAAGACCCCAATTCGTACCTTGGATGCACATTTAAATGCTAGAAATTTTACTTAGACGATCTTTGCAGTTGAGGCTCAGACTTTTCCAGCGATAAATAAAGTCAAAAACTAACTCATCTTCACCTTGATGAACCTTTGTAAGTTCCATCATACTAACGATATGTCTTGTTCTATAGAAATGATTAAGAAATTCTTGGTCTAATCGTTTCCAACTATCAATAGAATTAGGTTGAAGATCTGTGTACCAATCAAAGGTATTTTCTCTAAGAGATTGAACGAACTCTTTAACAATATAATCACCATACGTCCCAACAACATTGCAAGTCTCGATAAAGTGCGCTATATGTTATTTGGGATTTCCTTTGCCATCAAATTGTTGAAGCTTAGGAGGTTGATAACCCTCAGACATTTTCAAGTTATCAATACTTTGTGCATGTGTCTTTGCATATATCGGAGAAAATTTTAATGAAGACTCAGATTTGTCTTTGATAGCCTCTATGATAAAGTTCTTTAATTGATCAACTAGAATCAAACCTTCAACTAAGATATGAATCTCTTTGATCTTTGTTTTTGCTTTACGCAAGACACTCTTTCGTCTTGAATTTTTGAAAGCTTCAGAGGGGATTGACTTGATCTTCTTTAAATCATGTTATCCATATTATTTGTTAGCTTGGAAAGTTTGGCATCTTGTTCGTGTGCGCACTTTGTCAGGCCTTCAATTACTTTAGTTAAGCTTGCTAGTTGTTATTTTATAGTGAAAGTAATTTTCCTATTATTTGATGCTTGAGAAGTTGAGATGAGAGGTAGTGATTGTCCCACTGGGCGTGCCAGAATTTGTAGAGAATAAATTCGCGTCGAGAAAATAATAATCAAGAACGAAAAATTATAGCAAAGATCAATTTTATTATTTCAAGTTTTAGTGTTACAATCTTCATGATTCCTCTGAGTTCGCTTTTTCAAATATAAATTCAAGGGATTTAAAGCTTGATATTGAACTTGGGATTAATCTTGATATTGATCTTGGACTTTAACTTGGACTTGATCTTGATCTATATCTTGATCTTGATATTGGACATGATCTTGGAGTTGTACTTGATCTTGATCTTGACTTGAACTTTAACTTGATCATGACTTTCTAGTTGAATTCAAGGGCTTGGAGATTGATCTTGAATCCGGTGGTCTTTATCTTGATCGTTCTTGAACTTGATTTTAGACTTGAACTTGGACTTAGACTTTATCTTTATCTTGACTTTCTAGTTGAATTCAATGGCTTTGCGCTTAATCTTGAATCCGGTGGTCTTGATCTTGATCGTTCTTGAACTTGAACTTGGACTTAGATTTGATTTTGATCTTGATATTGACTTTCTAGTTGAATTCAAGGGCTTGGAGCTTGATCTTGAATCCGATGGTCTTGATCTCGATCGTTCTTGAATTTGATCTTTACTTCTTCAAATCTTGAACTTGAACACTTGAATTCTTGAATCCTTTAATTCTTGATTTTTTGAATTCTTAAATTTGTAGAGATATTTATGGCTTTTGATCCAAGAGCTTTCTCTAGATTCTTGTTTAAATTATTGGTCCTCTTTTCGGAATTATGATACCCCTATTTATAGTTTTAGAATAGAGGAGTTGCGATTGGAACAATACTCCTTTCACCCAATTAGATTTAAGTGACATGTCATATGGGCTTTATGGAGCAGTCTTTAATTAAATTCATATTTATTGAATTTAAATAATTAAATCAATTATATTAGTCCATAATATTTATTTGGACTAATATATTCATTAATTTAATATAATCCGAACAAGTTTATAAACGTATATTTAATAAATTTTTAAGCGACTACAGATGGAATATGGACATAAATTGTGTATAATGCTAATCTTTACTCCCTTTAGATTGGAAGATGATAATGATGAATCAAAGACATTAAATATCATATTTTTTAAAAAAATATGTTAAATATCATATTATATAATTTTAATAAATCTGCCAAAAGTTTTCGATATCGAATTAAGCGACTGATGTCATTAGTATTTTTGGATGTACTAAGGACAACAACTAATTTTTGAGAATCATGTCGCGGATCGAGATTGACCCTAGTCGTAACACGGTGCTTGGAGCTACATATGACCCCAAGGAAAGCTCATAGACGTGCATGAAACTAAGATAAGAAAGAAATACAGATAGAAGATAATTGAATGCGAAACTAAAGGAGTCTAGAAATATCAATCGACGAATATCTAAGTACAAATAGTTGAATTTGAACTGACTTGTCGTAAAACCTCTACTAAGATTAGTTGCTAGGACAAACCCCAACCTAACTCCAACTATTTGAAATTAAAAGTAAATGACTGAAAGGAGATATAACTGTTGACCTCAAAAAGATGAGGACTCACCAACTCGTATGTTGCTCAATGGAGATAGTACTAATAATTAACTGCAAGCTGGATACCGAGTGTTGGAACCTATATTCTTTAACAATATTGGAAGAAAGTATATATTAGTACTTTGAATACACTGAGTATGTAAGATAACACATGATAAGTGTAATAACTGAGCATGATGAATCTATAAGACATGTTGATGCAATAACCAAGTAAAATAACATAGAACTTAGATGTACTGAATTGAAATTCTTAAATACAGGATCATGCAATAACTAAAAGACTAGTTATAGGAGATACTAAAGTCGACATACAAACATGTGAGGTACTACATGGAGTTTGATGTATAATCCCCTCAAAAGGGCCAAATGTAGTTTGACATGAAATACAAACAGTAGAATGAGATAGTGCATGAACGTTGAGCAATGGAATCAACACAGAGCTTGAAGATGCGATGAAATGCAGCTTAATGATAGAAAGAATCTCGTATTAAACATTTTAGCTAAACAACCCAATACTTAACTTGGACTCTAGAGCTGAAAATGAGTTGAAAAAAATTTATGATATTGATGATTACATAATTACAGAGATTTTAATTTTAGGGTAGTTTTTATGATAAGAAAAAAGAGTCATTAGAGTCATTTTTTAGACGAATATACCTTAACAAGGGGTAAAGTATATGAATCATATGTATCTGCTCCACTTTTTACATGTTCTATTTTATTTATAGTAAGTAATTAGTTTTAAGGAAAATAAGGAATTTTCAGAATTCCAGAAACTTTTAAACATTTGGCCCGTTCAACGATAAACCATAGAATGATGAAAGATCCTAATTTTAAATCTCAATTTAAGCTAATTTAAATTTACCTTACTCCTCCTTATAAGAAGGATGAGGAGAACGAGGTAGACCAGATGTTTGGGCTTCCTTTTTCAGTGTGTTCTTTTTGAACTTTGGAGAGGCCCAATACTCATTCAATGTTTTCCATATATCTTCATGAATCCACGATGGCCTCATATCTTGTTTTCGGGCATACCAAAGCAAATTCAACCTACGAGAACATTTTCTAAAAAAAGTTTCTCGTATCTTTGGTTCGTGCTCGAGAGACCATGCACACTTCATCTGCATATAATTGAATTTTTAGATTGAATAAATGTCCAATATAAGAATTTTTCTCTATAAACAATATATAAATCACAAATATATATGTGTCATGCATCTAAATCGATTAACTTGTTTGAGACCAGGGAGTTATTAAACACTTCAAGTAGATAATTGATTTATTTTACCTTGAAGCCATCAAACATTCTCTCTCTAATGTTCAATGGAACATCTTTCCAGTACCTCCATGGCTCGCGATAACACGAACACATTGATTCAATCATAGCATTCACGGGCTGAATAGAAGGATAAAACCTGTCATTATATTTAAAATTGTGATGATACATAAGCTACTACAAAATGAAAACAAATGAATATACAAGGATAAAAAAATCAAAATATAATAATGCGTCTAAAGTAGTTTATAGTAGTGCACTTCTCATTTTGCACAAGGCTCCACTTATTAACAAAACGATTAAAAAGATTACATAAATACTTACCCCAATCCATCGGGAATAATACTCAATCTCTGGAGTTCATCATACTTTCCAACATTTGGAGGATTTTGCCTATGTGCAGAAGCTTTTGTACGAGGCCGTGTTGCTTGTGGATGACTGTTACCTCCATTAGCTATCTAAAAAATAAGCGTCAGAAAAAAAAGCAGATTTATCCAATGAATCGATGTCGAAGTCCTATTAACTCCAGCAAATAGAGCTCTGAAATGGAGATAAATACAAAAAAATTCTCAATGATAAAGAATGTGAATCTTAATCATTCAAATCAATCCATTAAGTGCATTTCTTTTCTTTCCTTTTGAACCCCTGAATGGGTCTTAACATATCTGAAAGAATAAGATCTATAACAGAATCTTAACAGCGTTCGGAGGCTCGTTATTCTTCACACCACTTACTTTTCTTCTCAACCACGTACCACTTTTTCTCTCCTTTTCTGATATGTGTGAATTCAATGTTATTCTCTCTTTTCAGTCTCATTGATGACTAAAATAAATAGTTTGAGCAAAAGACTGCCTCTACATATGTAATTAATCTTGTGAAAAATAAGTATTTTTCCCTAATTAGTGGTTTTATTTTTCAACTTATCCATGTTTACAAAGTTCAAACATATCTGAATATAACAAACAATTGTTGACAAAGCTAACTTTAGCCTTCGAGTTATTTGGAGATTTTGATCGACATGAGCTTAATTCTTTAAAAATTCATTTTATCTTGTTGTGGTATTTTTATATATTAATATATAGGTTTTATTTGTATTTTAGATGATAAAAGTTTTATATAAAATATAGGTTTTTCTAATATTATTTTCTATCAAAAAAAATTATTTTGCTGAAATGAGATTTTATAATTTGTATTGATACACTGTAATTTCATATGCACAATTAGATATTGAAAACAAACAAAATTAATCATTTGGTGTTCAAATCCACAGACTATCTAAAAATTTAAATGAACATTCAAATCCGTACATCTAGATCTTTACTCACATTGTTAGGTAGAGATAGGTTTTGAATAGTGAAAGGTGAAAGCAACGAGTTCCACAAACATGATCGGAAAAGGCAAAATCCAAATTGGACATAGAGAAAAAGAATAATGTTGAGATGGTGGAAATAATATAGTACTCCAAGTTTTATGAGGAAAAGGAACAACTACAAGCATTCCAAGTTTAATGAGGAAATGGAATCACTAGGAGTTTATTGAAGTAGAGTTGAAGTAGGAAGGGACTATTGTTCTATAAACAAAGCATGGTTTTCTCCAAAGAAGGTTGTGCACTTACATAGGCGATACAAGTAAAACATAGTCTTAATGTGAGAGAGTTCAAATTGAAGTGTTGTTGAAGTGCTGCAAAGAACATAATTGAAGAATCCTAATATTTTTAGTTTGAGTCTTTTGTTAAAGTTGTTGCAATTCATTTCCTATGAAATTTAGTGTTTTTGGTTTTTTGAGTTGGGGAAAACTTAAAGATGTTGGAGAAATTGGAGTTTATAATTTCTTAGGCTACATTAATATGTAACTATTTGTAGTTTGAAGTTTTATTGAGTTGATAAAAGTTTGAAAGTGAATCTGTTGGGCAATTACAAACGGACTTATTTTGGAATAATGAATATTCTAAGGAACATATAAGCCATCCCTATAATAATTATATAGGTCATAATTCCAACAATTATTCTCAGAGCTGGATATCTCATTAAAGAGTCTAATAAGTCAAGGTCAGAACACTATGAATTCTGCACCTCCTCTTGGACACAGTCAAGGAGAACACATAAATAGGCACACTTATTTAATTGGAAATAAATATTACTCTTAGTGGAAGACAAGAATGGAGGACTTCATTCAAGTTGAAGACTATGAACTACACGTGAGAGTTTTTGATGGACCTTTAATGCCTACAATCAAGGACAACGAAGGAAATGACATTCCTAAACCTAAGGCTCTATACGGAAAAGCTGACTACAAGATCCTAGGAAAGATTGACAAGGCTTAATGCATTCTCATATGTGGACTCGGACCTTACGAGTTAAACCACACCTTTGATGTACTACTGCTAAACAAATATGTGATACACGTCTAAACGCACATAAAGGTACTACCCAAGTTCAAAATTTCCAAATCGCTAGACTATTCACTGAATTGAGTCCTTCGATATGAAAAATGGAGAGTGACTTAAGGATGTGATCACTAGATTCACCAGAGTGGTCAACGAATTAATGTAGTACACTACAAAGGAACATGTAGATAAGTTTCTTCAAGTCTACCTAGATCATGGAAAATCAAAGTTACTTCTATAAGAGAGGCCATAGGCTTAAAAAATATGACTTTCGATGATCTTGTAGAAAATCTAAAAACATATGAGATGAATGTCGAAAGTGCCAAAAGAAGTGAAGGAAATAATGATAAGAGTCTTGCTCTCAAGGGAACTGATGAGAATGATTAATCTGATCTATTGATGATGATATATCCATGATAAGCAAAAATTTCAAGGAACAGTTCAAGAAAAACAAGAACTATGGGAAGAAATCTTCTCCTACCAAGGAGAATAACACAAAAAAAGGCCTGAAATGAAGGATGTTAAAAATGTGGTGAAACTGACCATCAAGTAAAGAATTATCCTTTGTGGAAAGTTAAGTGGAGAAAATAAAGGGTAGAAAAGTAGAAAAGAGAACTGGGAAACAAAAGGAAAAATAATGAAAAGGAAAATAATCAAGTTATATATTCTAGTTGGGAAACAGGTACAAATAACTCTGAGGAGTATGATGACATTGCACTTATGGCCATAGAAGATTTAGAACTTATATCTAATTCTGACACTGAGGAAGAGAAGGTAAACATTTCTTATCTCAAAGATTAAACCAGGAAGAAATTATCATATTTAATGCTCACTCTCATAAATACCAAACAAAAACTGAACCGTGACAAGAATCAGTTCGTAGCTTCTATGACTAGCCTAAAGTTTGAGTATATTGATCTTGTAAAACTCAATACCGAGCTATAAGAAAAGAACAAAGATCTTCTTGAAAAGGCTCATCAACTTGATTCTTGTAACCTTTCCCTCAAATCTGAAAACTTAAAATTAAGTGTCATTGCTAAGGAAAAAGATAAGGAGTGTGACCAACCCCTACGTTAATAAGATGTCAAAAGGCTTAAAGACGTATTATTCTCATACAAGTAAAAATCTAAGAGAATGAATCTTGAATAATCTAGCATTAAATATTCGTCTGAACAAGCAAATAAATGGACTAAGTTTTCCATGATTGTAACCCATATAGGAACTAACATCCATTACACAAAAGCTAGAATAGGTTTTGATTACCAGTCTATGAATGGCAATCCTGGTCACTCTAGAAACACATGTGCTTTACAACCAGAATCAATAATAACAATAATAATTGAACTAACATGGAATAGCAGTGGGAGGTGGACAAAAATGACAAGTTAAAGACATTCGAAAAATAGGTAAAACTAGGACCCTCAATCGAAAATGTGTAATATGTCGGAGTCTTGAATTACAACTTGCTCAGCATATCACAACTTTGTGATAAAGGAAACAAGGTAATTGTCTCTTCCATAGGAGTTGAAAGTAATAAATCTCGAAACAAAGAAAATTCTCTTAATTGGACAAAAATATAGCATGTATATATTGTAGATACTACAAATGTATGGGCTGCAAATCTTATATGTCTAAGTGTAATTGATAGAGATCCTTCACTATGGCATAAATGTCTAAGTCATGTTAGTCATACAATTAATTAAAAAAACTTATTTCTCAAGATTTAGTAACAGGACTTCCTAAACCTAGTTTAAAGAAGAGAGATTTTGTGAAGAATGTACTCGAAGAAAATAGATAAAAACATTCTTTAAATATAAACAGGTTATAAGATCAACCAGATGCTTAGAATCGGTAAACATGGATATATGTGTACCTATGAGGGTTAGAAGTATAGTAGGAAAATGTGTTTTTACTAGAGAGGAGTTTACAAGGTACATTTTTCATGCATTTGAAGCCTTTTGTACATTAAAAATAAAACTTCAAAAGAAACTTGACAAAAAACTGGTGGTTACCAGAAATGATCATGGAACTAACTTTGTTCAATATTATGAATCTCATGGGGTTGATCACATTTTCTCTTCTCCTAGGACTCCTCAACAAAATAGAGTAGAAAAAATGAAAAATAGAACCCTTCAAGAAATGGATATAACTATGATGATTGCTAGCAATATAACTAATCAATTTTGGAATCAAGCCATGAATACTACATGATATACTATAAATAGATGCATGTCTAGATCTATGCTAAATAAAACTCACTACTAATTACTAAAATGCATAAAGCCTAACATATCTCACCTAAGAACCTATAGGTGTAAATTGTTAAATCATAATAATGGAAAGAATATATTAGGAATGTTTTATTCTAGAAATGATGAGGGAATTCTTCTAGCATATTCTTCATATAGAAAAGCTTTCAAAATTCGAAATAAAAGAATAATGTGTTTAAAAGAGAGAGTACATGTATTATTTGTTGAAACAAATGTTATAGCAAACCAAAGTCTTCAAGATGAACCATTAATATTATATGCTAAAAATGAAAAAGAGAAGTACACGAACCAGGTTCTTCCCCTGCAGATGATGTTAACACTACTCTGTGTCATGGAGCAAATGAAGAAAACTCAGAAGAACGATCTGAGCAAAATCAAAGAGAGTCGATTGATAATTATGAGAGAGTTTTGTTTAGTGTTGGTCATGTGCTCGATTTCAAGATAATCCTAAGGAACCTCATTTACAAGTTGTTAAAAGGATTATACGCTACCTAAAATGAACCACAAACTTGGGACTCTAGTACCCAAATGGAAGCAATTTCAAACTAGTAGGATATGCATTTATGCAATCTATGAAGGAAACTTAGTGGACATTGAGAGTACTACACGTATGGATAACTTCTTAAGGTCATGTTTTATCTATTGGGAAACAAAGACATATATTTTGTTCTATCTATTTTCGAAGCGTAATAAGTTGTTACGTTTTTCAACATAAAAGGACAAAATACATTTAACATTCGACATTACTTTTTAAGGGACAATGTAGAAAAGGGTTGGTCTCCATAATTTTTGCACTATTGAAAAACAAATCATAGATATCTTCACCAACGAATTAGCAAGAGAACACTTTGAAAAGAACAAATTTGAACTAGAGATGATTAAAATTTCCTAAGCCACCCTCCATGACTACTAAAGACTACTATGCATGAAGAAAGAACGCATAAAGATCGAAATATGGGTCAGACTGTCCTAAAATACAAGTATGTATTCAACTCTTGATTCAAAATGCATAAATTCAAAACTAGAAGCAATAACATGTTCCTTCCACGTGTCACAATAAAAACTATAACCACCATACTCAAATAATACACTATAATTTTCAACAAACTAAAAACCATACCATCATTATGGAAGCCTACTTCAACTTTATTCCATTTGAAACTCTTTGCGTTCTTGCACTTCTCATAGAACAAACCAATATGGCTCCACCACCACTAAATACACACACCCCTAACTGCAACCTCAGTTCCTCCTCTAGTAAACTAGACCATCACACTCTTTTTACCCTGAAAACTCCACCAACCACGGATTCCTTACCACCACCCCCAAACCTATCAATACTACAATATCCTACCTTAACCTTTCTCTTAGTAAGTTTTGACAATTGTTATTTTCGAGGAACAAGTTTGCGCATCTATTTTGCTCGAAAGTGTGTTTGTGGATACCACTAGAATATATCACCGTGATGCTTCCCACACTTTACAACTTCATCTTAAGGGGATCTAGGGTTATTTTTGGAAATTCAGGTAATTTAGGAGGAACACAGTAGGAGCTTATCGCTGAAACTGGTTCACCCATTTGGCTCATCTTTGATGCATCTAGTTTAAGGGAATTTCGTATTAGCATAATATAGGAATTAAATATATGTTCGAAATATACCATGCACATTTCACATAATGTCCCTAAACGAGTAAGTTCAAGATTACAAAAGGCTACTAGCAAGCCTATGCTCGTGCCAATAGATAAACCTCGACGGACTCTTCCTACTACGTATTTTATGGTTATCCTTGTTCGTATAACCCATTTAGTGAATAGAGCTCTTGATTAAGGTCTCCTCTACTTTTAAACCAACAAATCAAGTCCTCAAAAACCTCATTTATCCCTCCACCGACCCTACAAAAAAACCTGATGAACCTGATGAGTTAGCACGGGCTAAGAATGGTAAAAGCGTGGCTTCCTCTAGTCGTAATATAAAATGGGCTTCTTAACCTAGTCTTTCAAAATGTACCATTTGTACTGTTTAAAGGATTAGTTTAGTGATTCATGTAGTCATGAAGCTTTTCTCTATTTCTAAATCTTCTCAGGATGAATTATAAGGGGAAATGAGAAGGGATAATTTTATTCTAGAATTAGGTGATGATTTTGTGGACACCCTATATGTTAGGAATTCTTTGTTAATACACTTTAAGCAAGACAATATTCTCCACAGTAGGGTTATTACTAGGTTTGGTGGTTCTTTGATGTGTACCCTTATGGTTCTTCTAAATATACATGTTTGGACTAACTTGTTTCTTCCTGGCAATATGCGTCGCCATATGGGAAGATAAGAAACTCGGCTATTTCAGATCAATGCTTCTAGTTATCTACCTCTAATACTAGTACAGTTCATGTTATCTCATTTACTCTCATTTTTTAATGTATGGCACAAATTTTTGGGTTCCTAATATAGGTTGGTCTTACTATGTAAATAAGGATTATCTCATATATTATATGAGTTACCATCTTACCTAGAGATATTTTGCCTTTTAGAGAATGATCCCACCTTTGAATTTCATATCAAAGTAGACAAGGTTGCAATGTTACCACTCCATAACCTACTATTTGATATTGTTCATAAGAATAATTTATCGTAACCCCAAATACACATTGAGGCCAATATCATAGACCTAACACTTTTGGAGATGCTTGTTTCTAGGGTTCCATCAATTTTTCTGGTCTTATCTTATGCCATCAGCATTCCATTTATGTTTAGGACAAAACTCGTCATGTTTTGGGCTATGAGTTCTTGTTGGGAAAGATTTTTGATCACTTTGGGGCTCTAGTTAAAGAATGGCAATATCAGACCACAAAGGATGTTCTATCTAAGGTGAACTAGGTTGCAGTGCCTGATACTCCTAGGGGAGATTAATTCACCACTTTAGAGGCTTTGGGCATCGTTCAATGTTAAGGAAGCAAAGATTTTTTCACTAAAGAAGTCTCATTTGACAACAACAAATTAGTTGCATATTCTTATGGTCTTGAACATTCTGGTTTAAAGGAAGAGAATGTGTGTTTGAAGGTTGACTTTGCTTTAGATCAGGAAGTTCTATTAGCTAAAAAATCCACAAACTCTAATAATCTCAGAGGCCACTTTGACTTTCTGAAAAGGGATCTTACCTTACCTCTCTTTCCGCATCCACTCCTTCCTAGCTTTTCCATACCATGTGTTCCTAGTGTATCTTCTCTTGCTTGTATTCTTTTCTTTTATTTATAAGGTTACCTGTTAATGTACTTGGTATTAGTTCCAATTGTTTTAGCCTTGATAGTGTAGTTGATTTCTTTGCAACCCTTAGTATTATACTTCTATGCTTTATTGATATATTCTTATGATATCTGAAGGGGGATGGTGTTATGTATGATTATTTCCTAGTCTTATAACATGTTACTTCGAGTTCTATGTTTTTGTAACATCTATCAGTAGGTTGAAAGCACACACAAATTCATTGGTTTGTCATCGTCAAATGGGGGAATTTTTAGACAGATATAGGTTTTGAAAAGTGACAGGTGCAAAGAATGGTCAACAAATATGACCATAGAAAGACAAAATCTGAACTAGGCATAGAGAGTAAGAATAATGTTAAGGCGATGGAAATAATACAGTACTCCAGTCCCATGAGGAAAAGGAACCACTACAAGTATTCAAAGTCCCACGAGTAAAAGGAATCTCTACAAATTTGCTTAAGTAGAATTGAAGTAGGAATCGACTCTTTTTTCTATAAATAGTGCAAGGTTTTATTCAAAGAAGTTTGTGTGCACTTACATAGAGATACATGTAAAATATAGTCTTAGTCTGAGAGAGTTCAAATTGATGTTTAGTTGAAATTTTGCGGAGAAAGAAATTTGAAGAATTATATTTTGTTTAGTTTTAGTATTTTTTTAAAGTTGTCGTAAATTTTTTTTCCAGTGAAATCTAGTGTAGTTGGATGTTTGAGTTGGGCGCAACATGAAGATCTAGGACATAAAGCTAGAGGTTTGTGTTCTGAATCTAGGTATTAGCGTATATAATTTCTAAGGTTATATTAGGTTGTAAACGTTTGTAGTTTGAAGTTTTATTGAGTTAATAAAAGTTTAAAAGTGAAATTGTTGGGCAACTACAAATATAATTACTTTGAACTGCTAATCATTCTAAAGATCAGATTTCCCATAAAAGATCCTTAGAAGAATTATGGAGGTCATGATTGCAACACACATCTGAATATATATGTGTACATTCATATTATATGTCTTAATCTCAATTAAAATAAATGAGTCCCTATACATAATTAGTCTTCTTGACAATAAAAAGTAGGAGCAAGAAGTTTAAACTTAAATACCTTTTGACGTTTTGATTGCGATGGGCTTTGCACAATATCATTTTGCTGAATGGAGGTTCGGACATCTTCCTTAGGAGGCTGCAGACACGTAATCTTAAGTCTATGCAGGTTGCATAATACATAGAAAAAAAGTTGACGGAAAATACACTTACTTTCGAAGTTGATTCAGGAACGTGTTTGTATCTAGCGGATGCACCAATCCCAGGACTGTTATCTATAGTTGCTCCAGGTTTGGAAGCTTCCTCTATATGAAGTTTAACATATGGAAAAAAGATTTATGTTACGTTAGGCATTTAGAGAAAAATTAAAATACACTTTAAGAAGCAAAGTTTTGAAAAATAACTAAAAAAATCATTCTAATTTTTAAACAAATTTTTTTTATAAAAAAATGAAAAACTAAATCATGTACAATAATGGAAAACAATACTTGATGATATTTAATTTAAGATACGCCTCTTCTACATCTATACCCCCCCCCCCCGCCCAATCACTTTTACTGAGATACACCATCCAAAAAGATAAAAATAGAAATTAACATAACCCTATAAGAATAGTTTCAAAATAATTACCTTTGATGTCTTCTGGTTGTTCTTTATCAAGCACCGTCTTCTCAACAAAGTCATATAGATCATTTTTATTTTTTGTGTTAGTGTATTCAACAGATTTTTTATTCGGCATTAGATTTTCTCCCATTCCCCCTTCATTTTCTATATTGGACTTTTTATTTTGCACCATCTTCATGGGGGATTTCCTTCCCTTTTCAATTTTCGCTCCAAATATCTGTGGAATCAAACAAAAGACGGGATCAATCGAGGTATCTATTCAAATTTAAGAATTCATGCATACCAAAAAGTAGAACACTTCCTCTATAGTACTAATGGATTTAAAGTGGAAAAACAAAGTATTAAAATAGAAACAAACAATTCAATTAATTAAGAGCAGAACTACTATATGAAGCTTTCTCCTTATTATAATAATTATAAAAAGTTGGAACATATTATGTATGAAAATCTTTTCCCAATTTAAGAAAACATGGAAAATGAATAAATAGACTTTTTTTATTTTTAGAAAAATAGCAATATGATAACGGTTATATTTCCTAGTACATGTATAAATTAATGAAAAAAATAACCTTTTTAAATTATAGTTGTTTTGCCTATGCCAAACATAGATTGAGCATTAAGTCATACAAATATGAAAATATCTCATAAATCAGTAAACCTATTTATCAGGTTATTAATTCATAGTCCAGTGAATGTGACAAAAATAATTCCACTATGAAGTCAAGGAATGTGTGTTTGTAAGGAGTTTTGCGCTTAAACCATCTCTGACCTATAGGCTAAACTTAGGTAGGTTATATCCATGTGATATATTAATGAACAAAAATCATCTTTTTACTATTTAAAAAATTACAATATTCATCCCTCCATTAGTTCAAGAAACTTACCGCGATAGTCAAAACAATCTTTATTCAAAGATATTTATGTTATGTCATTTTCAGTTATGCATATTTTACGAAAAAAGCTTGAGTTATTCAACATCCTCCCCCAGTTTTACTAAAACCCAAATAAAAATTAATGAATCACTTTCTTCATTCTATCTTTTCTTGTTCATGGAACGAGCTAGCTTAATTTCTTCAATTTTGTGAAGACTTTGGAAAACAACTGATAAATAGAATGAATTTTGTGAAGTTGGTGTTGAACTTTATCTTACCACCAGCAAGTATAGTGATGTTAGCATGTGAACGACCAAATTCTTTTTCATGAAAAGATGAGGATTGTTTTAGGACGAATTTTCCTTGGATAAGATATAAGGATGAAGTTGTTAGTTCACTAGAACCTCTTTTAGAGTTATAGAGATAATTCATAACTTTAAGCAAAGGTTACACTTCCTTTTAAGAATTTTGATTTTGTATACTCATCAATTGAAATTGATCAACTAATGGAAGATAAATTTGTTAAGTTAAAATTGATCAACTAATGGAAGGTAAATTTGTTTTATGAATAGTAAAATAATCCTTCAAATTTTCAAGAATATTTTTTTATTTCACCTTGAAATTTGGGGCTACCAACATTTTGTCTAGCATGATGATGATAATTACATAGAATTATTTCGTACATATATCAAGATAGTTTTGCCCTACTATCAAGAATGAGATAAAACAACAAATGAAAAATGATTTAAGATTCATGATAGGAGAGATAAGCAATTATTTTTCTAAAGCAGTAACACTTGCTAGGTTAAACCGGAGAAGAAAAAGTGAATAGAAAGGCAGCAATAATGAAAAAACAAAATTAAAATTTTAAAGTATCAAACTCACCATGATATAATCATTGTCTTTCATTGTAAGAGCAAAATGAGATGGAATTTAACGTATCTCTCTTCTCAACCTGAATTAAATGAAGGAATAACTACTTTAGAAAAAAAATAGCTAATAGAATTCTAGAGAACTTCTAAAAATTACAGAAAAAATCAAGAAAAATCTATGCTTTATCAAAACATGAATTAATTTTAGAGAAAAAATCATCACGAAACAACACAACAAAAAAGAAGAAACAACAACAAAATAGAATGTGGAAGTTTGAAAACTCACTTTCTTTTTAATTTTGCTCAAGAATTTGGTGTTTGTTGGGAAATATATATATATATATATATATATATATATATATATATATATATATATATATATATATATATATATATATATATATATATATATATATAGACAAACATACATATATATAGACACAAACACACAAAAAAAACACCTTGAATATGGTATTTTTGGTACTCTTCTTTGAATTTTGAGTTCTGCTTCTAGAAAGTCGTGATAATTGAGAAATAGAATTCACGTTTTTGTTTTGAGCTTTATCTTTATTCCTTTTATAAATTCAATCCATATATATATATATATATATATATATATATATATATATATATATATATATATATATATATATATATATATATAAAATCTAAGTTGAATCATTACTATAAATTGTTTAAAAGTCTAGTAACAAATTAAAGAATTGTTACCTGAATTGCCAATGGAAAACAACACAAAGAGAAAGAAAACTTTAAGCAAATGTTCCCATCTTCATTTTTTCTCAATCTTCTATACACAATTTGTGAAAATGAGAAGCATCAAGGTCTCTTATAAAAATAATAACAATAATAATAAATGTAGTTTATAAAGTAAATATAGGATATAGATTTTCTCATAATTTTCCGTCAAAGGTCAATTAAACAATCAACTCAAAATAGATTTTTTAACACGCAATTAATTCATTTTGCCTGTATATGAAGAGTAATAATAATTTTTTAATTTTACATATAATAACAATTGCATCTATATTATAAATTAAATGGAGATGATATGAAAATAAATACATGAAGATATGACTCAAGGAGTTAGAAAAAGTGTCTATGGTTCAGTCAAACATATTTAATTTAGTCAAAAAGTAATTTATATAAAGAAACTCATTAATTAAAGAAATAATGTAAAAAAATTTAAATTTTAAAAGAATTAATTTCTTTCTTAGAATAGTGAAACTTTAATCTTTGACTTTTAACAAATATTAATAGTTTTATTATTTATTATCAAGGTGAAATTATTATCCATGGGGAATCTCATGTGACAAGGTTTATTTTTAAATAAAAAAGAGATTAGTGTATTACACACACCTCTGAGGTGTCTTTCTCTAACTAATATGTGGTAGTTTAGGTAAAAAAACTCAAAATAAGAGATTATCTTTTTACATGGAACAAAACATTTCTCAAAAACTATTTTTTTCAATTTTTCATATTCGATATGTAAGAATGTCACCAACATGGATTACAGTGCAATGGTAAGAATGCTCTATCCTTGAATACAATTTTTGACTTTAAGCACTGCGCATGCAAAACATCTCGACGGGAGTGTAACCCCCTGAATGGGTACTGCAGTTCTCCAATGTAGGCTCCAGACACCGAATGGTAAACCTAAAATTGTTTGATAAGAATGATTTAGAAAGAAGGTTCCTTAGATATGAAAAAGAAAAGAGAAGAGAAAAACTCCTCTACTGTATGGAGGTGAAACAAGTGGTATTCCACATTGATTATGTCCTCCTCACCCTCTAGCATACCTCATCCTTGCCTCATCTTTGTATCCCCCATCCTCACCCCTAAGCGGACCCAACCCCACTTCCATTAGTATTTTCTACATTATGTACTAATACATTAGGATAATATTTTTCACATGCTTATCGAATAAAAGAAAATAAGTAAGTGAACCGCTTATTTTTGTTGGTTTAGAACACACCTAGAGAGGTACAATATTGTTCCAGAAGCTCCTAAATTCTATTCCATAACATATCATCAAAAGATACATAAGGTTATAGGCAAATTAACAGTAATTATTTTTGTTAACCCTTAAAATTAAATACAACTTAGAAATACATTGTTAGGGTTCTGAAATTCATGCAATAATCGAAGTAATAACATGTTAATCTGATTTAGATTATATAACTAATAAATTCATTAAGTTTTGCTGAAGTTCTAGAAATCCTGGTCTAATCATATTATTTGGAATCAAGAATCTAATTGGAAACTAGGGATCCAAAGGTGAAAGGAACCCACTAGTAAAATCTCACATACCTAGTGATAAGATCCACGGAGAAATATTTACATTTTGAGGCTGGAAGTGATGGAGCCTTGCCGCATTCTTGAACTAGGTTTCTTGTCCTTTTTCTTCTTTCTTGCTTTTAATTTTCTAAGTTTTTTATTAATGATTTGACTAGGGTGAGTTCTAGTTATGTTTTTAGGCTTAAACAGACTAAAATCTTATGATTTAGGGTGAAAACGACATATATTAGGTTTTAAACAAAGTAAGAAAAGACCAAAAGACCCCTGAGTTAATTGTTGTCGGACCAAACGACGACCTGGGCTGACTTTACCAAAACGGGCATAACATTTTACTCGGAGGTCTGATTTTAGCAAACTCGATGGATATGGAAAGCTAATTCAATTATCTATCATTTAATAGGTAATAATTCACCTAATCATTTTGTGCTATGATTTATGATAAATTAAAGTTGCCCGAATGCATTTTCCCCTTAATTATGTGCTAATTTTCACCTATGATCCGTAGGTATATTTACGGACCGTACTGTTCAATCGTGGTTCTTGTCAGAGAGTGGGTAAACAGGTTCTTGATCAATAAACATAGACTACGGACCGTAGACTCCGTAGTCTGACCTACGGACCCTAGGTCCATCCGTTGTTTGACACAAAGTTAATTTTTTTGGACTGAGTTTTTCTTTGGGGGGATTCAAACTCAAACGATGGATACACGGTTTTGGCCTTAGATCAGACTACGGTCCGTCGATGGTAACTGTCGGTTGCACCTGCATATTTCTAAAAGCTGATTTTTGGTCTGTTTTAGATACGGGTTGTTACACCTTTCATGATGTAAGTTCTAGAACTCAACATCCAAATTGCGAGTAGATCGATTCTTGGTTCTCATTTCAACAGCTTCTTCAGTGATGAGTTATCATATTTCGAGGAAAATAGACATGCTTGTAATATTAGTCTTTTTATTTAGTTTTCTGTTTTGTTAGAATTAGATGGGGTACATGTCCCAGCAATTCAACTCAGTTAGATGTTTTTCAAACATATTAGTAGAATCAACTTGAATTGTAAAGTTAAATATTTCAGTTGTTATTCAACTCTTTGTATGTTTAATACCTTCGTACTAGTAGAGTATTCCCCACTTTCAATAATTCATTGTTTTAGCTTCCATAGACTACATGTCTTAGTCAATTACTCTCAGTATGCTTTATATATGCTAGACATAGAGTTAGCTTGGGTTCACTCATGATCCTAAGTCCTACGTTACGTCAAGGGGTAGCGTCGGTTGTGAGATATAGTTACAATCAAATACTTATTTGTGCAACTTTCTGTTAGGATGAGATATTTTTAAAACTTTGCTTACTAAAAAATTCATATAGGTGGAAAACAATAAGTGAAATATAGTATAATGCATGGAAACGATTAGGGCAAAATAGATAAGGCATAAATAAAGCTCTTTTTTGAATAAACATTGAAATGGTGCGGAGAACTTCAAATTTTGACATTGTATCCTTTAATGATTTAAGTTGCGTAAACTAGAGCTTTAGGCCAAAATGATGAAGGGCTAGTTCGTGAAAACTAAGCATCAAATGAAATTATTGAGGTGGTGATGTTTTTACTCAGCATGACCATTTATTTTGGGGGATTATAAGGGTAATACAATTGGTGATTAATTCTCTTAAGATGGAATATGGATATAAATTGTGTTTTATCATAATCTTTACCCCCTTTAGATTGGAAATATGAGAATGCTGAATCGAAGATATTAGATATCATATTATTTAATTTAATAAATCTTCCAAAATTTCCATGTTGAATAAAGCGACTAACGTTATTAGTAAATTTGGATGTACTAAGGACACCAACTAATTTTTCAGAATCATGTCATGACTCAAGATTGCTGCTAGTCGTGACATGGTGCTTGGAGCCACATATGAACCTAAGGAAACATCGTCGACTAGCATGAATCTAAGATAATATATATATATATATAAATAAATATATATATATATATATATGTATATATATATATATATATATATATATGTATATATATATATATATATATATATATATATATATATATATATATATATATATATATATATATATATATATATATATATATATATATATCTATATGTCTATATATATCTATGTATATATCTATCTGTCTGTATCTCTATATATGTATATATATGTATAAGATAATTGAATGCCGAACTAAAGGAGTATAGAAATATCTGTAGACGAATAACTGAGTACATATAGTTGAATTTGAACTGTCTTGTCTTAAAAGCTCTACTAAGATGAGATACTAGGATAAACACCTAGCTAACTCCAACTGTTTGAAATTGAAAGTTAAGGACTGAAAGGAGATATAAGTGTTGTCCTCCAAAAGATGAGGACTCAACAACTCGGATGTTGCTCACCGGAGATAGTACTAATAATCAACTGCAAGCTGGATATGAGTGTTGGAACCTATATTATTAAACAATATTGGCAGAAAGTATATATTAGTAATTTGAATATAATAAGTTGGTAAGATAACACATGATAAGTGTAATAACTAAACATGATGGATCTATAAGACATGTTGATGCAATAACAAAGTAAAATAACATAAAATTTAGATCTACTGAATTGAATTACTCAAAAACACGATCATGCAATGACCAAAAGACTATTTGTAGGAGATAATAAAATCGACATAAAACCATGTGAGGTACTACATGGATTTTGATGTATAATCTAAATTTACCTTACTCTTCCTTATCAGAAGACTGAGGAGAACGGGTAGAACAGATGTTTGAGTTTCCTTTTTGACTGTGTTCTTTTTGAACTTGTGAGAGGTCCAATGCTCATTCAATGTTTTCATATATCTTCACTAATCCATGATAGCCTCTGATCATGTTTTCGGGCATACCAAAGCAAATCACTCAACCTACGAGAACATTTTCTGAAAAAAATTCTCGTATCTTATTTTCATGCTCGAGAGACCATGTACACTTCATCTGCATATAATTGAATTTTTAGATGTAATAAATGTCCAACATAATAAGTGTTTTTATTTAAACAATATATACATCACTAATATATATGTCATGCATCTAGATTGATTTACTTGTTTGAGACCAAGGAATATTAAATACTTCAAGTAGATAAACGATTTACTTTTACCTTGAAGTCAGCAAACATTCTCTCTCTAATGTGCAATGGAACATCTTTCCAGTACCTCCATGGCTCGTCATAACATGAACACATTGATTGAACCATAGCCTTCACAAGCTAAATAGAAGGATAAAACCTGCATTTGATTTAAAATTGTGATGTTACCGAAGCTACTGCAAAATCAAAACAAATGAATACAAGGATAAAAAAATCAAAATATAATAATGCGGCTAATTTAGTTTATAGTAGTGCACTTCTCATTTTGCACAAGGATCCACTTATTAACAAAACGATTAAAAAGATTACATTAATACTTACCCCAATCCATCGGGAATAATATTCAATCTCTAAAGTTCATCATACTTTCCAACATTTGGAGGATTTTGCCTCTGTGCAGAAGCTTTTGTACGAGGCCGTGTTGCTTGTGGACGACTGTTACCTCCAATAGCCAGCTGAAAAATAAGCGTAAGAAAAAAAAGCAGATTTATCCGATGAATCGATGTCGAAGTCCTATTAACTCCAGCAAATAGATCTCTGAAATGGAGATAAATACCCAAAAAAATTATCAATGATAAAGAATCTGAATCTTAATCATTCAAATCAACCCATTAAGTGCATTTGTTTTCTTTCCTTTTGAACCTCTAAATGGGTCTTAACAAATCTGAAAGAATAAGATCTATAATAGAATCTTAACACCGTTCGGAGGCTCGTTATTCTTCACACCACTTACTTTTCTTCTCAACAACGTACCATTTTTTCTCTCCTTTTCTGATATGAGAATTCAATGTAATTTTCTCTTTGCAACTCATTGATGACTAAAATAAATAGTTTGAGCAAAAGACTGCCTCTACATATGTAATTAATCTTATGAAAAATAAGTATTTTTCCCTAATTAGTAGTTTTATTTTTCAATTTATCCATGTTTACAAAGTTCAAACATATCTGAATATAACAAACAATTGTTGACAAAGCTAACTTTAGCCTTCGAGTTATTTGGAGATTTTGATCGACATGAGCTTAATTCTTTAAAAATTCATGTTATCTTGTTGTGGTATTTTTATATATTAATATATAGGTTTTATTTGTATTTTAGATGATCAAAGTTTTATGTAAAATATAGGTTTTTCTTATATTATTTTCTATCAAAAAAATTATTTTGCTGAAATGAGATTTTATAATTTGTATTGATACACTGTAATTTCATATGCACAATTAGATATTGAAAACAAACAAAGTTAATCATTTGGTGTTCAGATCCACAGACTATCTAAAAATTTAAATGAACATTCAAATTTGTACATTTAGATCTTTACTCACATTGTTAGGTAGAGATAGGTTTTGAATAGTGAAAGGTGAAAGCACGAGTTCCACAAACATGATCGGAAAAGACAAAATCCAAATTGGACATCGAGAAAAAGAATAACGTTGAGATGGTGGAAATAATACAGTACTCCAAGTTCCATGAGGAAAAGGAACAACTACAAGCATTCCAAGTTTAATGAGGAAATGGAATCACTAGGAGTTTATTGAAGTAGAGTTGAAGTAGGAAGGGACTATTGTTCTATAAACAAAGCATGGTTTTCTCCAAAGAAGGTTGTGCACTTACATAGGCGATACAAGTAAAACATAGTCTTAATGTGAGAGAGTTCAAATTGAAGTGTTGTTGAAGTGCTGCGAAGAACATAATTGAAGAATCCTAATATTTTTAGTTTGAGTCTTTTGTTAAAGTTGTTGCAATTCATTTCCTATGAAATTTAGTGTTTTTGGTTTTTTGAGTTGGGGGCAACTTAAAGATGTCGAAGAAATTGGAGTTTATAATTTCTTAGGCTACATTAATATGTAACTATTTGTAGTTTGAAGTTTTATTGAGTTGATAAAAGTTTGCAAGTGAATCTGTTGGGCAATTACAAACGGACTTATTTTGGAATAATGAATATTCTAAGGAACATATAAGCCATACACGATCCCTAGAAGAATTATATAGGTCATAATTCCAACAATTATTCTCAGAGCTTGATATCTCAATAAAGAGTCTAATAAGTCAAGGCCAGAACACTATGAATTCTGCACCTCCTCTTGGACACGGTCAAGGAGAACACATGAGTAGGACACCCTTATTTAATCGGAAATAAATATTACTCTTAGTGAAGACAAGAATGGAGGACTTCATTCAAGTTGAAGACTATGAACTACATGTGAGAAATACTGATAGACCTTTAATGCCTACAATCAAGGACAACGAAGGAAAGGACATTCCTAAACCTAAGGCTCTCTACGGAGAAGCTGACTACAAGATGCTAGGAAAGATTGACAAGGCTTAATGCATTCTCATATGTGAACTCGGACCTTACGAGTTAAACCACACCTCCGATGAACTACTGCTAAACAAATACGTGATACATGTCTAAACACACATAAAGGTACTACCCGAGTTCAAAATTTCCAAATCGCTAGACTATTCACTGAATTGAGTCCTTCGATATGAAAAATGGAGAGTGACTTAAGGATGTGATCACTAGATTCACCAGAGTGGTCAACCAATTAATGTATTACACTACAAAGGAACATGTAGATAAGGTTCTTCAGATCTACCTAGATCATGGAAAATGAAAGTTACTTCTATAAGAGAGGCCATAGGCTTAAAAAATATGACTTTAGATGAGCTTGTAGAAAATCTAAAAACATATGAGATGAATGTCGAAAGTGCCAAAAGAAGTGAAGGAAATAAAGATAAGAGTCTTGCTCTCAAGGCAACTGATGAGAATGATTAATCTGATCTAATGATGATGATATATCCATGATAAGCAAAAATTTCAAGGAACACTTCAAGAAAGACAAGAACTATGGAAAGAAACCTTACCTTCTCCTACGAAGGAGAATAACACAAAAATGGCCTGAAATGAAGGATGTTATAAATGTGGTGAAACTGACCATCAAGTCAAGAACTGTCCTTTGTGGAAAATTGAGAAAATAAAGGGTAGAAAAGTAGAAAAGAGAACTAGGAAGCAAAAGGAAAAATAATGAAAAGGAAAATAATCAAGTTATATATTCTAGTTGGGAAACAGGTACAAATAACTCTGAGGAGTATGATGACATAGCACTTATGGGCATAGAAGATTCAGAACTTATATCTAGTTCTGACACTGAGGAAGAGAAGGTAAACATTTCTTATCTCAAAGATTAAACCAGGAAGAAATTATCATATTTAATGCTCACTCTCATAAATACCAAACAAAAACTGAACCGTGACAAGAATCAGTTCCTAGCTTCTATGACTAGCCTGAAGTTTGAGTATATTGATCTTGTAAAACTCAATACCGAGCTATAAGAAAAGAACAAAGATCTTGTTGAAAAGGCTCATCAACTTGATTCTTGTAACCTTTCCCTCAAATCTGAAAAACTTAAAATTAAGTGTCATTGCTAAGGAAAAAGATAAGGAGTGTGACCAACTCCTACGTTAATAAGATGTCAAAAGGCTTAAAGACGTATTATTCTCAGACAAGTAAAAATCTAAGAGAATGAATCTTGAATAATCTAGCATTAAATATTCGTTTGAACAAGCAAATAAATGGACTAAGTTTTCCATGATTGTAACCCATCTAGGAACTAACATCCATAACACAAAAGCTAGAATAGATTTTGATAACCAATCTACGAATGGCAATCCTGGTCACTCTAGAAACTCATGTGCTTTTGTAACGACCTGTTTAGTCGTTTTGAGTAGCAGATTTTATTTCTGGAAAAACTGCCTGATACGACGGACCCCACGATGGACCATCATGTGCACGACGGACCGTCGAGGGGGTCTCGTTCCAAAACACTTAGAAATTAGAAAATTGGGTGCTGAAATCAACTCTCTGAACTTCGTGACAGAATGGCAGGACGGACCGTCACAGGCGTGACGGACCGTCACAGATTCTTAAGTAGAAATTGAGTCTCTGAACCTTGCGACGACCTGCAGGACGGACCGTCGCAGGCACGACGGGCCGTCACAGGTTGCGTAATCCCAGTCTGGGTCGGATTTTTGGTTAAGTTTTGAAGTGGCATTTTGGACTATTCCTACTATAATTATAAATTTCGTGGGTTAACATTAATAACTCAGTTTCTTGGGGGATAAAAGAGGTAACTTTGAGTTAATTAGTGGGTTACTATTGCCATCTTTTATACTTAATTATATACTAATTAGGGTAAAAGAAAGAGGGTTTGAATAAGAAAAATAGAAAGAACAAAGAGAGGGAGAATCGATCAAGAGAGAGAGAGGAACGAAGAGGAAAGCAAGGATTTTGAGAATTAGCTTGCTTGAATTCAATTCTTCGGTGGAGGTAGGTTATGGTTTATGTTATTCGTAGTAAACTCTTAATAGCGAATGATATGTGTTGGTAGTATTGTAAACCCTTCTATATGCTTAATTGTATGCTTGCATGATTTTGATTATGAAACTGTGATAAAATAAGCATGATAAAGCTATTGAATCCTAAATCTTGAAAAAAACCCTAATCTACTTTGTTAATGATGATGCCTTGGTATAAAAGAAGGCTTGATGAACTAAAGTAATGAGATTGATGATGCCTTGGTATAAGAGAAGGCTTGATGAATTGATAGAATGAGATTAGTGGATTGGAGTGTCACGTTCCGACACATAGTATTAAGGGATTGGGTGTCGCGAACCAACACATAGAATTAGGGGATCGGAGTGTCACGTTCAGACACATAGTATTAAGGGATCGAGTGTCACGAACCGACACGTAGAATTAGGGGATCGGAGTGTCACGTTCCGACACATAGTATTAAGGGATCGGGTGTCACGAACCGACACGTAGAATTAGGGGATCGGAGTGTCACATTCCGACACATAGAAGTAAGGGATCGGAGTGTCACGTACCGACACATAGTAGTAGGGAATCGGAGTGTCACGTACCGACACAAGAGGAAGAAAGATAATGAATCTTGAAAGATGATAAATATACACAATTTAATGAACCTAATTCCCAAATGAGTATGGTATTGAGGCTTGATTCCTCATGGATGAAGTTGGTGGTACTTATTGATGATTATAGTACTTGTTGTTACTACATGTTGAGTATTATAGTTGATTTATGATATTAACTGATATATACTGTTTTCTATTTTGAGTTGGCCGATGATATCTACTCAGTACTTGTGTTTGTACTGACCCCTACTTGTATGTTTCTTTCTTTATATTTGTGGAGTGCAGCAAACGTGCCGTCGTCTTCAAATCAACCGCAACTCTAGCCAGTCTTCACTACATCGGAAATTCAGGGTGAGCTAATGCTTCTAGCTTGGACTGGATCTTCTTCTTCAAGTCTTGATGCCTTGAACTTCCGGCATGGACTAATTTTTATTTGTTTTAGCTTCTTAGAATACTCTTAGTCTAGTAATTTGATCATAGATGTTCTTGTGATGATGACTTCCAGATTTTGGGGATAATAATAGTTATTGAATTGATTTTATTAATGAGTTTAAGTCTTCCGCATTGTATTTTGTTAATTATGTTTGAAATGTTGGGGTTTAGATTGGTTGGTTCGCTCACATAGTAGGTTAAGTGTGGGTGCCAGTCGCGGCTCGGTTTTGGGTCGTGACAAACTTGGTGTCAGAGCATTAGGTTCGTTGGTCTCATCACACAAGAACGAGTCTAGTAGAGTCTTAAGGAACGGTAGGGGGACGCCTTTACTTTTCTTTGAGAGGCTATAAGACTTTAGGAAAATTCCATTCTTTCATTCTTTCTTTCGTGCTATTACTTAGATCCAATTGGTATTTAGGTGATACAAATTGGTATCTGACCATCTTCACTCTATTTCGCAGATGGTTAGAACTAGAGCAACGACTGCACCAACACCAACACCGGCAAGACAAGAAACGTCTGAGCCAGCCACTAGGGCGGTAGCTCGAAGAGGAGTAGCGGCGAGAGGACGTGGGAGAGGTCGTGGGAGGACGTCCTCTAGAGAAAGAGGACAAGCACCTAGTCCATCTGGTACTAGGGCGGTGACTCCTCCACCGACTGAGGAAGTGATAAGAGAGGGTGAGGAAGGGGAGAATGAACAAGTGCAGAATGAGGAATTACCACCCCAACCTACCCCAGAGATGATTAATCAGGTTCTTGCTTATCTTAGCGGGTTATCTGATCAAGGCCAGACACCTCCAGTATTTTCTGCACCAGCACCTCAGGTTCCGGAGGTACAACATGAAGCTACCGTGGCTCCCCGCATGGATGCCTCATTGGAAATAGGCACGTTTCCTCGTCTGACTACAGGGCCTATAATGACAAATGATCAGCATGAACTTTTCAGTAAGTTCTTGAAATTGAAACCTCCAGTCTTCAAGGGTGCTGAATCTGAGGATGCCTACGATTTTCTGGTTGACTGTCATGAGCTACTACACAAGATGGGTATAGTAGAACGGTTTGGTGTTGAGTTCGTGAGTTATCAGTTTCAAGGGAACGCCAAAATGTGGTGGCGGTCACATGTGGAGTGTCAACCAACAGAGGCACCACCTATGACTTGGGCATCATTCTCTAGCTTGTTTATGGAGAAGTATATCCCCCGGACTTTGATGGATAGGAAAAGGGATGAGTTCTTGAGCCTAGAGCAAGGTAGGATGTCGGTTAATGTATATGAGGCTAAGTTTCGTGCATTATCCAGGTATGCCACCCAACTTTGTTTCAGTCCACAAGAGCGGATTCGCCGTTTTGTGAAAGGGTTGAGGTCAGAATTGCAGATTTCGGCCTTACAGGTAGCGGCTACGGCAAAATCCTTCCACGAAGTGGTAGACTTCGTGATAGAGGTGGAAGGAGTGAAGCCAGATGACTTCACCACGACATCGACATCAAAAAGGTTTCGAAAGGGAGGTGAGTTTAATGGTTCTTACTCCAGAGGGCAAGGCTCGGGAGGTTACTCGGCCCGACCAATTCAGTCTTCACTACAGACTGTAGTTGGGGGTCCACCTCAGACCGGTCAACACTTCTCTGAGAGACCTATGCTTGACTCCAGAGAGTGTTATGGATGTGGGGAGACTGGACATATTAGGAGAAATTGTCCGAAACAGAGTTATAAACCCCCGATAGCTAGAGGTAGAGGTGGTCATGGTAGAGGCCGTTATTCTGGAGGACGTGGTGGTCGAGGTAATGGTGGTCACCAAAACGGCAGAGGTGATGGGCAAATTGGAGCCACTACAACACAACATGGTAGGGGCAACGGACAGACAAGTAATGGGGCCCATTGTTACGCTTTCCCTGGGAGATCTGAAGCGGAGACATCTGATGCTGTCATCACAGGTAATCTTTTGGTTTGTGATTACATGGCTTCTGTATTGTTTGATCCCGGATCCACATTTTCTTATGTATCTTCTTCATTTGCTACTGGTCTTAATTTACCTTGTGAATTGCTTGACATACCTATTCGTGTGTCTACTCCGGTGGGTGAGTCTGTGATAGTCGAAAAAGTATATAGGTCTTGCTTGGTGACTTTTGTGGGGAGCAACACTTATGTAGATTTGGTTATCTTAGAAATGGTTGACTTCGATGTAATTCTGGGTATGACTTGGCTTTCTCCAAATTTTGCAATCCTGGATTGTAATGCTAAAACTGTGACGTTAGCCAAGCCTGGGACAGATCAGTTAGTGTGGGAGGGCGACTACACTTCCACTCCGGTTCGTATTATCTCCTTTCTTCGTGCTAAGAGAATGGTTAGTAAGGGGTGTTTAGCTTTCTTGGTACATCTCAGAGATGACACTACCCCTGTACCTCCGATCGAGTCGGTTTCGGTAGTCCGCGAGTTTCTGGATGTGTTCCCTGCAGACCTTCCTGGTATGCCACCGGATAGGGATATTGACTTTTGCATTGATTTGGAACCGGGTACTCGCCCCATTTCTATACCCCCTTATAGAATGGCTCCCGCGGAGTTAAGACAGTTAAAAGCCCAACTTCAAGAGTTGTTAAGCAAAGGCTTTATTAGACCAAGTGCATCTCCTTGGGGTGCTCCGGTGCTATTTGTGAAGAAGAAGGATGGGAGTTTTCGGATGTGAATAGACTAGCGGTAGTTGAACAAGGTAACTATTAAGAACAAGTATCCCATTCCTCGCATTGATGACTTGTTCGATCAGTTACAAGGTGTTTGTGTCTTCTCTAAGATTGACTTGAGATCCGGTTATCATCAATTGAAAATACGGGCAACGGATGTTCCAAAGACTGCTTTTCGAACTAGGTATGGGCATTACGAATTTGTGGTAATGTCTTTTGGTCTTACGAATGCCCCTGCTGCTTTCATGAGCTTGATGAACGGGATTTTTAAGCCATATCTGGATCTCTTTGTGATCGTATTTATTGATGATATACTGATATACTCAAAGTGTAAGAAGGAACATGAGGAGCATTTGAGAATGGTGTTAGAGTTGTTGAGGAAGAAAAAGCTTTATGCCAAATTCTCCAAGTGTGAGTTTTGGCTAGATTCAGTGTCCTTCTTGGGACACGTGGTTTCTAAGGATGGAGTGATGGTGGATCCATCTAAGATTGAGACAGTGAAGAATTGGGTAAGACCTACTAACGTGTCAGAAATAAGGAGTTTTGTTGGTTTAGCTATCTACTACCGCCGATTTGTCAAGGGATTATCTTGTATTGCTTCCCAATTGAAGAACTTGACTAAGCAGAATGTTCCATTTGTATGGTCGGATGAATGTGAGGAAAGCTTCCAGAAGTTCAAGACCTTGTTGACTACTGCACCAATTCTTACCTTGCCAGTAGAGGGTAAGAACTTCATCGTTTATTGTGATGCATCCTATTCTGGTTTGGGTGCAGTGCTAATGCAAGAAAAGAATGTGATTGCTTATGCTTCGAGGCAATTGAAGGTGCATGAACGTAACTATCCGACCCATGATTTTGAGTTGGCCGCGGTAGTATTTGCACTAAAGCAATGGAGGCACTACTTGTATGGGGTTAAGTGTGAGGTCTATACGGACCATCGTAGCCTACAGTATGTCTTCACTCAGAAGGAGTTGAATTTGAGACAGAGGAGATGGATGGAACTACTGAAGGACTACGATATCACTATTCTGTATCATCCGGGAAAAGCTAATGTTGTGGCAGATGCTTTAAGTAGGAAGGCAGGAAGCATGGGAAGTCTAGCTCACTTGCAAGTTTCTAGACGCCCATTGGCTAGAGAAGTTCAGATTCTGGCTAATGACCTTATGAGACTAGAAGTAAATGAGAAGGGAGGATTTTTGGCTTCTGTGGAAGCGAGATCTTCTTTTCTTGACAAGATCAAGGGAAAACAGTTTGATGATGAGAAACTAAGTCGAATTTGGGATATGGTGTTCCGAGGAGAGGCTAAAGAGGCCATAATGGATGAGGAAGGTGTTTTGAGGATTAAAGGAAGGGTATGTGTGCCCCGTGTTGATGATTTGATCCACACTATTCTTATAGAGGCTCATAGTTCCGGATACTCTATACATCCTGGTGCAACCAAGATGTACCGTGACCTAAAGCAACACTTTTGGTGGAGTAGGATGAAGCGTGACACTGTGGATTTTGTTGACAAATGTCCAAATTGTCAACAGGTAAAGTATGAACACCAGAGGCCCGGAGGAACACTTCAGAGAATGCCATTCCTGAATGGAAGTGGGAGAGAATCGCAATGGACTTCGTGGTAGGCCTTCCAAAGACATTGGGAAAGTTTGATTCGATTTGGGTAATTGTGGACAGATTAACTAAGTCTGCCCATTTCATTCCGGTCAAGGTGACTTACAATGCAGAGAAGTTAGCCAAAATCTACATCTCAGAAATCGTTCGATTGCATTGAGTTCCACTCTCCATCATATCAGATAGAGGTACGCAGTTTACTTCTAAGTTTTGGAGAACATTGCATGCTGAATTAGGTACTAGGTTGGACCTTAGTACTGCATTTCACCGTCAGACCGATGGTCAGTCGGAGCAAACGATTCAAGTGTTGGAGGATATGCTTCGTGCATGTGTGATAGAATTTGGTGGTCATTGGGATAACTTCTTATCCTTAGCGGAGTTTTCATACAATAATAGCTATCACTCCAGTATCGACATGGCCCCATTTGAAGCATTGTATGGGAGGAGATGTAGGTCTCCCATTGGTTGGTTTGATGCATTTGAGGTTAGACTTTGGGGTACTGAACTGTTGAGGAATTTCTTGGAGAAGGTGAAATCTATTCAAGAAAATCTTTTAGCGGCTCAAAGTATACAAAAGGAATATGCGGATCGAAAGGTTAGAGACTTGGAGTTCATGGAGGGTGAACAAGTCTTGCTGAAGGTTTCACCCATGAAAGGGGTAATGCGGTTTGGTAAAAGGGGTAAGCTAAGTCCAAGGTATATTGGACCATTTGAAGTACTTAAGCGAGTAGGGGAGGTGGCTTATGAATTAGCCTTGCCTCCAGGGCTGTCCGGAGTGCATCCGGTATTTCATGTGTCCATGTTGAAAAGATACCACGGGGATGGAAACTACATTATTCAGTGGGATTCAGTTCTGCTTGATGAGAATTTGACTTATGAGGAGAAACCTGTTGCTATTTTAGATAGAGAAGTTCGCAAGTTGAGGTCGAGGGAGATTGCATCCATCAAAGTTCAATGGAAGAATCGACCAGTTGAAGAGGCCACTTGGGAGAAGGAGGTTGATATGCAAGAAAAATACCCACATCTGTTTACAGATTCAGGTACTCCTTGTCGCCCTTGTTTCTTTTCTTGCGATCGTTCGGGGACGAACGATGGGTAAATTGGTATCTATTGTAACGACCTGTTTAGTCGTTTTGAGTAGCAGATTTTATTTCTGGAAAAACTGGCTGATACAACGGACCCCACGACGGACCGTCATGTGCACGACGGACCATCGAGGGGGTCTCGTTCCAAAACACTTAGAAATTAGAAAATTGGGTGCTGAAATCGACTCTCTGAACTTCGTGACGGAATGGCAGGACGGACCGTCACAGGCGTGACGGACCGTCATAGATTCTTTAGTAGAAATTGAGTCTCTGAACCTTGCGACGACCTGCAGGACGGACTGTCGCAGGCACGACGGGCCGTCACAGGTTGTGTAATCCCAGTCTGGGTCGGATTTCTGGTTAAGTTTTGAAGGGGCGTTTTGGACTATTCCTACTATAATTATAAATTTCGTGGTTTAACATTAATAACTCAGTTTCTTGGGGGATAAAAGAGGTAACTTTGAGTTAATTAGTGGGTTACTATTGCAATCTTTTATACTTAATTATATACTAATTAGGGTAAAAGAAAGAGGGTTTGAATAAGAAAAATAGAAAGAACAAAGAGAGGGAGAATCGATCAAGAGAGAGAGAGAGAGAGGAACGAAGAGGAAAGCAAGGATTTTGAGGATTATCTTGCTTGAATTCAATTATTCGGTGGAGGTAGGTTATGGTTTATGCTATTCGTAGTAAACTCTTAATAGCGAATGATATGTGTTGGTAGTATTGTAAACCCTTCTATATGCTTAATTGTATGCTTGCATGATTGTGATTATGAAATTGTGATAAAATAAGCATGATGAAGCTATTGAATCCTAAATCTTGAAAGAAACCCTAATCTACTTTGTTAATGATGATGCCTTGGTATAAAAGAAGGCTTGATGAACTAAAGTAATGAGATTGATGATGCCTTGGTATAAGAGAAGGCTTGATGAATTGATAGAATGAGATTAGTGGATCAGAGTGTCACGTTCCGACACATAGTATTAAGGGATCGGGTGTCACGAACCGACACGTAGAATTAGGGGATCGGAGTGTCACATTCCGACACATAGTATTAAGGGATTGGGTGTCACGAACCGACACGTAGAATTAGGGGATCGGAGTGTCACGTTCCGACACATAGTATTAAGGGATCGGGTGTCACGAACCGACACGTAGAATTAGGGGATCGGAGTGTCATGTTCCGACACATAGAAGTAAGGGATCGGAGTGTCACGTGCCGACACATAGTAGTAAGGGATCGGAGTGTCACGTACCGACACAAGAGGAAGAAAGATAATGAATCTTGAAAGATGATAAATATACTCAATTTAATGAACCTAATTCCCAAATGAGTATGGTATTGAGGCTTGATTCCTCATGGATGAAGTTGGTGGTACTTATTGATGATTATAGTACTTGTTGTTGCTACTTGTTGAGTATTATAGTTGATTTATGATATTAACTGATATATACTGTTTTCTATTTTGAGTTGGCCGATGATATCTACTCAGTACTTGTGTTTGTACTGACCCCTACTTGTATGTTTCTTTCTTTGTATTTGTGGAGTGCAGCAAACGTGCCGTCGTCTTCAAATCAACCGCAACTCTAGCCAGTCTTCACTGCATCGGAAATTCAGGGTGAGCTAATGCTTCTAGCTTGGACTGGATCTTCTTCTTCAAGTCTTGATGCCTTGAACTTCCGGCATGGACTAGTTTTTATTTGTTTTAGCTTCTTAGAATACTCTTAGTCAAGTAATTTGATCATAGATGTTCTTGTGATGATGACTTCCAGATTTTGTGGATAATAATAGTTATTGAATTGATTTTATTAATGAGTTTAAGTCTTCTGCATTGTATTTTGTTAATTATGTTTGAAATGTTGGGGTTTAGATTGGTTGGTTCGCTCACATAGTAGGTTAAGTGTGGGTGCCAGTCGCAGCCCGGTTTTGGGTCGTGACAGCTTTACAACCAGAATCAATAATAACAAAAATATTAGAACTAACATGGAATAGTAGTGGGAGGTGGAAAAAAAGGACAAGTTAAAGACATTCGAAAAATAGGTAAAACTAGGAACCCTCAATCGAAAATGTGTAATATGTTGTAGTCTTGAATTACAACTTGCTTAGCATATCGCAACTTTGTGATAAAGGAAACAAGGTAATTGTCTCTTCCATAGTAGTTGAAGTAATCAATCTCGAAACAAAGAAAATTTTGTTAACTGGACAAAAATATAGCATGTATATATTGTAGATACTACAAATGTATGGGCTGCAAATCTAATATGTCTAAGTATAATGGATAGAGATGCTTCACTATGGCATAAATGTCTAAGTCATGCTAGTCATACAATTAATTAGAAAAACTTATTTCTCAAGATGTAGTAACAGGACTTCCTAAACCTAGTTTAAAGAAGAAAGATTTTGTGAAGAATGTACTCGAAGAAAATAGATAAAAACATTCTTCAATTATAAACGTGTAATAAGATCAACCAGATGCTTAGAATTGGTACACATGGATATATGTGTACCTATGAGGATTAGAAGTATAGTAGGAAATGTGTTTTTACTAGAGAGGAGTTTACAAGGTACATTTTTCATGCATTTGAATTCTTTTGTACATTAATAAGAAAACTTCGAAAGAAACTTGACAAAAAACTGGTGCTTATCAGAAATGATCATGGAACTAAATTTGAGAACTCTAACTTTGTTCAATATTATGAATCTCATGGGGTTGATCACAATTTCTCTTCTTCTAGGACTCCTCAACAAAATAGAGTAGAAAAAATGAAAAATAGAACCCTTCAAGAAATGGATATAACTATGATGATTGCTAGCAATATAACTAATCAATTTTGAAATCAAGCCATGAATACTGCACGATATACTATAAATAGATGCATGTCTAGATCTATGCTAAATAAACTCCCTATGAATTACTAAAATGCATAAAGCCTAACATATCTCACCTAAGAACCTTTAGGTGTAAATTGTTCATTCATAATAATGGAAAGAATATATTAGGAATGTTTGATTCTAGAAATGATGAGGGAATTCTTCTAGCATATTCTTCATATAGAAAAGCTTTTAAATTTCGAAATAAAAGATTAATGTGTTTAAAAGAGAGAGTACATGTATTATTTGTTGAAACAAATGTTATAGCAAACCAAAGTCTTCAAGATGAACCATTAATATTATATGCTAAAAATGAAAAAGAAAAGTACACGAACCAGGTTATTCCCCTGCAGATGATGTTAACACTACTCTGTCTCATGAAGCAAATGAAGAAAACTCAGAAGAAAGATCTGAGCAAAATCAAAGAGAGTCGATTGATAATTATGAGAGAGTTTTGTTTAGTGTTGGTCATGTGCTCGATTTCAAGATAATCATAAGGAACCTCATTTACAAGTTGTTAAAAGGATTATACGCTACCTAAAACGAACCACAAACTTGGGACTCTAATACCCAAATGGAAGCAATTTCAAACTAGTAGGATATGCATTTATGCAAACTATGAAGGAAACTTAGTGGAAAATGAGACTACTACATGTATGGATAACTTCTTAAGGTCATATTTTATCTCTTGGGAAACAAAGACATATATTTAGTTCAATCTATTTTCGAAGCGTAATAAGTTGTTACGTTTTTCAACATAAAAGGACAAAATACATTAACATTCGACATTACTTTTTAAGGGACAATGTCGAAAAGGGTTGGTCTCCATAATTTTTGCACTATTGAAAAACAAATCATAGATATATTGACCAAGGAATTAGCAAGAGAACACTTTGAAAAGAACAAATTTGAACTAGAGATGATTAAAATTGCCTAAGCCACCCCTCATGAATACTAAGAATACTATGCATGAAGAAAGAACGCATAAAGATCGAAAGATGGGGTCTGACTGTCCTAAAATACAAGTATGTATTCAACTCATGCTTCAAAATGCATAAATTCAAAACTAGAAGCAATAACATGTTCCTTCCACGTGTCACAATAAAATCTATAACCACCATACTCAAATACTACACTATAATTTTCAACAAACTAAAAACCATCCCATCATTATGGAAGCCTACTTCAACTTTATTCCATTTGAAACTCTTTGCGTTCTTGGACTTCTCATATAACCAACCAATATGGCTCCACTACCACTAAATACACACACCCCTTACTACAACCTCAATTCCTCCTCTAGTAAACTAAACCATCACACTCCTCTTACCCTGAAAACTCCACAAACCACAGATTCCTCACCACCACCACCAAACCTATCAATACTACAATATCCTACCTTAACCTTTCTCTTAGTAAGTTTTGACAATTGTTATTTTAGAGGAAAAAGTTTGCACATCTATTTTGCTTGAAATTGTGTTTGTGGATTCCACTAGAATATATCATCGTGATGTTTCCCACACTTTACAACTTCATCTTAAGAGGGTCTAGGGTTCTATTTGGAAATTAAGGTAAATAGGAGGAACACACTAGGACCTTATCGCTGAACCTGGTTCACCCACTTGGCTCATCTATGATGCATCTAGTTTAAGGGAATTTCGTATTAGCATAATATAGGAATTAAATATATGTTCTAAGGATACCATGCACATTTCACATAATGTCCCTAAACGACTAAGTTCAAGATTATAAAGGCTACTAGAAAGCATGTGCTCGTGCCAATAGATAAACCTCGACGGACTCTTCATACTACGTTGTTTATGGTTATCCTTGTTCGTATAACCTATGTAGTGAAAAGAGCTCTTGATTAAGGTCTCCTCTACTTTTAAACCAACAAATCCAAGTCCTCAAAAACCTCATTTATCCCTCCCACCGACCCCACAAATATACCTGATGAACTTTATGAGTTAGCACGGGCTAAGAATGGTAAAGGCATGGCTTCCTCTAGTTGTACTATAATATGGGATTCTTAACCTACTCTTTCCAAATGTACCATCTGTACTGTTTAAATCGATTAGTTTACTGATTCAGATAGTCATGAAGAGTTTCTCAATTTCTAAATCTCTTCGGGATGAATTATAAGGGGAATGAGAAGGGATAAATTTTGTCTAGAATTAGGTGATGATATTGAAGACACCCTATATGTTAGGAATTCTTGGTTCATACACTTTAAGCAAGACATTATTCTCCACAGTAGGGTTATTACTAGGTTTGGTGGTTCTTTGATGTGTACCCTTATGGTTCTTCTAAATATACATGTTTGGACTAACTTGTTCCTTCCTGGTAATTTGTGTCCCCAGATGGGAAGAGAAGAAACTCGGTTATTTAAGATCAATGCTTCTAGTTATCTACCTCTAATACTAGTAGAGTTCATGCTGTCTCATTGACTCACATTTTTTAATGTATGGCACAAATTTTTGGGGTTCCAAATATAGGTTGGTCTCACTATGTAAATAGGGATTATCTCATATATTAGATGAGTTACGATCTTACCTAGAGATATCTCGCCTTTTAGCGAATAATCCCACCTTTGAATTTCATATCAAAGTAGACAAGGTTGAAATGTTACCACTCCATAACCTACTATTTGATATAGTTCATAAGAATATCTTATCGTAACTCCAAAAACACACTGAGGCCAATTTCATAGATCTAACACTTTTGGAGATGCTTGTTTCTAGGGTTCCATCAATTTTCCTGGTCTTATCTTGTGCCATAAGCATACCATTTTTGTTTAGGACAAAACTCGTCATGTTTGGGCTATGAAATCTTGTTGGAAATGATTTTTGATCACTTTGGGGCTCTAGTTAAAGCATGGCAATATCAGACCACCAAGGATCTTCTAGGTAAGGTGAACTAGGTTGCACTGCCTGATCCTCACAAGGGAGATTAATTCACCACTTTAGAGGCCTTGGGCATCGTTCAATGTTAAGGAAGCAAAGATTTTTTCACTAAAGAAGTCTAATTTGACAGCAATAAATCAGTTGCATATTCTTATGGACTTGAACATTCTGGTTTGGAGGAAGAGAATGTGTGTATGAAGGTTGACTTTGCTTTAGATCAAGAAGTTATATTAGCTGAAAAATCCACAAACGCTAATAATCTCAAAGGCCACTATGACTTTCTGAAAAAGGATCTTACCTTACCTCTCCTTCCTCATCCACTCCTTCCTAGATTTTCCATACCATGTGTTCCTAGTGTATCTTCTCTTGCTTGTATTCATTTTTTTTTATTTATAAGGTTACCTGTTAATGTACTTGGTTTTAGTTCCAATTGTTTTAGCCTTGATAGTGTTGTTGATTTCATTGCAACCCTTAGTAATATACTTCTATGCTTTATTGTTATATTCTTATGATATCAGAAGGGGGATGGTGTTATGTATGATTATTTCCTGGTCTTATAACATGTTACTTCGAGTTCTATGTTTTTGTAACATCTTTCAGCAGGTTGAAAGCGCACACAGATTCATTGGTTTTTCATCATCAAAACGGGGAATATGTAGACAGATATAGGTTTTGAAAAGTGACAGGTGCAAAGAATGGTCAACAAATATGACCATAGAAAGACCAAAATCTGTACTGGGCATAGAGAGAAAGAATAATGTTGAGGCGATGGAAATAATACAGTACTCCGGTCCCATGAGGAAAAGGAACCACTACAAGTATTCAAAGTCCCATGAGCAAAAGGAATCACTACAAATTTGCTTAAGTAGAATTGAAGTAGGAATCAACTCTTTGTTCTATAAATAGTGCAAGGTTTTCTTCAAAGAAGTTTGTGTGCACTTACATAAAGATACATGTAAAATATAGTTTTAGTCTGAGAGAGTTCAAATTGATTTTTATTTGAAGTTTTGCGGAGAATTTTTTTTGAAGAATTATATGTTGTTTAGTTTGAGTAATTTTTTTAAAGTTTTCGTAATTTTTTTTCATGTGAAATGTAGTGTAGTTGGATGTTTGAGTTGGGGGCAACATGAAGATCTAGGACATAAAGCTAGAGGTTTGTGTTCTGAATCTAGGTATTAGAGTATATAATTTCTAAGGTTATATTAATTTGTAAATGTTTGTAGTTTGAAGTTTTATTGAGTTAGTAAAAGTTTGAAAGTGAAATTGTTGGGAAAGTACAAAATAAACTTACTTTGAACTGCTAAACGTTCTAAAGATCAGATTTCCCATAAAAGATCCTTAGAAGAATTATGGAGGTCATTATTGCAACACACATCTGAATATATATGTGTACATTCATATTAATATGTCTTAATCTTAATGAAAATAAAGGAGTCCCTATACATAATTGGTCTTCTTGACAATAAAAAGTAGGAGCAAAAAGTTTAAACTTACGGTGTACTTCAATACCTTTTGACGTTTTGCTTGCGATGGGCTTTGCACAATATCATTTTGTTGAATGGAGGTTCGAACATCTTCCTTAGGAGGTTGCAGACACGTAATCTTAATCTTTGCAGGTCACATAAGTATACATAGAGAAAAGGTTGACGGAAAATACACTTACTTTCGAAGTTGATTCATGAACGTGTTTGTATCTAGCGGATGCACCAATCTCAGGACTGTTATCCATGTTATCTATAGTTGTTCCAGGTTTGGAAGCTTTCTCTATATGAAGTTTAACATATGGGAAATAGATTTATGTTATGTTAGGCATTTAGAGAAAAAATAGAGACACTTTAAGAAGCAATGTTTTGAAAAATAGCTAAAAAAAAACATTCTAATGTATAAACAAAATTATTTTTATAAAAAAAAGGAAAAAATAAATCATGTACAATAATGGAAAACAATACTTGCTGATATTTAATTTAAGATACGCCTCCTCTACATCTATTCCCCCCCCCCCCCCAATCACTTTTACAGAGACACACCATCCAAAAAGATAAAAATAGAATTAACATCACCCTATAAGAATAGTTTCAAGATAATTACCTTTGATGTCTTCTGGTTGTTCTTTATCAAGCACCGTCTTCTCAACAAAGTCATATAGATCATTTTTATTTTTTGTGTTAGTGTCTTCAACGGATTTTTTGTTCGGCATTAGATTTTCTCCCATTTCCCCTTCTTTTTCTATATTGGACTTTTTATTTTGCACCATCTTAATGGGGGATTTCCTTCCCTTTTCAACTTTCACTCCAAATATCTGTGGAATCAATCAAAAGACGGGATCAATCGAGGTATCTATTCAAATTTAAGAATTCATGCATACCAAAAGTAAAACATTTCCTCTATAGTACTAATGGATATAGAGTGGACAAGCTAAGTATTAAAATAGAAACAAACAATTCAATTAATTAGGAGCAGAACTACTATATGAAGCTTTCTCTTAATAATAATAATTATAAAAAGTTACAACATATTATGTATGAAAATCTTTTCCCAATTTAAGAAAACATGGAAAATGAATAATTATATTTCCTAGTACATGTATAAATTAATGAAAAAAATAACCTTTTTAAATTACAGTTGTTTTGCCTATGCCAAACATAGATTGAGCATTAAGTCATACAAATATGAAAATATCTCATAAATCATTAAACCTATTTATCAGGTTATTAATTCATAATCTAGAGAATGTGACAAAAATAATTCCATTATTAAGTCAAGGAATGTGTGTTTGTGAGGAGTTTTACGCTTAAACCATCTCTGACCTATTGGCTAAACTTAGGTAGGTTATATCCATGTGATATATTAATGAACAAAAATCATCTTTTTACTATTCAAAAAGTTACAATATTCATCCCTCCATTAGTTCAAGAAACTAACCGCAATAGTCAAAACAAACTTTATTCAAAGATATTTATGTTATGTCATTTTCAGTTATGCATCTTTTACGAAAAAATCTTGAGTTATTCAACATCCTCCCCCAGTTGTACTAAAATCCAAATAAAAATTAATGAATCATTTTCTTCATTCTATCTTTTCTTGTTCATGGAACGAGCTACCTTTTAAGAATTTTGATTTTGTATACTCATCAATTGAAAACTTGTTCGTTGAATTCCAATCTCCTTTGAACAGTTGTTTTATTAATTTGATTTGACAAATATATTGTAATTATAAATCCTCAAGCCTCTAGGAATTGAAGAAGCACAATTTTTTCAAAACAACGGGATCGTTTCAAACAAATATCACTAATCAAATTTCAAGTCCCAGGATTCTCCATGTTTTGAGAGAACGGACGAGAAGTTGTATGATATATAATTCATCAAGCTAAGAATTGTATGTGTTTATAAAAAATGGGGCAGCAAAAGGAATTGATTGAAATACTCTTAATAGTTTTACTAAGCATAAAGGGGATTTAAATAGTCAATTTGAGCATATTATATCAAGAATATATATATTCTTGTTAAGTTAAAATTGATCAACTAATGGAAGGTAAATTTGTTTTATGAATGGTAAAATGATCCTTCAAATTTTCAAGAATATTTTTTTATTTCACCTTTAAATTTGGGGCAACCAATATTTTGCCTAGCATGATGATGATAATTCATAGAATTATTTCGTACATATATGAAGATAGTTTTGCCCTACTATCAAAAATGAGATAAAACAGCAAATTAAAAATGATTTTAGATTCATGATAGGAGAAATAAGCAATTATTTTTCTAAAGCAGTAACACTTGCTAGGTCAAACTGTAGAAGAAAAAGTGAATAGAAAGGCGGCAATAATGAAAAAACAAAATAAAATTTTTAAAGATGAAACTCACCATGATATAATCATTGTCTTTCATTGTAAGAGGAAAATGAGATGGAATTTAACGTATCCGTCTTCTCAACCTGAATTAAATGAAGGAATAACCAGTTTAAAAAAAAATAGCTAATAGAATTGTAGACAACTTCTAAAATTTTCAGAAAAAAAATCAAGAAAAATCTATGCTTTATCAAAACATGAATTAATTTTAGAGAAAAAATCATCACGAAACAACACAACAAAAAAGAAGAAACAAAAAAAATAGAATGTGGAAGTTTGAAAACTCACTTTCTTTTTAATTTTGCTCTAGAATTTGGTGTTCGTTGGGAAATATCTACATACATACCTACCTACCTACATACATATATATATATAGACAAACACAAAAAAAAAAACTCCTTTAATATGGTATTTTTTGTACTCTTCTTTGAATTTTGAGTTCTGCTTCTAGAAAGTCATGATTATTGAGAAATAGAGTTCACATTTTTATTTCGAGCTATATCTTTTTTACTTTTGTAAATTCAATCCATATATATATATTAATAAAATATACGTTGAATAATTACTATAAATTGTCTAAAAGTCTAGTAACAAATTAAAGAATTGTTACCTGAATTGCCAATGGAAAACAACACAAAGAGAAAGAAAACTTTAAGCAAATGTTCCCATCTTTATTTTTTCTCAATCTTCTATACACAATTTGTGAAAATGAGAAGCATCAAGGTCTCTTATAAAATAATAATAATAATAATAATAATAATAATAATAATAATAATAATAATAATAATAATAATAATAATAATAATAATAATAAATGTAGTTTATAAAGTAAATATAGGATATAGATTTTCTTATAATTTTCCGTCAAAGGTCAATTAAACAATCAACTCAAAATAGACTTTTTAACACGCAATTAATTCATTTTCCTGTATATGAAGAATAATAATTATTTTTTCATTTTACATATAATAACAATTGCATCTATATTATAAATTCAATGGAGATGATATGAAAATAAATACTTGAAGATATGACTCAAGGAGTTAGAAAAAGTGTCTATGGTCAGTCAAACATAATTAATTTAGTCAAAAACTAATTTATATGAAGAAACTCATTAATTAAAGAAATAATGTAAAAATTTAAATTTTAATAGAATTAATTTCTTTCTTAGAATAGTGAAACTTTAATCTTTGACTTTTAACAAATATTAATAGTTTAATTATTTATTATCAAGGTGAAATTTTTATCCATGGGGAATCTCATGTGACAAGGTTTATTTTTAAATAAAAAAGAGATTAGTGTATTGCACACACCTCTGAGGTGTGTTTCTTTAACTAATATGTGATAGTTTAGGTAAGAAACTCAAAAAAACAGACTATCTTTTTACATTGAACAAAACATTTCTCAAAAACTTTTTTTCAATTTTTTCATATTCGATATGTAAGAATGTCACCAACATGAATTATAGTGCAATGGTAAGAATGCTCTATCCTTGAATACAATTTTTGACTTTAAGCACTACGCAGAACATCTCGACGGGAGTGTAACTCCCTGAATGGGTCCTGCAGTTCTCCAATGTAGGTTCCAGACACCGAGTGGTAAACCTAAAAAAATTTGATAAGAATGATTTCGAAAGAAGGTTCCTTAGAGAGGAAAAAGAAAAGAGAATAGAAAAACCCCTCTACTGTATGGAGGTGAAACAAGTGGTATTCCACATTGATTATGTCCTCCTCACCCTCTAACACACCTCATCCTTGCCTCATTTTTGTATCCCCCATCCTCACCCATAAGCGTACCCAACCCCACTTCCATTAGTATTTTCTACATTATGTACTAATACATTAGGATAATAGTTTTCATATGCTTATCGAATAAAAGAAAATAAGTAAGTGAACCTCTTATTTTTGTTGGTTTAGAACACACCTAAAGAGGTAGAATATAGTTCCAGAAGCTCCAAAATTCTATTCCATAATATATCATCAAAAGATACATAAGGTTAGAGGCAAATTAACAGTATATATTTTTGTTAACCCTTACAATTAAACACAACTTAGAAATACATAGCTAGGGTTCTGAAATTCATGCAATAATCTGAATAATAACATGCTAATCTGATTTGGATTATATAACTAATAAATTCATTAAGTTTTGTTGAAGTTCTAGAAATCCTGGTCTAATCATGATATTGGGAATCAAGAATCTGACTAGAAACTAGGGACCCAATGGGTGAAAGTAACCCACTAGTAAAATCTCACATACCTAGTGATAAAATCCACAGAGAAATATTTACATTTCGAGGCTGGAAGTGATGGAACCTTGTCGCGTTCTTGTACTAGGGTTCTTGTCCATTTTCTCCTTTCTTGCTTCTAATTTTCTAAGTTTTGTATTAATGATTTGACTTAGTGTCACGACCCAAAACGAGCCGCGAGTGGCACCCACACTTATCCTACTATGTGAGCGAACCAACCAATCTAAACCCCAACATTTCAAACATAATGAACAAAATACAATGCGGAAGACTTAAAACTCATTAACGGAATCAATTAAATAACTTCTAAAATTTATCAATCATTATCCCCAAAATCTGGAAGTCATCACCACAAGAACATCTATCCTCATATTACTAAATCTAAGAGTATCTAAGAAGCTAAAATAAGTAAAAAGCTAGTCCATGCCGGAATTTCAAGATATCAAGACATGAAGAGGAAGATCCAGTCCAAGCTAGAAGCAATAGCTCACCCTGAAATCTGGCTTGATGAAGACTGGCTAGAGTTGCGGTTGAGTTGAAGACGATGGCACGTTTGCTTCACTCCACAATTAACAAACAAAAACAAATACAAGTAGGGGTCAGCACAAGGTACAAGTACTGAGTAGGTATCATCGGCCAACTCAAAACAGAAAACAATATATATCAGAAAATAACATAAAATCAACTAATATTCTTAACAGGCGACCACAACAATTTCCATAACCCTTGGTCACAACACCAAGCACATCAATGAGGACTCAAGCCTCCCCATCATACTCATTTGGGAATTAGTTCTTTAAAATTTAGTATATTATCATAATTCAAGATTCATTATCTTTATTCCTCTTGTGTCGGTACGTGACACTCCGCTCCACTACTACTATACTGGTGTCGGAACGTGACACTCCGATCCATATACTATCCTGGTGTCGGAACGTGACACTCCGATCCATATACTATCCTGGTGCCAGAACGTGACACTCTCATCCTCTATTACTATCCTGGTGCCGGAACGTGACACCCGATCCATATACTATCCTGGTGTCGGAACGTGACACTCCGATCCATATACTATCCTGGTGCCGGAATGTGACACCCGATCCTCTATAACTATCCTGGTTTCAGAACGTGACACTCCGATCCATATACTATTCTGGTGCCGGAACGTGACACCCGATCCTCTATTACTATCCTGGTGTCGGAACGTGACACCCGATCCTCTTATCTCATTACTTTAGTTCATCAAGCCTTCTTTTATACCAAGGCATAATCATTAACAAAGTAAATTTAGGATTTAAGATTCAATAGCCTCATCATGCTAATTCATCACAATTATATAATCACATCATGCAAGCACACAATTAAGCATATAGAAGACTTTATAATACTACCCAATACATATCATTCGCTATTAAGAGTTTACGATAAGATAGTATAAACCATAACCTACCTCCATCGAAGAATTGTGATCAAGCAATCTACTTTCCCAAAGTTGCGTTCTTCTTCGTTTTCTCTCTCTCTCTTGATCGTTCGTTTCTCCCTCTCTTTGTTCTTTCTATTTTTCTTATTCAAACCCTTTTTCTTTTACCCTAATTTTCATATAATTAAGTATAAAAGATGATAAAAATAACCCACTAATTAGTTCAAGGTTATCTCTTTTAACCCCCAAGAAATTGAATTATTAACATTAATCCACTAACTTTATAATTATCAGCATGAATAGTCCAAAACGCCCCTTTAAAAACTTCAACAGAAATCCGACCCAGTCAGGGTTACGCAGCCTGTGACGGCCCGTCGTGCCTGCGACGGTCCGTCCTGCTGCTTCCGTCACAAAGTTCAGAGACTCAATTCATTAAAGAGTCTGTGACGGCCCGTCATGTCTGCAATGGTCCGTCCTTCCATTTCGTTGCGAAGTTTAGAGAGTTGATTTCAGTACCAAAATTTCAGAATTCTAAGTGTTTTTGAACAAGACCCCCTCGACGGTCCGTCGTGCCCATGACGGTCCATTGTGGGATCCGTCGACTCAGCCAGTTATTTACCAGAAATACTCTACTGCTCAAAACGACTAAACAAGTCATTACAATAGATACCAATTTACCCATCGTTCGTCCTCAAACGATCACAAGAAGAAAAACAAGGGCGAAAAGGAGTACCTGAATCTGTAAACAGATGTGGGTATCTTTCTTGCATATCAGTCTCCTTCTCCCAAGTGGACTCTTCAACCGGCCGATTCTTCCATTGAACCTTGACGGATGCAATCTCCCTTGACCTCAACTTGCGGATTTCTCTATCTAGAATGGCAACAGGCTCCTCCTCATAAGTCAAATTCTCATCAAGCAGAACTGAATCCCAACGAATGATGTAGTTTCCATCCCCATGGTATCTTTTCAACATAGACAAATGAAATACCGGATGCACTCCTGACAACCTTGGAGGCAAGGCTAATTCATAAGCCACCTCCCCTAATCACTTAAGTACTTCAAATGATCCAATATACCTTGGTCTTAGCTTACCCCTTTTACCAAACCGCATCACCCCTTTCATGGGTGAAACCTTCAGCAAGACTTGTTCACCCTCCATGAACTCCAAGTCTCTAACCTTTCGATCTGCATATTCCTTTTGCCTGCTTTGAGCCGCTAAAAGATTTTCTTGAATAGATTTCACCTTCTCTAATGAATCCCTCAAAAGGTCAGTACCCCAAGGTCTAACCTCAAATGCATCAAACCAACCAATGGGGACCTACATCTCCTCCCATACAATGCTTCAAATGGGGCCATGTCAATACTGGAGTAATAGCTATTATTGTATGAAAACTCCGCTAAGGGTAAGAAGTTATCCCAATGACCACCAAATTCTATCACACATGCACGAAGCATATCCTCCAATACCTGAATCGTTCGCTCCGACTGACCATCGATGCAGTACTAAGATCCAACTTAGTACCTAATTCAGCATGCAATGTTCTCCAAAACATAGAAGTAAACTGCGTACCTCTATCTGAAATGATGGAAAGTGGAACTTCATGCAATCGAACAATTTCTAAGATATAGAGTTTGGCTAACTTCTTTGCATTGTAGGTCACCTTGACCGGAATGAAGTGAGCAGACTTAGTTAATCTGTCCACAATTACCCAAATAGAATTAAACTTTCCCAATGTCTTTGGAAGACCAACCACGAAGTCCATTGAAATTCTCTCCCACTTCCATTCAGGAATGGGCATTCTTTGAACTGTTCCTCCGGGCCTCTGGTGTTCATACTTTACTTGCTGACAATTTGGACATTTGGCAACAAAATCAACAATGTCGCGCTTTATTCTACTCCACCAAAAGTGTTGCTTTAGGTCATGGTACATCTTGGTTGCACCAGGATGAATAGAATATCCAGAACTATGAGCCTCTGTAAGAATAGTATGGATCAAATCATCAACACAGGGCACACATACCCTTCCCTTAATCCTCAAAACGCCTTCCTCGTCAATTATTGCCTCTTTAGCCTCTCCTCGCAATACCATATCCCGAATTCGGCTTAGTTTCTCATCATCAAACTGTTTTCCCTTGATCTTGTCAAGAAAAGAAGATCTCGCCTCCACACGGGCCAAAATTTCTCCCTTCTCATTTACTTCTAGCCTCATAAAGTCGTTAGCCAAGTTTTGGATTTCTCTAGCCAACGGGCGTCTGGAAACCTGTAAGTGAGTTAGGCTTCCCATGCTCCCTGCTTTTCTACTTAAGGCGTCTGCCACAACATTAGCCTTTCCTGGGTGATACAAGATAGTAACATCATAGTCCTTCAGTAGTTCCATCCATCTCCTCTGTCTCAAATTCAAATCCCTCTGAGTAAAGACATACTGTAGGCTACGATGATCCGTATAGACTTCACACTTAACCCCATATAGATAGTGTCTCCATTGCTTTAATGCAAACACTACCGCAGCCAACTCCAAATCATGGGTCAGATAGTTACGTTCATGCACCTTTAATTGCCTCGAAGCATAAGCAATTACATTCTTCTCTTGCATTAGCACTGCACCCAAACCAGAATAGGATGCATCACAATAAACAATGAAGTTCTTACCCTCTACTGGCAAGGTAAGGATAGGTGCAGTAGTCAGCAAGGTCTTGAGTTTCTGAAAGCTTTCCTCACATTCATCCGACCATACAAATGGAACATTCTGCTTAGTCAAGTTCGTCAATTGGGAAGCAATAGAAGAGAATCCCTTGACAAATCGACAGTAAAAGCTGGCTAAACCAACAAAGCTCCTTATTTTGACACATTAGTAGGTCCCAATTCCTCACTGTTTCAATCTTAGAAGGATTCACCATCACTCCATCCTTAGAAACCACGTGCCCCAAGAAGGTCACTGAATCTAGCCAAAACTCACACTTGGAGAATTTGGCATAAAGTCTTTTCTCCCTTAATACTTCCAACACAATTCTCAAATGTTCCTTATGTTCCTTCTTACTCTTGGAGTATATCAGTATATCATCAATAAATACGATCACAAAGAGATCCAGATATGGCTTAAAAATCCCGTTCATCAAGCTCATGAAAGCAGCATCGGCATTCGTAAGACCAAAAGACATTACTACAAATTCGTAATGCCCATACCTGGTTCAAAAAGCAGTCTTTGGCATGTCCGTTGCCCGTATTTTCAATTGATGATAACCGGATCTCAAGTCAATCTTAGAGAAGACACAAGCACCTTGTAACTGATCGAACAAGTCATCAATGCGAGGAATGGGATACTTGTTCTTAATAGTTACCTTGTTCAGCTGCCGGTAGTCTATGCACATCCGAAAACTCCCATCCTTCTTCTTCACAAATAACACCGGAGCACCCCAAGGGGATGCACTTGGTCTAATGAAACCTTTACTTAACAACTCTTGAAATTGGGCCTTTAACTCCCTTAACTCTGCTGGAGCCATTCTATAAGGGGGTATGGAAATGGGGCGAGTATCCGGCTCCAAATCAATGCAAAAGTCAATATCCCTATCCGGTGGCATACCAGGAAGGTCTGCAGGGAACACATCCAGAAACTCACGGACTATCGAAACCGACTCAATTGAAGGTACTTGGGTAGTATCATCCCTGAGGTGTGCCAAGAACGCTAAACACCCTTTACTAACCATTCTCTTAGCACGAAGAAAGGAGATGATACGAACTGGAGTGGAAGTGTAGTCACCCTCCCACACTAACGGATCTGTCCCAGGCTTGGACAACGTTACAGTTTTAGCATTACAATATAAGATTGCAAAATTCGGAGAAAGCCAAGTCATACCCAGAATTACATCGAAATCAACCATCTCTAAAATAACCAAGTCTACATGATTATTGCTCCCCACAAAAGTTACCAGACAAGACCTATATACCTTTTCAACTATCACAGACTCACCCACCGGAGTAGAAACACGAATAGGCATGTCAAGCAATTCACAATGTAAACTAAGACCAGTAGCAAATGAGGAAGATACATATGAAAATGTGGAGCCAAGATCAAATAATACAGAAGCCATGCAATCACAAACCAAAAGATTACCTGTGATAACAGCATCAGATGTCTCCGCTTCAGACCGCCTGGGGAAAGCGTAACAATGGGCCCTATCACCTGTTTGCCCGTTGCCCCTACCATGTGGTGTTGTAGTAGCTCCACTTTGCCCGTCACCCCGGCCATTTTGGTGACCACCATTACCTCGGCCACCACGTCTTCCAGAATGACGGCCTCTTCCATGACCACCTCTACCTCTGATTATTTGAGGTCTGTAACTCTGTTTTGGACAATACCTCTTAATGTGTCCAGTCTCCCCACATCCATAACACTCTCTGGATTCAAGCATAGGTCTCTGTGAGAATGACGAAGTCTGGGGATAACCTCCAAACTCAGAGAAGTGTTGACCGGTCTGCGGTGGACCCCCAACTACAGTCTGTAGTGAAGACTGAATAGGTCAGGCTGGATAACCTCCTGAACCTTGCCCTCTGGATTAAGAACCATTAAACTCACCTCCCTTACGAAACCTTTTAGATGTCGATGCCATGGTGAAGTCATATGGCTTCACTCCCTCCACCTCTATCACGAAGTCTACCACTTCCTGAAAGGATTTTTTCTGTAGCCGCTATCTGTAAGGCTGAAATCCGCAAATCTGACCTCAACCCCTTCACAAAACGGCGAATCCGCTCTTGTGGACTGAAACAAAGCTGGGTGGCATATCTGGATAATGCACGAAACTTAGCCTCATACGCAGTCACCGACATCTTGCTTTGCTCTAGGCTCAAGAACTCATCTCTCCTCCTATCCCTCAAGGTACGGGGGATATACTTCTCCATAAATAAGCTAGAGAATGACGCCCAAGTCATAGGTGGTGCCTGTGCGGGTTGACACTCAACAGGTGACCGCCACCACATTTTGGCATTTCCCTGAAACTGATAGGTTACAAACTCAACGCCAAATCGTTCCACTATGCCCATTTTATGTAGTAACTCATGGCAATCAACCAGAAAATCGTAAGCATCCTCAGATTCAGCACCCTTGAAGACTGGAGGTTTCAATTTCAAGAACTTACTGAAAAGTTCATGCTGATCACTTGTCATTATGGGCCCTGTAGTCAAACGAGGAAACTTGCCTATTTCCAATGAGGCATCCATGCGGGGATCCTCAGCAGCGGCCTGTCGTACTTCCGAAACCTGAGGTGCTGGTGCAGAAAACACTGGAGGTGTCTGGCCTTGATCAGATAACCCGCTAAGATAGGCAAGAACCTGATTAATCATCTCTGGGGTAGGTTGGGGTGGTAATTCCTCATTCTGCACTTGCTCACTTTCCCCTTCCTCACCCTCTCTTACTACTTCCTCAGTCGGTGGAGGAGTCACCGCCCTAGTACTAGATGGGCCAGGTGCTTGTCCTCTTCCTCTAGAGGACATCCTCCCGCGACCTCTACCACGGCCTCTCGCCACTACTCCTCTTCGAGCTACAGCCCCAGTGGCTGGCTCAGTTGCATCTTGTCTTGTCGGTGTTGGTGTTGGCGCCGTTGTTGCTCTAGTTCTAACCATCTGCGAAATAGAGTTGAAGATGGTCAGATACCAATTTGTATCACCTAGATACCAATTGGATCCAAGTAATAGCACGAAAGAAAGAAAGAAAGAATGGAATTTTCCTAAAGTCTTATAGCCTCTCAAAGAAAAGTAAAGGCATCCCCCTACCGTTCCTTAAGACTCTACTAGACTCGTTCTTGTGTGATGAGACCAACGAACCTAATGCTCTGATACCAAGTTTGTCACGACCCAAAACGAGCCGCAAGTGGCACCCACACTTGTCCTACTATGTGAGGGAACCAACCAATCTAAACACCAACATTTCAAACATAATGAACAAAATACAATGCCGAAGACTTAAAACTCATTAACGGAATCAATTAAATAACTTCTAAAATTTATCAATCATCATCCCCAAAATCTGGAAGTCATCACCACAAGAACATCTATCCTCAAATTACTAAATCTAAGAGTATCTAAGAAGCTAAAATAAGTAAAAAGCTAGCCCATGCCGGAATTTCAAGGCATCAAGACATGAAGAGGAAGATCCAGTCCAAGCTAGAAGCAATAGCTCACCCTGAAATCTGGCTTGATGAAGACTGGCTAGAGTTTCGGTTGAGTTGAAGACGATGGCACGTTTGCTGCACTCCACAATTAACAAAGAAAAACAAATACAAGTAGGGGTCAGTACAAGGCACAAGTACTGAGTAGGTATCATCGGCCAACTCAAAATAGAAAATAGTATATATCAGATAATAACATAAAATCAACTAATATTCTTAACAGGCGACCACAACAATTTCCATAACCCTTGGTCACAACACCAAGCACATCAATGAGGACTCAAGCCTCCCCATCATACTCATTTGGGAATTAGTTCTTAAAAATTTAGTACATTATCATAATTCAAGATTCATTATCTTTATTCCTCTTGTGTCGGTACGTGACACTCCGCTCCACTACTATTATCCTGGTGTCGGAACGTGACACTTCGATCCATATACTATCCTGGTGTGGGAATGTGACACTCCGATCCATTTACTCTCCTGGTGCCGGAACGTGACACTCCGATCCTCTATTACTATCCTGGTGCCGGAATGTGACACCCGATCCATATACTATCTTGGTGTCGGAACGTGACACTCCGATCCATATACTATCCTGGTGCCGGAATGTGACACCCGATCCTCTATTACTATCCTGGTGACGGAACGTGACACTCCGATCCATATACTATTCTGGTGCCGGAACGTGACACCCGATCCTCTATTACTATCCTGGTGTCGGAACGTGACACCCGATCCTCTAATCTAATTACTTTAGTTCATCAAGCCTTCTTTTATACCAAGGCATCATCATTAACAAAGTAAATTTAGGATTTAAGATTCAATAGCCTCATCATGCTAATTCATCACAATTATATAATCACATCATGCAAGCACACAATTAAGCATATAGAAGACTTTATAATACTACCCAATACATATCATTCGCTATTAAGAGTTTACTATAAGATAGTATAAACCATAACCTACCTCCACCGAAGAATTGTGATCAAGCAATCTACTTTAGTTGCGTTCTTCTTCGTTTTCTCTCTCTCTTGATCGTTCGTTTCTCCCTCTCTTTGTTCTTTCTATTTTTCTTATTCAAACCCTTTTTCTTTTACCCTAATTATCATATAATTAAGTATAAAAGATGATAATAATAACCCACTAATTATTTCAAGGTTATCTGCTTTAACCCCCAAGAAATTGAATTATTAACATTAATCCACTAACTTTATAATTATCAGCATGAATAGTCCAAAACGCCACTTTAAAAACTTTAACAGAAATCAGACCCAGTCAGGGTTACGCAGCCTGTGACGGCCCGTCGTGCCTGTGACGGCCCGTCGTGCCTGCGACGGTCCGTCCTGCTGCTTCCGTCACAAAGTTCAGAGACTCAATTCATTATAGAGTCTATGACGGCCTGTCATGTCTGCGACGGTCCGTCCTGCCATTTCGTCGCGAAGTTCAGAGAGTCGATTTCAGTACCCAAATTTCAGAATTCTAAGTGTTTTGGAACGAGACCCCCTCGAAGGTCCGTCGTGCCCATGACGGTCCGTCGTGGGATCCGTCGACTCAGCCAGTTATTTACAAGAAATACTCTACTGCTCAAAACGACTAAACAGGTCGTTACACTTAGGTAAGTTCTAGTTATGTTTTTAGGCTTAAACAGACTAAAATCTTATGATTTAGGGTTTAAAAGACATATCTTAGGGTTTAAACAAAGTAAGAAAAGACCAAACGACGACCTGGACTGACTTTACCATAACTGTCATAACATTATACTGGGAGGTCTGATTTTAGCAAACTCGGTGGATATGGAAAGCTAATTCAATTATATATCATTTTGTGCTAAGATTTATGATAAATTAAGGTTGACCTTACTGTATTTTCCCCTTAATGATGTGCTAATTTTCACCTACAGTCAAACCTACGATCCGTAGGTCCATCTACGAACCGTACTGGTCAATCGTGGTTCTTGTCAGAGAGTGGATAAATGGGGTCTTGATCAATAAACATAGACTACGGACCGTAGTCTCTGTATTCTGACCTACAGACACTAGGTCCATCAGTCGTTTGACACTTAGTTAAATTTTTTGGGCTGATGGATGCACAATACGGGCCGTAGATCAGACTACGGTCCGTCGATGGTAACTTTTGGTTGCACTTGCATATTTCTAAAAAGCTAATTTCTGGTCTATTTTAAATATGGGTTGTTATACCTTTCATGATGTAAGTTCTAGAACTCAGCATCTAAATTGCGAGTAGATCGATTCTTGGTTCTCATTTCAACAACTTCTTCAGTGATGAGTTATCATATTTCGAGGACAATAGACATGCTTGTAATCTTAGTCTTTTTATTTAGTTTTCAGTTTTGTTAGAATTAGATGGGGTACATGCCCCAACAATTCAACTCAGTTAGATGCTTTTCAAACATATTAGTAGAATCAACTTGAATTGTGAAGTTAAATATTTCAGTTGTTATTCAACTCTTTGTATGTTTAATACCTTCATACTAGTAGAGTATTCCCCACTTTCAGTAATCCATTGTTTTAGCTTCCATAGAGTACTCTTATTTCAGCATGACCATTTATTTGGGGGGATTAGAAGGGTAATACAATTGGTGATTAATTCTCTTATGATGGTATATGGATATAAATTGTGTTTTATCATAATCTTTACCCCCTTTAGATTGGAAATATGAGAATGCTGAATCGAAGATATTAAAGATCATATTATATAATTTAATAACTCTTCCAAAAAATTTCCATGTCGAATAAAGCGACTAACGTTATTAGTAATTTTGGATGTACTAAGGACAACAACTAATTTTTGAGAATCATGTCATGACACAAGATTGCCGCTAGTCGTGACATGGTGCTTGGAGCCAAATATGAACCTAAGGAAACATCGTGGACTAGCATGAAACTAAGATAATATATATATCTTTTATTGTTATAAAATTTTATTTATTTATGCTCTTTATTTCTAATAATTAAATTCTTTCATTATTTAAATTGTTAATAATAATTTCAACATTATTTAATACGCATAAAATAACAGTGTATAAAATAGATGAGAATATGCATCAAACTTTTCACCACATTATAAGATGTATCACACGAATAAAATAGAATCGAAACATATGAACTGTTGGTTGATAATTTTCTTTAGTATTAAGCTTTTCTTAATTATATCAACAGTATCAACAACACAGAAAACAATTTTATCAAATATCATTACTATCCAATAAATGATACACTTTAAATATATATAAACAATATTTATTTAACAATGTCTGAAAAATAAAAATAAAAATTCAAATCTAGTGAATTCATGCATCAATTATCCTCCAAAATAAAATAAACATAAAATTATTAAAAATTCACGTACAATGGAGAAAAATTAAATCATCAAAAGAATTTATATATAGATACTAATTGAAAAAGAATAATGTTTCTGTACTTTTCAAAAATAATATTCGCCAACCATTTGGCTTTGTCAATATACTATAATTAGATAAGATTTTGAAATAATTATCCTTATCTAAATATTTTTGAAAAAATTAAATTCTGAAATAGAAAAGTGGAGAGAAAATAGGAGCATTTATAAATTCTTCATTATTATTTTTTTGTTACATTTTTACCAAAATATATATTTAAAATTAGTTATAATCTTTTGAAATTTGACGTAAAATATTTGAGTATAATTATTGTTTAACACTATAGTTGTTATGTTTTTATTTTGTTTTATTTTTACAAAATAATTAATAAGCAAACGTAGATAAATTAACTAAATAAAGACGAAAAAATTATGTGAATAGTTAAAAATTATATTTTAATGTGACATAATTATTTAAGAAAATTCTAATTATTTATTTTTTGATTTTGTGATTTTTTATTTAGTTTATAATAACTAGTGATAAAATAAAAGGTTATCAACACAGTTTATATAGTAGTATAACGAAGACTAACACTTTGTTTGGATCATTGTTACCCATTGTTTCATAATATATGGTATTGTATTATACTCTATTGTACTGTATTGTATGGTTTATACAATGTTTGGCTAGATTGTATTGTTTGTTGTTATTTAGTAACATTTCATTTTAATTGTTTGGTTTGATTGTATCGGACTGTATTATAATTTATAAATTACTTAAATATCGTTAAATATTTTAGGGTAGGAGGTTTGACTAGATTTAAATAATTAAGGTGAAGGGTATAATAGTATTTTAAAATATTATGTAAAGATATAATTGAAAAAAGAAATTAAGTAACAATGGGAACACACCAAATTGGATGTTCTATAAAATAGGAATTTTCATTGTTACATAACAACGAAATTTAATATTTTTTCACTAGCGTTTAGTTTTATATAAAAGGACTTTTAAAAGTTATAAAACACAAACAAATATATTAATTTAACAAATCAAATTTTAACTATTAAGCATAATGTATGCATATTTTTCTTCGAATATTTGACTCAGGCACTAACGTCTTTCATCAAAAAAAAGTTCAGGCTTTTGACTTCTTCTCTATAGCAACTTTACAACTTCCAATGTCAAATTCTTGTCAATCGGAATCTATTTTTCATTAAGAAAAATAAATAGTAATAACATGAAGACAAAATGGGTAAAGCAATTAAAAATTTAAAAATAAAATTAATTTATTTTGATGGTTATTGTGGACATATGAAAGTGCCCTTTTATCTGATTTAATTTTTTTTATATAAATTTGATTTTTTTGAAATATTAAATCGTCATAGACTAAATGTTTTTTGAAAAAAATCAATTTTTACAAATATTAAATTTGTTTTTAAAAATGTTGACTTTGTCATTATTTGTATAATTTGATGACATATGTCAATTTTTGTTTCAAATTTTGAATTTATATTATTTAATTATTTATAATTTAAATTTCTAAAATTTTGTAGAGCTGACATATGAGATTTTTTTCTTCTTCTTCTATTATTATTATTATTAATAAATATTTATTTTACTTCTCCTATTTTTTATTCAAAATCAAAAGAATAAAGAGTATTTCAAAAAAAAACCAGTTAAAAGTTAAATAGTTAAGATAATCGTAAATTTATTAATGGTAAAAAAAAGCAATTCTATTTTTTATTTTTAGATTTTTAATCAATTTTAGTAATTTTTAAATTGTCTTTTTTTTTATATATTCATTAGGTTTTAAAAACTGTCAATTAAATTTTTGAAATTGCTTTAAATTTCAATCTTATTTTTAAAAAGAAATTTATTATCTAATATAATTAAAAATAATAATTAATAATTAATCAATTGATTTTTTTAAAAGTTAAAAGAATAGAAATTAATATGTTTAGAATTAAAATAAAATAAAAATTATATATATTATTTGAAATATATGCAATATTCGCGGGTATTTCTCTTTTTAATTTTTTTTGTATTGTCAATTTTTCCCTTATTATGAGTATTAATATTATTTAAATTAAAAATGAGTCAACTTTCCAAAAAAAAAAAAAGGGAATCACATACACTTTACATTAAAATATTTAAAATTATTTTTAAAAAATACAATAGTAATTTATTATTAATCATTTTACATTTATATAATTTTAATTATTTTAAATGCCTCTTTTTTGTGATGCTGATATATGTCGTTTTTCACATCTCCTATTATATATATATATATATATATATATATATATATATATATATATATATATATATATATATATATATATATATATATATATATATATATATATATATATATATAGAAAGATATACATATATTATTATTATTATTATTATTATTATTATTATTATTATCATTACTATTATTTTTTGGTAACTAACTCTTTATTAATTACCGGAAATCCTTACAAAACAAGCAACTAACACAGCATGCTTTAACCAAATAAACAGCTCAAAAAACACTACTCTAAACTATAGCCTCAAATCTTTCTATGCCTAATGACATTGGAAAGTCTATTGGGAAATCTAGCTATAGTTACATAAGCTATCCTCTTAACAACTTCATCAATCAAGCTACTCTTCTCTTCAAAAATTCTCTTGTTTCTTTCACTCCACAGCCCATAGACTCCTTCTGCAAGTACCCCTTTGAAAACTTGAGCTCTAACAGTCTTCCCTTTCCCATTTTTAACACACCATTGAATAAATTCTGTCCAAGACTTAGGCATGTTACTATGTACATTAATCCACCTTAATAGCCTCTCCCATATTGCTTCAGCATAGTGACATTGGATGAACAAATGTTCCATACTCTCTTCTGCTCTTTTGCACATCACACAATCTCTATCAAGTGTCATTCCCCATTTGGTTAGTCTATCCACTGTTGGTAGCTTCCTGTTCATCAGTATCCACAATGTAAAACCAGCTTTTGGCCTTGTTGTATTATTATTATTATTATTATTATTATTATTATTATTATTATTATTATTACTATTATTTTTTGGTAACTAACTTTTTATTAATTACCGGAAATCCTTACAAAACAAGCAGCTAACACAGCATGCTTTAACCAAATAAACAGCTCAAAAAACACTACTCTAAACTATAGCCTCAAATCTTTCTATGCCTAATGACATTGGAAAGTCTATTGGGAAATCTAGCTATAGTTACATAAGCTATCCTCTTAACAACTTCATCAATCAAGCTACTCTTCTCTTCAAAAATTCTCTTGTTTCTTTCACTCCACAGCCCATAGACTCCTTCTGCAAGTACCCCTTTGAAAACTTGAGCTCTAACAGTCTTCTCTTTCCCATTTTTAACACACCATTGAATAAATTCTGTCCAAGACTTAGGCATGTTACTATGTACATTAATCCACCTTAATAGCCTCTCCCATATTGCTTCAGCATAGTGACATTGGATGAACAAATGTTCCATACTCTCTTCTGCTCTTTTGCACATCACACAATCTCTATCAAGTGTCATTCCCCATTTGGTTAGTCTATCCACTGTTGGTAGCTTCCTGTTCATCAGTATCCACAATGTAAAACCAGCTTTTGGCCTTGCTGTATTTTTAAACATTAAGCATCTCCATTCAGGTTTGATCTTCTCCCCTCTAAGATAGTCATAAATGTGCTTGATCACCCCTTTTCCTTGCCTTGGTTGACACTGATCCACTATATGTTTGGCATTCATAATTTTCCTGATCATCCAACTAGCTTGATCTCTCTTTTGCCATTCACTTTGATCTTTTAAGTAGTAGGTATGAATCCATTTAATCCATAACTTGTCTTCTTTGTTTGCCAAGTCCCAACAGAGTTTAGCTACTGCTGCTCTATTCCATATTGCCATATTTATCAACCCCATGCCACCTTCACTTTTAGGCCTGCAAACTTGTTCCCATGCTATTAGAGCCTTCTTAGTAACATGTCCAGTCCCTGACCACAAGTAACTTCTACACAGCCCCTCAATCAGCTTAATTATCTTAGCTGGAAAGATGAACAATTGTGCCCAATAGGATTGAACACCAAATAACACTGTCTGCACCAATTGAGCTCTCCCTGCATAAGATAGTTTCCTAGCTGTCCATGAATTAACTCTTGCCATTATTCTATCAATAAGTGGATGCCATTGCAAGACTGACATTTTTTTAGTTGATAAAGGGACTCCCAGATATTTGAAAGGCAGTTCTTCCATGTTGTATCCCAGCTGCTGTACAATCTGTTGTCTCACTTCTCTTTGTACACCTCCACAGTATATTGAACTCTTGTTGAGGTTAGCCTGCAACCCTGAAGCTTGAGAAAACTGAGAGAAACATGATTGGATGGCTTTGACTGACTCAAGATCACCTCTAGCAAACAATAACAGGTCATCTGCAAAACATAGGTGAGTAACATCAAGCTTTGAACACTTAGGATGGTACTTAAACTGTTTGTCATCTCTCAGTCCTTTAAGGGTCCTACTTAGATACTCCATTGCTATAGCAAATAGGAAAGGAGACATTGGATCTCCTTGTCTCAACCCTTTAGCTGCTTCAAAACTTTGTGAAACCTGTCCATTAACTACTATAGAATAGTTCACAGTTTTGACACATTTCATTACCCATTGCACAAACATCTCAGGAAATCCTAAACATACATTACTTGCTCTAAATAAGTCCATTCTACTGAATCATAAGCCTTCTGTAGATCAATCTTCAGCATGCACCTAGGAGAGATATGTTTCCTAGTATAGGCTTTAACCAACTCATGAGCAAGCACTATATTATCAGAGATCTTCCTTCCTGGGATGAATCCTGCTTGACTATCACAGATAACACTTTGAATTACTCCATGCAGCCTATTAGTTAGAACTTTGGAGATGATCTTGTAAACCACAGTACAACAAGCTATTGGCCTGTATTCTTTCACTGTTTTAGGATTCTGAACTTTTGGGATAAGAGACACTAGAGTACAATTAAAAGCCTTGTATAATTTGCCTTTTGTGAAAAAACTCTGAACAGCTTCAATGATGTCCTTTTTAATGGTCTGCCATGTATACTTAAAAAAGTAGGCATTGTACCCATCTACACCTGGAGCCTTATCATTCCCAATGGATTTCAACCCTTCATAAATCTCCTGTTCTGTAACCTCAGCACAAAGATGTATCCTCTGCTGCTTTGTTAGTGTAGGCCCTCTCTTCATCACTTGAGCATTAATGCCTGGTAGATTGTCTGCTGAAGTCCCCATAAGACTCTTGTAAAAATTCACAAACTCTTCCTGAATATCATTCTGATCATATAGCATTTTACCCTTCAAGGACATAATATTCCTTATTTGTTTCTTTTGAGTTCTCTCCTTTATGACTGAGCTGAAGAATTTGTTGTTGGCATCACCTAATTGTATCCATTTTATCCTTGCTTTCTGCCTCAAAGCACTTTCTTCAATCAGTGACCATTTTTCCAGTTTGATTAGTAGCTCTTTTTCCTTCCCAACTAGCTCATCAGTAACCTTCTCTTTAAGCTGATCTTGGACATTTGCAATTTCCACTCTAGCCATCTCAATTTATCATTACTATTATTGCTATTATCATTATTATATTATTTTATTCTCCTATTTTTTATTTAAAATCAAAAGACTAAAAATTATTTCAAAAAGCAGTTAAAAGTTAAACTGTTAAGATAACTATAAATGTTTGATTTGTAAAAAAAGGCAATTTTATTTTTATTTTTTATTTTTAAATTTTTAATTCATTTTAATAATTCTTAAATTCTCTTTTTTTTTGTCTATATTCATTAGGTTTTAAAAACTGTCAAGTTAATTTTTTAAATTGCTTTAAATTTCTACCTAATTTTTTCAAAAGTTATTTATTATTAATATAATTAAAATAATAATTAGTCAATTTTATATTTTAAAAGTTACAGAATAGAGACTAGTATGTTTAAAAAATAATATATATATATATATATATATATATATATATATATATATATATATATATATATATATATATATATATATGCAATTTTCGTAGGTAAATTATCTTTTAATTTTTTTTCCTGTTGTCAGTTATTATCTTATTATTTAATAATAATATTATTTAAATTAAAAAAAGTGTTAACTCCCCCCCCCCCCCCTCTCCCCCCCTAAAAAAAAAAAGAATCACAAACACTTTACAGTACTATGTTTAATTATAATAATAATTTCTTATTAATTATTTTAAACTCTTTTTTTGGTGATGCTGACATGTATCGTTTTTCACCTATCCTATTTTATATAGATAGATAGATAAATTTCTATTTTAATTTGTTTTTCTTGTTAATATAACATGTATCTAAAAATTACAAAAAAAAATCACTTCAATTTCTTCTATTGATTTATTATTGGACAACTTTCACATATAACAAATAAAAAATTTATATTTGTATGCTATAACAGAGTTTACATAATTGTGCTCCATAGCAAACATAGAAACTGTATAATTCGTTATACATATACAGTTGAAGCAAATTGTATAAAACGAAATGTACAAAAAAAAGAGAAAGACACTTGGGCAGAGAACTATATAAAAACGAATTGTATTATTATAAGTGTATAGAACAATTATATACAATTTAAATTTGTATAAAATGAGAAAGAGAGAAAGACAAAAGAGACTTGACAAGGAGTATACAATTGAATCGAATTGTATAAAACGAGAAAGAGAGAAATTAGATACAATTTGAAAATTGTATAAAACGAGAAAGAGAGAAAGGCAAAAGAAACTGGCAGGGGAGTATTTTTATTATATAATTATAAGTGTATATGACGAAAATATATGTACTTGCATGTGTATATACAATTTTCTCACGCTTTATACAAACAGAAACACAATTTATACATTTCGCTTCTGTTTGTACAAGTGAGAAAGGCGAGGGTGGCGAGCGAGATTTGGGAGAGTGGCGAGTGAGATCTGGAAGAGGGGAAAGAGGGGAACAAAAATATATGTATTTATACAATTCTCTCTGCTTTATACAATTAGAAACATTTTTTATACACTTGTGTTTGTATAAAAAGTGAGGAAGCGAGCGAGAGATTGGAGGAGAATGGCGAGCGAGATATTTAGGAGAGAGGCGCCTGAATTTTTTTTGCAAACGTTTGCTATGGAGCACAATTAAATCAAACCCTAACTACTCCATTTATTTTAGGTTATTAGTTTGTTATTATATACAATTTTCTCTTAATTATTTTACTTCTTCGATTCTCTTTTATTTTTATATTATTTATTACACTAATTCAATATTTTAAATAAAAGATTAAAATATTTAAAAAAACTATGTTAAAAATTAAAATTTAATATATATGAAAAAATATATTATAAAATATTGACTCTTAAAAAAAAGGACAACTTTCACATATAACAAATAAAAAATTCATATTTGTATGCTATAGCAAAGTTTGCATAATTGCGCTCCATAGCAAACATAGAAAATGTATAATTCACTATACATATACAGTTGAAGCAAATTGTATTAAACAAAGTGTATAAAACAAGAAAGAGAAAGAGATTTAGATAAAGAACTGTATAAAAGCGAAGTGTATAAGACAAATTGTATTATTATAAGTGTATAGAACGATTATATACAATTTAAATTTGTATAAAATGAGAAAGAGAGAAAGACAAAAGAGACTTGACAAGGAATATACAATTGAATCGAATTGTATAAAATGAGAAAGAGAGAAATTAGATACAATTTGAAAATTGCATAAAACGAGAAAGAGAGAAAGACAAAAAAAATTGTGCAGGGGAGTATTTTTATTGTATAATTATAAGTGTATATGACGAAAATATATGTATTTGCATGTGTATATACAATTTTCTCACGCTTTATCCAAACAGAAACGCAATTTATACATTTCACTTCTGTTTGTATAAGTGAAAAAGACGAGGGTGGCGAGCGAAATTTGGAAGAGTGGCGAGTGAAATCTGGAAGAGAGGAGAGAGAGAAACAAAATTATATGTATTTATACAATTTTCTCTGCTTTATACAATTAGAAAAAATTTTATACACTTGTTTTGTATAAAAAGTGAAGAAGCGAGCGAGAGATTGGAGAAGAGTGACGAGCGAGATATTTGAGAGAAAGACGCCTTGCAATTTTTTTGCAAATATTTTCTATGGAACACAATTAAATCAAACTCTATCTACTCTATTTATTTTAAATTATTAATTTAGTATTATATAAAATTTTCCCAAAAAAAAAAATTATAAGCGTACACAAAAATAATACACCTATTATAAAAGAACTTACTAAAATTCTTGTTAGAAAAGAACTTACTAGAATTCTAAAAGAAAGAAAATATTAGAAGATATATCCTTTCAAAGTGTATGTTTATATGTTTCATATATTGGCTATTTATAGCCATATATTAATGCATACAAGGTCATTAGTGATGTCATATTCCACATGACACTACAATTATTTTACAACACTCATAGCCACTATATTAATGCATACAAGGTCATTAGTGATGTCATATTCCACATGACACTACAATTATTTTACAACACTCCCCCTTGGATATCTATGTAAAAGAAAGTACATAGATATACATAATACGCTTTATTTGCTGCCTCATTAAAAACCTTTCTAGGAAAACCCAGTGGGATAAAACCTAGACTAAGGAAAAAAGAGTACAGTGCGTATTTTACTCCCCCTGATGAAAACTTTACTTGATATCTTGGAGACGGCGCATTCCAATCTTGTATCTCAACTTCTCAAACGTTGATGTTGGCAATGCCTTTGTGAATAAATCAGCAAGATTATCACTTGAACGAATTTGTTGAACTTCTATCTCACCATTTTGTTGAAGATCATGCGTGAAAAAGAACTTTGGTGAGATATGCTTTGTCCGGTCTCCTTTGATGTATCCTCCTTTCAATTGAGCTATACATGCAGCATTATCTTCGTACATTGTGGTTGGTATATTCTTTTTCAAAGAAAAACCACACATTTCCTGAATATGATGGGTCATTGATCTCAACCAGACGCACTCTCGACTTGCTTCATGGATGGCTATTATTTCTGCATGATTTGAAGAAGTAGCTACCAACGTTTGCTTCATTGATCGCCAAGATATTGCCGTGTCTCCACATGTAAACAAATAGCCTGTTTGTGATCGGGCTTTATGCGGATCTGATAAATACCCTGCATCTGCGTAACCAATCAGTTCTGATTTGGATTCATTGGAATAGAATAAACCCATGTCCATGGTCCCTCGAAGATATCGAAGTATGTGTTTAACACCATTCCAATGTCTTTTTGTTGGGGAGGAACTGAATCTTGCCAGTAGACTTACTGCAAAACAGATATCTGGTCGAGTATTGTTAGCAAGGTACATTAGTGCCCCGATCGCACTAAGATAAGGAGTTTCATCACCAAGAAGCTCTTCATCATTCTCTTGAGGTCGAAATGGATCTGTATTGATGTCAAGCGATCTTACCACCATTGGAGTACTCAATGGATGTGAGTTATCCATGTAAAAACGCTTTAGTATCTTTTCTGTGTACGTTGATTGATGAACAAGTATTCCATTTGACAAATTCTCAATCTGTAGGCCAAGACAAAATTTTGTCTTGCCGAGATCTTTCATTTCAAATTCTTTTTTCAGACACTCAATAGCTTCTAAAAGCTCTTTACCAGTGCCAATGATGTTCAAATCATCAACATACACAGCTATTATTACAAATTCAGACCCCGACCGTTTAATAAAAATGCAGGGACAAATCGGGTCATTTTTGTACCCTTTCTTTAACAAATATTCACTCAGACGATTGTACCACATCCTTCCTGATTGTTTCAATCCATACAGAGATTTCTGAAGTTTTATTGAACAAGTTTCTCTTGAATCTTTGTATGCTTCAGGAACTTTGAATGCTTCAGGAATTTTCATGAAAATGTTGTGGTCCAATGAGCCATATAGATAGGCTGTGACAACGTCCATTAGACGCATTTCAAGTTTTTCATGAACTGCCAAATTTATGAGATATCTGAAGGTGATTGCATCTACCACTGGAGAATATGTCTCCATATAATCAATGCCAGGTCTTTGAGAAAAACCTTGAGCAACGAGTCGGGCCTTATATCTCATGACTTCATCTTTCTCATTTCTTTTCCGTACAAAAACCCATTTGTACCCCACTGGCTTGATACCTTCAGGTGTTCGGATTATCGGTCCAAAAACTTCACGTTTTTCTAGTGAAGCCAATTCAGCTTGAATTGCATCCTTCCATTTTGGCCAATCATTTCTCTGTCTACATTCGTGAACAGATTTTGGCTCAAAATCTTCATCTTGTTGCATTATTTCAATAGCAACATTATAGGCAAAATGTTGTCAATCACAACATTATTTCGGTTCCACAACTTTCTCGTCGAGACATAATTCATTGAAATTTCATTATTTTCAGAAGTTCGAACCTCCTCATCATCATGTGTTATGACTTGGGTCTCATCTTGAGAAATTTCTTTCAACCCATGATCATCTTGATCATTTATTCCTTTTCTTTTTCGAGGATTTTTATCCTTGGAACCAATTGGTCTACCACGCTTCAAATGTGGTCTAGACTCATTTGCCTTAACAATTTGTCCTGTCGGGATATCAACTCGAACTGGAGCATTAACAGCTGGAATATGCGATTTAGTAATCCTTGGAAGATTAGTAAATGCATCTGGTAGTTGATTTGCAATGTTCTGCAAATAAATTATTCTTTGAACTTCTTGCTCACATTGGTTTGTTCTAGGATCCAAATGAGATAGAGATGATGAATTCCAATCTATCTCTTTTCCCAATGACTTATGTTCTCCCCCTAATGTTGGGTATACTGATTCATCAAAATGACAATCAGCAAATCTTGCCTTAAATAAATCTCCAGTCATAGGCTCCAAATATTTTATGATTGAAGGAGATTCATACCCAACATATATCCCCAACCTTCTTTGGGGCCCCATCTTTGTGCGTTGTGGTGGAGCAATTGGGACATACACCGCACATCCAAAAACTCTAAGATGAGAAATGTTTGGTTCTTGACCAAAAGTCAATTGTAATGGGGAGAATTTATGATAATTGGTCGGCCTTATGCGCACAAGTGCTGCTGCATGCAAAATAGCATGCCCCCACATAGACACAGATAACTTTGTTCTCATTAGTAATGGTCTAGCTATCAATTGCAGACGTTTAATCAATGATTCTGCTAGACCGTTTTGAGTGTGAACATGAGCAACTGGATGTTCAACTGTTATACCAGTAGACATACAATAATCATTAAATGCTTGAGATGTAAATTCACCAGCATTATCTAGACGGATTGTCTTTATTGTATAGTCTGGAAATTGTGCTTTCAATCTTATTATTTGAGCCAGCAATCTCGCAAAAGCCATGTTGCGAGTTGATAATAAACACACATGTGACCATCTTGTAGAAGCATCTATCAAGACCATATAATATTTAAAGGGTCCACATGCAGGTTGAATTGGTCCACATATATCACCCTGTATGCGTTCCAGAAACGCAGGGGATTCAATTCCAACCTTAACTGTTGATGGTTTAATGATCAACTTCCCTTGAGAACAAGCAGCACAAGAGAATTCCTTTGATTGAAGGATATTTGGGCTTTTTAAGGTGTGCCCATGTGAATTTTCAATGATTTTGCGCATCATATTAAATCCGGGATGGCCCAACCGGTCATGCCAAATGATAAAATCATTAAAATTAGTAAACATTTTGTTTACTAAGGCATGTGATTCAACTGTACTTATACTTGTATAGTACAACCCAGAAGAAAATGCAGGTAATTTTTCATGCACAATTTTCTTCTCTACATTAATTGTAGTAATGTAAAGGTATTCAACCTTTCCTTCATTAGCCGTCTCAACATGATAGCCATTTTGGCGAATAACTTTGAAACTTAATAAGTTTCTTTGAGACTTACTACAATATAATGCATTATCAATGCTTAATATTGTCCCTCCAGGTAGTAATAAGGTCGCTCTTCCAGACCCCTCAATTAATTTTGTACTACCTGATATTGTGTTGACATATGCCATTTTCATAACCAAATTAGAAAAGTATTTCTTTTCTTTTAATATTGTATGTGTTGTAGCACTATCAAGAAGGCATACATCTCCATTACTCATCTTGAATCCAACTGACAACTGGGGATTTCTATTAATTTTCATTAAAATAAAATACATCAAAAGAAGGAAGAAACAAAATTAACAACGGAAATTTAAATACTTCAACATGAATAACATAATAATTAAAAATACATAAGTAAAATATTAACAAATTTCATTCCCCAGCTAAAAGATCAAACATTAGTTTCGATCTCCAAAGAAGTCATCAACTTCCATATGAGTAATGTCACCAAGGCCATCAAAAACATCATCCTTTAAAGCCAAATTTGCTTCAATATCTTTATCATATTTCTGAGATGTTCCCGGCTTATCACCATCTTTAAGAGTCATATGTGACTCAGCTCGAGCATTGGAAGAGGAAGCACCTCTTTTATTTCCTTTCTTTTTAAAGGAATTTTGATAGAGCCTTACAAAATGTTCATGTGTGCGACATTCATTCTTCCAATGGCCTTTCATGCCACAACGACGACAATTACTTTTTGAGGGGTTATTTTGAGAACTCATGTTGTTCTCCCTTTTATTATGACCACCACCTTGACGATTAGTGTATCGTCTTTTATCTTTGCCACGTCCCCGTGCATTATTATATCCCCGATGATCATCTCTTTTTACTTCAGATTGATCACGTGCTTCCACCGCATTTGCCTCCGGTAATGGAGCAGCTCCAGTGGGACGAGCTTCATGATTTTTCATTAAAAGAGCATTATGTTGCTCAGCCACCAAAAGACATGAGATTAGTTCAGAATATTTCTGAAAACCCTTTTCACGATATTGCTGCTGCAATATCACATTCGAGGCATGAAAAGTAGTAAGTGTCTTTTCCAACATGTCCTCATCTTTTATAGTCTCCCCACATAATTTCAACTGGGAGGTTATCCTGAATACAGCAGAGTTGTATTCAATTACGGTCTTAAAATCTTGAAACCGTAAATGCATCCACTCATAACGAGCTCTTGGCAACACTGTTGCCTTTAGGTGGTCATATCTCCCCTTTAAATCAGTCCACAATTCAAGTGGATCTTTCACCGTCAGATATTCAATCTTCAGGCCCTCATCAAGATGATGACGAAGGAAAATCATAGCCTTCGCCTTATCTTGACTCGATGCTTCATTTCCCTGAGTAATAGTGGCATCAAGACCTTTAGCAGCCAAGTGAATCTCAGCATCGAGTACCCATGAAAGATAATTCTTTCCAGAAATATCTAATGCCACAAACTCAAGTTTGGATAAATTCGACATAATGAAAATTATGAGAGAATATGTGAATTAAATAAAAATATTTATATAGTACCTTTGCAAGTAGCAATTTCGTGCTGATAACGTATTATAAAAGAACTTACTAAAATTCTTGTTAGAAAAGAACTTACTAGAATTCTAAAAGAAAGAAAATATTAGAAGATATATCCTTTCAAAGTGTATGTTTATATGTTTCATATATTGGCTATTTATAGCCATATATTAATGCATACAAGGTCATTAGTGATGTCATATTCCACATGACACTACAATTATTTTACAACACTCATAGCCACTATATTAATGCATACAAGGTCATTAGTGATGTCATATTCCACATGACACTACAATTATTTTACAACAACACCAATTTGCCCTTCTTATCTTTTTAGTTACTTATATCGAAACAATGATGGTACGACATGTAAGCCGACGCGTCAATGTCGGAAACATTCTTACAGGAACTTCCCGGTGACCAGCCAGCAGATTCTCCGGCATATTTACAGGGAGTTTCCGGCAACCAGCCAGCAGTTTTACCCTCACAGGGAGTCGCCGATGATGAGCCAGCAGTTTTTCCGGCATCCTTACAGGGAGTCGCCGGCAACGCAGATCTTTTGTCGGAGATTCTTCTATGGCTACCTCCAAAATCCCTTCTCCGATTCCAAGCCGTTTGTAAAGACTGGTTTTCGATCATATCAAGCAGTACATTCCGGCAACTTCACTGCCGGAGAAAACTCACTTCCGGCAAAGTTGACGGACTATTCTTCTGTTGGTGGGTCTATGGTAATAACTATGTTGACTTTATCCCTCTCCATGGGATACCCAAAAATCAAAAGGGTATGATTCCTTCAACACTCAAAAATATTGCTAAATCTACATCTTCAAAAATTGAACAATTAAATTCCTGTAATGGATTGTTCTGTATAAGTTTCAATTTGGGTATTGAAAATCTTGATTATTATGTTTATAACCCTAGTACTAATCAGCATAGATTGATACCACTCCCATATTTAGGTATAAAAGCTTATGAGATTGTTGTAATGAATTTGGCTTTTGATCCTATGGTATCTGATTGTTATAAACTCTTAGGTGTGATGAAATTAAATGGGGTTTATGAAATTTCTGTATATTCATCTGAAACTGAAGTTTGGAGAAATTGTATGGATACGGAGATGAAGATATTGGATGCAAATCAACATTTTTTAGGTCAGGGTGTGTTCTTGAATGGTTGTATGCATTGGGTTAGTGAAATGTCGTCTTTCTTAAGGTTCGATTTGGATTCGATGTGTTTTAGAGATATGCCTAGTACTGATATTCCTATTGGAGTGTTGAAAAGGAGTATAAGGTATTTTGGGGAGTCCGGTGGACATTTGCATCTAATTGAGATACATGGATTTAGGTCGATGAGTTTTGAAGTTCTTGAGATGGAGATTGATTATTCTAAGTGGTTTGTGAAGTATCGTGTTGATCTTAGTTCGTTGCATACTACTCATCCATTAATGTTGAGTGAAGAACTTGATTTACTAGATGTGAATGACCGTACCTGCAATGTTGTATCTGTGGTTGTTGATGAGAAGGAAGATACAACGAGGCTTTTGGTAGCCACACAAGATGTTGTCATTGAATATGATGCTCATCGTATGACTATCAAGGAGGTTGCGGATATAGAGATAGCAAAGATCCCTGTTATATGGGAAGATGTTTCGGTGTTTGAATGGTATGATACACATCAATATGTTGAGACAATGGCTTCTGTTTGATATTGCTATGGTTTCTTGTATAACCATATTCATGTATATAAACGATGTGATCATGGTCACTCATCATTGAAGACGCGCTTATTATGATGTTTGTGGTCTGTTTGCTGGGAAGAGATCTTGTTTTTTTTTTGCATAGACTACTTCATCAGAGAATTGTACTTGTGAAATCTGACTTTATCTGTACTTGTGTTCTTCATTTGTGAATATTTTGTAAAATTACTAGTTTCCCATGGATGTAATTGTTGTGTAAACGACTTGTTATACATTGACAATTCAAGGTGAATGATTTTATGATTTGTTGTGCTGCAAATTCTGGGAGTTATTTGCTTTTGTTGCGACAGTTTCAACTATATCGATTTTCTAGATAAATAAATTAACACTCATCATGATGCCAAAAAAGTCATCATATGTGCTCGATTTGTTTATTTTTCATAAATAACTTATCATAATCGTAAATAACAACGATGAAAATATGGCACAATGGTTACTTCCTAATGTTATATTATCCAGGACCAACATTTCGTCACGAGGAACACTTCACCATTGCTGATTAATGCAAAAAAATAAAAAAAAATATTGAAATGATACAATAGAACGTCACTTGAAGTATTTAGAATGAACTAAGATTTACTTCAAGGTGTTGCCATAAGTAAATGTTGGCAACAATTTTAAGGAGTTATAAAAGAATTTGCCTATTAAGTTGTCAATGGCACACTGTATATATTATTGTGCGCTCATCAATTTGTCTGGCTTATGATTTACGTCTGGCTATGAGCATGGCCAACAAGGTACAAAATGTGGCCATGTAAGCATCACAAGTGACTAGAAAAGTCAATATTATATAAATAGTTAGGTAATGTATGGATATTATATTAATTATGTATATATATATATATATATATATATATATATATATATATATATGAGTGACGTCTATATATTTATAAACATTGTTTATACAATATTATACATATTTCAACACTTTATCTTCCTCAGTGGGCTACTTTTTTTCAAATTTCGACCAACTGAAATTTTCTTTAAAACAGTTCTAAATTTTAGATATGATCCCTCACGATATTTCAAGCCTTTTGATATGTTTTTCAGTCGAAATAATTCATGTTTGTCTTTTATTTTTCTATTATATAGAAGAGTCAAATTGAGAACGACCAAGGATTTATACTAACAAAAATCTACTATTAAGAAAGATAGCAAGAGATTATATAGAAGACTCAAGTTAAAGACGACCAAGGGTAGAAATATAATTTTATACTAACAAAAATCTACTGTTAAGAAAGAATAGCAAGAGAAACAAATAGTTTTAGAAACATCTCGTTGTATGGTCAAGGGTAAAAATGTAATTTTAGACTAACAAAAATCTATCTAGAATAATAACAAGAAACTAAATAATTCTATAAACAACTTTGGTTAATGATATTTCTACCAACTCATTTTGTTATCACTTCACCTTTTTTTATGAGTTATTGTGATATCTATTACATTACTCTATTTAACTATTACTTTAATTAACTTTTAATATTTTTATATTCATTATGCTTACTAAAAAGGATAAATCACGTAAATATGTTATATTGAAAAAATATTTACCATCTACGACATATAATTTTTCTTACTAAATATAATAACTTTTTGGATTAAGAAATTGTATCGCTTCACTTCTTTCTGTATCTTTTTTCTCTTCCTCGGCTTCTTTTTATTTTTGCTTCTTCTTGGTCTCTTTTTGTATTATTTTTTATCTTCATCCTCTTCTTCTTTTTTTATTCTTCTACTTATTTCAAATTTTTCATTTAAATAATTATTCTCAAATCAGTTTTTGCTCATATCTTAATACATGTTTTATTTATGAATAATACAAGCTTAATTCAATCTATAGATTATTGTCTTGTCTTTCGTTAGTTACGTTTTTTTATTTATTCTTAATTTTTTCTTCTAATTCAATTTTAATATTGTGTAATACACTTTTAATGCAAATTTAATTCATTATGTAGTTTATTATTTATTGCTATTAGATTACTTGTTTAATTCATTATTGATATAAATTTATTTCACTCTATAGGTCATTGTCTAGTTTTCATTAGTTACATTTTTTATTCATGCTTAGTTCTCTCTTCTAATTCAACTTTTATATGTGTCACGACCCAAAACCGAGCCGCAACTGGCACCCACATTTTACCCTCCTATGTGAGCTAACCAACCAATCTAACCCTTAACATTTCAATGTATATCAACAGAAAGTAATGCGGAAGACTTAAACTCATTAATAAAAACCAATTCAATAACTATTAAAATTCAACATCTATTATTCCCCAAAATCTGGAAGTCATCACCACAAGAAGATCTATGATCAAATTACTAAACTAAGAGTATTCTAAGAAGCTAAAACAAATAAAAAGCTAGTCCATGCCGGAAGTTCAAGGCATCAAGACTTGAAGAAGAAGATCCAGTCCAAGCTAGAAGCATTAGCTCACCCTGAAGATCCGGTGTGACGAAGACTGGCTAGAATCACTGTTGAGTTGAAGACGACGGCACGTTTGCTGCACTCCACAAATAACAAAGAAGGAAACATAAAAGTAGGGGGTCAGTACAAAGCACGGGTACTGAGTAGATATCATCGGCCAACTCAAAATAGAAGACAATATATATCAAGTAACATTATAAAACAACTATAATACTCAACATGTAGCAACAACAAGTACTATAATCATCAATAAGTGCTACCAAGTTCGTCCATGAGGACTCAAGCCTCAATACCATACTCGTTTTGGGAATTAGGTTCATTAGATTGAGTATATTATTCATCTTTCAAGATTCATTATCTTTCTTCCTCTTGTGTCGGTACGTGACACTCCGCTCCATATACTATCCTGGTGTCGGAACGTGACACTCCGATCCATATTCTATCCTGGTGCCGGAACGTGGCACTCCGATCCTCATTCTATCTTGGTACCGGAACGTGGCACCCGATCCATATTCTATCCTGGTGTCGGAACGTGACACTCCGATCCTCATATACTATCCTGGTACCGGAACGTGGCACCCGATCCATATTCTATCCTGGTATCGGAACGTGACACTCCGATCCTCATATACTATCCTGGTACCGGAATGTGGCACCCGATCCCCTAATTCATCAAGCCTTCTTTTATACTAAGGCATCATCAATCTCATTATATAATTTATCAAGCCTTCTTTTATACTAAGGCATCATCATTCTCATTATATAATTTATCAAGCCTTCTTTTACACCAAGGCATCATCATTAACAAGTGAATTAGGGTTTTCTTTCAAGATTTTGGATTCAATAACTTCGTCATGCTAATTTTATCACAATCACATAATCATATTCATGCAAGCATACAATTAAGCATATAGAAAGGTTTACAATACTACCAATACATATCATTCGCTATTAAGAGTTTACTACGAATAGTATCAAAACCATAACCTACCTCCACCGAAGAATTGAATTCAAACAAGCAATTTCCCAAGCTTTGTGTTCTTCCTCTTCGATCGATTCCTCTCTCTCTATCTTTGTTCTTTCTCTTTTTCTTATTCAAACCCTCTTTCTTTTACCCTAATTATCATATAATTAAGAATACAAGATGGCAATAATAACCCACTAATTAACTTAAGGTTACCTCTTTTAACCCCCAAGTAATTAGACTTATTAATATTAACCCACTAACTTTATAATTAAGGCAGGAATAGTCAAAAACGTCCCTTAAAACGTGTAAAGAAATCTGACCCAGACTGGGATTACGCAACCTGTGACGGGCCGTCGTGCCTGCGACGGTCCGTCCTGCAGGTCGTCGCAAAGTTTAGAGACCCAAATTTCCACCAAGGGTCTGTGACGGTTCGTCACGCCTGTGACGGTCCGTCCTGCAAGTTCGTCACGGAGTTCAGAGAGTCGATTTTCAGTACCCAATTTCAGAATTTCTAAGTGTTTTGAAACGAGACCCTGCGACGGTCCGTCGTGCCCATGACGGTCCGTCGTGGGGTCCGTCGCCTCAGCCAATTTTCCAGAAATAAAATCTGCTGCTCAAAACGACTAAATAGGTCGTTACAATAAATACCAATTTACCCATCGTTCGTCCTCGAACGATCACAAGAAGAAAAACAAGGGCGAAAAAGAGTACCTGAATCCGTAAACAGATGTGGGTATTTTTCTTGCATGTCAGTCTCCTTCTCCCAAGTGGCCTCTTCAACCGGTCGATTCTTCCATTGAACTTTGATGGATGCAATCTCTCTCGACCTCAGCTTGCGAACCTCTCTATCTAAAATAGCAACCGGTTCCTCCTCATAAGTCAAATTCTCATCAAGCAAAACTGAATCCCAACGGATTATGTAGTTTCCATCCCCATGGTATCTTTTCAACATGGACACATGAAATACCGGATGCACCCCGGACAGCCCTGGAGGCAAGGCTAATTCATAAGCCACCTCCCCTACTCGCTTAAGTACTTCAAATGGACCAATATACCTTGGGCTTAGCTTACCTCTTTTTCCAAACCGCATCACCCCTTTCATGGGCGAAACCTTCAACAAGACTTGTTCACCCTCCATAAACTCCAAATCTCTAACCTTTCGATCTGCATATTCTTTTTGCCTACTTTGAGCCGCTAGAAGCTTTCCTTGAATACACTTCACTTTATCTAACGAATCCCTCAAGAGGTCAGTACCCCAAGGTCTAACCTCAAACGCATCGAACCAACCAATGAGAGACCTACACCTCCTCCCATACAATGCTTCAAATGGAGCCATGTCAATACTGGAGTGATAGCTATTATTGTATGAAAACTCTGCCAAAGGTAAGAAGCTATCCCAATGGCCCCTGAATTCTATCACACATGCACGAAGCATATCCTCCAACACTTGAATTGTTCGCTCAGACTGACCATCAGTCTGAGGGTGAAACGCAGTACTAAGGTCCAACCTAGTACCTAATTCCGCATGCAATGTTCTCCAAAACCTAGAAGTAAACTGCGTACCTCTATCTGATATAATGGAGAGTGGAACTCCATGCAGTCGAACAATTTCTGAGATGTAGATTTTGGCTAACTTCTCTGCATTGTAGGTCACCTTGACAGGAATGAAGTGAGCAGACTTAGTTAACCTATCAACAATCACCCAAATGGAATCAAACTTACCCAATGTCTTTGGAAGACCAACCACGAAGTCCATTGCAATTCTCTCCCACTTCCATTCAGGAATGGGCATTCTCTGAAGTGTTCCTCCGGGCCTCTGGTGTTCATACTTTACTTGTTGACAATTTGGACATTTGGCAATAAAATCCACAATGTCACGCTTCATTCTACTCCACCAAAAGTGTTGTTTTAGGTCGCGGTACATCTTAGTTGCACCAGGATGTATAGAGTATCCGGAACTATGAGCCTCTGTAAGTGGGGATCAAGTCATCAACACGAGGCACACATATTCTCCCCTTAATCCTCAAAACACCTTCTGCATCAATTATGGCCTCTTTAGCCTCTCCTTGCAACACTTTATCTCGGATCCGGATCAATTTCTCATCATTAAACTGCTTTCCCTTAACCTTGTCAAGGAAGGAAGATCTTGCCTCCACACAAGCTAACAATCCTCCCTTCTCATTTACTTCCAACCTCATAAGGTCATTAGCCATTTTGGATTTCTCTAGCCAATGGGCGTCTAGAAACTTGCAAATGAGCTAGACTTCCCATGCTTCCTGCCTTTCTGCTTAAGGCGTCTGCCACAACATTAGCCTTTCCCGGATGATACAGAATAGTGATATCGTAGTCCTTCAGTAGTTCCATCCATCTCCTCTGTCTCAAATTCAAATCCTTCTGAGTGAAGACATACTGTAGGCTACGATGGTCCGTATAGACTTCACATTTAACCCCATATAAATAGTGTCTCCATTGCTTTAATGCAAATACTACCGCGGCCAACTCCAAATCGTGGGTCGGATAGTTACGTTCATGCACCTTTAATTGCCTCGAAGCATAAGCAATCACATTCTTCTCTTGCATTAACACTGCACCCAACCCAGAATAGGATGCATCACAATAAACGATGAAGTTCTTACCATCTACTGGCAAGGTAAGAATTGGTGCAGTAGTCAACAAGGTCTTGAGTTTCTGAAAGCTTTCCTCACACTCATCCGACCATACAAATGGAACATTCTGCTTAGTCAAGTTCGTTAATTGGGAAGCAATAGAAGAGAATCCCTTGACAAATCGGCGGTAGTAGCTAGCTAAACCAACAAAGCTCCTTATTTCTGACACGTTTGTAGGTCTCACCCAATTCTTCACTGTCTCAATCTTAGATGGATCCACCATCACTCCATCCTTAGAAACTACGTGTCCCAAGAAGGACACTGAATCTAGCCAAAACTCACACTTGGAGAATTTGGCATAAAGCTTCTTCTTCCTCAACAACTCTAATACCATTTTCAAATGCTCCTCATGTTCCTTCTTACTCTTTGAGTATATCAGTATATCATCAATAAATATGATCACAAAGAGATCCAGATATGGTTTAAAAATCCCGTTCATCAAGCTCATGAAAGCAGCAGGGGCATTCGTAAGACCAAATGACATTACCACGAATTCGTAGTGCCCATACCTAGTTCGAAAAGCAGTCTTTGGCACATCCGTTGCCCGTATTTTCAATTGATGATAACCGGATCTCAAGTAAATTTTAGAGAAGACACAAGCACCTTGTAACTGATCGAACAAGTCAATAATGCGAGGAATGGGATACTTGTTCTTGATAGTTACCTTGTTCAACTGCCGGTAGTCTATGCACATCCGAAAGCTCCCATCCTTCTTCTTCACAAACAAAACCGGAGCACCCCAAGGAGATGCACTTGGTCTAATGAAGCCTTTGCTCAACAACTCTTGAAGTTGTGCCTTTAACTCTCTTAACTCCGCGGGAGCCATTCTATAAGGGGGTATAGAAATGGGGCGAGTGCCCGACTCAAGATCAATACAGAAGTCAATATCCCTATCCGGTGGCATACCAGGAAGATCTGCAGGGAACACATCCAAAAACTCACGGACTACTGAAACCGTTTCGATTGAAGGTACTTGGGTAGTGTCATCCCTGAGATGTGCCAAGAAGGCTAAACAACCCTTACTAACCATCTTCTTAGCACGAAGAAAGGACACGATACGAACCGGAGTGGAAGTGTAGTCGCCCTCCCACACTAACTGATCTGTCCCAGGCTTGGCTAACGTCACAGTTTTAGCATTACAATCCAAGATTGCAAAATTTGGAGAAAGCCAAGTCATACCCAGAATTACATCGAAGTCAACCATTTCTAAGATAACCAAATCTACATAAGTGTTGCTCCCCACAAAAGTCACCAAGCAAGACCTATATACTTTTTCTACTATCACAGACTCACCCACCGGAGTAGACACACGAATAGGCATGTCAAGTAATTCACAAGGTAAATTAAGACCAATAGCAAATGAAGAAGATACATAAGAAAATGTGGATCCGGGATCAAACAATACAGAAGCCATGCAATCACAAACCAAAAGATTACCTGTGATAACAACATCAGATGTCTCCACTTCAGATCTCCCAGGGAAAGCGTAACAATGAGCCCCATTACTTGTCTGTCCGTTGCCCTTACCATGTTGTGTTGTAGTGGCTCCAGTTTGCCCATATCCTCTGCCGTTCTGGTGACCACCATTACCTCGACCACCACGTCCTCCGGAATAACGGCCTCTACCATGACCACCTCTACCTCTGACTATGGGAGGTCTGTAACTCTGTTTTGGACAATACCTCTTAATGTGTCCAGTCTCCCCACATCCATAACATTCTCTGGGTTCAAGCATCGGTCTCTCAGAGAAGTGTTGACCGGTCTGAGGTGGACCCCCAACTACAGTCTGTAGTGAAGACTGAATTGGTCGGGCCGAGTAACCTCCGGAACTCTATCCTCTAGAGTAAGAACCATTAAACTCACCTCCCTTTCAAAACCTTTTTGATGTCGATGTCGTGGTGAAGTCATCTGGCTTCACTCCTTCCACCTCTATCACAAAGTCTACTACCTCTTGGAAGGATTTTGCAGTAGCCGCTACCTGTAAGGCTGAAATCCGCAATTCTGACCTCAACCCCTTCACAAACCGGCGAATCCGCTCTTGTGGACTGAAACAAAGTTGGGTGGCATACCTGGATAATGCACGAAACTTAGCCTCATATGCATTAACCGACATCCTACCTTGCTCTAGGCTCAAGAACTCATCCCTTTTCCTATCTCTCAAAGTCCGGGGGATATACTTTTCCATAAACAAGCTAGAGAATGAGGCCCAAGTCATAGGTGGTGCCTCTGTTGGTTGGCACTCAACATGTGACCGCCACCACATTTTGGCGTTCCCTTGAAACTGATAACTCACGAACTCAACACCAAACCGTTCTACTATACCCATCTTGTGTAGTAGCTCATGACAGTCAACCAAAAATTCGTAAGCATCCTCAGATTCAGCACCCTTGAAGACTGGAGGTTTCAATTTCAAGAACTTACTGAAAAGTTCATGCTGATCATTTGTCATTATAGGCCCAGTAGTCAGACGTGGAAACGTGCCTATGTCCAATGAGGCATCCATACGAGGAGCCATAGTAGCCGCATGTCGTATCTCTGAAACCGGAGGTGTTGGTGCAGAAACCACTGGAGGTGCCTGACCGTGATCAGATAACCCGCTAAGATAAGCAAGAACCTGATTGATCATCTCTGGGGTAGGTTGGGGTGGCAATTCCTCATTTTGCACTTGTTCATTCTCCCCTTCCTCACCCTCTCTTACTACTTCCTCAGTCGGTGGAGGAGTCACCGCCCTAGCATCAGATGGGCTAGGTACTCGTCCTCTCCCTCTAGAGGACGTCCTCCCACGACCTCTACCACATCCTCTTGCCACTGCTCTTCCTCGAGCCACAGCCACAGTGGCTGGCTCAGACGTTTCTTGTCTTGCCGGTGTTGGTGTTGGCGCGGTCGTTGCTCTAGTTCTAACCATCTGCGAAATAGAGTGAAGATGGTCAGATACCAATTTGTATCACCTAGATACCAATTGGATTCAAGTAGTAGCACGAAAGAAAGAAAGAAAAAATGGAATTTTCCTAAAGTCTTATAGCCTCTCAAAGAAAAGTAAAGGCGTCCCCCTACCGTTCCTTAAGACTCTACTAGACTCGTTCTTGTGTGATGAGACCAACGAACCTAATGCTCTGATACCAAGTTTGTCACGATCCAAAACCGAGCCGCAACTGGCACCCACATTTTACCCTCCTATGTGAGCGAACCAACCAATCTAACCCTTAACATTTCAATGTATATCAACAGAAAGTAATGCGGAAGACTTAAACTCATTAATAAAAACCAATTCAATAACTATTAAAATTCAACATCTATTATTCCCCAAAATCTGGAAGTCATCACCACAAGAAGATCTATGATCAAATTACTAAACTAAGAGTATTCTAAGAAGCTAAAACAAATAAAAAGTTAGTCCATGCCGGAAGTTCAAGGCATCAAGACTTGAAGAAGAAGATCCAGTCCAAGCTAGAAGCATTAGCTCACCCTGAAGATCCGGTGTGACGAAGACTGGCTAGAATCACTGTTGAGTTGAAGACGACGGCACGTTTGCTGCACTCCACAAATAACAAAGAAGGAAACATAAAAGTAGGGGGTCAGTACAAAACACGGGTACTGAGTAGATATCATCGGCCAACTCAAAATAGAAGACAATATATATCAAGTAACATTATAAAACAACTATAATACTCAACATGTAGCAACAACAAGTACTATAATCATCAATAAGTGCTACCAAGTTCGTCCATGAGGACTCAAGCCTCAATACCATACTCGTTTTGGGAATTAGGTTCATTAGATTGAGTATATTATTCATCTTTCAAGATTCATTATCTTTCTTCCTCTTGTGTCGGTACGTGACACTCCGCTCCATATACTATCCTGGTGTCGGAACGTGACACTCCGATCCATATTCTATCCTGGTGCCGGAACGTGGCACTCCGATCCTCATTCTATCCTGGTATCGGAACGTGGCACCCGATCCATATTCTATCCTGGTGTCGGAATGTGACACTCCGATCCTCATATACTATCCTGGTACCGGAACGTGGCACCCGATTCATATTCTATCCTGGTGTCGGAACGTGACACTCCGATCCTCATATACTATCCTGGTACCGGAATGTGGCACCCGATCCCCTAATTCATCAAGCCTTCTTTTATACTAAGGCATCATCAATCTCATTATATAATTTATCAAGCCTTCTTTTATTCTAAGGCATCATCATTCTCATTATATAATTTATCAAGCCTTCTTTTACACCAAGGCATCATCATTAACAAGTGAATTAGGGTTTTCTTTCAAGATTTTTGATTCAATAACTTCGTCATGCTTATTTTATCACAATCACATAATCATATTCATGCAAGCATACAATTAAGCATATAGAAAGGTTTACAATACTACCAATACATATCATTCGCTATTACGAGTTTACTACGAATAGTATCAAAACCATAACCTACCTCCACCGAATAATTGAATTCAAACAAGCAATTTCCCAAGCTTTGTGTTCTTCCTCTTCGATCGATTCCTCTCTCTCTATCTTTGTTCTTTCTCTTTTTCTTATTCAAACCCTCTTTCTTTTACCCTAATTAGCATATAATTAAGAATACAAGATGGCAATAACAACCCACTAATTAACTTAAGGTTACCTCTTTTAACCCCCAAGTAATTAGACTTATTAATATTAACCCACTAACTTTATAATTAAGGCAGGAATAGTCAAAAACGTCCCTTAAAATGTGTAAAGAAATCCGACCCAGACTGGGATTACGCAACCTGTGACGGGCCGTCGTGCCTGCAACGGTCCGTCCTGCAGGTCGTCGCAAAGTTCAGAGACCCAAATTTCCACCAAGGGTGTGTGACGGTCCGTCCTGCAAGTTCGTCACGAATTTCAGAGAGTCGATTTTCAGTACCCAATTTCAGAATTTCTAAGTGTTTTGAAACGAGAACCTGCGACGGTCCGTCGTGCCCATGACGGTCCGTCGTGGGGTCCGTCGCCTCAGCCAATTTTCCAGAAATAAAATCTGCTGCTCAAAACGACTAAACAGGTCGTTACAATATGTGTCTAATACACTTTTAATTAATACAAGTTAATTCATTTTACGATTTATTGGTTGATTTGTTATGATTAAAGTAGTTGTTTAATTCATTATTGATACAAGTTTTATTCAGTTTACAAATTACATAATGAAATTTCTTTGGTATATTTGAATACGTGTTTAATTCACTTCTAATTCAACTTTAATATGCGTGTAACACATTTTTAATTCATTGGCAGTTTATTATGCTTATTCATTTGTTACAATTAAATTACTTGTCTGCTCTTTAGTTTGGATAGGTTGTTTCTACAAATAATTGAAAGTGACATTTGGAGTTTATATCTCATTTTAAGAGGGTTTGGTCAAGTTTAGAATTAATTTTAGGAGAAATATTAGATTGAAGCTCGATAAGAATAAAGTTTACGAAACTATATCACGTTTGTATTAAAGTTATATTAGATATGTTTCATAATTGTATTAAACTTGTATTATTGAACAATACATTTGTAGTACATATTACAAACTTACTCTTTTTTCCTGATATAATTTATGCAACACACTTATAATACATGCATAATACATTTTTAATACACATTGCAAACATCACTCACATTCTTAGATATACAAATCAAAATAATTTTAAGACACATGTAATACATGTTTTATTCATGAATGATATAAGTTTAATTCATTTTATAGATCGTTGACTTGTCTTTCGTTAGTTACGTTTTTCTTTCATTCTTAATTTTCTTTTTTAATTCAACTTTAGTATTGTGTAATACAATTTTAAAGCAAATTTAATTTATTTACTTGTTTAATATTAGTGTAATACACTTTTAAGAAATTTTTTAATTGAATTTGTAATTTATTGGTTGATTTTTTACGTTTATTTACTTGTTAAATTCATTGTTTATACAATTTATTCAGTTTACGGATCATAGAATGTTCTTTCTTTTGCTACATTTTGCATTCATATTAATTATTCTCTTCTAATTCAATTTTAATGTGTGTAGAACACATTTTTAATTCAAATTTAATTCATTTTGTAATTTATTATGTCTCTTTACTTGTTATGATTAAATTACTTGTCTAATTAATTCATTATTGATACAAATCTATTTAGTCTATAAATCATTAACTACACTATGAAAGAAAATAGAGAGAGAAAGATTCAAAAAAAAAAAATAAAGAGAAAGAGTGACAGAATGTGCAACAAAAAGAAAAAAGAAAGAAAAGACAATAGAAAGAAAGCAAGAGAAATTAAAACAACGGGAAAGAAAGCAATGAAAAGAGAACAATATAAATGAAGAAAGAGTGAGGAAAACATATAAAAACTAAAAAAACTAGAGAGAGAAAGAGAAAAGAGAAAGACAAATCTAATAAAATATATAATAGGTAATAATTGAAGAGCATATTTAAAATAAATAATTATTTTTAAAAAAGGACTCACTCAATTAATTAATCCTACTAAAAATGCCTACTTTAACATAAAAATTCATTACTTTAAAACATAGTTAATTATTTTCATCTTTATTTTGACTCTAATTAAAATACCTGAAAAGAAGTAAGTATGATAAAATTAATAATATATATTATATTGAAATTAAAGAATAAATAAAATTAATTTCAATATTTTTTTAAAAATATATATATTTTGAAAGATGTTAAAAAGTAACTTTACAAATAAAAGGAACAGGGTGATATATTTGTATTTAAAGGAAACTAAAAATGTTTACTAGATTATAATTGTGTAGTTCTTCATTAAGATAGATAATTAAGTTTGTACTTTTACTTGATTCAAACATATTAATCTAAATATGCGAACTGATGAGTTTGATTTAAAATGTTGAAGACGGTCTAGGTAATATGATCATTTCATATACATTACATTTTAAAAATTATAAATTGTATTTTAAACTTCATTAAAATATTTTTTAAAAGTGGTAAATTTTCTCCACAAGTTACGTAACTTTTCTAAAACTATAAATTATAATATTTTTCTAGAACTAAGTCTATGACACAAATAAATAGACATTAATTCATTTTTTATTTTATTCACTCCTCAATTCTCTATCTTCTCATGTCTTAAACCAATAAATTTCTCGCCCTTTATTTTTTATTTGTGTCCTAAATAATATACACTCCGGTATAGATCTTATTAGGAAAATCAAAAATGCATTTTTTTTCAATATTAAGAACTACATTTTAATCAATTCTCCATATAATGACCCTACTTTTGTAAAATAATTATAAGGCAAAAGTAAAATTTACTATTTCTTAGTAAACACATCACTTCTAAGACTTGTCCATATAGAGTCAATTTTCAACAAAATTCAATTACTTCACACTTTTAAAACCAGTTAACATGTTAAATTCAATATCAATCACAATTGTTTTCTTAAAATGCTTAATTCAAAAGGAATGCAACCAGTGAGCAAGCTCTTCAAGAACAAAATCTCAAACAATTTCAGAAGCATGTTATGTCCTTTCCTTTGGTTCTCTTCAGACTTTTCAATTTCATAGCCTTTGTTTTGGATCGTGGAGATAATTTTCAAAGTATCTATTTACTTGATTTCTCTTTTTATGTATAATCTCAAAACTTCCACATAACATATATGTCATTGTATTACTTATTGAAAAACATATATTACTATTATTTTATCATAGTTAAAATCATTTTAAGAAACTTATATAAATTATTATATTAATACCTAATGTTAAATTACTGCAGTATATATTACAGGGAAAAGGCTCAAATATGCCATCTGAAAATTATATGGCATATTTGAGCCTTTTCCCTATATTATATCAACTTTTGCTGATATTTTTAAATCCTCTTTATTTCAGAAAAAATATTTATTCATCATGTTTATTAATTACTTTAGAATTTTTTTCTTCACTATACGAAATTGTTCTCTTAATTTTATTAAATATTAAGACACAAAGTCATAACTTTTTTTCATCCTTTTAGTACTTTTTATAGAATGAAACGATTCATTATAATTTTCATCAAGTAGTTCATTATTTTGTTTGTTAAAAACCTATTATGTTTTTATTATTATTTCCTACCATGTTTATTTGAAATATCATAATAATTTTTCTTTTAAAGACCTAATCAAATTTCTATTATAAGATTGTAATATTGTAAACGGACCTTTCATTATCTAGTAATAATAGAATGATGAATTGTCCATCCTAAGAAGTCACAAGGGACTTGAGGTCCTACAAGAAAGTTCTTAACATCAAAAAACTCGAAAATGAAAGACTATTTATAGAAAGAAATGGAAGGGCCTGTAAACATTAAGCCAAATTGCAAACTTCTACCTTGAATTAATATTTCGGTGACCATCTGATAATATGAATCATTGTACTTGTAATATTGTATGTGTTGAAGTGGATGATAAGGAAAAGACAACAAGATTTCTTTTAAGCACACCTGAAATTATCATCGAGTATGATTATCGTCTTATGACAATCAAAGAAATTTATGAAATAGAGAAAGGTATGATGCTCACCAATATATTCAGAAATGACTTGTGTCTAGTGATATTGTTGTCGTTAATATCTTCTTTAACGAGTTTTATTCAATTGAGGTTGTTTAGTAGCTAAATTATTTATGTACTAAAATTATCTTAATTAATATTATTATATTTGATAAATATATATTATGAGTTAATTTATATATTAATTTATTTATTATATATTATTTTATTTAGAATATAAAATGAATTAATAATTACATTAATAATTTAATCTTATCTAACTAATATCATATGCTAACCAATAACAAAATGACTCTGTAAAGTAAAATCTAGTTATAGATGGACCACATCACATGCTCGAATAATTATGGAAAAGTACATAATTAGACATAATTAACTATCATATATACATATTTTTATCTATAGTTTAAAAATATCACTCATAATATCACTTTTTTGATAATTATACTATATATTTTTAAAAAATTAAATTAGATATACAAATTCTTAAACGTGGTATGGAATAATTATCTTAAAATTTAAATTTCTTAATTAAATGTACTTTAACAATTCAACTTCATCAATCTCCTCCACTAACTGTCACGATCCAAAATCACGAGTCGTGATGGCACCTATGTTCCCAACCGATAGGTAAGCCAACCCAATAAAAATTCACGAATTCAACTTAAACGTGAAAAGGTAAGTATAACTAAATTCTAACATACTAAGTATTCAAAATAAATGCAGAAAATAGAACTACTACCTTAAGATTTAGTGTCATAAGTACAAGAGCTTCTACAATACGATACAAGTCCAAACTAATATAAAATCTAAACATAAGAAATATCCTATCAGAATATCAAAATAACCTAATAAATAGAGGTAGATTGAAGGTGTAGGCCGCAGAATATCCCAAACAGCGCATCACAACTCCAAGACAATCCAACTCATATTCAAGCTCCAAGAACGTGCCCGAATCTGAAATCTCATCTGGACCACAAAAGAGTGCAGCAAGTGTAGTATGAGTACGAAACCACGTGTACCCAATATATCTCATTGACCGACAACGAAGAAGTAGTGACAGGAGTTTATGTAAGAAATCAGTTCTTTATGTATACAAGTCAATATTATATGTACCAGTCAAGCTATATCAAATAGAGGAAATCAAATATCACGTACTTTTCAACCACCAATAAAACTCATAATCAATAAAAACAAAGGATGTAATGAGATGCAATGCAAATGTGACACCATGAAATGATATGCCTCAGATTCCAAGTACTGTCTCAACCATATATACATGATATTCCTCGAAAATACATCGAGAGTTCATGACCCATGGGGGACTCGCGAGGTCCATATACCGACACGGACGATCTCCACGTGTCTGTGCGGACGATCTCAACGCACTAACATAAAATGAAATAATCCCTAGCATGAACGATATCCACGTGCCCAACTTATAATCATAACTAATTACTCGCACGGACGATCTCCACGTGCCCAATTATAATCATAACTCGGTCTCAATATGGACTATCTCCACGTGTTAGATATTTACTCATACTCAATCTCATGTCAATGCATGTGCACAAGTATCAACATTGTCACGACCCAAACGAATCGTGAGTGGCACCCACCCTTAGCCGACTAGGTGAGCGGACCAACAAATTTAAACCCAAAACATTTACCAATAATTCAACTATAATTAACAAAATTAATGCGGAAGCTCCAAAACTTATTAATGTAACCAAGTAAATAAACTTCTAACGTTTAACACTTATCATTCCCAAAATCTGAAAGTCATCACATCACGAACATCTATCCTCAAATTACTAAATCTAAGAGTATTTAAGAAAACCAAAGTATGTAACAAGATAGTCCATGTCCGAAATTCAAGACATCAAGACGTGAAGGAGAGAATCCAGCACGAGCTAGAAATAATAGCTCACCCTGAACTCTGATGTGCTGAACAGTGGCTATAGCTGAGGACGAGTCAAGCCTATGAGGACTCAAGCCTCCACACCATACTCATTTGGGAAATAGGTTTTTCGAATTTGAGTATATTAACATAATTCAAGATTCCTTTTCTTTATTATTATCGTGTCGGAACGTTACACTCCGATCCCATATTACCGTGTCGGAACGTGACACTCTGATCCATTTATCTCATTATTTTATTTCATCAAGTCTTATTTATGTCAAGGCGTCATCTTAATAGAGAGGATTTAAGATTGAAGATCCAACAATCTCATCATTCTAACCAACCACAACTACACAATCAAAACATACAATCACACAATCAAGTACATAGAAGACTTTACAATACCACCCAATACATATCGATCGCTATTTAGAGTTTATCTATCACATAGAAATAAACCATAACCTACCTCCACCGAAGAACCGAAACCAAGTAAGCTACCTCTCCAATGCCCTTGCTTTCCTCAGTGCCTATGAATCTTTCCAATCTGAAGTCCAAGTCGTCTACCTCCTTCTTTCGTTTCACGCTTTCTCGCTCGTTCTTCCTTTCTATTCTTTTTATTTTTCTTCTGCATATTCTTTTTCTTTTACCCTAATTATCATATAATCCATTATGATAAAAGTAACCCACTATGTATTTCCCTATTATCTTCTTTAACCCCCAACTAAATAAATTATTAAACTTACCCCACTAATTTCATAATTATAATCATGAATAGTCCAAAACACCCATTTAAGTTTTAGCGGAAGTCCGACCCAGGGTGTAGTTACGCAGCTTGTGACGGTCCGTCCTGCATGTCCTTCACAAAGTTCAAAGGGTTAAATTCAGTAGTGAGGTTACGCAACTTGTGACGGTCCGTCGTATCTATGACGGTCCGTCCTGCAGGTCCGTCACAAAGTTCAAAGAATTGTTCCCGTACCCAGATTCCAAGAGTTGAAGTGTTTTGGAATGGAGATGCTCGATGGACCGTTGTGCCTATGACGGTTTGTCATACTTGCCGTCGAGGGTAGTGAAGGGAGCAGCAGGAGAAATTTCACAAGTATGGGACGACGGAGTCCATGACGGTCTGTCGTGTCCACGACGATCCGTCACATGGTCCGTCGACCTAGTAAGTATTTATCAAAAACAATTCTACAGTTCAGACCGACTAACTGGGTTGTCACAATACATACCAATTTACCCATCGTTCGTCCTCGAACGATCACAGGAAGAAAAGGGGAGGGCGAGAAAGAGTACCTGAATTTCTAAAAAGATGTGGATATCTTTCTTTCATATCGACCTCACTCTCCCATGTGGACTCTTCAACTGGCCGATCTATCCACTGAACCTTGATAGATACAATATCCTTTGACCTCAACTTGCGGACCTCCCTATCTAGAATAGAAATAGGTTGTTCTTCATAAGACAGATTCTCATCAAGAAGAATTGAATTCCAACGAATAATATAATTTCCATCACCATGGTATTTTTTCAGCATAGACACATGAAATACCGGGTGCACTCCTGACAACCCTGGAGGCAATGGCAATTCATAGGCCACATCCCCCACGCGCTTCAGGACTTCAAATGGACCAATATACCTCGGACTAAGCTTACCTCTCTTACCAAACCGCATCACACCTTTCATGGGTGAAACCTTCAGCAAGACTTGTTCACCCTCCATAAAATCCAAGTCCCTAACCTTTCGATCTGCATATTCATTCTGCCTACTCTGAGCTGCTAGAAACTTCTCCTGAATAAATTTTACTTTATCTAACGATTCCCTCAAAATATCGGTACCGCAAGGTCTCACTTCAAATGCATCAAACCAACCAATCGGAGACCTACATCTCCTCCCATACAGTGCCTCAAATGGGGCCATATCAATACTTGAGTGATAGCTATTATTGTATGAAAACTCTGCTAAGGGTAAGAAGTTATCCCAATGACCACCAAATTCTATCACACATGAACGAAGCATATCCTCCGACACCTGAATCGTTCGCTCAGACTGTCCATCGGTCTGAGGGTGAAATGCAGTACTAAGATCCAACCTAGTACCTAATTCAGCATGCAATGTTCTCCAAAACTTAGAAGTAAATTGCGTACCTCTATCTGATATGATGGAAAGTGGAACTCCATGCAATCGAACAATTTCTGAGATATAAAGTTTGGCTAACTTCTCTGCATTGTAAGTCACCTTGACCGAAATGAAGTGAGCAGACTTAGTTAATTTGTCAACAATTACCCAAATAGAATCAAACTTACCCAATTTCTTCAGAAGACCAACCACGAAATCCATTGCAATTCTTTCCCACTTCCATTCAGGAATGGGCATTCTCTGAAGTGTCCCTCCGGGCCTCTGGTGTTCATACTTTATATTCTGACAATTCGGGCATTCATTCTACTCCACCAAAAATGTTGCTTTAGGTCACGATACATCTTGGTTGCACCAGGATGTATAGAATACCTTGAACTATGAGCCTCTGTAAGAATAGTGTGAATCAAATCATCAACACTGGGCACACATACCCTTCCCTTAATTCTCAAAACGCCTTCCTCATCAATTATTGCCTCTTTAGCCTCTCCTCGCAATACCATATCTCAAATTCGGCTCATCTTCTCATCAGTAAACTGCTTTCCCTTAATCTTGTCAAGAAAAGAAGATCTTGCCTCCACACAGGCCAAAAATCCTCCTTTCTCTAGTACTTCCAGTCTCATAAAGTCATTAGCAAGAGTCTGAATCTCTCTAGCCAATGGGCGTCTAGAAACCTGTAAGTGGGCTAAACTTCCCATGCTCCCTGCTTTTCTACTTAAAGCATCTGCCACAACATTAGCTTTTCCTGGGTGATACAAAATAGTAATATCATAGTCCTTAAATAGTTCCATCCACCTCCTCTGCCTCAAATTCAGATCATTCTAAGTAAAGACATACTGTAAACTACGATGATCTGTATAAACTTCACACTTGACCCCATATAGATAATGTCTCCATTGCTTTAATGCAAACACAACTGCAGCCAACTCCAAATCATGGGTCGGATAGTTACATTCATGCACTTTTAATTGCCTCGAAGCATAACAATTACATTCCTCTCCTGCATTAGCACTGCACCCAAACCAGAATAAGATGCCTCACAATAAACAATAAAATTCTTACCTTCTACTGGCAAGGTAAGAATTGGTGCAGTAGTCAACAAGGTCTTGAGGTTCTGGAAGCTTTCTTCACATTCGTCCAACCATACAAATGGAACATTCTGCTTAGTCAAATTTGTCAGTGGGGAAGCAACAGAAGAAAATCCCTTGACAAATCGACGGTAGTAGCTAGCTAAACCAACAAAGCTCCTTACCTCTGAAACATTAGTAGGTCTTACCCGACCCTTTACTGCTTCAATCTTAGAAGGATCCACCATCACTCCATCCTTAGAAACCACGTGCCCCAAGAAGGACACTGAATCTAGCCAAAACTCACACTTGGAGAATTTGGCAAAAAGCCTTTTCTCCCTCAACAACTCCAATACAATTCTCAAATTCTCCTCATGTTCTTTCCTGTTCTTTGAGTATATCAATATATCATCAATAAATACAATAACAAAGAGATCCAGGTATGGCTTAAAAATCCCGTTCATCAGGCTCATGAAAGCAGCAAGAGCATTCGTAAGTCCAAAAGACATTACTAAGAATTCATAATGCCCATACCTGGTTCGAAAAGCACTCTTTGGCACATCTGCTGCCCGTATTTTCAATTGGTGATAGCCGGACCTCAAATCAATTTTAGAGAAGACACAAGCACCTTGTAACTGATCGAACAAATCATCAATGCGAGGAATGGGATACTTGTTCTTAATAGTTACCTTATTTAGTTGTCTGTAGTCTATGCACATTCGAAAACTTCCATCTTTCTTGTTCACAAATAAAATAGGAGCACCCCAAGGGGATGCACTCGGTCTAATAAAACATTTCCCTAACAATTCCTGAAGTTGGGCCTTCAACTCCCTTAACTCAGCTGGAGCCATTCTATAGGGGGAATGGAAATGGGGCGAGTACCAGGCTCCAGATCAATACAAAAATCAATATCCCTATCCGGTGGCTTACCAGGAAGGTCGGCAGGAAACACATCCAGAAACTCACAGACTACCGAAACAGACTCAATCGAAGGTACTTGGGAAGTATCATCCCTGAGATGTGCCAAGAAAGCTAAACAACCCTTACTAACCATTCTCTTAGCACAAAGAAAAGAGATAATATGAACTGGAGTGGAAATATAGTCACCCTCCCACACTAGCGGATATGTCCCAGGCTTGGCCAATGTCACATTTTAGCATTACAATCTAAGATTGCAAAATTTGGAGAAAGCCAAGTCATACCCAGAATTACATCAAAATCGACCATCTCTAGAATAATCAAATCTACATAAGTATTGCTCCCCACAAAAGTCACAAGGCAAGACCTATACACCTTCTCAACTACTACAGACTCACCCACAGGAGTAGAGACACGAATAGGCATGTCAAGCAAATCACAATGTAAATCAAGGCCAGTAGCAAATGAGGAAGATACATATGAAAATGTGGATTCAGGATCAAATAATACAGAAGCCATGCAATCACAGACCAAAAGAGTACCTGTTATAACAGCATCAGATGCCTCTGCTTCAGACCTCCCGGGGAAAGCATAACAATGGGCCCTATCACCTGTCTGTCCAATGTCCCTACCAGGTTGCGCTGCAGTATTTCCAACTTGCACGCCACCCCGACTGATTTGGTGACCACCATTTCCATGGACACCACGTCCTCCAGAATGGCGGCCTCTACCATGACCAACTCTACCTCTAGCTATTGGGGGTCTGTAACTCTGTTTTGGACAATATTTCCTAATATGTCCAGTCTCTCCACATCCATAACAATTTCTGGAGTCAAGCATAGGTCTCTGTGAGAATGACAAAGTCTGGGGATAACCTCCAAACTCAGAAAAATGCTGACCGGTCTGCGATGGACCCCCAACTACAGCCTGAAGTGAAGACTGAATAGGACGGGTTGGGTAACCTCCTGAACTCTGCCCTCTGGAGTAAGAACCACTAAATTCACCTCCCTTACGGAACTTCTTAAATTTTGATGCTGTGGTGAAGTCGTTTGGCTTCACTCCCTCTACCTCTATCACAAAATCAACCACTTCCTGAAAGGATTTTGCTGCAGCAGCTACCTGTAAGGCTGAAATCTATAAATCTTACCTCAATCCTTTCACAAAGCGACGAATCCGCTCTTTGGACTGAAGCAAAGCTGAGTGACATACCTGGATAGTGCACGAAATTTAGCCTCATAAGCAGCAACAGACATCCTTCCTTGCTCTAGGCTCAGGAACTCATCTCTCCTCCTATCCCTCAAAGTCCGGGGTATATACTTCTCCATAAATAAGCTAGAAAATGATCCCCAAGTCATGGGTGGTGCCTGCGCTGGTTGACACTCGACATACGACCGCCACCACATTTTGGCATCCCCCTAAAACAGATAGGTCACAAACTCAACACCAAATCGTTCTAATATGTCCATCTTATGTAGCAGCTCATGACAATCAACCAGAAAATCATAGGCATCTTCAGATTCAGCACCCTTGGAGGTTTCAGCTTTAAGAACTTAGTGAAAAGTTCATGTTGATCACCTGTCATTATAGACCTTGTAGTCAATCGAGGAAATGTGCCTACTTCCAATGATGCATCCATGCGGGGAGCCACAACAGCTGCATATTAAACTCCCGGAACCTGAGGTGCTGGTGCAGAAAACACTGGAGGTGTCTGGCCTTGATCAGATAACCCGCTAAGATAAGTAAGAACCTGATTAATCATCTCTGGGGTAGGCTGGGGTGGTAATTCCTCATCTTGAACCTGCTCATTTTCCCTTTCTTCACCCTCTCTTACTACCTCATCAGTCGTTGGAGGAGTCACTGCTCTATTCCTCGCTAGACCAGGTGTCTGCCCTCTACCTCTAGTGGGCGTCCTCCTGTGACCTCTTCCACGGCCTCTTGCCACTGCTCCTCCTCGAGTTACAGCCCCAATAGTTGGCTCAGATGCACCTTGTCTTGCCGGTGTTGGTGTTGGCACAGTTGTTGCTCTAGTTCTAACCATCTGCGAAATAGAGTGAGGATGTCAGATACCAATTTGTATCGCCTAGATACCAAATGGATCCAAGTAATAGCATGAGAGAAAGAAAGAATGGAGTTTTCCTAAAGTCCTATAGCCTCTCGAAGAAAAGTAAGGGCGTCCCCGTACCGTTCTGCAAGACTCTACAAGACCTGTCCTTGTGTGATGAGATCATTGAACCTAACGCTCTGATACCAAGTTTGTCACGACCCAAACGAATCGTGAGTGGCACCCACCCTTAGCCGACTAGGTGAGCGAACCAACAAATTTAAACCCAAAACATTTACCAATAATTGAACTATTGTCACGACCCAAATCGGGGACGCGACTGGCACCCACATTTACCCTCCGATGTGAGCGAACCAACCCATCTAAACCTTAACATTTCAAGATATTTCAACAGAAAATAATGCGGAAGACTTAAACTCATAAATAAAACAACTCAACTATTATTAATATTCCCAAAATCTGGAAGTCATCATCACAAGAACATCTATCTCAAATTACTAAACTAAGAATGTCTAAGAACTAAAATACATAAAAGCTAGTCCATGCCGGAAGTTCAAGGCATCAAGACTTGAAGAAGAAGACCCAGTCCAAGCTAGATGCATTAGCTCACCCTGAATTTCCGATGAAGTGAAGACTGGCTAGATCTACTGCTGAGTTGAAGTTGACGGAACGTTTGCTGCATAACACAAATAACAAGGGGAAAACATAAAAGTAGGGGGTCAGTACAACCACACGTACTGAGTAGATATCATCGGCTAACTCAAAAATAGAAGATAATATATATCAAGTAATATTATAAATCAACTATAAACTCAACATGTAGCAACAACAAGTATTATAATCGTCAATAAATACCATCAATTTCATCCATGAGGGCTCAAGCCTCAAAACCATACTCATTTGGGGATTAAGTTCATTATGTTGAGTATATGTTATCATCTTTCAAGATTCATTATCTTTCTTCCTCTTGTGTCGGTACGTGACACTCCGATCCCCTACCACTATGTGTCGGTACGTGACACTCCGATCCCCCTATATGTGTCGGAACGTGACACTCCGATCCCCTATATGTGTCGGTACGTGACACTCCGATCCCCTATATGTGTCGGTACGTGACACTCCGATACCCTATATCTACGTGTCGGTTCGTGACACCCGTCCCACTAATACTATGTGTCGGAACGTGACACTCCGATCCACTAAATTCATTCTATCCGTTCATCAAGCCTTTTCTATACTAAGGCATCACCAATCCCATTACTTTAATTCATCAAGCCTTCTTTCGTACTAAGGCATCATCATTAATATCATAGATTAAAGTTTCTTTCAAGATTTGGGATTCAATGGTTTCCATCATGCTTGTTTTATCAACATCACATAATCATATTCATACAAGCATACAATAAGCATATAGACAGGTTTACAATATCATCAACACATATTATTCACTATCAAGAGTTCACTACGAATGTCGTAAAATAAACCATAACCTACCTCCACCGAAGAATTGAATCAACAAGCTATCTTCTCAAAATCCTTGCTATCCTCTTCGTTTCTCTCTCTCTACTCGTTCGTTTCTCCTCTCTTTCTGTCCTTTTTCTTTTGTTTTCTTATGTTCAAACCCTCTTTCTTTTACCCTAATTAATCATATAATTGAGTATGAAAAAGGACAATAAACCCCACTAATTAACTTAAGGTTACCCCTTTTAACCCCTAAGTAATTAGACTTATTAATGTTAACCCTCAATCTTTATAATTAAGGAAAGAATAGTCAAAAACGACCCTTAAAACGTGTAGAGGAATCCTATTTTGCCTGGGACTGCGCAACCTGTGACGGGCCGTCGTTCCTGCGACGGTCCGTCACGGTGGTCGTCGCAGCTCCCTCGAGCTCAAGTGGCCTGTGACGGCCCGTCACAGCCGTGACGGTCCATCCTGTTCCTCCGTCATGACGGTCAGAAACTCGTTTCTTGCACCAAATTCTCAAAAGTTGAAGTGTTTTGCAACGGAACTCACGACGGTTCGTCGTGGATGTGACGACACGTCCTGCAGGTCCGTCACAATTTACAGAGAGTCGATTTTCAGTACCCAATTTCAAAATTCTAAGTGCCATGGGACGACACCTCCTCGACGGGCCGTCGTGTCCACGACGGTCCGTCGTGACACTCGTCGTTCCAACCAGTTTTTCCAGAAATGCACTCTGTTGCTCAAAACGACTAAACAGGTCGTTACAATAGATACCAATTTACCCATCGTTCGTCCCCGAACGATCAAAAGAGGAAAAACAATGGCGAAAAGGAGTACCTGAATCCGTAAACAGATGTGGGTATTTTTCTTGCATATCTGCCTCCTTCTCCCAAGTAGCTTCTTCAACCGGTCGATTCTTCCATTGAACCTTGATGGATGCAATCTCTCTCGACCTCAACTTGCGAACTTCTCTATCTAATATAGCAATCGGTTCCTCTTCATAAGTCAAGTTCTCATCCAACAAAACTGAATCCCAACGGATAATGTAGTTTCCATCTCCGTGGTATCTCTTCAACATGGATACATGAAACACCGGATGCACTCCGGACAGCCCTGGGGGCAAGGCTAATTCATAAGCCACCTCCCCTATCCGCTTAAGCACTTCAAATGGTCCAATATACCTTGGACTTAGCTTACCTCTTTTTCCAAACCGCATCACCCCTTTCATGGGTGAAACCTTCAACAAGACTTGTTCACCTTCCATGAACTCCAAGTCTCTAACCTTTCGGTCTGCATACTCCTTTTGTCTACTTTGTGCCGCCAAAAGCTTTTCTTGAATAGCTTTCACCTTCTCCATAGAATCTCTCAACAGATCAGTCCCCCAAGGTCTAACTTCAAAGGCATCAAACCAACCAATGGGAGATCTACACCTCCTCCCATACAATGCTTCAAATGGAGCCATGTCAATACTGGAGTGATAGCTATTATTGTATGAAAACTCTGCCAAAGGTAAGAAGCTATCCCAATGGCCCCTAAACTCTATTACACACGCGCGAAGCATATCCTCCAACACTTGAATCGTTCGCTCCGACTGACCATCGGTCTGAGGGTGAAATGCCGTGCTAAGGTCCAACCTAGTACCTAATTCTGCATGCAATGTTCTCCAAAACTTAGAAGTAAACTGCGTACCTCTATCTGATATGATGGAGAGTGGAACTCCATGCAACCGAACGATTTCTGAGATGTAGATTTTGGCTAAATTCTCTGCATTGTAGGTCACCTTAACAGGAATGAAATGAGCAGACTTAGTTAACCTATCAACAATCACCCAAATGGAGTCATACTTACCCAATGTCTTGGGAAGGCCAACCACGAAGTCCATCGCGATTCTCTCCCACTTCCATTCAGGAATGGGCATTCTCTGAAGGGTTCCTCCGGGCCTTTGGTGTTCATACTTTACTTGTTGACAATTTGGACACTTGGCAACAAACTCAACAATATCTCGCTTCATTCTACCCCACCAGAAGTGTTGCTTTAGGTCGCGATACATCTTGGTTGCACCAGGATGTATAGAGTACCCGGAACTATGAGCTTCTGTAAGAATAGTGGTGATCAAATCATCGATGCGGGGTACACATACTCTTCCCTTGATCCTCAAAACACCTTCCCCATCGATTATTGCTTCCTTAGCCTCTCCTTGCAACACTTTATCTCGAATTCGCCTTAGTTTCTCATCATCAAACTGTTTCCCCTTAATCTGATCAAGAAAAGAGGACTTTGCCTCTACACAAGCTAACAATCCTCCCTTCTCGTTTATTTCTAACCTCATAAGGTCATTAGCCAAAGTCTGCACTTCTCTAGCCAATGGGCGTCTAGAAGCTTGCAAATGAGCTAGACTTCCCATGCTTCCGGCCTTCCTACTCAAAGCATCTGCCACAACATTTGCTTTTCCCGGATGATACAAGATAGTGATGTCGTAGTCCTTCAGTAGTTCCATCCATCTCCTCTGTCTTAAGTTCAAGTCTTTCTGAGTGAATACATACTGTAGGCTACGATGGTCCGTGTAGACTTCACACTTAACCCCATACAAGTAGTGTCTCCATTGCTTTAGTGCAAATACTACCGCGGCCAACTCCAAATCATGGGTCGGATACTTACGTTCATGCACTTTTAATTGTCTTGAAGCATAAGCGATCACGTTCTTCTCTTGCATTAGCACTGCACCCAAACCCGAATAGGATGCATCACAATAAACAATGAAGTTTTTGCCCTCTACCGGCAAGGTAAGAATTGGTGCGGTAGTCAACAAAGTCTTAAGCTTCTGGAAGCTTTCCTCACACTCATCTGACCATACAAATGGAACGTTTTGCTTAGTCAAGTTCATCAATTGGGAAGCAATAGAAGAGAATCCCTTGACGAATCGGCGGTAGTAGCTAGCTAAACCCACAAAACTCCTTATTTCTGACACGTTTGTAGGTCTTACCCAATTCTTCACTGTCTCAATCTTGGATGGATCCACCATCACTCCATCCTTAGAAACCACGTGCCCCAAGAAGGACACTGAATCTAGCCAAAACTCACACTTGGAGAAGTTCGCATAAAGCTTTTTCTTTCTCAACAACTCTAACACCATTTTCAAATGCTCCTCATGTTCTTTCTTACTTTTGGAGTATATCAGTATATCATCAATAAACACAATCACAAAGAGGTCCAAGTATGGCTTGAAAATCCCGTTCATCAAGCTCATGAAGGCAGCAGGGGCATTAGTAAGACCAAACGACATTACCACAAATTCATAATGCCCATACCTAGTTCGAAAAGCAGTCTTTGGCACATCCGTTGCTCGTATTTTCAATTGGTGATAACCGGACCTCAAGTCAATCTTTGAGAAGACACAAGCACCTTGTAACTGATCGAACAAGTCATCAATGCGAGGAATGGGGTACTTGTTCTTAATAGTTACTTTGTTCAACTGTCGGTAATCTATGCACATTCGGAAACTCCCATCCTTCTTCTTCACAAATAGCACCGGAGCACCCCAAGGAGATGCACTTGGTCTAATGAAGCCTTTGCTCAACAACTCTTGAAGTTGTGCTTTTAACTCTCTTAACTCCGCGGGAGCCATTCTATAAGGGGGTATAGAAATGGGGCGAGTACCGGGTTCCAAATCAATGCAGAAGTCTATATCCCTATCCGGTGGCATACCGGGAAGATCTGCAGGGAACACATCCAAAAACTCACAGACCACTGAAACCGACTCGATCGAAGGTACTTGGGTAGTGTCATCCTTGAGATGTGCCAAGAAAGCTAGACAACCCTTACTAACCATCCTCTGAGCACGAATAAAGGACACGATGCGAACTGGTTTGGAAGTGTAGTCGCCCTCCCACACTAACGGATCTGCCCCAGGTTTGGCTAACGTCACTGTTTTAGCATTACAATCCAAAATCGCAAAATTTGGGGAAAGCCAAGTCATACCCAGAATTATATCAAAGTCACCCATTTCTAAAATAACCAAATCTACATAAGTGTTGCTCCCCACAAAATTCACCAAACAAGACCTATACACTTTTTCGACTATCACAGACTCACCCACCGGAGTAGAAACATGAATAGGCATGTCAAGTAATTCACAATGTAAATTTAGACCATTAGCAAATGAGGAAGATACATATGAAAACGTGGAGCCAGGGTCAAATAATACAGATGCCATGCAATCACAAACCAAGAGATTACCTGTGATAACAGCATCAGACGCCTCCGCTTCAGATCTCCCAGGGAAAGCGTAGCAATGAGCCCCATTATTTGTCTGTCCGTTGCCCCTACCATGTTGTGTAGTAGTGGCTCCGTTTTGACCTTCACCTCTGCCGTTTTGGTGACCACCATTACCTCGGCCACCACGCCCTCCAGAAAAGCGGCCTCTACCATGACCACCTCTACCTCTAGCTAGTGGGGCTCTGTAACTCTGTTTTGTACAATTCCTCCTAATATGTCCAATCTCCCCACATCCATAGCACTCTCTGGAATCGGGCATAGGTCTCTCGGAGTAGTGTTGACCGTTCTGAGGTAGACCCCCAACTACAGTCTGTAGTGAAGACTGTATTGGTCGAACTGAGTGACCTCCGGAGTTCTGTCCTCTAGAATAAGAACCATTAAACTCACCTCCCCTTCGAAATCTCTTTGATGTAGACGTGGTGGTGAAGTCATCCGGTTTCACTCCTTCCACCTCAATCACAAAGTCTACCACCTCTTGGAAGGATGTTGCCGTTGCCGCTATCTGCAAGGCTGAAATCCGCAATTCTGACCTCAACCCTTTCACAAAACGGCGGATCCGTTCTTGTGGACTGAAACAAAGTTGCGTGGCATATCTGGATAGTGCGCGAAATTTAGCCTCATACGCGTTTACTGTCATCCTTCCCTGTTCAAGACTCAAGAACTCATCCCTCTTTCTATCTCTCAAAGTCCTTGGGATATATTTCTCCATAAATAGGGTAGAGAATGATTCCCAAGTCATAGGTGGTGCCTCTGTTGGTTGACACTCAACATGTGAACGCCACCACATTTTGGCGTTCCCTTGGAACTGATAGCTCACGAACTCAACACCAAACCTCTCTACTATTCCCATCTTGTGTAGTAGCTCATGACAATCAACCAGAAAATCATAAGCATCCTCAGATTCTGCACCCTTGAAGACTGGAGGTTTCAATTTCAAGAACTTACTAAAAAGTTCGTGTTGATCGTTTGTCATAATAGGTCCAGTAGTCAGACGTGGAAATGTGCCTATTCCCAATGTGGCATCCATGCGGGGATCCATAGTAGCCGCATGTCGTATCTCTGAAACCGGAGGTGTTGGTGCAGAAACCACTGGAGGTGCTTGACCCTGATCAGACAACCCGCTAAGATAAGCAAGTACTTGGTTGATCATCTCTGGGGTAGGTTGGGGTGGCATTTCCTCATTCTGCCCTTGTTCGGTTTCCCCTTCCTCACCCTCTCTTACTGCATCCTCAGTCGGTGGAGGAGTCACCGCCCTAGTATCAAATGGGCTAGGGGCTCGTCCTCTTCCTCTAGAGGACGTCCTCCCACGACCTCTTCCACGGCCTCTTGCCGCTGTTCCTCCTCGAGCCACAGCCCCAGTGGATGGCTCAGTAGTTTCATGTCTTTCCGTTGTCGCTGCTGGTGCGGTCGTTGCTCTAGTTCTAACCATCTGCGAAATAGAGTGAAGATGGTCAGATACCAATTTGTATCACCTAGATACCAATTGGACTCAAGTAGTAGCACGAAAGAAAGAATGAAAGAATGGAATTTTCCTAAAGTCTTATAGCCTCTCAAAGAAAAGTAAAGGCGTCCCCCTACCGTTCTTTAAGACTCTACTAGACCTGTTCTTGTGTGATGAGACCAATGAACCTAATGCTCTGATACCAAGTCTGTCACGACCCAAATCGGGGACGCGACTGGCACCCACATTTACCCTCCGATGTGAGCGAACCAACCCATCTAAACCTTAACATTTCAAGATATTTCAAAAGAAAATAATGCGGAAGACTTAAACTCATAAATAAAACAACTCAACTATTATTAATATTCCCAAAATCTGGAAGTCATCATCACAAGAACATCTATCTCAAATTACTAAACTAAGAATGTCTAAGAACTAAAATACATAAAAGCTAGTCCATGCCAGAAGTTCAAGGCATCAAGACTTGAAGAAGAAGACCCAGTCCAAGCTAGACGCATTAGCTCACCCTGAATTTCCGATGAAGTGAAGACTGGCTAGATCTACTGCTGAGTTGAAGTTGACGGAACGTTTGCTGCATAACACAAATAACAAGGGGAAAACATAAAAGTAGGGGGTCAGTACAACCACACGTACTGAGTAGATATCATCGGCTAACTCAAAATAGAAGATAATATATATCAAGTAATATTATAAATCAACTATAAACTCAACATGTAGCAACAACAAGTATTATAATCGTCAATAAATACCATCAATTTCATCCATGAGGGCTCAAGCCTCAAAAACCATACTCATTTGGGGATTAAGTTCATTATGTTGAGTATATGTTATCATCTTTCAAGATTCATTATCTTTCTTCTCTTGTGTCGGTACGTGACACTCCGATCCCCTACCACTATGTGTCGGTACGTGACACTCCGATCCCCCTATATGTGTCGGAACGTGACACTCCGATCCCCTATATGTGTCGGTACGTGACACTCCGATCCCCTATATGTGTCGGTACGTGACACTCCGATCCCCTATATCTACGTGTCGGTTCGTGACACCCGTCCCACTAATACTATGTGTCGGAACGTGACACTCCGATCCACTAAATTCATTCTATCCGTTCATCAAGCCTTTTCTATACTAAGGCATCACCAATCCCATTACTTTAATTCATCAAGCCTTCTTTCGTACTAAGGCATCATCATTAATATCATAGATTAAAGTTTCTTTCAAGATTTGGGATTCAATGGTTTCCATCATGCTTGTTTTATCAACATCACATAATCATATTCATACAAGCATACAATAAGCATATAGACAGGTTTACAATATCATCAACACATATTATTCACTATCAAGAGTTCACTACGAATGTCGTAAAATAAACCATAACCTACCTCCACCGAAGAATTGAATCAACAAGCTATCTTCTCAAAATCCTTGCTATCCTCTTCGTTTCTCTCTCTCTACTCGTTCGTTTCTCCTCTCTTTCTGTCCTTTTTCTTTGTTTTCTTATGTTCAAACCCTCTTTCTTTTACCCTAATTAATCATATAATTGAGTATGAAAAAGGACAATAAACCCCACTAATTAACTTAAGGTTACCCCTTTTAACCCCTAAGTAATTAGACTTATTAATGTTAACCCTCAATCTTTATAATTAAGGAAAGAATAGTCAAAAACGACCCTTAAAACGTGTAGAGGAATCCTATTTTGCCTGGGACTGCGCAAACCTGTGACGGGCCGTCGTTCCTGCGATGGTCCGTCACGGTGGTCGTCGCAGCTCCCTCGAGCTCAAGTGGCCTGTGACGGCCCGTCACAGCCGTGACGGTCCGTCCTGTTCCTCCGTCATGACGGTCAGAAACTCGTTTCTTGCACCAAATTCTCAAAAGTTGAAGTGTTTTGCAACGGAACTCACGACGGTTCGTCGTGGATGTGACGGCACGTCCTGCAGGTCCGTCACAATTTACAGAGAGTCGATTTTCAGTACCCAATTTCAAAATTCTAAGTGCCATGGGACGACACCTCCTCGACGGGCCGTCGTGTCCACGACGGTCCGTCGTGACACTCGTCGTTCCAACCAGTTTTTCCAGAAATGCACTCTGTTGCTCAAAACGACTAAACAGGTCGTTACAACTATAATTAACAAAATTAATGCGGAAGCTCCAAAACTTATTAATGTAACCAAGTAAATAAACTTCTAACGTTTAACACTTATCATTCCCAAAATCTGAAAGTCATCACATCAAGAACATCTATCCTCAAATTACTAAATCTAAGAGTATTTAGGAAAACCAAAGTAAGTAACAAGATAGTACATGTCCGAAATTCAAGACATCAAGACGTGAAGGAGAGAATCCAGCACGAGCTAGGAATAATAGCTCATCATGAACTTTGATGTGCTAAAGACTGGCTAGAGCTGAGGAAGAGTCGAAGTCGATGGCACGCTTGCTGCACTACACAAATAACAAAGAAGAAAAATACAAGTAGGGGTCAGTACAAGGAACACGTACTGAGTAGGTATCATCGGCCAACTCAAAATAGAAAGCAATATATACTGAATAATAATATAAAATCAACCATAATACTTAACAGGTGACAAGCAACAAGTATAAGAACCATTGGCAACAACACCAAGCACACCTACGAGGACTCAAGCCTCCACACCATACTCACTTGGGAAATAGGTTCTTCGAATTTGAGTATATTAACATAAATCAAGATTCCTTTTCTTTATTATTATCGTGTCGGAACGTGACACTCCGATCCCATATTACCCTGTCGGAACGTGTCACTCCGATCCATTTATCTCATTATTTTATTTCATCAAGTCTTCTTTATGTCAAGGCGTCATCTTAATAGAGAGGATTTAAGATTGAAGATCCAACAATCTCATCATTCTAACCAACCAAAACTACACAATCAAAACATACAATCACACAATCAAGTACATAGAAGACTTTACAATACCACCCAATACATATCGATCGCTATTTAGAGTTTATCTATCACATAGAAATAAACCATAACCTACCTCCACCGAAGAACCGAAACCAAGCAAGCTACCTCTCCAATGCCCTTTGCTTTCCTCAGTGCCTATGAATCTTTCCAATCTGAAGTCCAAGTCGTCTACCTCCTTCTTTCGTTTCACACTTTCTCGCTCGTTCTTCCTTTCTGTTCTTTTTATTTTTCTTATGCAGATTCTTTTTCTTTTACCCTAATTATCATATAATCCATTATGATAAAAGTAACCAACTATGTATTTCCCCATTATCTTCTTTAACCCCCAACTAAATAAATTATTAAACTTACCCCAATAATTTCATAATTATAATCATGAATATTTCAAAACACCCATTTAAATTTTAGCGGAAGTCCGACCCAGGGTGGAGTTACGCAGCTTGTGACGGTCCGTCGTATATATAACGGTCCGTCCTGCATGTCCGTCACAAAGTTCAGAGAGTTAAATTCAGTAGTGAGGTTACGCAACTTGTGACGGTCCGTCTTATCTATGACGGTCCGTCCTGCAGGTCCGTCACAAAGTTCAGAGACTTGATCCCATACCAAGATTCCAAGAGTTAAAGTATTTTGGAACGGAGACGCTCGACGGACCGTTGTGCCTATGACGGTTCGTCATACTTGCCGTCGAGGGTAGTGAAGGGAGCAACAGGAGAAATTTCACAAGTATGGGACGACGGAGTCCATGACGGTTCGTCGTGTCCATGACGATCCGTCACATGGTCCGTCGACCCAGTAAGTATTTATCAAAAACAATTCTACAGTTCAGACCGACTAACTGGGTTGTCACGAACATAAACATAACCACCTCAATTATTACAACTATACGGGTGTAATGAAGAAAACACAATCACACAAGGCTTTCAAGTTAATAATATATCAGCTAATGCTCATATGCTTTGGAAATTCTCAAATTACAATCCACATTCTATAGTAGTAACTTTCCCTTTTATAACACCGGTATTCGTACCAATGCCCGTCACACCATTGATACGAGACCCCCATCTTTCGCCCTTACCCCTTTGTCTATTTTCATTTTTTTAATCTTCAATTAGGAAAACATCCTTCAACAAGTCTAAAAAGTCTTAACATACCTCGAAAGTTGAACATGTTACAAGAATCCTCAAGATATTGCATTTTCCTTTCACAAAGTTTCAAAGGTTTCCAATCTATCAAATATGCACTATTCCTGAGTAAGAGAATTTGTAGCCACCCATATTACTGTAGGCCTAGCCTAGGTCCAGACTCACCCGAATCTATAGTTAAAGTCATAATTGTTATCAGAACATAATAAGCCTCCTTTTTCTGCAGCTTCCCTAAATGTAGTGTAGTATCTTTCATTCATTGTACGAAGATCTTTGTATGATGTTGGTCCTCTTACATTCATTAGAAGCAACCTAAGATAATATCTTTCTCCTTCGATTGGATGACATGTGACAATACGCCCGATAGTAAGTCATTGTTTTCGACGCGACCACATTTTGTATGATGATGACCATTCAAAGTGTTGGGGAAACTCTTTATACAGTAAATTCAGATTTATAACCTCGTTATTGATTTTGTTCATAAGAAAGAATTCTGTTAACATCGCTTTTTTAATCATGGGATTGTTTATTATTTGATCCACAGTTTCGTTATTTTTGAAAGAAATGAATTGTTGTCCATCAAGATGCAATTGCAACTGGAAAACACTTGGAGTCATTTCACTTATCGCAAAAGCAAGCAGACGCCATGCAGCAGGATTCATAGCTTTGGCAACTGCAAGTTCTGGTGTGGCAGCTTCAATACTTCCGGGAGGACGAACCACTCATTCACGTTTCAAAATTTCTGTTGACATCGACGACAATTTCACTTGCAATATTAGTAAACAAAGTTCGTTGCAATTCTAATTCGAGATTCAAAACTAATTGTTAGGGATGAAGTCTCAATGGCAAAAAAAAAAACATGATTGAAGCTCTTGATACACTTCTAAAAGATCTTATGAATACAAAAGCACTGTTTGGTGGAAAAGTAGTAGTTTTGGGGGGAGACTTTAGACAAACACTTCCTGTTGTTCGTAGTGGAAAAAAAGAAGACTTTATAAATCAAAGTTTATTATACTCCCGTATTTGGAATCATCTTGAAAAATTGTGCTTATCTGAAAACATGTGTGCGAAAAAAGATCCAGCATTTCGTGCATATCTAATGAGAATTGGAAATGGACAAGAAAAAAACTAACAACTGCAACAAAATTGAAATTTCCAATAATTTTATCCTTCCCTTTACAGATGAAATAGAATCTTTAAATCATTTATTTAATGTTACTTATCCTTATTTGCGTACATTCTATTCTAATCCATTCGTTTATGACTTTCCATATTATTTTGACAACAAAAAATGATTTTGTTGATGAAATAAATGACATGCTTATACATCGATTTCCCAATGATGCTACAGTATATACAGCTATTGATGAAACTATTGAACCAAATGATCAATGCCAATTTGAAGATTTTTTGCATACCTTACATCCTGCTAACATACCACCTTATAGATTAACTTTGAAAAAAAAATTCCAGTTATATTATTAAGAAACTTAAATCTTACTGAAGGTTTATGCAATGGTACACGATTGATATGTCATGATTTTAAGTCAAATGTTATTAGTGCTACTATTTGCAGTGGTGATTTTAAAAATAAACATGTCTTTTTATTCCAAAGATATCATTACTAGCATCACAAGATGAGAAACTTCCAGTTCCCTTCAAAAGAATACAATTTCTGATAAGACTATGTTTTGCTATGACTATAACAAAGCTCAAGGTCAAACATTAGATTTTGTTGGAATATATTTGCGTGAACCAGTTTTTTCACATGGACAACTTTATGTTGCTTTATCTCGAGCAAAATGTTCAGACAATGTAAAAATATTAATACGTCCGCCAAATGCACAGGACACGGATGGTCATTCTACATATAATGTAGTTTATGACGAAATCATTCGAAAAGCATTTTCATGATACTTTTAAAAGTAATAAGTGTAACAAGTAAGCATCCTTATGCTAGATGTTGTGAAATTTTGAATTCCTTTACTTCATTTGTTTTTAAAGCTAACTAGAAGTTACATTGCAATCATATCAATTCAACATTTGAAGTTTTAAATTTCATCTTTCAATTCAGATTGTTCCTGTCCAATTAGTCAAATTTGAAATGGTTGATTTTGACTAACCTAAATGCTAACATTGCAGGAACAACTTTTCCTATAAGGGTAACTATTTTTATAGTTCTAGCTGAAGGAAGTGACAGAGAAGACCTACCTCTTAATGCTTCAAATTTTCATATTTCAGATTATACAAGTGCAAATAAGTGATGATGAGGTAATCAAAATTTCCAGACATTACGTTAAACCAACTAATGCTCTTAACTTTTTTCAATGTTCAGTGATTTTTTTTGCTTATCTTCTCTATTTGTTTGTTATTTAACTTCTCACACCTCATTTTGATGTTGAATATCTATTGTATTTTAGCCTTTCACTGCTTCTTTTTTTGTGTTGTATTTTGAGCCGCGGTTTGTTCTGTTTTTTTCACCAGATTTTAGTCAATGGTTGCTATATGTTTCTTCTTCAGTGTTCCAACATTTAACCTATGTGTTTTGCTGAGTTTATTTGGGCTTTTGTTCTTCGCTCTTTTGGATTATTTTTGTTTAATAATGTTGTTAGTGTACTATATAAACTTGAAAAATCTGCGTTGTCAGCTTCTCCTTCTTCTCTGATTTTCCTCATTTTAGTATGTTTAATGCTATTTTTTTACTTTGTCAAGTGTTCTAACATCTTGTTATGACGCTGAGAAAGGCAAAAAAAAGTATTATACATTATTTCTTCACTTATGTGTAGGTCGCTAGATCTATTTTCTTAGCAATTTGCTGATTACATTTTATAGTTTAGTTTTACTTCAACATACCCCTCATTTTATCTTAAGCTTTAGGCTTATGATTTTCATAGCTGATTCCTTTATATAACTTATAGCTAAGATTTAAAACTTTTTAAGTTAAATATTTCTGCAGCCCATTTATTTGACGTTTTTCATAAGATGATTCAAAACTGGATAAAGCTTAAGTTTGATTAGGATTACAATTTATATGTATACAATTTATCCTCCTTGCTAAGCTTGGTCTATTTTCTTAATTGTTTTTTCTAATGATTTTGAACCCTTGATGCACATAGTGCATCCTGAACTTTCATTTTTCTCAATAGTTTTGAAGCATATAGTTATGGTATTTCTACATATTTTGGGGTTAAAATTTAAAAGGTGAAGAAGAGGAAATAATTAAACTTGCAGATGAAGTCTGACTTTTTTCAGGGACAAAAAAATGTTGTTAAGTCCAACTTTGCCAGCGTTGTTGTCACTCTAGACAGATTAGAGTGGAGAGCAGAGTTAAAGATGAAACCCTTCATTTTATGGATATGCAATAGTTCTCTTAATTAATTATTCTGCTCATGCATGATCTTTTTTTCATTATTTTGTAGTATCAACTATCAACTTCTTAAATACTAATTTTTTTTGCCAATATGTTATTTTTGCAGATAATAAATGTGATCATGTGTTTGACAAAATTCCCCAACGAAGGCAATACTTATGTGTTATGAAAATTGATTAGTTTCAACAGCTGATTGTCTTGGCAGATGTTAATGATGTTGAACTATCTACTAAGGGTGAGTAGATGTTTATCCTCTTGATATCTTTTTTCATTTAGTACTTTTCTCATAAAATTGATAAATTTTACAACACTCAGGTGATTCGTTCAGCAAGAATTTGAGTTGTCAAATTTTTTGGTGTTGCCATGAAATTATCAATTATATGAAAGGCTGAAAACTCAGAGTAAGCTTTCATTGTTGATCTTTTTGTTGTTGTACCAACTTTTCGAAAAAAAATTAGCTACTAATATAATCATTTGAGGGATATATATCTAGGAATAAGAGATGTCTTATTAAATGTGACTATATCTGTTAGCACATCAGTGCGTAAGCAAAAGTCTGAAACAGATTTCAAAATTATTCATTTATTCATTATGTAAACTTTTTGTTTATAACTAGGAATAAGAGTTGTCTTTTTAAATGTAACTAAATCTGTTAACACAATATTACTGGAAAAGAAACACAAACAGAATATAATGGACAACTAATTTAGTCGTTCAGCAAGAATTTGAGTTGTCGAATTTTTAAGTATTGCGATGAAATTACCAATTATATCAAAGGCTGAAAACTCACGGTAAGCTTTCATTTTGTACTAACTTTTCGGAAAAAAATCAGCTACTAATATAGTAATTTGAGGGATATATATCTGGGAATAAGATATGTCTTATTAAATGTTACTATATCTGCTAGCACATCAGCGCGTGAGCAAAAACCTGAAACATATTTCACAATTAATCATTTATTCATTATGTAAACTATTTGTTTAACTAGGAATAAGAGATGTCTTTTTAAATGTAACCAAATTTGTTAACAAAATATTACAGGAAAAGAAACACAAACAGAATACAATGGACAACTAATTTAGTCGTTCAGCAAGAATTTGAGTTGTCAAATTTTTTGGTGTTTCCATGAAATTACCATGACTTTAAGTTATTTTTTAGTTTAGAAAGTGTTTATAAACATAAAATCGTTTACAAGCATTTTTTGAAAGTCGAAAAGGTACCAAAAACAGGCTAAAAAAGAAGCTTAAGACGTTAAATCTCTCTGTGAACGTCTCCCCAAGTTTTTTGTTCATTTGGGATGCCTTACTGTAGTATTCTTCATGATGATTTAAGGTAAATTTGCATGTTCCTCAATCTGGCTAATATGACCTATTTTCTCTTCAAGGTTTATTATATTCATCAAGTCCCTGATTCTAATATTTAAAGAGTTGTTTTGGCTCCTTCTACTTCATGTACTATGCTTCAACACAAAAACACAAGACCAGAAAATCCACCATTGTTGATGCAACTTCTTCCATTATTAATTTGTCTTGTGAGCTTTATAGCATGAGTAGGTTCCTTCTCTTTGTGCTTTACTGCTTTTATATATTTTTGTGTACGAGTTTGAAATATTTATTTGAAATTTTAAAATTGGGTGAAGAGAGGAATTCTCCTCCCATATCACTACCAATCAATGAAAAAATTAATATATGAACAACAATCTCCCCCCCCCCCCACCCTCTCCTACACTTTATGAAAATTAGAGGGAATTAGATGTTCAATGGAGTAACATGAACCATGAGATTCTGTAGCCAACCCTAATTTATTCGAGTTGATGTTATATGCTCTCATTTTGACAATTGTCAAGATTCCTTTATAGGATTATTTGGTTTAATATAATTTTAGTATCTGAATGTATTAATTTCTTATTATCCAGTTCTATATACGTTTGCATGTTAACATGATTATGTTAAATTATTAAGATATCAATTTGCTTTCTAATTTTCTCCTTTTATCTTTGTTGACAATAGTAACATCAAAATTTGTTTGAAAATAATAGTGTTTCGTCTTTACTTCTTCATTTCTATAATCTATTCATTTGTTCTCACTATAACACAATTGTGACATTGAGCTCTATTCTATTGATTATTGAAAACTTGAGTCTCATTACTATATGTCAATGATTTTACTTGATTTTTGCAGGACTTTGTCTTTTCTCAATATCACTTACACATGTTACATTATCTGTTTGCCCATACTCAAAACTTCACACTATTTACGCCCAACAACGATGGAGCTTAGTCTTGAAATTGTAAGTTCCTTCATAGCCGCAATAGTGCTCATCATTTGATAATTCATGTTTTACCAAATGAAACATGTCACATTACATTCATTGAGATGTCGTTGGCCTCTTCAAATGTGTATGTGCCATAATTCAAACTTCCAACATCTAACTTCTTAAAATGTTGTGATCTTCACTTCTTCATTAAGGTTGGGATTTGGGTCTAGAATGAATATATTCGTTCGGGAATTGTGTTCATTGTTATTGCTCTATGTCAGAGAGTAAATTTTATAGCACATTTATTGATATGTATTTTATATATTTATATGTTTGATTCATGGTATGATCTTATGCGCTTATTATAATAATAAAAAATCCTTATAAGGCAACTATTGCACATAGACTATAAATTATTAGTACTTCAACATGAATGAATGTTTGGTTCTATCATGAAGCAAAATTGAAATATGATCAATGTTATTTGATGGCACAAATAGCTCATCTCTTTCTCACATGTATATGCAAATGCTCTATTCATATTACAGAATTCACAGTGAGTTACCTTGTGAGTTAGTTTCCAGTGAGTTAGTTTCCAGAGAATTTGCATGGGAATTTGCATGCTATGTACCTAAATGAATATAAAACTGTTTTTACTTTTCTCTTGGTTGTCTTTTGCTTCAACACTTAGACCTCATACTGTTGAAGAATGCAGTCACAACTTCAGTAGAACATTGGACAAATTGGAACATGTCAATCACCAACTATATATGACCTGGTTCACTAGCAAATTGTTTGGTCCTTTCTAATTTAAAGAATAAGTCTTACTAATTTTGTTATGTCCAGGTAAGAAGATATCTATTACCTCAAGTAGTAATTTATTGATTTTTACAGACTTGAAAGCTTTATGTATATATACATACCAACTGTAAAATTAAACTTGGACATGAGTTAAAACTTGCTACACGACCATTTTGTTACCTCAAAAATAATATACTGGTTTTCAGTTTATTTTTATAATATAGTTACAATAACTCTTAATTCTCAAACAAACTCTCAAAAAATCCTAAGAGGCAACTTCATAGCAATCACTCAAGATAAATACACAATATATGTACTTGAACAAAGATAAGTGATTTCTGCCATTTTTATTTTCTATTCCATATTTATGAAGTCTTCTGTGCTCTTCCTCAATCAATTCATTTTATAATACAAAAAACATAAGTAAATAAAGAAAATTACACCATCTCACTCTCATCCACAAACACAAATGACAGAACTTCCAAATTTATATATGTAATAATAATAATATAAAATTATGGAGCTCAAAATAAACTTGGACCAGAGGCTATTCAAATTTTACTGCCAAATGTAATAACTTCTTTTTCTGGCATACAACATTAAATTTTACTATCAAATGTAATAATTTTTTCACTTTTTTGGAACAATCTCATTGGCTGCCAAATCCATTAATTTTAAAGAAGACACCTGTACTTTTACATAGTATAACGTGTCTACTTTGTATTTTAGACATCTATATATATATATATACATGTATATATATATACATGTATATATATATATACATGTATATATATATATATACATGTATATATATATATAACATATATATATATATATACATGTATATATATATATATACAGTATAATATATATATATGTATATATATATACATGTATATATATATATACATGTATATATATAGATATACATGTATATATATAGATATATATATATATATATATAATATATAGATAGATACATGGATATATTATCTAGACATGTATAGATATAGATAGATATATATACAGTATATATATATATACATGTATATAGAGAGAGATATAGAGATACAGGATATAGATAGATGTATAGAGAGAGATATATGTATATATAGATAATACATGTATATATATATCTAGATACATGTATATATATATATATATACATGTATATAGAGATATATATACATGTATATATAGATATATATATATACATGTATATATATATATATATATATATATACATGTATATAGATATATATATATATATGTATATATATATATGTATATATATATATATATATAATACATATATATACATTATTACTCATTATTCATCATTACTCATAAAGCACAAATTTGTCATCCTTTCCTTTGAAGAAAAAAACTACTGCTCCCTTTCTAAGGTATTTTTTCCCCTTTTCATGTTTTTCTTCTTCCCATTTTCAATTTTTCTCGCAGATTTTAGTTGTCACCAAAGGAGAAAATCAATATGGAACAAAATTAAACTTGTTATTTTCACTTAAAATTCTAATTTTATTACTAACAAACAGATTTGAGGATATTATATTTTCTAATGTTTCACTAAGTTAGGGATAATTATGTTCTTGCATGTTCTGAATTTCATTACAAATATTCCTATTGTACTTTCATTACAAATTATATACTTTTAGTATGTGGAGGACAATATGTTCTTGCATGTTCTTCCTAATTTAACTGTTGATGTTCATGCAACCACATAAAAGAAAGGACTTTCACTCAATAATGATGCTATCTTGCAAATACTACTGCTTGGTTAAATATTTCTAACAAAGATGGTACTAAGATTGAACATCGATCAAATAGCATTAACAACACGAGATTGGATTTGCAAAGATCAAATTGTGGAAATCGGATGCCAGAGAGAAAGCCCTGACAAGAAATGTAGATTGGAATGCATTGAACTGTTTTCCAACATAATTTGGAATCTACATTTCTTGTCAGGGCTTTCTCTCTGGCGTTCGATTTCCACAATTTGAACTTTGCAAATCCAATCTCGTGTTGTTAATGCTATTTGATCGATGTTCAATCTTAGTACCATGTTTGTTAGAAATATTTAACCAAGCAGTAGTATCTGCAAGATAGCATCACTATTGAGTGAAAGTCCTTTCTTTTATGTGGTTGCATGAACATGAACAATTAAATTAGGAAGAACATGCAAGAACATATTGTCCTCCACATACTAAAAGTATATAATTTGTAATGAAAGTACAATAGGAATATTTGTAGTGAAATTCAGAACATGCAAGAAAAATTGAAAATGGGAAGAGGGAAAACATGAAAAGGGAAAAAAATACCTTAGAAAGGGAGCAATAGTTTTTTTCTTCAATGGAAAGGATAACAAATTTGTGCTTTATGAGTAATGATGAATAATGAGTAATAATGTGTGTGTGTATATATATATATAAACATACAATACAAAGTAGACACGTTATACTATGTAAAAGTACAGGTGTCTTCTTTAAAATTGATGGATTTGGCAGCCAATGAGATTGTGCCAAAAAAGAGAAAAAATTATTGCATTTGATAGTAAATAATGATGTATGCCAAAAAAAAAGAACTTATTACATTTGACAGTAGAATTTGAATAGCCTTTGGTCCAAGTTTGTTTTTGAGCTCCATAATTTTATATTATTATTATTAGATATATAAATTTGAAAGTTCTGTCATTTGTGTTTGTGGATGAGAGTGAGATGGTGTAATTTTCTATATTTACTTTTGTTTTTTGTATTATTAAATGAATTGATTGAGGAAGAGCACAGAAGACTTCATAAATATGGAGTAGAAAATAAAAATGACAGAAATCACTTATCTTTGTTCAAGTATATGTATTATGTATTTATCTTCAGTGATTGCTATGAAGTTGCCTCTTAGGCTTGGTGCCAACTGAATATGTCTAGTTTAATATTCCTAAATTTTAAGCCTAAGGTTAAATTTAAACTACCAAATTATAATAAGTCTAACAATGTTCATATACAATAATAAACCTAATATTTATTTATGTATATTACTATATCGAAAACTTAAATCACTATATTGTAATTATAAGAAGGATCTTATGAAATTTGAAAAATCAAAGCAATAAGAAAAGATAAGTAAATTTTGAAAAAAACTAAAATTTGCAGAATCCTCAATTTATTCACCCTACTTTTCTAATTACCTCAAGTCCGTAATTAGCCAATCATTGGCCAATAATGGCCACATAGACATTATCTCCCAAACCCAAATAACGCTGCAATTATTAATTCTCCGATCCAAAATAAGATGCAACAGAAAAGAATCAAATTCGTATATATCTATGCTAATAATCAAAATAACATTACTTTATGTCATTTATATACTATAATTTAATTCTTATAATTTATAATTAATCACGAGAATAGAGGTAAATCTTTTATTTGAAGTGTCTTGTTCCTCCTTGATTTGTATTCAATGCCTAGGTTAGTTGCTGTCCCTTTCTTCTTTTTTATCTTTTTTAAAAATAATTATGTACTAAATTTTATCAACTTAATTTAATTATATGGGCCAAATGGTAAGGATTATTAAATAATAAAAAAAGGAATTTGACCTATTTACCAATCAAGTATATTAATTATAATATATATGTATCAACTAAATACTCCTAATTACTGAATAGTTTTAAAATATTCCTTTAAATTTTTTGCAAAAATCAAAATAGTCCTAACTCTCAAAATCACCAAGCGGGTCGTTACACTAACAATATTCTCTCTCCTACCCCCACATTCTCCACCATTTTTTCTCTCTTCCTTGATCCTTTCAACACATAATTTCTTCAGAATATCTACCAAAACGATTTTCGTTCATCCTCTCAACACAGAATGAGGATCACTCATATTTAAATATTAATTACTCCATATTAAATATTTTTATGAACTATTCAAACAAACAATTTCACTGCCAAAACTTGTAAATTTTATCTATACAAAAAAACAAATTAAAGCCAATAACAAGAGCACTATATGAGTAACCAAAATCATTATTACTATTATACCTAGACTCGAGATCAACATTATTCATACTTTCTTGGCTATTGTCGTTGTGACATTCATCTCTGTTCAACATGTATCTAAGTTATTGATGTCTTCAGTTTGATTTTTTAGTTAATATACCTGGTATATATGGTATGTATATGAATATGGATATTGTGAAAACAACTTCACCATCACAATTTTGAAGTGGAGTAAAATGGCTATAGTGAAAAACACACAGATCAAGATTGAAGAAATTAAATTGAATTAATGGAAATAGGAGGTTTTTCTACCACACTGCTACATTAACTATGGATGACTCAGTAACACGCCGGTTTGAGTTCCATGAGAGGACCAAGTATGTGATTGTGGTTCCATGGGAGGACTAGAAATTTGCATTGTAATCATGTACAACATGTAGTCATATTATATCAGTATTCAATTTTTTATTCATCTAATTTCAGTATTGATTGAAAATTTGAATAGGTATACTTTAATTTAGTAAAAATAAATTTAATTAATATTTTATAAAATACTTAAAATAATCTTAATATTAACAGTGTATTGATACTTGTCATTACTCATAATTTGACTCTCCAGAATATTATATTTTTTTTAAAAAAAGTTACTCAAACACAATCTGTTTATCAAAAACACTTTTCAAGTGAAAATTAACCCAACACATATGATTTTTTTAAAAAGCACTTATCAAAAAGCTATTTAAAAAAATATTTCTAAATATAAACTGTATTAGTAGCAAAGTCGAACAGACTCTTACAATCATATACTAGGACTAGTGATACTTGTATCATTTTTGGTGTTCATGATACTTGTATCATTTTTGGTCGACTGGTGAACAGTGTAATTATGTTACTAGAAGTTTTAGATTAAATAATATAGTAGATAATAATTTTTTAATAATGTATTATCTTATTTATTTTTTATAATAAGTAAATACTTTTCTAAGTTGTGATTTGAAATTTCAGTGATAAACCTAAATCTAACTAGATTCTTACAACCCTTTTAAATTTTTTTTACGAAAAAGGGTCAACCCTTAAACTATCTAAAATAGCTTATATATACCCTTAAACTCTATTTTGGCTCAACTAGCCTTCCCGTTAAACTATTGGGTCAAAAGTGTCATTCTAATTAACGGAAATTATTAAATGCCATGTGGATGCCACATGGCACCACAATAGATTTCCACTGCCACATAGACTATAAGGAAAAGGGTCAAAAGTACCCTTAAACTATCCAAAATAGCTCAAATATACCCTTAAACTATATTTCGGCTCAAAACTACCTTCCCATCAAACTATTGGATCAAAAGTGACCTTCTTATTAGCGAAAATTGTTAAATTCCACATGTGTCACATTGACTAAATCCCTAAATCTTAATTACTCATTTTCCCTCATTTCATTATTGTCCAGAAACGATTTCACCCGTTCTCCCTCATTTCGCGGCTAGGGTTTCATACTTTTAATCGTGGCTGGGTTTCAAAGTGGATATTTGTGGTTATAGGTTAGTAAATTTTTTTCTTGTTTTATTGTGTTTACAACTACGAAAATCCACTTTGAAACTCAGCTCCGAATAAAGTTATGAAACCTTGGCCGCGAAATGACGGGAAAGTTGTGAAATTCTAAGTATCATACTTTAAAATTGTAAACGCAATATAATAAGAAAAATATTTACTAACCTACAACCATGAATATCCACTTTGAAACTAGCCCCCAAGAAAGCTACGAAGCCTTAGCTGCGAAATTAGGGGAAAGTTGTGAAATCCTAACTATCATGCTTTGAAATCGTAAACATAATAAAATAAGAAAAAATATTTACTAACCTACAAGCATGAATATCCAGTTTAAAACCCAGCCACGAAGAAAAGTATGAAACCCTTGCCGCGAAATGAGGGAGAACGGGTGAATATATCATTTCTGAAATAATGAAATGAGAAAGGAAATAATTAGAATTTAGGAATTTATCTATGTGGCAGTGGAACCTTATTGACATGCAATGTGGTATCCACAAGGCATTTAACAACTTCTATTGATAAGAAGGGTACTTTTGATCCAATAGTTTGACGGGAATGATAGTTTTGAGCCGAAATATAGTTTAAGAGTAAATATGAGCTATTTCGGATAGTTTAAGGATATTTTTGACCCTTTCTATTTAGTCTACGTAGCAGTGGAATTCTATTGGCATGCAATGTGGCATCCACGTGGCATTTAACAACTTCCGTTAATAAGAAGGGTACTTTTGACCCAATAGTATAACGAGAAAGGTAGTTTTGAGCCGAAATAAAGTTTAAGGGTATATATGAGCTATTTCGAATAGTTTAAGGGTATTTTTAATCCTTTTTTCTTATTTTTAAATGGAATAAACGAAAATTTTTATTATGAATGAGGCACATCTCACACTAGTTGTACGAGGGAGTATTTTATTATTATTATATTTAAATTCCTGGGACCTACACTTTGTTTTTTCTTCTTTGTCTTCTATTTCTCTTTCTTGTTTTTCTCTTTCCTCATTTTCTTTTTTTTCTTAAATTTATTTTGAAACTCATAATTACTATCTCATTTTGTACATATGAAAATAATTATTTACTTATTTGTTTTAATCGTTTTTTAAAAAAATTATTTTATTATTAAAAATAAAAAGGCATGAGCATACAAAAATTCAAGTTAATTTTTTAAACGGTCTCTTATATCATATATATTGACCACTAAAATTGTTCCTATTTCTTTTTTCTCATTTTTGTTTATAGTACTTTAAAAATTTTCACCTTCATATTTCGTATCATTTTAATTTCAACTTTTCAAATTTATCCAAAACTTATTTTTTACTTTATTTGAAATTGATGTTTGATAACGAAAATTTAAAATGTAACTTTTCAACTTGAAGATATACTTCAAATTTAAAAAATAAATTAGTATAATCTATTTTTAAACTCAATTTTGACTTTTGATATTATATTTAAGTACATTCAAACATGAATATTATTTAAATATTCTTTTTAAAAAATAAAATACAATTTTATTTTCAAATTTTGCTCCATATATTTCAAATATAGTAAAAAAAACATATTAAATACTATGGTCAAATGCCAAATATTTGATAATGTTTAGTTTAATAACAAGTGTTTCACTATTCTTTTTTTCTAATGTTTTGTTTAATATTCATGTTTTAATGTACTTAAATATAATATCAAAAGTGAAAAATGAGTGTAAAAACAGATTATACTAACATGATTTTTAAATTTGAAATATACCTTCAAGTTAAAAAGTTGTATTTCAAATTTTCATGATCAAACATCAATTTTCAAATAAAGTAGATTAATTTTAAAAGTAGAAGATAAAATGATACGAAATATGTAGGTGGAAATTTTTAAAGTACTATAAATGAAAATCAGAGAAAAGAAATAGAAATAATTTTAGTGGACAATTTTTATGACATAAGTTAGAATTTGAAGAATTAACTTGAACTTTTGTATGCTCATGCCTTTTTTATTTTTAATGATAAAATAATTTTTTAAAAAAAAAGATTGGTTAAAACAAATAGGTAAATAATTATTTTTATATGTACAAAATAAGAGAGTAATTAAATCGATTTCAAAATAAATTTAAGAAAAAAAAAGAAAATGACTAAAAAGAGAAAAACAAGAAAGAGAAATAGGAGAAAAAAAGTGTAAGTAAAGTACTATCTCATACAACTAGTGTAAGTTGTACCTCATTCATAATAAAATTTTTCGGAATAAATATATACATGGTTTTTTGAAAGCAAGGAAAGCCCTAAAAAGTTGGACACCTGTCCTTTTTTATTTGGTCTATGTATAATCAATAGATACATGTTGTTATTTACATTCAGGTTTCCGCCCTATTGTACTTGACATGCTTCTTAGGGAGAACAAGCATGAAACCTGCTGCATTGCATATGGCTTATGCGTGTCCCTTCACCTGTTATTAATATTGCGAGATCCGATACAATGAAAGCTTTTCGCTCAACCTTTCTTTCGCCTAAACAATTTCATTGCCTCACTCCGCTCGCCTACAAAAATGTATTGAGCAAAATTTGAAAATAAAATTGTATTTTATTTTAATAAAAGAATATTTGAATAATATTTATGTTTGAATGTACTTAAATATAATATCAAAAGTGAAAAATGAGTTTAAAAACACATTATACTGATTTGTTTTTAAATTTGAAGTATACCTTCAAGTTGAAAAGTTATATTTCAAATTTTCATGATCAAACATAAATTTCAAATAAAGTAAAAAATAAGTTTTAGATAAATTTTAAAAGTAGAAATTAAAATAATACGAAATATGAAGGTGAAATTTTTTAAAGTAATATAAATAAAAAAATGAGAAAAAAATAGAAATAATTTAAGTGGTCAATATACATGACATAAGTGATTGTTCAAAAAATTAACTTGAATATTTGTATGCTCATACCTTTTTATTTTTAATAATAAAATATTTTTTTAAAAAAATAGTTAAAACAAATAGGTAATAATTATTTTCGCATGTACAAAATGAGAGGGTTGTTAAATTGGTTTCAAAGTAAATTTACGAAAAAGAAAAAATGAAATTGAGAAAAAAGAGGAAAGAGAAAACAAGAAAGAGAAACAAGAGGCAAAGAAGAAAAACAAAGTGTAGATCCCACGAATTCAAATATAATAATAATAAAGTACTCCCTCATACAAATAGTGTAAATTGTATCTCATTCATAATAAAAATTTTCGAAATAAAACATATACATTTTTTTTTGAAAGCAAGAAAAGACCTAAAAAGTAGGACACCTGTCCTTTTTTATTTGGTCTATCTATAATCAATAAATACACATAATTATTTACATTCAAACTTATATATATATATTTTAATAAAATATTTATTTTAATTTTTTTTTATAAAATATTTATTTTAATTTTTTTCTCACTTTAAATTTATATTTTTTTCTCTTTTACTAGTTTCTGATCTTTTTAAGTTTTACTTATTTTTCAAATATTATTTGTATTTTCTAAAATAAGAAATCAAAAAGTATCCTTTAATTTATAATCTTTTTTCATGTTTTATTTGATCTTGTTCACTTGTTTTGGTATATGTTCAAAATTATCTTATATTTTAAGTATAATTTTTGCATGAATCAAAGGGAAAGACAAATAAAATAATAAGAATAAATAAAATCAATAGAAAAAAAAGAAAAAAAATAATTAAGTGAAGGTAAAAAATTATGAAGAAAACAAAAAGATTAACTACAAGCCAATTTTTGTTTGCTCAAATTTTTTTTTGTGTATTAACTTAATTTAAATAAAAGACAAAGAAAATAAGAAGATTTTTTTTAAAAAATTAAAAAATAATAACTAAATACATGCTGGATGAGTGTGGTACAAATATAATCAACTTAGGCTTAAGTCATCGACCGCCCCTCAAAGTTGTCCGCATAATTCACTTAGACACCTCAACTAAGACTTGTACCTATTGAACACATAAATTGTTCAATACATGTACCTATTAGACACAAAATGCTGATATGACGAAAAATGTGCATTGCACTTCCCTGAAGCGCTTGAAAAGACTTAAAATAATGTCTTTTTTATTTTTATTTTTTGTATTTTTTCTTCTTTTATTGACACTCGACATTATAATTAACTTAAAAAATATTTTTCTTCTTTTATTTACACATTTTTCAAAAAAGAAAAGCACCCCATTCCCTACCTATCATCTTCTTCATAATTTAATTTACAAAACTTTCTTCATTTTAGCTCTAACATTGTTTTTTTTCTTTTTTTTTATATACAAAAATTTATACCTTCCAAATATGAAGATAAATGAAAATCAACTATGAAGATTCATATTCGAAAGGGAGTCTTTGTATGATTTATTTCAAATCTCATAAAAATAAGGAATCAAATATGAAGAAGATGAAAGAAGATAAATGATTTTTACTTATAAAAAAAATTAAAGATATTTATTTATCAATTTTCGAACAAAGAATTTTATTCAAATTCATATGTGTTCATTAAATTTATCAAAAATGATATCAACAAATTCGAAAGAAATATATATATATACACACACACACACACACACACATATATATATATATTTAAATAATATTAATCTTGAAGTTATTTGAAAAGAATAAGATTTTGTAATTTGAGAAAGAATGTGTTTTGGGGAAGAAGATGAAGATGAAAGGGGGTTGGGTGGGGTAGGGTAAGGTGGGGTAGAATAGGTTGACATTTTCATTTTTTTTTCTTTTTTAAAAAATTAGACATTAAATGTGTTTTTTTTATTTTATATGCCAAATGTTATTTTTAATTAATCATTTTGGCACGTCACCGCAAGTATCACACTCTTCACATTTTTTGCTGATTATCAAAAAAATGTCTAATAGGAACGGTTTGTGCATAAATAAAAGTGTTCAATTGGTACTAGTGTTAGTAGAGATGTCTAAGTGAATTATGTGGACAACTTTAAGGGGCGGCTGATGACTTAAGCTATCAACTTACTTGGTTGAATATGTTACATCAATACAAAAATAGTACGAAAATAGAGAAAAAATTGAATGATAGGATCCTCATTAAGTTATGACACGTGCTTTAATTTTGGTCATAATTTAGGAATATATACTTCTTATCACATGAAATAATAATTTTATACCAAATTTATAAATTATGTTTTTAATAATTTTTAAAATTCACAAGTGTAAGTATGTGATGATTTTCTTAAATAAAGTGAAATATGATTTCCAAAACCAATTACAAAACACACTTTAAAACTTCACCCCAAAAATATTTCAAAATGTATTTACAAACCTAGCTTAGTGGATAAAAAGATGTAATTTATGAACTTTTCCTCAACCGTACTCTCAATCACCAATTGGGTGTACCGTTTTTGTGTTCACTCACAATGGCGGGGACTCTCCAAATTCTATTCCTCAATCCTCCGGTCACCGGGAACTCACTGTCTCGGTGCCGGAGTTCTCATCTTCCGACGACTCACTTCTCATTTTCTGGCAACTGCCCTTCGATAATCAGCTACAGGTTGCATCTTGGTTCGAAATTCAGTTCACCTGTTAGAGCCAGTTCACAACATTCAAATAAGGTGAATTTGCATTCCTTAGTTATTGTATGTTTTCTCCTTTGATGTTGGGGGGCTATATTTAGCTTACACAACTATAATTGTTACTATGTCAATTTCAATGACACAAACATCCACTTATCTTACACTTCGTATGTGGCTGCTAGATAGAAAATAATTATCTTTTTCTTGTATAGATTCAAATATACTGAAGTTTTACTGAATTCTTTGTGCTTATACACTTAAATTCGGTTTTAGGAAAGTTTATGTTTTAACACTGGCATCAGAGCTCTAGTTGATCTTATAGGACCAAAAAGTTTAACCTACAACGCAAATGACATCCAACAACCTACCTTTAACTCCACCTTTCACTTTCACCAATAAAATGATCAAGTTTGGTCAACGAAGATGTCAACTTTTTTAGAAGCCTATGACTCTGGGAAACTGTGATAGAAGATTGATCAGTGCCTGTTCTACCGGTAAATCCTACCATGGCTCAAAACAAGTTCAACAGTGTAGAGAAGGCAAAGAAATCCGAAGTCAAGTCGTTTATGCAGAATTTTGAGGCATATTCCATTTTCTATAGAACCATTGATTGTAAAACAACAAAAGAGGCTTGGGACAAATTGAAATAGAATATCAAGGTAACAATAGAACACATCAAATGCTGGTGTTGAACTTGAAAGGGAGTTTGTGTCTCTGAATATGCAAGAGGATGAAACTATCAGTAAGTAAGCAAATCAAATCTCCTTAATTGTTAATAACATTAGGCTTCTTGGCGAAGAAGTTACAGAATACGCAGACAAATGGATTGCATAGAAAGTTCTTGTAGCTCTTCCCGAGAGGTTTGAATCTAAGATCTTCTCTCTTGAAGAACCCAACGAACTAAGCAAACTCTTATTAGGTGAACTGATGAGTGCTCTTCAAGCACAAGAGCAAAGAAGGACTATAAGATAGGATAAGTTCACTTAAGGAACTTTCTCTGTGCAAAAACAATATTCTGGTAAAGGGAAGCATAAGTTCAGCCAAAATAATAAGGGAAAGCAAGATGGTGAAAATAACATTGGAGATGTAAAGGAGAAATTTCCTCCGTGCAAAGATTGCAAAAACAACACATTTGGAAAAACACTGCTACTGATGGTGGATAGCTGAAGCTATATGTGACAGCTGAAAGAAGATGGGGCACATATCCAAGGCTTACAAATAAAAATAAAGCTTCTATAGCTTGCAAATATAACTTGCAGAAGTTATTTGATGTACATGAGGAGTAACTCTTTGCAGTTTCATACTTTTCAACAAATGAATTCCCCAATTTCTTGGCTTCTCGATAGGGGTTGCACACATCACTCGTGCAATGATGCGGGAATGTTCATCTTCCTTGATGATACTTATAAATCCAAATTAAAAGTGGGAATGGTGAGGCCGTAGAAGTCAAAGGTAGAGGTATAATGACTGTCTGAACAACCTCAGATGTGTTGTACACATTTGATATGATTCAAAAATTATTGAGTGTTGGACAAATGTTTGAAAAGAATTATTCACTGGATTTTGAAAATTGTGAATTTGTTGTCTTCTGACCCTCTTGGAATAGAATTATTGTGTCAAGATGAGCAACAAAATGTTTTAGTTGATTAATAGTTGAGCATGTTTATTGTTAAAGAATGACAAAAGTCCCACATTGGTGGTTAATGAGATGAGTGGACTCCTTACAAGGCTTGAACAATCCTCCTCCCTTGAGCTAACTTTTGGGGTATGAGTTAGGACTAAAACCTAATTTCAACATGGTATCAGAGTAGGACTCGTCTCACCCGATGTTGGGACCCCCTAATATCAAAATTGCCCACGCACCAGATGCTAAGCACTGGGCGTGAGGTGGAGTGTTAAAGAATGACAAAAGTCCCACATCGGTGGTTAATGAGATGGGTGGACTCCTTATAAGGCTTGGACAATCCTCCTCCCTTTGAGCTAGCTTTTGGGGTGTGAGTTAGGCCTAAGACCTAATTTAACACTTATACTAGTACTTCACAAACATGTAGAAACATATGGCACAAAAGGTTTGGTCACTTTAATCATAGAAGCATCACATGGATGACAAAGGTAGTTAGTGAAAAATATGCTTGAATTTCTTTCAAATGGTCAAGTTTGTGAAACTTGTCAGCAAGGAAAGAAAACAATAGAATCATTTCAAGCAAATCAAGTATGAAGAGCGAACCAAAAACTTTAGCTCATTCATATGGACATGCCCAATGAAAACAAATTCCATGAGTTTATTTCATGAAGCTGAAGAGTGAAGTCTTTAATGTTTTTAAACAGTTCAAAGCTTGAGTAGAAACTTAATATAGTCTCACTATTAAAGCTTTAAGGTCTGACATTTAAGAAGGAGAATATACTTTTGCTCAGTTTGTAAAGTTTTGTAATGCCAGTATACTACAAGTATAGAACGCCAGTTGGCATTACCATACATAATACAACAAAATGGCGTGCTTGAAAGGAAGAATATGACTGTAATGGAGATGGCCAAGTGATTTTTGCTTGAAAAGAGATCCCAAATCAGTTTTGGACAAAGGCAGTTAATACCGCAGTATATTTGTTGAACATATTGCCCACTAAGGCCTTGCAGGACATGACTCCAAATGAAATCATCAATAACCATCCCCGAGTCATTGGGTGTATATGTTATTATCATGTTCCTGTACCTAAGAGGAGTAAGCTAGACAACAAGGCTTAGAAGGGCATATTTATGGGCTATGATTCATCATCTTAAGGCTATAGTATTTTCTGTTGAAGATAGAAAAACTAGTTCTCAACATAGAAGTGAAGTTTAATGTAGTAGCCACTTAGGATTGGAAAAATTAGGAGACCTCTTTCCTGATTTATTTTTAAAAGAGCAACCTCAACTTGCGGAAGATGAACTAATGGATGACGTACCAGTGCAGTGAACCAGAACCTTAAAAGACGTCTATCAGTGATGTAGTTTGATTATATCTAAACCAACAAGCTATGGTGAAGCACAAGGTTCTCAGGCATGGTGGAGAGCTATGCAAGCCAAATTAGACATGATCGAGAAGAATGGAACCTAGCAACTCATTGACTGGCCTAGAAATTCAAGGTGGTTGGTGTAAAATGGATTTTCATGACAAAGCTCAATCATGATGACTCAATTTGCAAACATAAAACTAGATTGGTGGTGAAGGGACAAGCACAACAATATAGTGTGATTTTTCATTTCCTAGAAAAGAGGATTAGGTATATCTCTTAACGAAGGCCTTGTATGACCTAAAACAAGCCTGGCACGAAAGGATGGACAATCATCTCATCCAACTTGGCTTTAGTAGAAGTCAAAGTGAAGTTACTTTGTATGTGAAGTTCATTGGAGGTGAGTCCTTAGTTGTTCCAGTTTATGTAGATGACATGGTTGTGACAGGAAGCAAAATTGAACTAGTCCAAACGTTCAAGGATGAAATGGAGAGTCTTTGAAATGATTGATCTTGGAGTCATGAAGTACTTCCTTGGCATGTCATTGCTGCAGTCCAATGATGGATTTTTTATATGCCAGCAAAAATGCATTTCAGATATTCTAAACAGGTTCAAAAGGCAAGACTGCAAACCTGTGAGTACTCCAATTTCTATTGGTGTGAAGCTTGGCAAGGATGAAGATTCTGAGAAATTGGATGACAATATGTATAGAAGCTTAATTGACAGCCTATTATATCTAATCACAAGCCGACCTGACATTCTGTTTGTTGTAAGTTTGCTTTCTTGGTTCATGCATTTTCCTAGAGAACAAACTTCATAGCCATTAAAAGGGTGTTAAGGTATATAAAAGGAACCATCAAGTTTGAATTTTTTTCCAGCATCTGCAGAAGTGACTATAAATCTGGTTGGTTACTCTGCTAGTGATTGGGGTGTCTGCATTGATGATTCCAGAAGCACTTCTGGATGTTTGTTTTGTTTGGGCACAAGTTGTGTTAGTTGGAGCTCTTGGAAACAAGAAACTACAACTCAATCAATAGCAAAAGCTAAGTACGTTGCTGTTGCATCTGCTGTGAACCAAGCTATCTGGCTAAGGAAGACACTGAAGGACTTGGGCCATGAACAAACAGAAGTTACCAGGATCATAAGTGATAACAAGTCAGCAATTTCAATCTAAAAAATTATCCAGTATTTCATGGTCGAACTAAACATATTTCATTTTATTAGAGAAGTCCAACTATTTAATGAAGTGTTGCTTGTTCATCCGAGAACCAGCTAGCTGACATTTTCACTAAGTTACTGCCACAGGAAACGTTAGAAAATCTGAGGTAAAGAATTGGTGTGTGTCACAAAAATGCCAAGGAGGAGTGTTAGGCAATTGCCATTTTTCCTTCCAGCTAATTGTTTTTTACTGTTTTTTTGTTTATTTCAGTTTAGTGCATTCCTATTTATTAGGAAAAGACTTGGTCAATTTTAGTTGCTTAAATTTCTAAAGATACTGGTCCTTTATGGCTGTTAGTTGTACGTTTTCTTATTCAGATTTTCATCAACTAATACGTATCTGTCAAAACATAAACTATTATAAAACTGAATGAAGTATAAAAGCACAACAAACTCATTATAATTCCAGCATATCGTCAATGAGTTCTTTGTATTTTTATACTTCATTCAGTTTTAGGAGAGTTTATGTTTTAACAGATACGCATCAGTTGAGAATGTACTTTAACATGTTAGCTATTTCTAGTAAGTCCGATGCATTTTAGGAGTGTTTTAGCCTTTCAGAGATTTTTAGGTTTAGAAAATATAGAGAAGTTCTATCACTTTTTATTTGTCATTCTATAATATTTGCATGAGATGAGTTTAAATGTAGTAACATGATCAGTCATATAGCTGGCCCCAACTTATTTGGAACTGAGCGTAGTTGTGTATGATCTATATGATAAGAGAGTTGTGTATTTTTAATTATTGGTGTTCAAAACTGCAGAAATCAACTTTAGATGGTTAATTTTGAATGAAGGGAGTAGGTTACTTTTCTTTGCTGATAAGATTTATGGTATTTTTCAGGGAAATGATTGTGGAGACAATCTTCCGCGGGCTACTGCAAAAAATTCTGATTGGGTAAAACCACTTTCTGGTTTTGTATCCAACAATTTTTTGCCTTTAGGTCAGCTTATCAAATCTTCCTTGAGAGAATTTTGATATTGTGGACTGGATTTCAGATTGATATATTGTATTTCAAGCTAGACGATGATGTGTGGCTTGGATTGAAGGGGAACTTTTGGAACATTATCTACCTTAATTGTTTAGTCTCGCCAGTGAATTTCATAACTTTTGACCTGACAATTTGAAGAAACATATCTTGATGGTTTATTAAGCGCACCAATGCTCTTTGTTTTTTTTTTTCCAATTTCTAACGTGAACTTAGTGTTAGAATAGGAATAACTATTTCTTACTTAGAATAGAAATTATAATATGAATTAAGAATAGGAATTTTAGTTGGAAAAAGTTTCCAATGTAGTGTCTGTAAATAGGGTCTTCATGTAACAATTTAGATACGCAATTCAATAATATTTTCTCCAATATTTCTCACATGATATTAGAGCAATTGTGAGGAAAAAATATTAAAAAAATTAAATATTTTTCGGTAACCTAGTTGCTGTCCGGATAATTATTTTCTGTCCGCTGTTTCCATTCCTAAGGCTACATGTGAAGCACTTTCTCATTCTGGATGGAGGCAGGCTATGGTTGATGAGATGTCTGCTTTACATAAGAGTGATACTTGGGAGCTTGTCTCCCTTACTGCAGGTAAATCTACTGTTGGTTGTCGTTGGGTTTATGCAGTCAAAATTGGTCCAAATGGTCAGGTTGATCGACTTAACGCTCGCCTTGTCGCCAAAAGGGTATACTCATATATTTGGGCTAGATTATAGTGACACTTTCGCTCCTGTGGCTAAAATAGCATCTGTTCGTCTTATTCTATCTATGGCTGTCGTTCATCATTGGCCTCTTTATCAGTTAGACATAAAGAAGGCTTTTCTGCATGGTGATCTTGAGGAAGAAGTCTATATGGAGCAACCACCTGGTTTTTGTTGCTCAGGGGGAGTCTAGTAGCCTTGTATGTCGATTGCGTAGGTCACTCTATGGTTTGAAACAGTCTCGTCGAGCTTGGTTTGAAAAGTTCAGCACAATAATTCAGGAGTTCGGCATGACTCGTAGAGAAGCTGATCACTCTGTGTTTTATCGACATTCTGCACCAGGTCGATGTATCTATTTGGTTGTTTATGTTGATGATATTGTTATCACCTGTAATGATCAAGATGGTATCACCGATTTAAAGCAAAATCTTTTTAAGCACTTTCAGACTAAAGAACTTGGCAGATTGAAGTATTTTCTAGGTATTGAGGTTGCTAAGTCTAGATAAGGTATTGTTATCTCTCAACGCAAGTATGCCTTAGACATTCTTGAGGAGACAGGAATGATGGGATGTAGACCTATTGACACTTCGATGGATCCGAATGTTAAACTTCTTCCGGGACAGGGGGAGCCACTTAGTAATCCTGAATATATACGACTTGTTAGAAAGTTGAATTATCTCACAGTGACTAGACAAGACGAATCTTTCCCCGTGAGTGTTGTGAGTTAGTTTATGACTTCCCCTTGTGATAGTCATTGGGAAGCAGTTGTTCGTATTCTTCGATATATAAAGTCAGCCCCCGGTAAAGGACTACTCTTTGAGGATCAAGGTCATGAGCATATCATTGGATATACAGACGCTGATTGGGCAGGATCACCCTCTGACAGACATTCGACATCCGGATATTGTGTTTTAGTTGGAGGTAATTTGGTGTCGTGGAAGAGTAAGAAACAAAATGTGGTTGCTCGTTCTAGTGCAGAATCAGAATATCGAGCAATGACGACAGCAACTTGTGAGTTAGTTTGGCTCAAACAATTACTGGGAGACCTAAAATTTGGCAAAATTGATCAGATGGAACTTGTGTGTGATAATCAAGCGGCTCTTCATATCGCATCAAATCCAGTGTTTCATGGAAGGACTAAGCACATTGAGATTGACTGTCACTTTGTCAAAGAAAAGAAACTCTCAAGAGATATTGTTACAAAATTTGTGAAGTCAAATGATCAGCTTGCAGATATGTTCACCAAGTCTCTCACATGTCCTCGTATTAATTACTTTTATAACAAGCTAGGTGCATATGATTTGTATGCACCAGCTTGAGGGGGAGTGTTAGAATAGGAATAATTATTTCTATTTAGAATAGGAATTAGAATAGGAATAAGAATAGGAATTCTAGTTGGAAAATGTTTCCAATGTAGTGTCTATAAATAGGGTCTTCATGTAACAATTTAGATACGCAATTCAATAATATTTTCTCCAATATTTCTCACATATCTTGATGGTTTATTAAGCGCACCAATGCTCTTTGTTTTTTTTCCAGTTTCTTACGTGAACTTAGAAAGACATGCATTGGAACATTAGGTACTTCTTTAGATTAGTTTCTGGGAATTTCTTAACACGGGTTTATGGACTTGGAATATTGTGTGTATTATCCAGTTAGTAAATCATAGGTGGTTCATTTACCTTTTGTGATAATGATTCATAGGTTGTGCTTAAGAGGATATATTTCTGGGAATAAGATACATTTTAACAATTTGGGTCTCTCCGTAGATAGATGATTATTGGATGATGTATCAAAGGATTTTGCTTTTGTATATATCTTTCAGTCTGAAAGTTTTTCATTTTTTTTTTAATGTTCTTGTCTACTTAACAAGTGCCTAGCCTTAGGTTAGGAATAATATTTCAGAAATCAAGAAATTTGACCTTTTACTGTTCAGTGGCTCACAAGCTTTCAACATGCTACATTCTAACTCAAGAGGACGTTTTATCGAGAGATGCACTAGTCTTAATTGTGCAGTGTCTGTGCATGACGTGCCTTAATTTCTGGTGTCTTCTAGTGGTTTTCTCCATATCTTCAGCACTACAACAACACCCAATGTAATTCTACAAGCGGTTCTAGGGTGGGTGGCTGTACACATATTTCACCTTACCTTTGGTGGGGTAGAGAGATTGTTTTCATCTTTCTGGTAAACCCTGGGGTCAAAAGAGAAGTTTTCGAAGGGTCACAAGAAAAATATGAGAGCAAAATAACAAGATACCAAGCACCACGAAGCAATGGATAGTAATACACATTGAAAATAGAAACAACATGATTACTAAATAATACTACTAATAAGGAGAAGTGTACGCTGCCTCTCTTGCATAAAGTGCGACAACACTCAGTTACATATTAGCCTTCTACCATAAATTCTCGACCTCCATTTCTTTCTATCTAGGATCATGTCCTCAGTAAGTTAAAGTCGTGCCATGTCCTGTCTAATCAACTCAGTTCCCTCCTTCGTTCTTCTTCTGCCTACCTATACATCTCCCAGCTCCTACTACGACTAACCTCTCACATCTCCTTAATGGCGCATCCGTACACCTCCCTATGCATGCCTGAATCATTTTAGTCTTGCTTCCTCATCTTGTCCGCTACGAAGGCCACTCCCAACTTGCTCTGTATAACTTTGTTCCTAATCATATCTCAGTGTTGTTAAAAGCGCAGAAAAGCGCGCTTAAAGCGCGCTTCAAAGCGAGGCGATCCTTGTGCGCTTTTTTAACTTGAGGCGAGGCGATTTGAAAAAAAGCACTCGCTTCAGAGGAAGAAGCGAGAAGCGATGCTGAGGAAAAAGCGCAAAAAAGCGCGCTTTTTATAAAAAAGCGACAATTAGGGCTTTTTAAAAAAAATTAGGTTTTTTTTTAAAAAAATCTGAAATATAACTTCTCTCTCCTCACAACTCTTCTTTCCCTTCTCTCCTCGCGACTCTTTTTCCCTTCTCTCCTCGTGACTTTCTTTCCCTTCTCTCTCCTGAAGCTCTCGACTGAGGCTGCTGGCTGCCGCCCTTCTTTTTCTCGTGAAGATCTCGACTGAGCAGGCTGCATCCCTTCTTTCTCTCCTCAAGATCTCGACTGAGGCCTGCAGGTAATTTGTTCATCTCTTTTTTCTCAGTATAAGGAGAAAGTCTCACTTATGGTGATGTTTCTGTGGCAAGTGGTGTTGAGGAGGATATTTATAGGTTTAGGGGGAGTACTTTAAGGGGCAAGGAAAGAAGAGTTGGAGGTTCTTGTTCAAGTCGAAACCTTGTTGACGAGCCTTCTGATGATGAAGAAGATGACCAAGTAGAACCCTTTATGACACTTGAAGAGTTTGAGGTTCTTGCTGAAGAATAGGAGTTTGAGTCTCTGTGATTTAATTATGTTTTTGATTGTCTTGTTTTATATGTTATGACTTATGAGTATTATTGACTATTTATTTTCTTTTAATCTAAGACTATATTACTTCTATTTAGTTATTTAATATTTTTTATTTTTATACTAAATGTCGCTTTTTTTTTAAAAAGCGCGCGCTTCGCTTCACGCTTCTCGCTTCTGTGAAGCAAGCCCTCGTCGCTTTTTTCCGCTTCTCGCTTCCCAAAACACTGTCATATCTCTTCTAGTATGACAACACATTCATCTGGATTTTTTGATTGGCCAACACTCTGCCCCATACATCGAAAGATATTGGTCTAGTTACCACTTTATAGAACTTACATTTGGGCCTTTGTGACACGTTCTTACAATACACTAGATATGAGCCTCCATTTCGCCCATCCCGCTCCAATACGATGGTTTTTGAACCATGAATGTTGCCCTATTGTAACATGTTTTCTTGGTTTGCCAAAAAGAGAAAAGAAAAAGAAAGAGAAAAGAAAGAAACCTCTATTTTCAAGTTTGCCTGATTGTGGTTTTATTCTATGGAGACTCATTAATATCGTTCAATCAACTATTCTTCAATCCCTATTTAGTTAGGATCCAGTGTATGAATCTTTTTTTATCTAATTCACTGTCTTCAGGTCTCTTACTATATTCAAAAAGGATTTGTAATAGTTTGACTATCTTTACTGTCAACCTAACACAATCATCCTTTTGTTTGTGTTTGGGACTGGTTATACCTGGAGATAGCTCACATAGAGGAAGTTGCAAGACAGATTAGCAATCAAATAAAATGCTGAAGGAGGTTAGTAATAGTGTAGTGCATATGTGAACAGTAACATGAACTTGTTTATAGTTACATATCCTAAGCGAATTTTGTATTCAGGACGAATAAATGCAGTAGGAATAAGTTAGATTGTTTGTGGTAGGTCTGATTTTTGAATGTATATACAAGTGTTACCTTATTAAAAAAAATTGTTCAAATGACGAATGGTTTGAACCACTGGAAACTAGACTCAAAAGGACTACAGTTTTTGTTCATAAATCATCTCCAAATTCGTTATATATTAGGAGATACTCTCTTGTGGAGTCATGCCATGCGTTATGCAAACATTTCTTTCCCCCTAATTCTTTCCAAACCAAATCCAAGATACTTCTCCCACACCTAGCATCCTTATAACCCTCCAAACCTCATTGCAACTATATTCTCATATTCAAATGACATTATTCTCATTTATAGCAATTGTTGGCATGCAAATAAATTCGTTAACGTACTTTAAGGAGTTAAAAGCTTAGGAAATTATTCCAGGTTGTTACACGTCAGGACCTGGAGCATTATCGTTTGCGCAACTCATAATGATATTAGAGGCCACTTGTTCTTCGAATAGTCTCTGTAATAATTTCTTTCCTCCTCTATTTTAGGTTGATCTCCCAAACGGTAGCTAGGTCTCCAATCAATTGTTTCTGAATGATGGTTCTTGTAGTAGCTGAGAATTTCCCCTTTTATAGTCTTCTATCACCTCATCCTCCACTATCAACATGCCTATTTGGTCGTACCTTTTGTGTTCATTTGCCATTTTTTTATTTCGTACTCCTGTCACCCGGTTTCAGCCAATTAATCCTGGATTTTTGTCTCTAATGTATTTATTCATACTTGGAAGTATCCTCCAACTCCATTTGTAGCGTGGCCCTTCTTAATAATTATTCTTCCTGCAAAATCCTGCTTTCTTGTTCAAAATCCAACTCCAACACTTAATATCTGGTTTCTTCTTATCAATGTTTCCGTAAGTGTCAGCATTCTACCCCTTCAGTTTGGCCTTTAATAACCCTCTTGGCAAGAATGAAATCTAGTCTGCCCTCAACACAGATAAAAGTCACCAGTCTTTCACAAGGTCCAGCAATCCATCTACTTCTAGCCTCGAATTTTTAAATTTGAAGTAGGACGGGTTTTCCTCTCAATCCCCTCAGAGAAGCATAATAGGAGAATGATCTGATGATATCCTAGTAACTGAATGGGTATTGGGTAGTTGGAATAGAAGAAGAATATGTTTTTACTTCTTTCCTTAAATTTTGTTTCTATAAGAATGAAATAGGTGATAATTCAATCAAAGTAAAACTCAATTTTTCATTAGATGATAGTTTGTGCTGCAGTTAATAAATTATAATAGAGCAAATACAAATAAAAGATGCCTTTAATCTGTATAGAGCTGATGTCACATGTACTGTAAATTAGTAAGTCTAATAGCCTCACACACTTAACACCTCCCCTCGGGGTATCAAGATGAAGCAGATTACTCTGCATCCATAAACAGCATGTGCAGCTCCAGATCAACAGCTTAAAATTGTCTGATTGTGATAAGTTTATATGTCTATGTTTTGTTGCTTTGTCCGTCTCTATCTGGCTCATTATCTTTCAAGAGATTGAACATAACTAATTTGTCTTTTATTGAAAGCATTATGCCCAATGAGCTGATGCAGAAAGTGTTCCTGCACAGAGTTGGTTGGACTTTATGTATTATTGGAACAGTATTATGTACTATAAGGGTTTATGTTCTTGTAGTTCTTAACTATACCAATTGTGTTGTCATTTTGGTCACAGTGTCTACATAGCTCTTGAAAGTTTTACCATTTTGAGAAAGAACGAAAATTGAAATGGCTGTCAAAGGCATCAACTTCTGCCAGCCAAAATAACCATGAATCCTTAAGTGTGAACAACCATAGAGTATACGGGCACTGGGATTGTTGATTACCATGAGTGACACCTGATTACACTAAAGTGTGTTGTTATCATGACGGTCTTCTTGATATTCTGGAACGTTATTTCCAATGTGGATGTTATTAAATATCTCCTCTAAAGTTCTAAATTAGTTTATGCTTACTGATGGAAAGGATTTGTAGTACCAAAACTCATGCGTTCTCAATCACTTTTGCAGCTTTAATTGGTGGAGTAGCATTAGGGCTTGCTAATCCTACCCTTGGTTGTCTGGCAGATAGATATTATCTGTCCAAAATTAGCACCTTCGGCATATTTATAATTTCAGGTAGAGTTCTGGCTTTTCTCTTTGTCAATTTTGGTGCCTAGTAATTATTTATCTTCTTATGATACAGGGATTACATTGCGTAGTGATGAAGTAGGTGCTGCTGCTGAAGCTTGGCCTGTTGGGCTTTTTGGTCTTGTATGAATTCAAACTCTTCTCTATGCCATTGTAAATTTTGTAGGTTCTCCTTGTCATCTCTGTCTTCTTTTTGTGTTCTTATGGCTGAATTTAATGATAATGGAACTTGAACTGCTTTCACTGCTATTTTGGATATTGATTTGTACTTCAAAATTCTTCATTATGTATGATGTAAGAAACACCAGATTGAAACTGTCACGACCCAAATCTGAAGGGGTCACATCGACACCTAGAACGTTATGTCAATAGGAAAATTGTATCTCTGATGCTACTGAAAAATATAACAAGTACTAGTAAGTGACAAAAATATACCATAAATCAAACTTTACTACTCAATGTGATTTAAATTTAAAATGCACCCAGTATTTACTTTGTGGAGCATGATTCTAGATCTCTAATAACTGATATCAATGAAAAAGTCGTGATAGCTGAAAATAGTTGACTCTAGCACCCCAAAGGAGCAGTGGGGCTCACCAAACTCTGGAAACACGGGCAGCTACTAACTCATCTGAAGAAGTAACTTCGAGTTTGCATAGAAACATAAGGGGTGGGTCAATATACTGACCCAGTGAGGTAATCCATCCATAACTGTTGGAATAAAAGTTAGAGAATAACATGTATGGAATACTGAATCTGAAAACTAACAGTAAGTATTTGCTGAAAGTAAATCTGTTTCACTTTTTTCTCTCTCTGTTTGTAGCTGAAATATCTTCGACTCTGTATCTGAGATACACACTTCTCAAGTATCTGAAACCACACGCACTAGGAATTCTATCCTGCTGGTCCGACCCCAACTAAGTTTCTTATGCCTCATATGTACATCGTGAGGGTCTAACACCACCCCCACTCGGATAAGGTTGCTAGCATAATCTGAATTTACCATCTGTGAGTAGCATAATCTAATATTGTCATACATCTGTGTACGTTATGTGATGACGCCTCACGGGGCAAATCAAACATCTACTCAAACCCTTCGAGCTTTCCCCCAAAATGTCATTTTTATCAAAAACATATGCATTTTATGGTGTGGCTTAGAACACTTGAACTATAGTTAGTTAAATAGCATACATGGGTCTATAATATTTTTTCAAAAATTCCAAAACATACTTTAAAAAGTAATCATAAAAAATACATTATATGGAATTCAGTCAAGCTAATCACTTATTAACTAAAGCTGAAAACACTTTGACAAAAACATGTAACTGTCCCCACATATGCAAGGTCACAATACATATACTCAACATTTTTTGAAAACAAGAACTTATACATTCTGTCTTTAAACATGAACATTTTTGTAAATTATGGAAAAATTAGTAACAGATCTTTCAACTCCTCCTGGCTTGACATTACTATGGTTTGATCTCACGACTTATCAATAGCAAACCCTTCGAGAATCTATCAAGAATAAAATGAAACAGGTTATTTTTATATTAGATTTATCCTGGTGGTGTTTCTCAAAGACTAGGAAGATCTAAGTCAAGGCTGCTATTATTAAATAGTATTGCTTTATGCTTATATTGCAAGAATAAATAGAAGAATTTGTATGTATGTATGTATGTATGTATATGCATGCATGCAAGAAAGTGTGTTGAGCCTTGAGAAAGGTGTTTTTCCATTAAAAAAAGTTAAAATTAAGTTAGAATTAAAGGAGGGGGAGTTAGTGAATACTGACGGAGGTGTGAACTTGTAACATTGCAATTGGGTTCGAGGCGAGGTGGTTTTGGAGAGCTATATCTACTGTTGCTAAATAGGAGACCATAGGTCAGTTAGATTTAATCCAGGAGCATTTTGGTAGCAGGTTGGTGTTTGATTCATTTGAGTCAGTTGCAATGTTGCTTACTTTAAAAGAATTATGAAGTTTAAGGAATCTTTGGTCACTAGGTAATTGCTATGGCGATCGAGGAGTTTCTAGATTAGGTTCAAATTAAGTATGCTGCCAACTAAAAAAATTATGTTTATTTCTAATTTAATTAACACCAAATAGTAATATAATTACTAATTGTTATTAATTACTTTTTACACTTCAATCATATGTGCCTTGTGAGTTGATAATTTTTTACTTCCCCTGTTTCAATTTATGTGAATCTATTTTAGTCCGTTCAAGAAATGCCCCCTTTCTAAATCTAAAAACCGTTTAATATAAACTTTTCATTTTACCCTTAATGAAACACTTCTATGTCCATACAAATGTTCTTTTTTTTTTTTTTGGTTAAAACAACAATTTATTTATTTAGTATTATGCATCATTAACAAACATAAGTGGTTGCATTCCTGCTAGTACAACACTGTTTTGGCCGAATAAGATAGTTACAACCCAAATTACATAAAGGCTTTATATGCCTAGCTAAAGTAGTTCCAAATTTGTTTGCTTTATTAGCTTTCAAAACAAACAACTCCGGGGGTGGGGAGTCCACAAAATGTTGGTTCTGTGTTAGCTTTTGGCCTTTTTTGGCTATAGCCAAGTTAGCCACCTTGTTCTGCTCTCTAAATTCATGCCTGATTGGGAGGTTACCTTGCTGGTGGAGCAACTCCCTGCATTTATGTTAAACGTTTGACTTTGAGTATTATTTTTCAATTGTAAAAGTTCAATCACCTCTTTTGCGTCTGTACCAATCTCCAGTTGTTGCACCTGCACCTTATGAGTTAATCTAAGGTCATATGATAAGGACTATAATTTTGTACCTAAAGCAGATTTCATCTTAATTTTGTACTAAAACCTGATATCCATTCTCCATTTTTTATCACAAAGAGAGACCTCCTATCCCACCCTTTTTTGTACTATGTGAATAGGTAGCCATCGATGTTCAATTTTTCGACAACTGTTGAGCCAATCATTATCATTGGAGTCCTTGATATTTTGGATCTATCTGGCCAGACCTAGTTTCTCCCAATAATTTTTTGCAGTAGTGCTTTAAGATCACAAGCTTCAAAAGTCTCATTGTCAGTCATACTAGCATGTTTAAGACCACAAGTTCCGATAATCTTCAGTTCTTTCTTAAACTTTGTGCTCATTCAAATAGGTTCACATAAATTTAAATGGATGAAGTATATTTTATACCAGTATCCAGGTAAGCTACTGTCCAAAACAGTTTTTTCCGCTCCGCATATGTCTCCTAAACTATTCAAATCAATGAATATGAGGGTTGCTTACATCTATTGGACTGATCTCTAAAGTTTATATTTCAAGATCAAAGTCAACTCAAAAGTTCAACTATAGGTCAATGAGGTAAAACCCGAAGCAAATTACATGAGTGGATTACCCATAAGCTCGAGAGTTCAAATCAATTCTCAAAATATATACTTGACTTAGTTTACTTGGTCAAATCTCAATATGGTGATTTTTTTTTTTTGAGAAGGTAACGACTTGTATTCTATTTCCACAAAAAGTGAAACCTGCCACGACAAGTTACAGGTTTCCTAATTACAATTGAGGAGGAGTACCTAGAAGATCTTCAAACCTTTTAACAAAAATTTACAATAATCCTAGACATCCCTAACTGATTCTAGATCTTCCCTATACTCCTGTTTACACCAAAAGTGAAACAAAACTAAACACTTCATCTTCATCTTCTGGATATTGTTGCTCTTGATGGCACCTGAGGTTTCTTTCTGTCCAAGCAGCCCACCAAATGCAAGCTGGCATTATTTTCCAACTATCCTTATGGTCTGACGTGCTAGCATAACTGCTCCAGATCTTCAAAGTCTGATCTATTTTCCTTGGCATTACCCAATTCAGGCCCTTCTTACTTAGGAACATTTCCCATAGTTGACGGGTAATCCTGCAGTGTATAAAAAGATGGGTTACAGTTTCAGCCTTTTCTTCGCAGAAAAAACAAATTGGACTTAGATGTATTCCCCTTTTCATGAGGTTTTCTTGGGTTAAAATAGCTTGTTTGGCCACAAGCCAAGTGAAGCAAGAAACTTTATAAGGAATTTTGACTTTCCGTATAAGCTTCCAAGGCCAGTCCTCAATCTGATAGTTATAAGGGTTAAATTTTTTGTAGGCCCCTTTCACACTGAAACTACCTTGACTGTGGCCCTTCCACTCCAAACTATCTTGGTCAGTTGAGGTTCCTTTGAATTGCTCCAATTTGCTGTAGAAATCAACTAACCTCAAAATATCCTAGTCATTGAAAGGTCTTCTAAAGCTCAAATTCCGTCCCTAATCTGACCAGACTTCAGCCACAGTGGCCCTTTGTTGTCGGTTTAGGGTAAATATCATTGAAGGTGTCCCTTAGGGGGGCTTGATCTAACCACTTGTATTCCCAGAAATGTACTTCCTGCCATCTTCTGTTCTTATGCTGCAATTTTCTCTAAGCTTTGGCCACAGGTTTCTGATGGATCTCCAAAGGTTGATTCCATGAGTATCAGTGACCATTCTGGTGGTCCAATGATCTGCCATTTCATACTTCAGCTGGATAACTTCTTTCCAGAGAGCTGACTCCCTAGAAGCAAATCTCCAGAGGCATTTCATCATAAGACATTGGTTCTGAGTTTTTGAGTTCCTGACCCCCGTACCCCCTTTTTGTTTACTTCCAATCAGTGCATCCCATTTCACCAAGTGGAACTTCTTGTTTCACTGTTCCCTTCCCAGAGAAAATTTCTTCTTAGAACATGCAATCTCTCAATGACAACATCAGGGATAGGGAAGAGGGACATCATATAGGTAGGCATAGAGTCCAAAACACTATTGATTAGTGTTAGTCTTCCTCCTAAGAAGAGATCTTGACTTTTCCAGTTCACCAACCTCTTCTCGCACTTCTCTACCACCCCATTCCATATATCTATAGACCTATTCCGATCTCCCAGAGGCATGCCCAGATAGACAGTTGGTAGCTTCCCAATGCTTCCATTAAGGCCCCCAGCCAATGAGGTTAGTTTAGGAACCTCATTAACTGGATATATGAAGCTCTTATTCCAGTTTATGTGTAATCCTGAGATTGCTTCAAAAAGAACAAAAATGACCCTTAGAATCATGAGTTGGTTCTTATTAGCCTCACAAAAGATCAATGTATCATCAGCGTACTGCAAATGAGTAATCTCCAAGTTTGGACCTTCCCTGTGTGCAGCTTTGAATCCCTTCAGCCAGCTATTTTCTTGAGCAATTTTCAACATATCATTAAGACTTTCCATGACAATGATGAAGAGGAAAGGAGATAATGGGTCTCCTTGCCTTAGGCCTCTCTGTGAGGAGAAGAACCCTGTAGGGAGCCATTGATAAGGATAGAGAATTTGACTGTGCTTATGCAGAACTTCATCCATCTTATCCATCTGCCTCCAAATCCTCTTTTGGAGAGGGTCTCTAGCAAAAAATTCCAATTGAGGTGGTCAAATCTCAATCTGGTGATTTAATAACTTAGGGGTGAAAATTCACCTTAGAACACAATAAATCTCATGCTTCGATGATGTTAATCCATATTAATGATGATATAATCTCAAAAGGATATTAGATACACTTACCCTAACGCAGTGGATAGATTTCCTCGGGTCTCAACCACACACCGCATTTCCCAAAACATCTTACCAACCTATACAAAGTGTAGAAACATGAAATGAACGCAAATACTCAAAAGGAGGAGTTGAGTTGTTTCTTGTTACACCTCATAAATGATCCTTTTTTCTTCTCTCTCCCTGCATAAGCTGATTTATACTGTTGGGTATTCTGGCAATACACTCTCGACACAAGCTTTTTTGTGAGCCCATTTGTTTGCTATGCACCTCTTTTGCAATGCAAGGAAGGGTTATGCTGTCTAAATCCCTTCTTGCGAGGGGCTTGTGATTGACAATATGTCATTGTAAATGGCCTTTGCATGCCCCTGCTGATGCTCCCACTCAATGAAGCTCGCCACTAAGATCCTGACTTTGCTCCAAGGCCTGAGCTCACAATGGAGCACACGAAGGACTGGGGTATTCTGTTAGGGGTTGTTTGGTAGTTGATTAGAGTTATTTAGGTATTAGTAATACATGGATTAGTTATGATTATGTATTGTTTTACGCAGGGATCAGTTATGCAGGGTTTAGTTATTCCTATATTTTAGCTATTCCATCTTCTATCCTGCATAAAATAATATATTGATTCCCTCATAACTTATACATGTATTAGTTATGCAGGTTTCTAATTTGCAAACCGAACATTGTATTAATTTTATACATAGTAAAAGAAAGCTACCTAACATGTTATGCAGGATTGATCATGAATAACTTACCAGCTGCAAAACGATCCCTTAATGGTTTGACCACTCTCCTTGCCCAGGTCCTCCTCACTCAATACGAGGTCACCATGAGAGAGGACTGGGAGCTGACCTTGGTCTCCGATGTAGGTTTTGCTTCTTTTGGCTACCTTGCCACGTCGAATCACTTCCAATCAATACCATATTCATGTTATCATAACCTAATTCCTTCAGTCCCCTCATGTCTGTCCATACACATTTTGTGGACACTTAAATCATTTTATGAGGTACTTAATATTATAAGTTTATGGGGCTTTACATTTTCTGTGAATGACTGCATCTGGATGGATCTATACCAATTTTCTTTGGCTCTTTTGGTATTATACTCAGGAAGGCTATATCTTAATTTTGTTTCTGGATCATTTTATGTTTTATATTTAACTATTTCTAGCATATTCGTGTTGATGCAGGTTTCTATTTTGTTCTTCACTCCTCTTTTATCCAAGATTATCTTGCTGCTAAAGCTTCAACCTCAAGAATTTGTCACAGGTTAGACAGCTAAAAATACTCAACCTTTCCATGTGGTAGGCATGCAATAACATCCTAAACACACGGAAGGTGGGATGAAATGAGGAAGACGATTATGATAAGTGATTATTATTCATTTTGACGCTCCTTCAGAGAAAAACCCTGAATGTCATTAAAATACATCAAGATTAGTTGGGTAGAGACTTCATTGTTCACTTTGAGGTGTCACTGTATATATAGGCATCCTGGCGTTTCTTATGGAACTGGAGTTATATTACAAGCCATTACACACACACATAGACAGGGGGAGAGAGGGGGGGGGGTGGGGGCTAATTTTTGTCAGTGTGGTTGAAGGAGGGAGATGATGTTCTCGAAATTCAGTTCTTTTTTGTGTTTAATACAAAGTTTGAAGGCTTTGATATAGCAGTGTTAAGGCTTTTGAAATTTTCCTTTTTGTCACTAAGCTGTAATTTCCACATTTTTTTTTGAACTTGATAACTTTTATATTATATCGCAGTAGTACATGGGTAGTACTTAACCTTATATACAGATGAACTCCAAACTCCACTGTTCGAAGTCTATATTGAGCCTAAAACATCAATTATAGAGACCGTTTCATTTAAGTATAATTGATTAAACCAAAAAATAACAACAAAATGCAGTTAAGTTTGACTTTCTGCATACTATTCTCGATGCTCTTAAAATACCTAGAATTCCTCTCTTTCCAGGTTGCCCACCATATTGAAGTGGGGACAATTCTCCATCTAGTTCTGTCTTTTGCTAGCATAGCTGCCTCCTCCCAGCTTTTTAGAGCTTCAGTAATTCTCCTAGGCATAGTCCAGGATATGCCTTTAAGACTCAAGAATACCCTCCATAACTGTTGAATAAATTTGCAGTGTAGAAATAGATGGTTAACAGTTTCTGATGTTTCCCCACATAGAACACACCTAGAACATAAGGTTATCCCCCTCTTCATTACATTATCCTGTGTCAGAGCTGCATCCTTAGCTAGCAACCATATAAAACATGAGACTTAATAAGGAATTTTGCATTTCCAAATTTGTCTCCATGGCCAGGTAGGAATCTGTTGACTTGGTTGCTCCATCAACATGTAGGCTGCACCTACTTTAAATGTACCTTTGCTGCTTCCTTCCCATCATAATACATCCGCTGCTGCCAAGAGTCCATTGAAACTCTTCACAGTCATGAGTTGTCTCCAGAAATGGACCTTGTGTGGTCCAAATCTCTGCTATGGTCCTTTGTTGTGAGAAATAGGTTATATGTGTCTGCGAAAAAGAGTTCCATATTACCCAACTCATGCCATTCTTCCTTCCAAAATTTGGTCTTGTTCCTATTCCCCACTTTCACCTTGGAATTGAGTTTGATTTCCTCCCAATAAATCTCTTATGTATCTCATAAGCTGACTCCATAAGGTGAAGTCACATCCTTGGTCATCCAGCTATCTTCAGCCCATATCTGGCACCTACCACTCTTTTCCACAGTAACTGATCTTCAATTGAGTACTTCCACAGCCACTTCATTCTGAGTGCTTTAAATTGAAATTTCACTTTATTCTCAATCCCCATTTTCTTCCCAGTTGTCACAGATTTCCATTTTATTAGGTGAAATCTTTTCTTCTCTTTGTTACCTTGTCACAGGAACTTCCTTCTCATACTATCCAAACTTTTGATGACACATGCTGGAATAGCAAACAGTGACATCATTAATGTTGGCAGAGCATCAAAGACTGAGTTGATGAGGGTCAATCTCCCTCCCGTATATAGGTACTGTGTAGTCCATCTAGCCTTTTTTTTTTCTCATACTTCTTTATCACACCATTCCAAATTTCAATACTTGGACTTTGCTCCCAAAGGCATGCCCAAGTAAGTTGTTGGCAAAGTGCCAACTTCACCACCAAATATTGAGGCTATACAGTTCATATGATTGACTTCATTAATGGGATACATGAAGCTTTTCCTCCAATTATTGTGCAAGCCAGATACCCCTTCAAATAAGACCAGAATCACCCATAAATATTTCAATTGATCTTCCTCAGCTCCACAGAAGATGAGTGTATCATCAGCATATTGAATGTGTGTCACTTCCAAGCTTTCTGTTCCATCTCTGGACACATCAAAACCTTTCGACCATCCTCTTGGGTTAGAACTCAGAAGGAGTTGCTTTTGGTTTTGGTACCTTCTTGGTACTTTGTCAGTAAACCTTTACCTTATCAAAAAAGAACTCAGAAGGAGTTACATTGATCTTTATCCTAATTGTAAATCCATGTCTTTTAATCTACAGTTCTTATGAATAACCCTTTCTGTCTGTCCATGAAGAAAACCGAGTTCAGCATAAATTTCAGTGCATTTAAGTTTTTCCTCGTTGCATTATGGATCTGTTGATTATGGTTATAATTTTTTGGTTCCTCAGGGTTGGCCATATTTAGCTGTATGCCCACAACATTATCTAGTGGAGTGGCACTAACTCGTGTAAGTTGAATGTCCTATGTTTTGCATGGTACTGCCTATGCAGAACCAAACATGGAAAATAGTTGGTTGTTAAATTTGACATGCAGTATTCGCTTAAATACAGTTAGCAGGAGGAAACTCTGCTCTTGCGCTTGTGATGACTTTAATATCAAACCTTCTAGGCATTCTGATTGTAAGTTTTCCAAGCTATGAATCCGAATGCTGTAAATCCTTTCCATGCTATTAAGTTTCATGTCAATTATCATATCTCCTTCACTTTATCTGTACATAACACTAGCAAAGTTGGCTGTCTTATTTTATGGCATGTTTTTTTATGTCCAATCGTACTCATACAACTTTATTAGAAGTTTTGGACTATTGTTCTATGAAATGCTTGAATTTCTGTGGAAGAAGATGATATTTATTAAAGCTTCAAGAATTCATCTTTTGTGGTATATATGCTGAGTTTCTTAAATTAATACCAAATTTCCTGCTAGTCACGTCTTTCTTTTGCATTTTATAATAATAGATTCTTTCTTAAGGAAATCTGTAGTATTTAGGTGTCTTCTAATTGTTGAACCATTTATCTTCATGTTTCTCATCACTCCTTGAAGTTTTCTCCTAGAAACACAAATTTGGAATAAGTAAATTCGAGAACGTTCAGGTGTCAACTCGTATTAGGTGTTCTTCCTTTTTCATAAAATCTTTCTCGTTATATGTATATGTTTCTTGAAAGTAGTCAATGTCACCTTCTTGTGCAAGGGAATTAACTTCTTGTGTTAATTCCATATTGAAACATCCTTTACCTTTTGAATGAAGCAGCTGAGTTGAAACCAACATGGCAATCAAGATTTATTTTTTGATTATTTATTTTTGTTTACAGTAGAGCAATTGATGGTGACTATTGAAACAAAAGGACTGATATACTCATCTGCTCCATTTGATACGCATAAGATAAATTCCACATTTAAGCTTGGAAAATTTTTGGCTCGCTACTTTCTGCACTTTTAAGTATTCTTTTTATCCTCAATGTCGTTCTAGGTACCTTTTTCGATCTCCAAGCTCATAGCTTCTGGTGTTGGTGTGTCTGTTCCAGCCGAGCAGTTGTTCAGAAGCCTTGTTCTCACACTTCTAGTTCCTCTTATCATAGGGAAGGTATTAACAGAAATCATACCATTCATCATACCCTGTTGAAAAAAAATAGTAGTTCTTTTACAACTCCACTAGTTCTTGATAGACAATCTTTATTGCAACCATCTTTTAAAGGTTAAGAAACAAGTAGTCTAGTCTAGCCACTACAATGTTGTAGTTTCTTTACTCTCGTTAGTGTCGCATTGATTTTATTTTCTAGAAATTTCTAGTATAATTTATTTTCAATTGGCACGAACCATACTCAATAGTCATCATGCTCTGACCATATATGATCATTATATGGGTGATGGTTTGGGGAGGGGGTTGTTCATATCTTAGTTTACTTCTAATTCAGCTTGTATCTTGTTGGACAAGTTCTAGACTATGGCTTACCTTCTGAGCTTCCCCCATCTATCCTGAGTTTCCCTTGCTTTTGTTTTTCAAAATCGGCTACTTTAAAATCTTTTCTTCGTATATGCATTGTTTCAATGATGTCTTCACTTCGACATTTAGTATGAACAATCCAATATGATGAGATAATGAATGTTTGGTTAATCAAGTTGGTTTGTTCTGGAAAGCTAGGGAGATTATAACACTTTAGAAAGATGAGAAATGTTTCCAAGAATAGATAACATTTCTCATAATATTTATGCACTTTATCTCCAAATACTGGAGACCTGCTGCAGGAATCGAATGTGTAGGTGACAAATGGACTAATTTCAACCTGCTTTCAACTTCCTGTTAGCAGTTTTAGCCAAACGTTTTCTTATTGTGGAGAGAATATAGTTCTCGTGGGAAGGAATAAAGATAGTGTAGTATCTTTTCCTTGATTTGATGTTTTCTGCTGGCTAAAAGGGAGATCAAGAGGACCAGCATGTGCTTACCTCTTGTGATTGTGATGTATGATTTTCTTCATAAGATGTCGAAGAGAATCCCCACAGGCCGCTTTATAGAGCGATCCGCCATTTGCAACCTCATTGGAGTGGGTTTAGGGTCTCCTGGACCCAACTTGTTGAAAATCACAAGGGGCATCAAGTAGATACTTGCCCCGAGGTCACACAGTGCTTTGTTGAACAAGTACACCCTCATGGTGCACGGAATCATCTTTCTTTTGTAAAGCAGAAGATCCATAAGGATTTCTTAGAGTCATCTTGTTATCTTCAAGCTTCTTTTCCTGGTACTAAAAATATTAATCAGTCTTGAAAAGTACATATAACTTGCTTAAATTGAAGCCATCTTCCATATATGGTTTCATTTAGTGCTCAAAAGGCCCAAGTCTAAACAGAAGGGCAGAGATAACTGAAAAGGTTATATCTCATTCATTTATTGAAGGATTTTCTTTTTGGGTTGTGATAAGAAAGCATTTTGTTGGAACTATTTTGCACCAAGATATATATGGAGTATCCAACCTAAAACATTTCATATGGACAGACTTCCTTTAATAGATAGCATCAAGATGTTTCTTTTTCTTCATGTACCTTTGAAGTTTCGACGACTAATTAGTGCCTTCTCTTTTCTCCCTTGTTTTCCTCCCTTTACAGGCTTTACGAGAATGTTTCAAGGGTAAGTGATCTGCACTCATCGAAAAAGTTAGATGTTGTATCCGAACTATCTCATAGCTTGAATGGTTTCAAACCTGCCTTTTCCCATGAATGCGTTAATGCCCAATCTGGACCACCATCCTAAGTGCTCTCAACTATTGGTTTTAATAATTTAGCTTTTTATACTAGGGAATTTGACTTTCCTCTTCCTTACAAGATCTTGTGGAGGGTATGTTAAAAGATCATTAATGTAATTACATGAGGCACACAGATTAGGAGAGGGAAAGACCTAGGCTATTTTCCCTGTCCAAGGCTTCAAGCTCATGTGACATGCACAGGTAATTGTTTTTGGCACTCTTTTTCTCTGGTTGTTGGTCAAACTCAGCCTACAGGGCCTGAGTTGACAGTTACCCTTCTACTTTGCTCCTTTATTCTGAAAATCACTTTGATTGAAGTATTGTTCCATTGATGATACAAGTTGTGTTAAACTCAGATACATAATCTTAATTGACTTCAAATTGCAAAATTTGATCTTTTAACATCAGTATTTGAATGCATGAAGTGTCTCATTATTAGAACTAGACTTCCCATTGAGAAGCTCCATACCATTTAATAATGTATTGGATATGTGATACGAATTTGTCATGACCCAAAATCTGTAGGATCGGTGGCTGGCACCCGACTTCCTCCTTGCTGTGCGAACCGAAATCAGTTATATCTAAATCATTCAACCCCAATAGCATTAAGGCTAACATAAGCAAATCACCAAATAGAGCATAAACTTCATAACCAAATATGTATCCGAAATACGTAACTGCAACACAGGTCTAAGCCCCAACCACAGAGTATCCAAATATTTCATATTAATCATAACACAGTTCTAGCATATACAATATGCAGGAACGACCAAATTAAGCATGTCTCACATCATGAACATAAATCATAGCATTTATTCTGTCAACCCAGTATAATGTCCTAGTTCTTCTGTATATGCTTGTCACTTCATATACACATACATAACGTGTATCTCAAGAAAAATAGTATGCTTATTCTTTGGGAAAAAAAACGCTTAGAGGTCAAAATCTGTACTTACCTTGGTTCAAGATAGTCGACTCTGATCTATACTATGGTTTCAATGTGATTGGACAAACCCATTGGAATCAGTTATTGAAAATTAACCTTGGTAAAGCCAAGGTGACCCGAAAAGTCAACCATTGGTCAACAAACTCAAATCCGCAATTTTGGAATTGCACCAGATACATCAGAAACAGTTCTACACCTGGTTTAAGTTTTCAACTTATCCGAACCCCTTGGATCTCATCCTAAACCATCCAACCAAGTAATAATTAACAATAACAACATGTTACCAGTTACAAAAAAAATAATTAACAATAACAACCTACATGTATGCTATGCTCAAAACATTATTCTGGAACATAAATACAGAATACACAATATGAGGGGTCTGGTTGTTGCATCAAACTGCCTAATATATTACTAATTTTTTTAAATAATTTCTATTGCAGGTGTGGCTGAGTTTTCTGATCGAAATCGTAAGCTTTTATCAATGATGAGTGCTCTCCTCCTCAGTCTAGTAAGATCCAGATTCCAATTTACTATATCCTAGTCTATTATTGATGCATTTATCGGGAAACAATATTCCAGACGTGAAATATTAGGACTGATGATGATTAATATTTTTGTAAGTCGAATAAAACTTCTCTGAGTGGATTAGGGCTCTTGTTAATTCATTTTTATAGGACTTCCGCCATTTCTAGTTTGTTAGGACTCTTGCTACTGTAAACCTCTATTTAGCAGAGTTGACGTTATTAATAAAAGAAGTTGGATTTTATCAAGTCACAGAGCTTCAGAACTTTCTCAAACGAGTTCCCAGGTTTGCAGTTCCCCGAATAAAGTGCAAAATTCAGCAATCATAGGCAGATCAAAGAACAAGAACAAGGGCTTGGACCTAAGTGTTGGGCCTGACATTCCAGTTAATCGTCCAGCAACTCTGATCCAAAATTAACAACCTTAACAATTTGGTACCAGAGCTTGTCACCATGGACGAAAATACCGTAGAAACAAAGTCAGGAAGTCTTCTATAGGAGGCCCAAACTCAAACCGAAGAAAATAGTAGTTGTAGAAGCAAGGATGAGCTCCAAATTCCAGCAACTGTCGCAACAAATTGAAATGTTAATCTGCACCAGACACGTGCAATTGAAACGTTCATCTGCACCACCACACGTGCAAAGGGAATTGAAGTTGAAGACAGTAATGCTGCGTCTGTCCAACGAACCAGTAACACAAGTGAACAGCTAGGTGTGCATCTAGAAGGAAGAAACAACAACAATAACTTTGGTACGGATGACAACAACAAGATACACTAAATCAGACTTCACTACTTATGATGGAAGTGAAGATCCCCTCTTATTTGGTTTCACCATTGTGAGAACCAACGCACAACCAACCAAGAAAAAGTAGGCTTATCTTCTTTTCACGTGGTAGGGAAGACGCAAGTGTGGGTTTATCAACTGGAACAAGAGAACCCAATTTAACATGGTGTGTCTTCAAAGAATATTATACTCTTTGAAGATGCTCTAAAGATCGTCTGCCATTCTTTTGCATTAAGCAACGTTAGTCTTCAAATGTTCTCTGAAATGACCATGGTGGTTCTCATATCTTCGTTTGTTTTTTGTTATGGAATAGGAAATCATGTTTGTAATTTTATGTTATGAGCTGTTTATGCTCCCCCTGCCCATGCATTTAATTCATGTTACCTTCTGAAGTCAAGGAAGTGTCTTTGAATGAACTGATTGCCAGAATGTTTTTATGGACAAAAATTTTGACTCCCATCATACTTTAGCTTTAGTTTGTTTCGTTTTGTAAAAAGAATTTGGAAAGCACTGCCTAATGAGTAGTTTTTTAATTCAGGCCCCTTTTATACAAGTGAGCAGATCGAGGTCGTTGCTTTTATTGGTTAAGCCAGCGGTATTTCTTCTGGCTGTTGTGTTAGGAGTGTATGTTTCCAGCTCTCCTTTCTCTTCGTCTTTGTTAACTTTTGATATTTAATTTGACTCATTTTTATGGCATTGTGGACTGATATAATCAATGCAAAATGAATTCTGGCTTAACTTTTGATGTTTAATTTGTCTCATTTTTATGGCATTGTGGATTGATGTTATCAATGCAAAATGAATTCTGGCTTACATAGGTATATGTTAGGGAAACTTTTGTGGACTAACAAGTTGGCACTGAACATGACTTTTAATATCTGGGGTTGTTTTTTGGCTCAAGTGTCTTTTGTTGCACTTATACATGTAGCACCTTTTGAAGAACCAAGTAAATCCTTTGTCTTTGGCAATGATCTCTCTATAGCTTTGTTGGCATTTGTGCTAATACCATTAGTTGATGTGGAAATATTACTATAGTTAAGAAAGCCGTGTGCTTTTATTCATTCTCCTCCATCGATCACAATATTTGGTGGCCTTTTCATGCGCTGACTTTACCTAATCACCTTGGTCAACAAAAATAGACGGAATAGCATGTCCATCCCTGATTGGCCCAGGGTATTAGCAGATAGCTTGCTTCAGTTTTGGAGATCACTGACTGATAAGGTTTTTTGCAGGCTTCTACATCTCAGCCTCTTTGCTTTCAATGCTCTGGCAATATCATTACTCTCCACTATTTCAGGGGGTAGTGAATCATCTTTTTCAAAGAAGCAAAATATTAGTGCTGTTTTACTTGTTGCAAGCCAGGTAAACTACATCTTATCTTTCTGCTCATAACAGCTATATTGCATCAGTCTAGAAAGCTTGATGCAGAGATTAGAGAAACCCACAATTCCATTTTTTTTTTGTACCTTTTTCATGACATCATCGAGGTGTCCTAATTTCCTTCGTCTTACTATTACAAGAAAACTCTGCCTGTAATGGTAGCAGTAGTAGAACAGCTTGGTGGTGCTCTTGGTGAATCTGGTTTATTGGTTCTTCCATGCATAGCGGCACATCTGAACCAGGTTATTCTTGATTTCTTCAACTTTTTGATTTTGCATTTCCAGTTTGCTAACACGAAATATCATTTGCTGCAGATCATCTTCGACTCTTTTTTGGTGAATGTTTGGTTTCAAAAAGAGCATGAGTTGAAGAGTGCTTAGATCACATTGTCAGTCAAGGATTATAGCTTCATTTACAATTTGTGCACAACAAGCATTTTTTAAAGTTATCCTTTCATATATATGTTGGCTCAATTGTGAGAATACTGTTATCCAAATATAATAGTCTTTTCTCTTGAAGAATAATAATAATGCATCTACTTAAGACTATAAATGGTGTTGCAAGGTAATTGTTCTATAGCTCAAACAGGTCTATTTTCTATGTATGTACCTATTTTTCTTTCTACTTTCACTTCATTTATCCCTAATTTGTATAATTGAGCTCAAAGTTACTGTAACTATTTTTTAGATCATTAAGAATTGTCCTGTAGTATTTTTTTAGATCATTAAGAATTCTAACTTCCAATCATGAAATAAATATATTAAAAGATAAAAACTATGAAAAAAGAATATTTAAAAATTATATCAAAATAAGTATTTTTACGTATAAAATAAAATTTTAAAATTATATATATAATGTCGGGTTGGTTTGGTCTCGGGTTGGTTTTTTTCGTTGAAACCAAAGCAACCCAAATATAGTCGGGTTTCTTTTTCCAACACCAAATCAAGTCAAACCGTACGACTAGTCGCGATTTTTTTTTCGATTTGCGGTTCGATTTTGTACACCCCTTTCTAGAGCAACTACACTTTTTGAAACTTAATGATCACATTGATGTAGAGCGGATGTTGAAACAGGTTGTTCCTGATTGCTAGATTATTCATTTTTCAGTTAGGATTTGGACCTAACTCAACCTCCGAAAAAATTATAGCTAAAGAAGAAAGATTATCCAAATCCATGAAATAATGGTATAGTGGGATGGATAACATTCCTTCACTTTCAACCAGAAGTCTCACACGTTATAGCTCAAGAGATAAAGATTGTAGAAGTCCATATAAGCATGAAATTTTAATCCATTATAACACCCTTCTCACACCTAGACGATCAGGTCCGATTAAAGCATGAATCGGGAGCCCAAACGAGGATGAATCTGACTTTGATCCTAACTCACCCTCAAAAGCTAGCCCATGAAGGATCCTACCCAAGTCCATTAAACCAAATTGTCAATCCATTCTCCAAACTATGTGGATATTTAATCCACTCTAACACGTCCTTCACGCTCAGGCACAACTGAAGCGTAGATCGAAAGCTCAAACGAGGATATACTTAATTTGATATCATGTAAAAAATATAATACTAGAATCTAACTCAACCCCATAAAACTCGACAATCCTTCTCTCATAAGCTAACTGTAGGATTGAGTTAGATCCATATGTTATATCTTTACCAATCATAAGAGAAAAGATAAACTCTTTTATCTTCTCCTTTCTTATGCATGATAATTGTTTGGTCATAGTTACTAATTTATGACAAATTCTTAATGCAAAAGTAAGCTAAGATTGTGTAGCAGGTAGGGGTTGGCAGTTAGGCCTATTATTATAATTTCTACATTATGTTATAGACTGAAGTAAAATGTAATGTCTATATTCGATATTGTACTTATTTAAAATTTAATTTTGGATTTGTTTTGTCAAAATTGTGAAAGAAAAGCAAATAGATGTTGTTGCTATTTTAGGTTTACATATGTCATAATTCAATCTGATTGAACTTTAAAATTACCAAACAATCCACCCTATATCTTGCATATCTTACCTATCAACATTACTAGAAAATTACAGATTAGGGAAAATTTTTGTAATAAAATATGATTTTTCATCGAATCGGTTTCATTGGAAAAATGCATAGTGAAAAATAGATTCTCATTAAAATAACATAAATCTTCTTAATTTTTTCATATGAAATAATTATTATTTCCTTCCGACCAAATTCAATTGAAATATAAGTCGAATAGCCACGGAGCATTTTTCAAATGAAAAATGGTAAAAAAAAATAATAATAATTTAGTATGTCCCTTTTACTTTACAACAAAAACAACTTTTAGCGGCATTAAATATTGACACATAATAAAGAGTGCTAACGTCTTTACCGGCATTAGTAAGTGTTATTAGAACCAATATCGCTAAAGGCTTTATGGACGTATACAAAGAGTGACAATTGCCGCTAAAAGCACATATTTAGCGACAATTAAGAATTAAATGCCACTAATGGTCATTTTTATTGTAGTGTTAGAGTTGCTTAACAAGCAATTAAAACCAAGTTACTAAAATAAATGAAGCATTATATTACATCTAGACATTTAATTTGGTACCCATAGAAATTACAAACAAAATGATAACAACAATTTTCTTCAAATGTAAAAATAAATGAAAAGTTAGAAAAAATTAAAAATGTTTTTTAAAATACTATGGTTTCTTGAAAATTTTTCCAGCAGCCACAGCAGCATCAATAACATCAGTGATAACTCTAACAACTGTAGTAATTGAACATGTATTTCCTTTGAATGTTGGAGATCCTGATTTTGTGAACTTAGCTACACAACTCAAGAAGTTCTCATTGCACTCCAAATTTAGATAATTATCTGTCACATCAAAAAATAACAAAAATAGCTAAGAAGAATGAATTCAGGATTTAGAATCAATCAGTTCGTAATGAATAAGATTCGCTAGTATATATATATATATATATATAGTTTCTCTTTAAATTTATGTGATATAGTTTGACTTGACACAGAGTTTAAGATAGAAGGATGTTTGTGTAGCTATAAATTATTTCAATAAAGATAAAGTCGGAATTTTAAAGTTTGGTTACTGAATATAATAATATATCATTTTTTTTTAGACCCACTAAAAAGAAAGTGAATCATATAAATTAGGACCGAAAAAATTGAGTAACTTTTTGGGGGTAATGATATCTTTTTATACCATCCTAAAAGATAATAAGAGAAATGTATTTGTTTTGTATATTAAGTATAATAATAAATATACATTATCAGTATACATATTTTATATCTTAATGTAAACACCATTATTTAATTATACATATCTGCATGGTTCGAGCCAAAGAACAATTGAAGTAAGATTCGTTTATGCCAACAAACTATCACTAAAAATTATTTTTAAACCCTACTTGTGGAAATGAAACAAGTTATTATGATTAAAGTAACATAGCATCTAAATATCCACTACTAAAAAAAATATACAATTACCTATAAAATATATCGATAATTCCTAGTTAATTCATTATTAAATAATTCTTAGCTAATTAATTAAATCACTAATTTATAAATAAACAAATTAGTATGAAAATTTACTATTTAACTATGAAATTTTATCAATCAATCACCGACGTTCATTAAATTTTAGCCAATCAGAGCTTCTCCATAATTTGAGTAGGATAAACACAAACTTTCATGTGTCAACATATGCATTATTGACTACAACTACCTCACATAATTCACATATATTATTTCTCTAGCAAAGCAACTTCCTCAGTAAAACCTTCTGTGTTATTTGTCACTTATTAATTTATTATTTCTTTCGTTTCAATATATATGATATTTTTTTAAATTTTTAAATTTAAATAATCTATTTTTAATCATAAATTTTTTATATATCTTTTAAATACTTTGCATATTTAATTTTCGAAAAACAAAAAATGTCATATAAATTAAAATACAGGGAGTCTTTTTAGGAATTGGACAAGTGAAGTTTTGGAATATATCTAGACATATACGAAAAAAAAGAGTAGAATTTAATTTCTATTTATTGGGGGTTGTAAGAAGATTACATAATTAAGTCAATTAAAAATAAATGTAGCTAATTTATATACTAAAATATATATTAATTATAAATATATAAAATGATAAATAATATATAAATCACTTACAACTTCATTGCGTGACTTCAAATTTTTTAGAGATAAAAGGTGTGAATTAGGAACTATGAGTGTGTTCGGTATTAAGGAAAAATATTTTCTATAATCTTTTTTTTTTAATGTTCAATTAGTTAAATATTTTGAAATTAAAATATGTTAATAATTAGGAAATTTACTTCCTTAACTAAAGTAAGAAAATAAATTTTACAAATAATAATATCCCACGTCAATTATATTTTTATCGTACCTTTGACACCTCATTTTCACCTTTTATCCTACAACTCTCAACCCCACCACCACAAACGCATTTTATATAAATATCTTTTAATTTAATTATATATATAAAAAATAATAATTTAAAAATTATTGATTTATTAAAAAGATATTTTTTTTGAGAAAATATTTTTCATCATGCATGCCGAACACACTCTATGTATCAACCTTTAACGCCATATAGTTAAAATTGAACTCTATATTGTATATAAGGTAAACGTGAATAAAGCTTTTACGTTTTTACTGTCATTATAAAATTCAAAACTCGTAAAATAAATAACTTACTGTCTTTGTGTTGTATACATAAATCATGCTTCATACAACAAGCATCAAGTGCATCACATGGTTGTTCCCCAGGGCATCCACTATACATAATTCCACAATATTTACCATATCTTAGAAATGGAGGAACTGCAATGAAATCATTATTAAAATTTTATTAACTATAGAATTTATATAATTAAAAGTAGAAATAGTTTTAAATATTGAAACATAGTGTACCTGCACAAAACTTCGATTCACATGTTCTACTGCATTCTTTTTCCTAAAAAAAAAAAATTGAATTAAAAAAGAATTAAGAAAAAAAAAGTTGATTAGGATAAGTTTGTGAATAATTAACATGAAACTGTTCTAAGGAAAAAAAATAAATATATATTGGATGAATAATAATCTTCTTTTCATTTTTAATCAGAATTTTCAAGTTCGAGCTCTACTTTAAAAATATCTATTAAATTGGGTCCACCCCTACCTTACCCATAGGGGTAACTAATTATCCCATTAGTTTTATCTAGGCTACTATATATGGACAAAAGCAATTCATTTGCTTTGTCAAAATTTTCGATGATAGTTGACATGAGTTGTGATTAATGTAGATCTACTCAATGGGCTAGAGTAACCTTATTTTGCCTTATCAATTCGAGGAAAACTCTGAATACATGCATAGATATTTGTATATACAAATCTTTTAGGTGCTAAGATCCGATCGTACGTTACGGTTTCTAAGCAAATCACTTAGTGAAAAAGAAAGTGATTGATCAATGATAATCATGAGGTGGGCTTGGAAGCAGTCGATATGGGTATTATTTTACAATTGAAGTACTACACTAAAGAATGGAAAATTATGGAGCTTCTCTACTCTAATGAGTAAATACATGACAGATATCTGAATTAGTCGAATTATTAAATTCTGGAATATCACGATTAGTGATGGAATCAAGATTAAAAAGAAGATTCAAATTATGAAGAAGTACACGAAAAAATTAATGAAGATTCAACATCATAATATTCGTATGTATAAACAATGTAATATTCGTTGACCCTACCTAGCTCCGCCTCCCAACATGGTTATAGGAAAGCATGAGATGAGAGAGATATAGAAAGAAAAATTTACCAAGGAGAGGCCAGCATTAGTTTCAACACCAACATTAAGTGCATGAATTGAAATTGGGGAATTAAATAAATTGGTGAAAATTGCTATGATGCAAAATGCAAGAAAGTGTAGAGATAATTTCACCATTTGAACTAAGCACAAAGAAAGAAAAAAAAGCACTAAAATTTTAATAATTTAATAGAAAGGCTCTGATTTATAGGAAAAAATGGTTGGTGACAAAACAAAAATATATGTGTATAGAAACTGAAGCCTTTCTGGCTGAGTTGATGAGATGATATTTGTCTTGTAACGTCTCGTGACATGATTTTGGCACTTTTTGGACATGATATATAAACACTATCAATTATTTTATTTTATTTTAACAGTGCGAAGGATGTGAACCTCAATTATTTGATTCAATATTTACTAGGGGAGATATTTTCAAAAATATATGTTTCAGTATTTTAATAATCCAAATATGTATAAAAGAAGGGACTAATTTGAGTCATTTCTAATAAGTTAAAGGATATTTTTATTTAATAGATGAAAGAAAGGGTGAATTTGATTCAATAAATAGAAGTAGAATATTTTTAAACTATTTCTAATATATTAACAGATATTTGTATAACTTATTCCGTTTAAATTGTAAACTTCTTTGTACAGAAGGTTATGGTAGACATTTAAAATTTTGTGGGACTCTACAAGATATGTTTGATTCCAATTAGAATTCTTGGAGACTACTCAACCTTAAACTCTAGTTCATGTCTATATAAAGACTGTTATATTCACTTAAAATGACATCTCGAATATCTCATAAATTATTGTTTTTCACAAAGAGATCATGAACACCTCGAATATTGACTTTCTTAAAAAGCAATCTCGAATATATCATAAGCTCTTAGGTATACGTAAAGATCAATATCTCATAATTTTTGGGCATTGACAAAAAGAAATCATAGAAAGTCCAGCTTTCTAACAAGAAGACAGAGAGAACCCGTGGATCAAACGCTGCAGATTTCTCTAGAAACGACAAAGTTTAAGAATTCAAGCATTCAACTCAAGATCAAGACCATCATATTCAAGAATAAGCTCAAAAAAACCTTAAATTTAAGTACAAGACAAGATCAAGTTGAAGTTCATCAAAATTATATTGAAGATCAAGCTTGAAGGCCCCTGAATTTAATTAGTACGAGTTGAGATCAAGCTCAAGCTCATACTCAAAAGCCCTTGAATTTATATTCGAAAAGACGAATTAAAAGACGAATTAGGGGATCCATATATATTTTAACACTCACATTTTAAAATTATACACTACGATCATTGCGGTATTTTTCAATTCTGATTATTATTTTCTCGACACAAATTTTATTGTCTATACCTCAGAATTTATAGGCAATAAAATTCTGAGAATTGTAGACAATAATATTTTGAAAAATTATAGACAATGAAATTAGCGTTGAAAAAATAATAATCAGGACAGAAAAGTATCACAACTATCACAGTATTTGATTCAAAATATAAATGTTACAATCTTTATGTAATTGTGTATATATTCAAGAACTCTTGATCTTCATGTTGAACTTGTACTTGGATTCAAGTGCGTTAGAGCTTGATCTTGAATATAATCTTGATAAACTTGAATTCAAGGACCTTCGAGCTTGATCCTGAATGTAATATTGATGAACTTGAGCTTGATATTGACTTGTCATGTGGAAGCTAGCAAAACGAATCTCAAAAGTCTACGAGTAAGAAGACAAACGAGAAATATACCTATAAACACAAACATAGTTTGGTCAATCGACCTACATCCACAAAGAAGATGAGAAATTCATTATATAATTATGATAGTACAAAATATAGAGAGAAACAACGTAACCTCAACCAATTCACTCGAAATACAATGAGATTCACACAAGTGATAACGTATCACTTGTGTCCCATAAATTCTTTCCCCTAACCAAAACTCTCAAAGCCCCTAAGACTACATTATGAATATTATTATGTTAGAAGTAACAAGTCTCTATTTATAGAGTTTTATACCTTTTTCTACAATAAAAGGACTAGTCAAATATGAACACTTTATATTTTCCTTTAGAAGAAGAAAAACCTATATATGGTAAGAAACTTAGGGCAATACCTAAAATTATCATGCGCTTACTAATCAAAGCAATAAGGATAAGTTAAAAATAAACAAAAACAACTAACATAATACATAATTTAACTTGGTTTCAACAGGCAACTATAACCATCACATTGAGTGCGCACAATAGGCACTTAAACTTATATAAAATTGAACAAGTAGACACATGTGTCATATATGACATAATACATGTAGGTTGTCACGTAGGACACTATATTATCATGTAGGATGATGCCATGTAGGACGAATGTGTTTTTTGTTCAATTTTATACAAGTTTAAACGCCTACTTATGTACAATCAAAGTTAAAAATCGCAGTGGTCAACTAACATCAAGTTAATGATCATGTTTATGAATTATATCTTATTTTAAATATCGAAGATAAAACGACTAATATTTTGGAGCTAACCAGATTTTAAAATATACATATTATAGTTTATTTGACCAAATTTCTAAAATTGATTTATTTTGGAAAAAAAATTATTTCAAAATAATATACTTTCGGTGAGCATCAATTGTACTTGACTAATCAATTTTAAAAATAATTTTGAATTGGAATTAGTATTTGACCAAAAAGATTCAAAATAATCTTCTATTATATTTTTTAACTGATTTTTTTTTAGTTTTTCACCTGATATTTGATATATATATATATATATATATATATATATATATATTAAAATCTTTTAATTTAAATTTAAATCAGGTAAAACTCAATAAGATATACTACTCTCGATCAAACGTTTTTTTCATATTCAAAAACTGATTAACGAAGAGGACAATCCCATCAACCACGTCACATCATTCATCTATTTATTGAAATTGACAAAAGATTATCCTAATTTGAGGGATATTTGTATACCAAATGGCTTTTAATTAAATATTGATGCTTGTTGTATCTCGTGGGGACATATATGTCCAAGAATTCGCGTGCCAATGTGACTGACAATTATACACATGTATGTTATTCTCCTACTAATTATTTACGATGCACTGTATTCTCGTCCGTTAAATTTTACTTGTATATTATATTTATTCTAATATATAAATAAATAATTGAATTTTATTCATGTTTAATTTTCTTTTAAGACTAAATACTAAATATCAATGAATGTAAGTATTCTAATAAAATACTCATATAATCGTTATTTGTAAAAGAACATATGAAATTTAAAGTGAACAGATAAAAGTAAATAAAGAGAATATTAAAAATATCATTAATCGAAGAAATAGATTTATTTTCTTTATTTTATTTTACTTGATCAATTTGTTACTGCCTTTTACAAATTGCTAACATGGACATCTATATAGTAATTAATTTTATTTTTAATATAAAAATCAAGTAAAATAAAACTATTTGAAGGGAACTGTTAAAAACGAATAATTATTTAAGTGATGGTAGAGGGTTGTAATCATGATTTATACATGTTAACTTTCTTTATTACTATAATAATTGTTAGAAGGTGTCATAATTGTGGTGAGTAAAAATTAACGTGTAAAATAAAGTGGTAAAAGAAAGAATAACGTCTAAATACCTCTCTGCTTAATATAACATTATTACAAATGCATTTCAAAATATTGTATTTTAAACCTGTTACGATCCAAAACCGAGCCGCGACTGGCATCCACACTTAACCTACTATGTGAGCGAACCAACCAATCTAAACCCCAACATTTTAAACATAATTAACAAAATACCTTGCGGAAGACTTAAACTCATTAATAAAATCAATTCAATAACTATTATTATCCCCAAAATCTGGAAGTCATCATCACAAGAACATCTATCCTTAAATTACTAAACTAAGAGTATCTAAAAAAGCAAAAACAAGTAAAAAGCTAGTCCATGCCGGAAGTTCAAGGCATCAAGACTTGAAGAAGAAGATCCAGTCCAAGCTAGAAGCATTAGCTCACCCTGAAGATCCGGTGTGACGAAGACTGGCTAGAATTACTGTTGAGTTGAAGACGACGGCACGTTTGCTGCACTCCACAAATAACAAAGAAAGAAACATACAAGTAGGGGTCAGTACAAACACAAGTACTGAGTAGATATCATCGGCCAACTCAAAATAGAAAACAGTATATATCACTTAATATCATAAATCAACTATAATACTCAACATGTAGCAACAACAAGTACTATAATCATCAATAAGTACCACCAAGTTCATCCATGAGGGCTCAGCCTTAATATCAATATATTCATTTGGAATTAGGTTCATTAGATTGAGTATATTATCATCATCTTTCAAGGTTCATTATCTTTCTTCCCTTGTGTCGGTACGTGACACTCCGATCCCCTACTACTATGTGTCGGCACGTGACACTCCGATCCCCTAATTTTATGTGTCGGTTCGTGACACCCGATCTCCTAATACTATGTGTCGGTACGTGACACTCCGATCCCCTAATTTCTACGTGTCGGTTCGTGACACCCGATCCCCTAATAATATGTGTCGGTACGTGACACTCCGATCCCCTAATACTACGTGTCGGTTCGTGACACCCGATCCCTTAATACTATGTGTCGGAACGTGACACTCCGATCCACTAATACTATGTGTCGGAACGTGACACTCCGATCCACTAATCTCATTCTATCAGTTCATCAAGCCTTCTCTTATACCAAGGCATCATCAATCCCATTACTTTAATTCATCAAGCCTTCTTTTACACCAAGGCATCATCATTAATAAAGTAGATTAGAGTTTCTTTCAAGATTTGGGATTCAATAGTTTCAGCATGCTTATTTTATCACAATCACATAATCATATTCATGCAAGCATACAATTAAGCATATAGAAGGGTTTACAATACTACCAATACATATCATTCGCTATTAAGAGTCTACTACGAATAGCATAAAAACCATAACCTACCTCCACCGAAGATTTTGTGATCAAGCAAGCAAATCCTTACAATCTTTGATATCCCCTTCGTTTCTCTCTCTCTCGTTCGATCCTCTCTCTCTCTCTTTGTTCTTTCTATTTTTGTTATTCAAACCCTCTTTCTTTTACCCTAATTAACATATAATTAAGTATAAAAGATGACAATAATACCCCACTAATTAACTCAAGGTTACACTTTTATCCCCCAGAAATTGAGTTATTAATGTAAACCCACGAATTTTATAATTATAGCAGGAATAGTCCAAAACGCCTTTTTAAAAACTTAACCAGAATCCGACCCAGACTGGGATTACGCAACCTGTGACGGCCCGTCGTGCCTGCGACGGTTCGTCCTGCAGGTCGTCGCAAAGTTCAGAGACTCAATTTCCTCGAAGAGTCTGTGACGGTCCGTCGTGCCCACGACGGTCCGTCCTGCAAGTCCGTCACGAAGTTCAGAGAGTCGATTTCAGCACCCAATTTTCTAATTTCTAAGTGTTTTGAAACGAGACACCCTCGACGGTCCGTCGTGCCCATGACGGTCCGTCGTGGGGTCCGTCGTATCAGCCAGTTTTTCCAGAAATAAAATCTGCTACTCAAAACGACTAAACAGGTCGTTACAATAGATACCAATTTACCCATCGTTCGTCCTCGAACGATCACAAGAAAAGAAACAAGGGCGAAAGGGAGTACCTGAATCTGTAAACAGATGTGGGTATTTTTCTCGCATATCAACCTCCTTCTCCCAAGTGGCCTCTTCAACTGGTCGATTCTTCCATTGAACTTTGATGGATGCAATCTCCCTCGACCTCAACTTGCGAACTTCTCTATCTAAAATAGCAACAGGTTCCTCTTCATAAGTCAAATTCTCATCAAGCAGAACCGAATCTCAACGAATGATGTAGTTTCCATTCCCATGGTATCTTTTCAACATGGACACATGAAATACCGGATGCACTCCGGACAGCCCTGGAGGCAAGGCTAATTCATAAGCCACCTCCCCTACTCGCTTAAGCACTTCAAATGGTCCAATATACCTTGGACTTAGCTTACCCCTTTTTCCAAACCGCATGACCCCTTTCATGGGTGAAACCTTCAGCAAGACTTGTTCACCCTCCATGAACTCCAAGTCTCTAACCTTTCGATCCGCATATTCCTTTTGTCTACTTTGAGCCGCTAAAAGCTTTTCTTGAATAGCTTTCACCTTCTCCAATGAATCCCTCAACAGATCAGTACCCCAAAGTCTAACCTCAAACGCATCAAACCAACCAATGGGAGACCTACATCTCCTCCCATACAATGCTTCAAATGGAGCCATGTAAATGCTGGAGTGATAGCTATTATTGTATGAAAACTCCGCTAAGGGTAAGAAGTTATCCCAATGACCACCAAACTCTATCACACATGCACGAAGCATATCCTCCAACACTTGAATCGTTCGCTCACTGACCATCGGTCTGAGGGTGAAAATGCAGTACTAAGGTCCAACCTAGTACCTAATTCAGCATGCAATGTTCTCCAAAACTTAGAAGTAAACTGCGTACCTCTATCTGATATGATGGAGAGTGGAACCCCATGCAACCGAACGATTTCTGAGATGTAGATTTTGGCTAGCTTCTCTGCATTGTAGGTCACCTTGACCGGAATGAAGTGAGTAGACTTAGTTAACCTATCAACAATCACCCAAATAGAGTCATACTTACCCAATGTCTTTGGAAGGCCAACCACGAAGTCCATTGCAATTCTCTCCCACTTCCATTCAGGAATGGGCATTCTCTGAAGTGTTCCTTCGGGCCTCTGGTGTTCATACTTCACTTGTTGACAATTTGGACATTTGGCAATAAAATCCACAATGTCACGCTTCATTCTACTCCACCAAAAGTGTTGTTTAGGTCACGGTACATCTTGGTTGCACCAGGATGTATGGAGTATCCGGAACTATGAGCCTCTGTAAGAATAGTGTGGACCAAATCATCAACACGGGGCACACATACCCTCCCCTTGATTCTCAAAACACCTTCCTCATCGATTGTCGCTTCTTTAGCCTCTCCTCGCAACACTTTATCTCGGATCCGGATCAATTTCTCATCATCGAACTGTTTCCCCTTAATCTTGTCAAGAAAAGAAGATCTCGCCTCCACACAAGCCAAAAATCCTCCCTTCTCATTTACTTCTAGCCTCATAAAGTCATTAGCCAAGTTTTGGATTTCTCTAGCCAACGGGCGTCTAGAAACTTGCAAATGAGCTAGACTTCCCATGCTTCCTGCCTTTCTACTTAAGGCGTCTGCCACAACATTAGCCTTTCCCGGATGATACAGAATAGTGATATCGTAGTCCTTCAGTAGTTCCATCCATCTCCTCTGTCTCAAATTCAAATCCTTCTGAGTAAAGACATACTGTAGGCTACGATGATCTGTATAGACTTCACACTTAACCCCATACAAATAGTGTCTCCATTGCTTTAGTGCAAATACTACCGCGGCCAACTCCAAATCATGGGTCGGATAGTTACGTTCATGCACCTTTAATTGCCTCTAAGCATAAGCAATCACATTCTTCTCTTGCATTAGCACTGCACCCAAACCAGAATAGGATACATCACAATAGACGATGAAGTTCTTACCTTCTACTGGAAAGGTAAGAATTGGTGCAGTAGTCAACAAGGTCTTGAGTTTCTGAAAGCTTTCCTCACATTCATCCGACCATACAAATGGAACATTCTGCTTAGTCAAGTTCGTTAATTGGGAAGCAATAGAAGAGAACCCCTTGACAAATCGGCGGTAGTAGCTAGCTAAACCAACAAAACTCCTTATTTCTGACACGTTTGTAGGTCTCACCCAATTCTTCACTGTCTCAATCTTAGATGGATCCACCATCACTCCATCCTTAGAAACTACGTGTCCCAAGAAGGACACTGAATCTAGCCAAAACTCACACTTGGAGAATTTGGCATAAAGCTCTTCTTCCTCAACAACTCTAATACCATTCTCAAATGCTCCTCATGTTCCTTCTTACTCCGTGAGTATATCAGTATATCATCAATAAATACGATCACAAAGAGATCCAGATATGGCTTGAAGATCCCGTTCATCAAGCTCATGAAAGCAGCAGGGGCATTCGTAAGACCAAAAGACATTACCACAAATTCGGAGTGCCCATACCTAGTTTGAAAAGCAGTCTTTGGCACATCCGTTGCCCGTATTTTCAATTGATGATAACCGGATCTCAAGTCAATTTTAGAGAAGACACAAGCACCTTGTAACTGATCGAACAAGTCATCAATGCGAGGAATCGGATACTTGTTCTTAATAGTTACCTTGTTCAACTGCCGGTAATCTATGCACATCCGAAAACTCCCATCCTTCTTCTTCACAAATAGCACCGGAGCACCCCAAGGAGATGCACTTGGTTTAATGAAGCCTTTGCTCAACAACTCTTGAAGTTGGGCCTTTAACTCTCTTAACTCCGCGGGAGCCATTCTATAAGGGGGTATAGAAATGAGGCGAGTCCCCGGTTCCAAATCAATGCAAAAATCAATATCTCTATCCGGTGGCATACCAGGAAGATCTGCAGGGAACACATCCAGAAACTCACGGACTACCGAAACCGACTCGATTGAAGGTACCGAGGTAGTGTCATCCCTTAGATGTGCCAAGAAAGCTAAACACCCTTTACTAACCATTCTCTTAGCACGAAGAAAGGAGATGATACGAACCGGAGTGGAAGTGTAGTCGCCCTCCCACACTAACTGATCTGTCCCAGGCTTGGCTAACGTCACAGTTTTAGCATTACAATCCAAGATTGCAAAATTTGGAGAAAGCCAAGTCATACCCAGAATTACATCGAAGTCAACCATTTCTAAGATAACCAAATTTACATAAGTGTTGCTCCCCACAAAAGTCACCAAGCAAGACCTATATACCTTTTCAACTATCACAGACTCACCCACCGAAGTAGACACACGAATAGGTATGTCAAGCAATTCACAAGGTAAATTAAGACCAGTAGCAAATGAAGAAGATACATATGAAAACGTGGAGCCAGGATCAAATAATACATAAGCCATGCAATCACAAACCAAAAGATTACCTGTGATAACCGCATCTGATGTCTCCGCTTCAGATCTCCCAGGGAAAGCGTAACAATGGGCCCCATTACTTGTCTGTCTGTTGCCCCTACCATGTTGTGTTGTAGTGGCTCCAGTTTTCCCATCACCTCTGCCGTTTTGGTGACCACCATTACCTCGACCACCACGTCCTCCAGAATAACGGCCTCTACCATGACCACCTCTACCTCTAGCTATCGGGGGTCTATAACTCTGTTTCGGACAATTTCTCCTAATATGTCCAGTCTCCCCACATCCATAACACTCTCTGGAGTCAAGCATAGGTCTCTCAGAGAAGTGTTGACCGGTCTGAGGTGGACCCCCAACTACAGTCTGTAGTGAAGACTGAATTGGTCGGGCCGAGTAACCTCCTGAGCCTTGCCCTCTAGAGTAAGAACCATTAAACTCACCTTCCTTTCGAAACCTTTTTGATGTCGATGTCATGGTGAAGTCATCTGGCTTCACTCCTTCCACCTCTATCACGAAGTCTACCACTTCTTGGAAGGATTTTGCCGTAACCGCTACCTGTAAGGCCGAAATCCGCAATTCTGACCTCAACCCTTTCACAAAACGGCGAATCCGCTCTTGTGGACTGAAACAAAGTTGGGTGGCATACCTTGATAATGCACGAAACTTAGCCTCATATGCATTAACCGACATCCTACCTTGCTCTAGGCTCAAGAACTCATCCCTTTTCCTATCCCTCAAGGTCCGGGGATATACTTCTCCATAAACAAGCTAGAGAATGATGCCCAAGTCATAGGTGGTGCCTCTGTTGGTTGACACTCAACATGTGACCGCCACCACATTTTGGCGTTCCCTTGAAACTGATAACTCACGAACTCAACACCAAACCGTTCTACGATACCCATCTTGTGTAGTAGCTCATGACAGTCAACCAGAAAATCGTAAGCATCCTCAGATTCAGCACCCTTGAAGACTGGAGGTTTCAATTTCAAGAACTTACTGAAAAGTTCATGCTGATCATTTGTCATTATAGGCCCTGTAGTCAGACGAGGAAATGTGCCTATTTCCATTGAGGCATCCATGCGGGGAGCCATAGTAGCCGCATGTTGTACCTCTGGTACCTGAGGTGCTGGTGCAGAAAACACTGGAGGTGTCTGGCCTTGATCAAATAACCCACTAAGATAAGCAAGAACCTGATTGATCATCTCTGGGGTAGGTTGGGGTGGCAGTTCCTCGTTCTGCACTTGTTCATTCTCCCCTTCCTCACCCTCTCTTATCACTTCCTCAGTCGGTGGGGGAGTCACCGCCCTAGTACCAGATGGGCTAGGTGCTTGTCCTCTTCCTCTAGAGGACGTCCTCCCACGACCTCTACCGCGGCCTCTTGCCACTGTTCCTCTCCGAGCTACAGCCCCAGTGGCTGGCTGAGACGCATCCTGTCTTGCCGGTGTTGGTGTTGGCGCTGTCGTTGCTCTAGTTCTAACCATCTGCGAAATAGAGTGAAAATGGTCAGATACCAATTTGTATCACCTAGATATCAATTGGATCCAAGTAATAGCACGAAAGAAAGAATGAAAGAATGGAATTTTCCTAAAGTCTTATAGCCTCTCAAAGAAAAGTAAAGGCTTCCCCCTACCGTTCCTTAAGACTCTACTAGACTCGTTCTTGTGTGATGAGACCAACGAACCTAATGCTCTGATACCAAGTTTGTCACGACCCAAAACCGAGCCGCGACTGGCACCCACACTTAACCTACTATGTGAGCGAACCAACCAATCTAAACCCCAACATTTCAAACATAATTAACAAAATACCTTGCGGAAGACTTAAACTCATTAATAAAATCAATTCAGTAACTATTATTATCCCCAAAATCTGGAAGTCATCATCACAAGAACATCTATCCTCAAATTACTAAACTAAGAGTATCTAAGAAAGCAAAAACAAGTAAAAAGCTAGTCCATGCCGGAAGTTCAAGGCATCAAGACTTGAAGAAGAAGATCCAGTCCAAGCTAGAAGCATTAGCTTACCCTGAAGATCCGGTGTGACGAAGAATGGCTAGAATTACTGTTGAGTTGAAGACGACGGCACGTTTGCTGCACTCCTCAAATAACAAAGAAAGAAACATACAAGTAGGGGTCACTACAAACACAAGTACTGAGTAGATATCATCGGCCAACTCAAAATAGAAAACAGTATATATCAGTTAATATCATAAATCAACTATAATACTCAACATGTAGCAACAACAAGTACTATAATCATCAATAAGTACCACCAAGTTCATCCATGAGGGCTCAAGCCTCAATATCATACTCATTTGGGAATTAGGTTCATTAGATTGAGTATATTATCATCATATTTCAAGGTTCATTATCTTTCTTCCTCTTGTGTCGGTACGTGACACTCCGATCCCCTACTACTATGTGTCGGCACGTGACACTCCGATCCCCTAATTCTATGTGTCGGTTCGTGACACCCGATCCCCTAATACTATGTGTCGGTACGTGACACTCCGATCCCCTAATTTCTACGTGTCGGTTCGTGACACCCGATCCCCTAATAATATGTGTCGGTACGTGACACTCCGATCCCCTAATACTACGTGTCGGTTCTGACACCCGATCCCTTAATACTATGTGTCGGAACGTGACACTCCGATCCACTAATACTATGTGTCGGAACGTGACACTCCGATCCACTAATCTCATTCTATTAGTTCATCAAGCCTTCTCTTATACCAAGGCATCATCAATCCCATTACTTTAATTCATCAAGCCTTCTTTTACACCAAGGCATCATCATTAATAAAGTAGATTAGAGTTTCTTTCAAGATTTGGGATTCAATAGTTTCAGCATGCTTATTTTATCACAATCACATAATCATATTCACGCAAGCATACAATTAAGCATATAGAAGGGTTTACAATACTACCAATACATATCATTCGCTATTAAGAGTCTACTACGAATAGCATAAAAACCATAACCTACCTCCACCGAAGATTTCGTGATCAAGCAAGCAAATCCTTACAATCTTTGATATCCCCTTCGTTTCTCTCTCTCGTTCGATCCTCTCTTTCTCTCTTTGTTCTTTCTATTTTTCTTATTCAAACCCTCTTTCTTTTACCCTAATTAACATATAATTAAGTATAAAAGATGACAATAATACCCCACTAATTAACTCAAGGTTACCACTTTTATCCCCCAAGAAATTGAGTTATTAATGTAAACCCACGAATTTTATAATTATAGCAGGAATAGTCCAAAACGCCTTTTTAAAACTTAACCAGAAATCCGACCCAGACTGGGATTACGCAACCTGTGACGGCCCGTCGTGCCTGCGACGGTCCGTCCTGCAGGTCGTCGCAAAGTTCAGAGACTCAATTTCCTCGAAGAGTCTATGACGGTCCGTCGTGCCCACGACGGTCCGTCCTGCAAGTCCGTCACGAAGTTCAGAGAGTCGATTTCAGCACCCAATTTTCTAATTTCTAAGTGTTTTGAAACGAGACACCCTCGACGGTCCGTCGTGCCCATGACGGTCCGTCGTGGGGTCCGTCGTATCAGCCAGTTTTTCCAGAAATAAAATCTGCTACTCAAAACGACTAAACAGGTCGTTACAAAACCAACCCCCACCCCACACGCATCCCACCACCCACCCCCACCCCCACCCTATTTTTGTCATTTTTTAAAAAAAAACATTTTTTGATCATTTTAAATCCCTTTTTTCGGAAGTTCCCTCGGAGGAGATTCAATAGATAAGTAAAAGGAGTATCGCGGAGGGAGGGGGCGGGGTGTGGAACCTGACTTCCACATTACAGTACTAAGAGTGAGGGCTTAGGGCACATTCTTGGGGTCGTTTGGTGTAAGGGATAAAAATAAATAGTGATGGAATAAAAATTTCGTATCTTGTTTGGTTATCATGTTTGGGTAACTTGTCCCTCCATTTATATCATACTGATGGGATAAGTTATTATATATATATATGGTGGCAAGGGCGTAGCTACCCTTTGGCTAAGGTGTCCAATTGGACACCCTTCGTCAGACAATTACATTATATTTATAAGTAAAATAATAATTTAAATGACTAAATAACACATTTTGGACACCCTTGAAAAATAATAAAAATTTTCTAGCTTAGTGATTTCAGTAGTTCAACTCTTACTAAGTTCTTTGCAACTTACAGTGATTTCAGCCTGTTAATTGACTTTGATTTTTTTTTCATTAAAAATTTAAATAAAATTTAAAAATAATTATTTAATTTAAAGTCAATAAGCAAATTCTATTCTTTTCATTAAAAATTTAAATAAAATTTAAAACTAATTATTTGATTTAAAGTTGATAAGCAAATCCTATTTATTTATTTCAATAAAATTACTAAAAGTGAAAATACTTTATATAAATTTCTTTTAGGGAAACTTTCACATATATCTACTTAAAAATAATTGATTACTCTCTATAACTATAGTTTGATAATTACAATTTATAGCTACATGTTATTTGGAGGAGAGAGGCGAGCGATACTGGGAGAGAGAGGAGAGAAGCGAGAGAAAGGCGGAAAAGAGTGGGAGAAAGGTGAATTGTATATGCATATTGGTTAGATAATTGTATATTATACATATGTAATTGTATATATGGAAAAAGAGATCGGGAGAAGGAGGAGAGAGGCGAGCAAGACTGAGAGAGAAGAGAGAGAGCCGAGTGAGATTGAGAGAGGTGAGCGAGAGAGGGCAGAGAGTGGGAGAGATGTGAATTATATATGTATATAATTGTATATAGCTATATATTATACATATACATTTGTATAAATGGCAAGTGAGATTGGGAGAGTGAGGAGAGAGGCAAGCGAGATTGAGAGAGGGAGGAGAGAGGCAAGCGAGAGAAGGCAGAGAGTGGGAGAGAAATGAATTACACATGTATATAATTAGTTACATCAATAATTATGTTATGAGGAACTTTCATATATAGCCAATCAAAAGTAGTCTAATTATTCTTTATAGCTATATTTAATAATTACAATTGTATCTACATGTTATAAAGAGGAGAGAGGAGAGAGGCGAGCTAGACTAGGAGAGAGGAAGAGGCGAGCGAGAGAGGGAAAAGAGTGAGAGAGAGGTGAATTATATATGTATATTGGTTAGATAATTATATATTATACATATGTAATTGTATATATGGCAAGAGAGATTGAGAAAGGGAGGACAGAGGCAGCGAGATTGGGGGATTGGGAGGGAGGCGAGTGAGAGAGGGCAGAGAGTGGGAGAGAGAGAGGAGAGAGGCGAGCGAGAGAGGGTAGAGAGTGGGAGAGAGAGGAGAGAGGCGAGGGAGATTAGGAGAGGGAGGAGAGAGGTGAGCGAGAGAGGGCGAAGAGTGGGAGAGAGGTGAATTATATATCGGTTAGATAATTATATATTCTACATATATATATTCGTATAATCTGGCGAATTATACATATACAAATGTCGCTAATCATGCGAATTCGAACTCAGCCTACATAATTAATATATAATGTTAGTCACTAATGATAATTATAACAAACTATAGCTATAATGAATAATTCAGTAACATAAATTTACTTAACCGTGTAATTTTTCCCTTATATTATTAACTCTACTATTACTGAAATTGTAAATCTAAAAATTCATAGTGTTTAATTAAATAATTGGCCGAACAATAAAAAAAGTTTTTAAGCTAAAACATATAATTTGGGATCAATAATTGGCCGAACATAAAAAAAAGTTTTAAAGCTAAAACATATGACTTGGGATCGTCCAACTTTGTCCTGAGTTTTGCTTTGGTTTAAAAACACTTTTTAGAGTTATTAAACACCAAATGATTTTATTTTCTTTTTAGAAAATAAAACCTTAAAAACTTATTTATCAATCATTTATATTCACCCAAATACAAATTAAAGTGATCGGTCCAATTTAATCCGCTTTTTATATATAAATTCGATTTATTAATTTGTGAACACACTAAATTAATAAATAAATTAATAATATATTCGTTATCGATATGCTCATTCTAAAGAGTAAAGAATATGATTTAGCTATAGTCCTAACTTATAATTCAAGCTCAAATATTATAATGTAAGTGGAGAAAATTAATTTCTAGTAATGTTTGTATGCCTAATCTATGCGACGTAGGTGTTCTATTCAGCAATACAACATCATTCACGTACTTTTCCTTTCCACTAAAAAAGTAATTGAAAATCTCAAATACCTAAACAAAAATGCTTGAAGCTAATACTATTGTTTCCTTTGAGATTGTCGAGAAATATCACTTGAACCATTTTTTTTTTGTGATAATAGGCACCAATATATAATTATAGATAAAATTATAGTTTTTTTTTATTATTTAAATTTATCAATTGTCGATTATTATTATTAAGGGTCCATAATCAAATCAAGACCAATAAAAAATATACAAATCCTTTTAAATTATCTAACACAATAATTCGATACGAATAATCACTGATCCTTCTTAGATTTTTATTTAGTAAATCAATCTTGAACGCCCCTAATAAAAAGAGACTTTTTTCGTTTTGTAATTATATGAATCACAGTCAATTAGCAGAGTATTTAATTTAATATTTTTCGTTTCAAAATAAGTAAATTATTGTGGTAATGTGCATCTATTAAGAAAAAAATTAGAAATAAAATAAATATTTTTTTACTTTTGTCTTTTTAGTTGTTTTAAAATTATTTCTGAAAATATAAATATTTCAAAGTAAAATTATAAATATAAGTCATTACTTTCTTGTTTAAATATCCAAGAAGATATAAATGAAGGAATAAAAATTCACTTCTTTATTTATTTTAAACTATAATCCAATAAAGTTAAATAGTTAAAAATTGATTAGAGATGATTGTTTGGTAATTAATGGTAATTTTTTTTTAATATAAAAGTGGAAGAAGGTAAAATTGAAAACATCTTTTATTTTCATTTTTTTTTGGTTAAATAATTGATAATATCTTCTTTTTGTCGGGGTAAAAATTGAAAATATCTTATACATTGGTTGGTGGACTCCAATCCACGAAAAATAAAATATCTTTTGAGGTTGTTTTTATTAGATAGACTTTTTTCCAAATTCCATGACAAGTCTTTTGTTTTATTTTGTTTTATTCTTCTTTTTAATATTCACCTTGAAAATTACGAAGCTTGTTTGGAATTATTGGAAATTATACATCATTCTAGAATAAGAAATATATTGACTTCACCAGCCACTTTGAAGGGGTACACAGTTTGCTCTAATTTTGTTAGCATAATTAGATAGTGATGGTCTCTGTCAATACGAGCTCAATATGTAGAGGTGGATCCATATATAGATGGTGCGCATGTGTATTAGTCAATTTTGAAAAAAATTTATATATATATATATTTATTTGAGGAACATAAATTAAATGTAGCTAGTAATATTTATGTAAAAGCATGGAAGGGACTTGGTGTTGCTTGTACAAGTAAAGACATCCATCCGCACGACTAGACAAATAGGGTCATCCCAACTAAAAGCTTATATATAATATTTAAAATTATATTGCAAGTGCTATTGATACAAGACAAAACATCCATCTGCGCAACTAGGCGACTAGGGTTCAATCTCAACTAGAAGCTTATTATAACATTAAAATTGCAAGAGATTAAAATTCATGAATCATTCACTAGAACTAATCCATCTTGATCATTGAGTTATATCACTCAAGAAAGTTAAAGTAGATTGGTGTATATGTATTTCAATATTGAAAGTAAAATATTAAATGCATATGTTTGTAGGTATAAGTTGACAAGAATGTGGTCATTATTTTGGTATAACTTTTGTAACCACTGTTATGATCTACCACTAATTTCTTCTATTATTCTACTTCATTATACGAAGAATGAGGATATTTATTTACATAATTCACTAGCCATTATTACTATTCTATTATAAGGAAGAATTCTTCAGGTATAAATAATGATGTCTTCCTTTGGATTGAGTATAACAAGAGACGAAAATGTATGCCAAGAAAGATGAGAAGTGTGAAACAACATTTTAGTGTGTTATAGTGAAAGAGAAAGTTGAGATTCAATTAAATTTACTATATAAAAAAGAGAGAATTATATGAAATCGGAGTCAAAAGGGCAAAAAAGAATTGCCAAAAATTTCAAAAGGATACATCATATTTTATTTTTAACCAACAATGCAAAATCGCTACTTTCGAAGCGATTGTCCTCTAATATTGCTAAAATTTTAAGAGTTAACTTAATTTCTTTTATCGATTTTTCATTTCTTTAAAATACTTTAAGTTGTTAATTATTGTGATTTACATTCTTTATATAGTTTATAAATATATATATTTGGTTTAAAAAACTAAACTTCTATTTTCTAATTCACAGTTAATTAAAGTTTAAAAATTGAATTTTAAAATTTTAAATGTGTCATATTGAAACAAAGAAAATATTAAATTTATTGAAACTTTAATTTGAATATATATTTGTATTAATATAAAATAATATTTTAAATGAGTTTCCACTAAAAGAATTAAAAGAAAAAGTTGCAATACAATTAACTTTTTCATTTCCTCCCTAGTAGGTTATTAGGAGGTATGAAAAAAAAAAGTTCATAAAGGGATTAATTTTAATATAGTTTCATAGGTCAATCGGGAGATAATTTTTTTAATTCTCGCGATTTTTCTATCAAAACTAAAGAACTTTATCATACATTCATTAAAATAAAAAAGTAGAAAAATCAGTGGACTAAAATGTAACTTTAGATCTAATCAAAACTAATAAATTATTTGTATTTTCGATGTGTGACGTGAATTTGGTAAAATCGCGATTTATTTATTTAAAAAATATTATTTCAATCTCTCTTGAAGGGCTAAAAAAGTTTGTTGGTTCACTCAATAAAACGAAGAAAGAAACGGAAATAGGAGGTGTGATGGAGCTCATTGAAAAATATGAAGAGAAAAAAAATGAACAGTTGAGAGCTAGAAATGGTGAAGAAGGAAGACGAAAAAAGTGACGGGGGATAAAAATGGATCAACATTTTAAATTTTAATTTTAGAAAATGCATTTGTAATTAAGTACTTAGGGGCCGTTTGGTTACGGTAAAAGAGGGCATGCTATTCATGTATAAAATATTGTATTAGTTTTACTACGTTTGATAAAAGTTTGTTATTAAATTGAAAAGTCATCAGAACTTATACTGTGTTTGGTTGCATTTTTATAGTCCTACATATTTAATACTAACATAACTTATGAGGAAATTTATGTATAAAGTTATGCAGGGTAGAAGGTGGAATAAGTTATGTGAGTATTAGTTATACATGTATTAAAGTGATAAATTACATATTACCCTATTAATTTATTTTATTGTTTTTAATTGAAAACTTTATTGTTTTCCTATATATAGGGTTGCTTTTATTTCTTTTCTTATATTTAAACCATTTTTATTTCTTTTGATTTATTTTATTTTTTTTAATTGAAAACTTTATGATTTCTATCAACATGTGTTGTTTTTATTTCTTATTATATATAAGATTATTTACATTTCTTTTTGTATACTTACCATTTTGATTAATCTATGCAAATATAAGTATTTTTTTTAATATTAATAATTGATTGTATATTTTTCAACGGTACATATGCTAATCAAATATTAGCATTATATATTACTCAGTATATTTCACATTTTATTAGCATGTATTATTATTTTTGTAAATAATATATATTAATAATAATTATAAGTTTAATATCCAATAGTTAATAATTCATGTTTTGTAATCTCTACGTAACTAAATATATCTACGTAACCAATATTCATATAGTTAATACCCACATAATTAAACCCAACATAACTAAACTTGCATAACTAAACACTGCATAACTAATATTTGCATAACTAAACTCTGCATAGCTAATACCTGCATAACTAAACCTGCATAACTAAAATCTATATAACTAAACCCTGCATAGCTAATACATACATACAGTGGCGGATTCAGAATATTTTAGTTATGGGTGCTAAATTATTTCTAATTTGAAGATACTTGTAAAACTGGGTGTTCAATATACATTTTTGTACAAATTACTAGATTTTCAATATAAATAAGAATATTGGCTCCAAAATGTAATGGGTGCTTGAGCTTGAATATAGATTCGTCATTGCATGCATAACTAAACTCTGCATAACTAATACACACATAACTCTAACCAGTAACCAAACAGCCCCTTAGTGTAAATTAATTTTAAGAAGTCTTAAAGAAAATATTGTGAAAATAATTAATTAAAAGATAATTAATGATGTGGTGCTGACATGACTATATTGTGGCACTTACATGACTATGATGTGATAAGTGGGAGTGATATAATAATTTCAGAGTCATTTTTAATTCACTTCAAAGATTTTAGCGTATTTAAACGACCGTATAATTTAAATACTAAAGTAAATTATCCCACCTAGTGAAGGATTTCTTATGCATTTTCTCATTAATTTTTTATATATATCATTACACTATTATATAAGCCATTAACAATAGGACGAACACCAGCAATATAAAGTTGTACTATGTGCTAAAAGAAGTGTACAAAGACTTCTTTAGCATTTCAATTTTGAAATTGGATCTCTGTTTGGCGAATTTCAAAACTGAGGTATTCCTGAGTAATATTGAGTTTTATTTTTCTTTAATTTTTCGTTGCAGACTTGTAGTTACTGAACAAAGTGTGAATTTTCTTAGTTTTATTTAAATTTTCTTTTGCCTCTGCTTATTCTATTCCCTAATTCTACATATGCATGCTCTTATAGCTAATACTTGCTTCATCTTCTTTCTTCTTTCTTTTTAGAGTATTTGAATTGATTTAGTTTGAGTACTTTGAAGATTAAATAACATTAAGCATTTTTGGAGTGCTTCAATAGATAAAAAACTGTGTATAAACACTTTGATTTTAAGTTAAATAATAAAATAAGTCAAATGTCTTAAGAAGTAAGTTGATATTTCTACGGGGTGAACTTTGGCTTATAAGTTAAAAAGTAAAAGTCAATCCAAACAATCTATTAATTTTAGAGATGGTGTCATGTGGTAGAGTGCAAACATGCAGTAATGTTTACAATGATTTTTTATTTATATTTTTAACGCACATCAAATGTTTGAAAAAATATGTCACTGTTAGAAGTCGGACTTTCTTTGCACAATTATGCAGTAAAAATTTATATGACCATTAGCCTAACTCAACTCAAAGGTAACTATGTGAGAGGACAACCCCAAAAGGAATGTCACGTCCCGAGTCTACACTATGAGTAGGATTGACACTTGGTGATCATTGCCGGCCTCGAGCAATCCTTGCCCAGACTTACTTAACTCAACGGAAGACAACAATCATACTTATAAGAATAAAAAAACTTAATTGAACTGAACAATAATATTATCTGAAATGGTTTAAAAGTTTAAACATCCAAATTGGTCAAAATGGCAACCAAGTCTTTAACATAAGAATGAAATGTAAAGACTATTCGACTGTTAACTGTCAACGAAACCTCTAAACTGACTAAGATGGATGTTGGGACAGACCCCACAACATCCTAATGATCTAAGTTAGAAATGTCGTCCGAAATGCAAGGAGGCTCACCAAGTGACTGTGGAGTGCTCAACGGGATCAACGGTGCGCTGTGTGCTGATCCTAGTTACCTACGTTTGTATCATGAAACGATGCAGGTCAACTAGCATCAGTACATTGAATGTACGAGTATGCGAGTTGGAATTCTAAGCATACTTAAGCTTGAAAAGGAGTAAGAAGGAACACTTACCTTGGCTCTGCTCGACTCATGATATACTATCTCTTATTCAATATACGTAGTTTAAAAGTAATTGCTATATTAAAAAATGCTGACTGAAAACATGCTATAAATTGTGAATGTATACAAGTATACAAATAATATTTAAGATGTATGTAAAAATACAAATAACTGATGTTTATGTAAATACAATACTTCTATGGGAGCTTCTCTAACCGACAAACATCACTTAAGAGCTATAGTGATGACACAGCGTTACTCCGTCCACGATGTCCGACCATCCTAACTTTGCTAGAGTATAGGACCTAAACTGCTTATTGAATCCACAAGTAAACTATGAAAATGGTTCATCTAAAAAGTATGACCTTTTTCTACCTATGATGACAGAGGCGGATTTAGGTGTACGGGTGGGGGTGCCACGACACCCAGTATTTTCGGAAAAAATATTGTAGATATATATATATATATATATATATATATATATATATATATATATATATATATATATAATAATTAAATATAAATTATTTTTGTCACCCAGTGAGTATACAATGGAATAGCCCTATTGAGAAAGAAGAGGGTCTGTCACCTCGCCAACCCAGGTTCGAACATTTGCAACAACATAAAAAATTTTCAATTTTAGTATGTTAGATTGGTAATTTTTTTAAAAAAGATATATTCTTTTAAGGAATACAAGTTTCATAAAAATAGAAAAAATAATTACCCAAATATAAGTAGAGAAATAAATTTGAACAAATAACATTCTATGTATGATTAATGCACATTCACCATCCAATACCTCATCTTCGAAGTCACCACATCCCCACTATTCCCAAATGACCACACCTTTCTCCGTCCACACCCATCTCCCATAATTAATATTTATCGTGATCATATATAAATACTTTTCAAATAACTAATATTTCTGACTTACATACTGAATACAAAAAAATGTGCAAGAAATCTACTCTTTTTTTTTAAAAAAAAAAGTATTTTTTCATGAAAAATGAATTTTCCTATATACCGAACACACCCTAGATCCTTTATGGGAATTTGATAAGTGTTTTGCTAAATGAGTTAAATACGGATCCGAAATTTAAAGGGTACAAAATATTAAGAATTTTTTCAAAACGGTATATAAAATTTTATATTATCCAAACGGGTAAAATCGCTGCAGATGCAGCGACTTACCTCACCTGAAAAAGCAAAATCGCTGCCAGCAGCGATTTTGCATAAGTTATTTTTTTTAATAAAAAAATGAAATTTCAAAATTTTATTTCTTAAAAATCGATGTCAAGGCAGCGATTTTAATTTTTTTTTAAATAAGGTACATCTCTGCCTTGGCAGCGATTTATTAAAAAAAAATATTTTTAAAATCGCTACCTAGGCAGCGATTTATAATTTTTTTTTAAAATCGTTGCCACACCAGCGATTTAACATTTTGTAAATTTAAAAAAAAATAATTATAAATCGCTGCCTTGGCAGCGTTTTTATAAAAAAAAAATGTTAAAGCATCAATTTTATTTAAAAAAAATTTATAATATTTTTTAAAATTTAAATATATAACTTATAAGAAAATATACATTATTTCAAAAAAAATTAAAAATAAGTAAAATAATAAATATATTTTCTTTCTAAAAAAAGATATTATATTGAATTTAAATTTAAATAATATTTGAATTCAAATAAAATTTTAAATTCAAATAATTAATTTTTTTAAATAAAAAATTAAAGGCAGCGATTTTATTGATTTTTTTTTTAAAACAAAATGATATATATATATATATATATATGAAAAAAATAAAATAAGATAATCACATGATGGATCACATGTGAATAGTAAAGATTTTGTTTTTGTTGTAAATAGTTGAATAGAGAGTTCACATGTAAATAGTATTAATATGTTTACAATGCTATAAATTGGTGAATTATCCTTCATATTCATATTGCATTCTACTTTCAATCTTCCAACAATCTTAAATTCTTGTTATTTTTTAAATTTTCTAAAGTTTTTAAAAGCCTTTTCTTTATAAGGTGAGTTTAAATTTATTTTATTTTAATTAATTTTATACTTTTATATGATATTGTTGATATATTCAATCGTTTGATACTTATATTAATGTTAATATTTCTTTTTATTTTTTGTGTATAGATATGCATCCGTCAAATGTATACGTACATCCTGGTCCAGTAGAGCATGATGTATTAAAAATTCAAGTTCATCATCGTTCCGAAGGAATTTGGAATGGTAGCATAAAAGAAGAGAGGTCTTGCTTATATACGCGTCGTGGTGATATTGAATTTTGGCAACATATAAAATATCATCCATTACATTCTCGCATCCTTCAATATTTTGAAAATTGTAGATTTAAAGGAATTCTTGATGTAGGATGTGTGCCGTATGACTCCGGATTAATTTCTGCTTTAATTGAAAGGTGGCGTCCAGAAACTCATACTTTTCACATGCGAACTGGCGAGGCTACCATAACTTTACAAGTATTGAAATTTTATTCGGAATGGTAGTAGATGGTAGTCCTATAATTTTAAATGGAGATGATTCTTTAGGGATTATAGGTAGACAAGAAATGATATTGTTACCCGATACTAGTTGTTTTTCTGGTGTTAGTAGATTGTTAACATATAAATTGATTGAGTATATCGAAGGTTTGGATGGTATTAATGATAACTCAACTGAGCATGAAGTTCAACAAAGATTTAGATTATATTTATTATGGTTATTTGGTGGATCAATATTTTCGGATAAATCTAATAATAAGATTAATTTGGACATTTTAATTGACATGAGAAATTTAGATTTAATGTCAACTCAAGCATGGGGGGGGGGGATCAGCCGCATTATCATATTTGTATAATTCTTTATGTCGTGCGTCAATGAAAAAATCAAATGAAGTTTGTGGATTTCTCTCTTTAGTGCAGGTATACATATTTTTTAATTAAATATTTTTTATATACTAGTAATATGCACTTTTAAATTTAAGTGCATTATGAGTAATAATGAATTTATTTATTGTAGATTTGGGCATGGGAAAGAATTATTCCCCTGCAACCATTGTCAAAGCCTCTAAGAACCAATCAACTTGAGGCTTCAACTGCGCTTGCACGTAAATGGACGCGACGTAGAAATCATCAAAATGAGGCACGAACTGTAATCGGTGTGATTAGGGATGTACTAGATAATCAACTGATGAACAGGTATTTAATATTATTAGTATCTTAAACTATTCATATTTTATTTTATTTTAAATAAAAATATATTTGGTAGATCTTTAGATGAGGCACTTATGTTTCACTACCCAATAAAATTATGTGAATAAAATGGCATATACATAGATTCTTGTTAGGTCCTTAAAAGTAAAATATGTTATGACACAATGGTAAAAAAAATTTATTTTGTAAGATTGTTCATTTTCACGTACATATTTTTTTCTGCCAATGTTGTTTTTATAATTATCTTACTTAATTATTTTTTTATAGTTTATTTGGCAGCCTTATTCGGAAGATGTTATAAATGGATTGCCTGAGTGGTGTCGGTCAGGACAACGTGTCTGGATGACACAGGTGCCACTGATTTATGGAAGATAGAATTTTTCGAATGTAAGTATAATAATTTTCATACAATTTTTTTAACTTTTTATAATTTTTTTTTTAATTTTATTGCATGTTTATTTGATTATATTATATTATATTGTATTATAGGTAACTGTGTCCGATGATTCAAAATTTAATGCTGGGGCTTCACAAAATTTAGTTCTTAATAGACAAATCCACCTCGGAGAACATCTAGGCTACATAAATCAACTAGATGTGGAACATGCAGTCACTATCAAAATGAGGAAGATATTGAAAATGAAGATGAAAATAAAGATAATGAAGATTCGGATTTAGAAGAATAATTTTTTTATGCACATTTATTCTAAAAGGCTGAAGATTCGAATTTTAAAATATGTAAATTTTGTTGTTTCGTGCAAGTTTGAACAAAGTAATGAGATTCTTCCTCTTTTTTTTTTTTTTTTTTATGTTTGAACAAGTTTGCAGGATTTAATTTTCTTTATCTCATAGGTCAAATCAATACTTTTTATGTTAGGTCAAATCAATACTTTTTATATTAGGTCAAATCATTATTTTTTAATAGAGGTCAAATCAATAATATAATAATAATGTAAAGATATTATACGTACAATATTTAAAATACACAAGACAAATTAAATTATAATAGTTGCATTATCCACATTATCATCATCGTCATCATACATATCATCACTATCTGTTAATTCATGCTCGGAAGGTTCATTATTGTGCAACTCACCAACTCGTTCATCACCCAATAGAACAAGAGAGTGAAGGAGTACTGAGTAGGATTGTACAACATTAAAGGTTTAACGAATTTACTGAAAAAATTACACTATTTGTCACGACCCAAATCGGGGACGCGACTGGCACCCACATTTACCCTCTTATGTGAGCGAACCAACCAATTTAACCCTTAACATTTTAATACAATATCGACAAAAGAAATGCGGAAGACTTAACTCATTAATAAAAACAAATCAAAAACTATTATTATTATCCCCAAAATCTGGAAGTCATCATCACAAGAACATCTATCTCAATTTACTAATCTAAGAATGTCTAAAAAGCTAAAAACAAGTAAAAACTAGTCCATGCCGGAAGTTCAAGGCATCAAGACTTGAAGAAGAAGATCCAGTCCAAGCTAGACGCATTAGCTCACCCTGAATTTCCGATGGAGTGAAGACTGGCTTGATCTACTGCTGAGTCGAAGTTGACGGAACGTTTGCTGCATAACACAAATAACAAGAGGAAAACATAAAAGTAGGGGGGTCAGTACAACCACACGTACTGAGTAGATATCATCGGTTAACTCAAAATAGGCGATAATACATATCAAGTAATATTATAAATCAACTATAAACTCAACATGTAGCAACAAGTAGTATAATCGTCAATAAATACCATCAAGTTCATCCATGAGGACTCAAGCCTCAATACCATACTCATTTGGGGATTAAGTTCATTATGTTGAGTATATTAACATCTTTCGAGATTCATTATCTTTCTTCCTCTTGTGTCGGTACGTGACACTCCGATCCCCTACTACTATGTGTCGGTACGTGACACTCCGATCCCCTATATGTGTCGGAACGTGACACTCCGATCCCCTATATGTGTCGGAACGTGACACTCCGATCCCCTATATGTGTCGGTACGTGACACTCCGATCCCCTATATGTGTCGGAACGTGACACTCCGATCCCCTATATGTGTCGGTACGTGACACTCCGATCCCCTACATCTACGTGTCGGAACGTGACACTCCGATCCTCATATTCATTCTATCCTGGTACCGGAACGTGGCACCCGATCCTCATATTCTATCCTGGTGTCGGAACGTGACACTCCGATCCTCATATTCTATCCTGGTGTCGGAACGTGACACTCCGATCCTCATATTCATTCTATCCTGGTACCGGAACGTGGCACCCGATCCCCTAATTCATCAAGCCTTCTTTTACACTAAGGCATCATCAATCTTATTATATAATTTATCAAGCCTTCTTTCATATTAAGGCATCATCAATCTTATTATATAATATATTAAGCGAATTAGGGTTCTTTCAAGATTTGAGATTCAATAGCTTCATCATGCTTGTTAATTCATCACAATTTCATAATCATAATCATGCAAGCATACAATTTAAGCACATAGACAGGTTTACAACATCATCAATACATATCATACACTATCAAGAGTTCACTACGATTATCGTAACATAAAAACCATAACCTACCTCCACCGAAGAATTTGGAATCCACAAGCAAATTCCCAAGCTTTGATATTCCCTATGCCTCTCGATCGATTTCTCCTTCTCTTTCTGTTCTTTCTCTTTTGTTTTATTCAAACCCTCTTTCCTTTACCCTAATTACAATATAATTAAGTGTAAAAGAGGACAATAAAACCCCCTAATTAACTTAAGGTTACTTCTTTTAACCCCTAAGTAATTAGACTTATAAATGTTAACCCTCAATCTTTATAATTAAGGAAAGAATAGTCAAAAACGACCCTTAAAACGTGTGGAGAAATCCTAAACTGTCTGGGACTGCGTGACCTGTGACGGGCCGTCATGCCTGCGACGGTCCGTCACGCAGGTCGTCGCACTGCCCAAAGTCCTATCGTCGCCACGGACACTGTGACGGTCCGTCACGCCTGTGACGGTCCGTCCTGCACGTCCGTCATGGCGGTCAGAAACTCGTTTCTCGAACCAAATTCTCAAACGTTGAAGTGTTTTGCAACGGAAACTCACGACGGTTCGTCGTGGGTGTGACGGCACGTCCTGCAGGTCCGTCACAATTTACAGAGAGTCGATTTTCAGTACCCAATTTCAGAATTTTAAGTGTCATGGGACGAAACATCCATGACGGGCCGTCGTGACTACGACGGTCCGTCACTACTTCCGTCGTCCCAGCCAGTTTTTCCAGAATTTCAATCTGCTGCTCAAAACGACTAAACAGGTCGTTACAATAGATACCAATTTACCCATCGTTCGTCCCCGAACGATCAAAAGAAGAAAAACAATGGCGAAAAGGAGTACCTGAATCTGTAAACAGATGTGGGTATTTTTCTTGCATATCTGCCTCCTTCTCCCAAGTAGCCTCTTCAACCGGTCGATTCTTCCATTGCACTTTGATGGATGCAATCTCCCTCGACCTCAGTTTGCGAACTTCTCTATCTAATATAGCAACCGGTTCCTCTTCATAAGTCAAGTTCTCATCCAACAAAACTGAATCCCAACGGATAATGTAGTTTCCATCTCCGTGGTATCTCTTCAGCATAGATACATGAAACACCGGATGCACTCCGGACAGCCCTGGGGGCAAGGCTAATTCATAAGCCACCTCCCCTATTCTCTTAAGCACTTCAAATGGTCCAATATACCTTGGACTTAACTTACCTCTTTTTCCAAACCGCATCACCCCTTTCATGGGCGAAACCTTCAACAAGACTTGTTCACCTTCCATGAACTCCAAGTCTCTAACCTTTCGGTCTGCATACTCCTTTTGTCTACTTTGAGCCGCCAAAAGCTTTTCTTGAATAGCTTTCACCTTCTCCATAGAATCTCTCAACAGATCAGTCCCCCAAGGTCTAACTTCAAAGGCATCAAACCAACCAATGGGAGATCTACACCTCCTCCCATACAATGCTTCAAATGGAGCCATGTCAATACTGGAGTGATAGCTATTATTGTATGAAAACTCTGCCAAAGGTAAAAAACTATCCCAATGGCCACCAAACTCTATCACACAGGCGCGAAGCATATCCTCCAAAACTTGAATCGTTCGCTCAGACTGACCATCTGTCTGAGGATGAAATGCAGTACTAAGGTCTAACCTAGTACCTAATTCAGCATGCAACGTTCTCCAAAACTTAGAAGTAAACTGCGTACCTCTATCTGATATAATGGAGAGTGGAACTCCATGCAACCGAACGATCTCTGAGATGTAGATCTTGGCTAACTTCTCTGCATTGTAGGTCACCTTGACAGGAATGAAGTGAGCGGACTTAGTTAACCTATCAACAATCACCCAAATGGATTCATACTTACCCAATGTCTTTGGAAGACCAACCACGAAGTCCATCGCGATTCTCTCCCACTTCCATTCAGGAATGGGCATCCTCTGAAGTGTTCCTCCGGGCCTCTGGTGTTCATACTTTACTTGTTGACAATTTGGACACTTGGCAACAAACTCAACAATATCTCGCTTCATTCTACTCCACCAGAAGTGTTGCTTTAGGTCGCGATACATCTTGGTTGCACCATGATGGATAGAATATCCGGAACTATGGGCCTCTGTCAGAATAGTGGTGATCAAATCATCGATGCGGGGTACACATACTCTTCCCTTAATCCTCAAAACACCTTCCCCATCGATTATTGCTTCCTTAGCCTCTCCTTGCAACACTTTATCTCGAATTCGCCTTAGTTTCTCATCGTCAAACTGTTTCCCCTTAATCTGATCAAGGAAAGAGGATTTTGCCTCTACACAAGCTAACAATCCTCCCTTCTCATTTATTTCTAACCTCATAAGGTCATTAGCCAAAATCTGCACTTCTCTAGCCAATGGGCGTCTAGAAGCTTGCAAATGAGCTAGACTTCCCATGCTTCTGGCCTTTCTACTCAAGGCATCTGCCAACATTCGCCTTCCCCGGATGATACAAGATAGTGATGTCGTAGTCCTTTAGTAGTTCCATCCATCTCCTCTGTCTCAAGTTCAAGTCCTTCTGAGTGAAGACATACTGTAGGCTACGATGGTCCGTATAGACTTCACACTTAACCCCATACAAATAGTGTCTCCATTGCTTTAGTGCAAATACTACTGCGGCCAACTCCAAATCATGGGTCGGATAGTTACGTTCATGCATTTTTAATTGCCTCGAAGCATAAGCAATCACATTCTTCTCTTGCATTAGCACTGCACCCAAACCCGAATAGGATGCATCACAATAGACAATAAAGTTTTTGCCCTCTACCGGCAAGGTAAGGATAGGCGCGGTAGTCAACAAAGTCTTGAGTTTCTGAAAGCTCTCCTCACACTCATCCGACCATACAAATGGAACGTTTTGCTTAGTCAAGTTCGTCAATTGGGAAGCAATAGAAGAGAATCCCTTGACGAATCGGCGGTAGTAGCTAGCTAAACCCACAAAACTCCTTATTTCTGACACGTTTGTAGGTCTTACCCAATTCTTTACCGTCTCAATCTTAGATGGATCTACCATCACTCCATCCTTAGAAACCACGTGCCCCAAGAAGGACACTGAATCTAGCCAAAACTCACACTTGGAGAATTTCGCATAAAGCTTTTTCTTTCTCAACAACTCTAACACCAATTTCAAATGCTCCTCATGTTCTTTCTTACTTTTGGAGTATATCAGTATATCATCAATAAACACAATCACAAAGAGATCCAAATATGGCTTGAAAATCCCGTTCATCAAGCTCATGAAGGCAGCAGGGGCATTAGTAAGACCAAACGACATTACCACAAACTCATAGTGCCCATACCTAGTTCGAAAAGCAGTCTTTGGCACATCCGTTGCTCGTATTTTCAGTTGGTGATAACCGGACCTCAAGTCAATTTTAGAGAAGACACAAGCACCTTGTAACTGATCGAACAAGTCATCAATGCGAGGAATGGGGTACTTGTTCTTAATAGTTACCTTGTTCAACTGTCGGTAATCTATGCACATTCGGAAACTCCCATCTTTCTTCTTCACAAACAAAACCGGAGGACCCCAAGGAGATGCACTTGGTCTAATGAAGCCTTTGCTCAACAACTCTTGAAGTTGAGCCTTTAATTCTCTTAACTCCGCGGGAGCCATTCTATACGGGGGTATAGAAATGGGGCGAGTACCGGGTTCCAAATCAATGCAGAAGTCTATATCCCTATCTGGTGGCATACCGGGAAGATCTGCAGGGAACACATCCAAAAACTCACAGACTACCGAAACTGACTCAATCGATGGTACTTGAGTAGTGTCATCCTTAAGATGTGCCAAGAAAGCTAGACAACCCTTACTAACCATCTTCTTAGCACGAATAAAGGAGATGATACGCACCGGATTGGGAGTGTAGTCACCCTCCCATACTAACTGATCTGCCCCAGGCTTGGCTAACGTCACTGTTTTAGCATTACAATCCAAAATCGCAAAGTTTGGAGAAAGCCAAGTCATACCCAGAATTACATCAAAGTCACCCATTTCTAAAATAACCAAATCCACATAAGTGTTGCTCCCCACAAAATTCACCAAACAAGACCTATACACTTTTTTCGACTATCACAGACTCACCCACCGGAGTAGAAACACGAATAGGCATGTCAAGTAATTCACAATGTAAATTTAGACCGTTAGCAAATGATGAAGATACATAAGAAAACGTGGAGCCAGGGTCAAATAACACAGATGCCATGCAATCACAAACCAAAAGATTACCTGTGATAACAGCATCAGACGCCTCCGCTTCAGATCTCCCAGGGAAAGCATAACAATGGGCCCCATTATTCGTCTGTCCGTTGCCCCTACCATGTTGTGTAGTAGTGGCTCTGTTTTGCCCTTCACCTCTGCCGTTTTGGTGACCACCATTACCTCGGCCACCACGCCCTCCAGAAAAACGGCCTCTACCATGACCGCCCCTACCTCTAGCTATCTGGGGTCGGTAACTCTGGTTTGGACAGTACCTCTTAATGTGTCCAATCTCTCCACACCCATAACATTCTCTGGGTTCACGCGTCGGCCTCTCAGAGAAGTGTTGACCGTTCTGAGGTGGACCCCCAACTACAGTCTGTAGTGAAGACTGTATTGGTCGATTTGAGTGACCTCCGGAGTTCTGTCCTCTAGAATAAGAACCATTATACTCACCTCCCCTTCGGAACCTCTTTGATGTCGATGTCGTGGTGAAGTCATCTGGTTTCACTCCTTCCACCTCAATCACAAAGTCTACCACCTCTTGGAAGGATGTTGCTGTTGCCGCTATCTGTAAGGCTGAAATCCGCAATTCTGACCTCAACCCCTTCACAAAACGGCGGATCCGTTCTTGTGGACTGAAACAGAGTTGGGTGGCGTATCTGGATAGTGCGCGAAATTTAGCCTCATATGCATTAACCGTCATTCTACCTTGCTCCAGACTCAAGAATTCATCCCTCTTTCTATCTCTCAAAGTCCTTGGGATGTATTTCTCCATGAATAGGGTAGAGAATGATTCCCAAGTCATAGGTGGTGCCTCTGTTGGTTGACACTCAACATGTGAACGCCACCACATTTTGGCGTTACCTTGGAACTGATAGCTCACGAACTCGACACCAACCTCTCTACTATCCCCATCTTGTGTAGTAGCTCATGACAGTCAACCAGAAAATCATAAGCATCCTCAGATTCTGCACCCTTGAAGACTGGAGGTTTCAATTTCAAGAACTTACTAAAAAGTTCGTGTTGATCGTTTGTCATAATAGGCCCAGTAGTCAGACGTGGAAAGGTGCCTATTCCCAATGTTGCATCCATGCGGGGAGCCATAGTAGCCGCATGTCATATTTCTGAAACCGGAGGTGTTGGTGCAGAAACCACTGGAGGTGCTTGACCCTGATCAGACAACCCGCTAAGATAAGCAAGTACTTGGTTGATCATCTCTGGGGTAGGTTGGGGTGGCATTTCCTCATTCTGCCCTTGTTCGGTTTCCCCTTCCTCACCCTCTCTTACTGCATCCTCAGTCGGTGGAGGAGTCACCGCCCTAGTATCAGATGGGCTAGGGGCTCGTCCTCTTCCTCTAGAGGACGTCCTCCCACGACCTCTTCCACGGCCTCTTGCCGCTGTTCCTCCTCGAGCCACAGCCCCAGTGGCTGGCTCAGTAGTTTCATGTCTTTCCGTTGTCGCTGCTGGTGCGGTCGTTGCTCTAGTTCTAACCATCTGCGAAATAGAATGAAGATGGTCAGATACCAATTTGTATCACCTAGATACCAATTGGACTCAAGTAGTAGCACGAAAGAAAGAATGAAAGAATGGAATTTTCCTAAAGTCTTATAGCCTCTCAAGGAAAAGTAAAGGCGTCCCCCTACCGTTCCTTAAGACTCTACTAGACCTGTTCTTGTGTGATGAGACCAATGAACCTAATACTCTGATACCAAGTCTGTCACGACCCAAATCGGGGACGCGACTGGCACCCACATTTACCCTCTTATGTGAGCGAACCAACCAATTTAACCCTTAACATTTTAATACAATATCGACAAAAGAAATGCGGAAGACTTAACTCATTAATAAAAACAAATCAAAAACTATTATTATTATCCCCAAAATCTGGAAGTCATCATCACAAGAACATCTATCTCAATTTACTAATCTAAGAATGTCTAAAAAGCTAAAAACAAGTAAAAACTAGTCCATGCCGGAAGTTCAAGGCATCAAGACTTGAAGAAGAAGATCCAGTCCAAGCTAGACGCATTAGCTCACCCTGAATTTCCGATGGAGTGAAGACTGGCTTGATCTACTGCTGAGTCGAAGTTGACGGAACGTTGCTGCATAACACAAATAACAAGAGGAAAACATAAAAGTAGGGGGGTCAGTACAACCACACGTACTGAGTAGATATCATCGGTTAACTCAAAATAGGCGATAATACATATCAAGTAATATTATAAATCAACTATAAACTCAACATGTAGCAACAAGTAGTATAATCGTCAATAAATACCATCAAGTTCATCCATGAGGACTCAAGCCTCAATACCATACTCATTTGGGGATTAAGTTCATTATGTTGAGTATATTAACATCTTTCGAGATTCATTATCTTTCTTCCTCTTGTGTCGGTACGTGACACTCCGATCCCCTACTACTATGTGTCGGTACGTGACACTCCGATCCCCTATATGTGTCGGAACGTGACACTCCGATCCCCTATATGTGTCGGAACGTGACACTCCGATCCCCTATATGTGTCGGTACGTGACACTCCGATCCCCTATATGTGTCGGAACGTGACACTCCGATCCCCTATATGTGTCGGTACGTGACACTCCGATCCCCTACATCTACGTGTCGGAACGTGACACTCCGATCCTCATATTCATTCTATCCTGGTACCGGAACGTGGCACCCGATCCTCATATTCTATCCTGGTGTCGGAACGTGACACTCCGATCCTCATATTCTATCCTGGTGTCGGAACGTGACACTCCGATCCTCATATTCATTCTATCCTGGTACCGGAACGTGGCACCGATCCCCTAATTCATCAAGCCTTCTTTTACACTAAGGCATCATCAATCTTATATATAATTTATCAAGCCTTCTTTCATATTAAGGCATCATCAATCTTATTATATAATATATTAAGCGAATTAGGGTTCTTTCAAGATTTGAGATTCAATAGCTTCATCATGCTTGTTAATTCATCACAATTTCATAATCATAATCATGCAAGCATACAATTTAAGCACATAGACAGGTTTACAACATCATCATACATATCATACACTATCAAGAGTTCACTACGATTATCGTAACATAAACCATAACCTACCTCCACCGAAGAATTTGGAATCCACAAGCAAATTCCCAAGCTTTGATATTCCCTATGCCTCTCGATCGATTTCTCCTTCTCTTTCTGTTCTTTCTCTTTTGTTTTATTCAAACCCTCTTTCCTTTACCCTAATTACAATATAATTAAGTGTAAAAGAGGACAATAAAACCCCCTAATTAACTTAAGGTTACTTCTTTTAACCCCTAAGTAATTAGACTTATAAATGTTAACCCTCAATCTTTATAATTAAGGAAAGAATAGTCAAAACGACCCTTAAAACGTGTGGAGAAATCCTAAACTGTCTGGGACTGCGTGACCTGTGACGGGCCGTCGTGCCTGCGACGGTCCGTCACGCAGGTCGTCGCACTGCCCAAAGTCCTATCGTCGCCACGGACACTGTGACGGTCCGTCACGCCTGTGACGGTCCGTCCTGCACGTCCGTCATGGCGGTCAGAAACTCGTTTCTCGAACCAAATTCTCAAACGTTGAAGTGTTTTGCAACGGAAACTCACGACGGTTCGTCGTGGGTGTGACGGCACGTCCTGCAGGTCCGTCACAATTTACAGAGAGTCGATTTTCAGTACCCAATTTCAGAATTTTAAGTGTCATGGGACGAAACATCCATGACGGGCCGTCGTGACTACGACGGTCCGTCACTACTTCCGTCGTCCCAGCCAGTTTTTCCAGAATTTCAATCTGCTGCTCAAAACGACTAAACAGGTCGTTACACTATTGAAACATCACACTATTTATTGAAAAAATCACACTATTTTGGTATCAGAGCCTTAGATCTAAAAGACCTTATATGAAAAAAGATTATTTTAGAAAAACATTTCTTACCATAGAACTTTGTTTTATAATAGACAACATTTAAAAATAGTTAGATTATATAAAAAATCCTTAGAAAGTCATTTATTTACATTAAAATAAAGATTATCTTTAACTTATACATATAAAAATTCCGTAAAGACACTTAGAGAAACTCTTAGACAATCTCAACAAAAAATTAGTGAAGAATTAAATCAAGTAGAATTTGAAATAAAAGAAGTAAAAGAAAGAATAAAAACAATTAAAAATAATCCTTATTACTATAATTCGATAGGATAATATATGAGAAGACCATATAAAAATACTAGAGAATATAAAAAGACTAAAAGAGAATTACAAGACTTATATGTAAAAGCAGATACATTACTAAAAGACCTAAAAATTACAAGCTTTAAAAAGGAAATAACTAATAAATTAGATTATATATTTTTCTTAGCTAAAACTTAGAACAAAAATTAATAAAACATCTTAGATCTAGAAATATTTCAATCAAAAATACTTTATGAGAAATCTTCCATTTGCTAGAAGTATAAGATTTGAATTTTGGATATTATATAGAGATATAGAACAAAAGAAAAGATTACAAAGAATAGAAAAATCTATAGAATATATATATATATATATATATATATATATATATATATATATATATATATATTATATATATATATATATATACGAAAACGAATTTTTTTTATACCAAACGCCTTTTATTTCGAAAAAACTATAAATAACGAAGAATATATAAATGCTTTAAAATGGGAATTACAACATACTAGTAGTGTTATAGATAATTACAATAAAAGAATAAAAAAAAATTATGAATATTATTACCCAACGACTTTAGGATAAAATAAAAATAGTAAAAATAGCTTCATTAAAAAACATAGAATACTTAAACTTACAAATATATATAGAAAAAAGATTTCAAAGAATAAAATCAGACAATCTAATTAAGTGTAACTTTGAGAAAGGAAATCATTGCTTACATACAGAAGACGCTCAATATAATACTTTAATAGATTTGATAATTAATCTCAGTGAAAAAATAAAAGAATCAAACAACAAAATTATAAAAATATTAAGTGAACAAGAAGAAACGCAAAATAAACAAAAACAACTCTTTAGTAAGATAGAAAATAATTTAGATTACCTCAAGGAACAAGGAGTAGATTTAAGTAAAAAATTAAACGAGTTAAAAAATAAATCTAAAGAAGAAATTAGTAATACATTAATAATAAAAATACAAGAAATAAAGACAGAATTAACATCAATAAAAGAAATAGTTCTTTCATGATAGATTTAGTAGAATCAGAAACACATAGAGAAGCAATCAAACTAATAGAAAAAAGAATACCCCTTCCATTAGATTATAAAGAATTTAATCCACCGTCAAAATCAGATCAAATTATTATACAACAGAACAATATAATAATAGCACTTTTACTACAACTAAATAATAAGATAGATAAAAACTTTAAAGAAAAATTAGAAAGTAAAAATATAGATACAACTGGAATAGAAGAATTAATAGAAAAATTAAATAAAATAGAAATTACTCCTCAAAAAGAGAAAATAATTAAAAAACAGAAAAAATGGATATTTTTCCAAGTAGATCAAGAGATAAAGGACAAGAAAGACCAAGACCAAGTTACTCCCAGAATATGATAAGCAATAATTTTTTGTCAAGAATATTAAATAGAAAGACAAAGGAAGAAAATAATCAACAATTAGAAGAAATAATAGATACAGATAAAGATATACAAATCTTCCAACAAAATCAATTAAATTTATTAAATCCAAAAGTTTTATATAATACAAACTCAAAATCTCAACTACATAGACATTATAGAGAAGAACAATTATCAGTATTAAGAAAAAACTTTGTATCTCTACCACTCATAAACGCTGAATCTGTAAAAGAAATAAAACTTGTTAAAAAAGACTTAATGCATATAGGATTAATAGTTATAGGAATTAAAGGATTAACTAGAAAAAACTCGGGAACAAAGACATTAATTACAATATATGATAATAGTTGGTCAGACATAAAAAAGGCAATTATAGGATTAACAGAAGTAGATATGACTAATAATGGAGAAATTTTCTACATAAGTCCAGATTTTATGATGAATTTAAATGAATTTGGAAACAAAATAAGAATAGGAATACAAACTAAAGGATATGAAGAGATGCATAGTGAAAAAAAATTATTAATGTGTGTATGATTTTTAGGAAAAATGACAGCTAATAGTAATACTAGATTTAAATTACAAATAAAAGATGTAGTAGAAGTAATGGGAAATAAGGGGATAAAATTAATAAAACCTATAAAAATAAGTCCTGAAGAATATGCAGGATTAGAATGGAAATTAGGAGATTTTAAAGAAACAGAAGCATTAATACCAGATGTTCATTTAATATATACAAATTCTAAAGGAGAACCTTCAATTAGATTTACAGTTTACAATTATGAAGCTCAAAAAGACTTTGAAGAAGAAAGTGTTGTAGAAGAAATGCCTTTAGAAGGAATGAATATAGAAATAATATTAGAAGAAGATTTTGCAGTAGATTTGGCTATAGAAAAAGCCAAAGAAATAAGTAAAAACAACAAGAATAGACTATTTACATGCAAAGGATGTAAATTAAAAGACTTAAATTTAGAACAAACAATATCTCATTTTAAAATATGTGAACAAAGAACTGATAATAAAGGATATAGATTAGAAAAGAGTTGACAAGATAAATTAGAAAAAAGTAATAATATAATGACACAAATACAAGATAATGATAGTGAAATATCTGAGTTAGAATCTATACTAAGTCAAAAAGAATTAATGGAAACAACAAGTTCTAGTAGTCCATTTCAAAGAACAAATGAACAAGGATATACTGCAGATAATATCACAGGAAATATACCACGTAGAAGAGTATATAGACAAGGAGATACCCCAATAACAGAAGTTAAACCTATGGGGAAAAGAATGCCTATAGAAGAACCAATAATACTCCAAGAGGGAGGAAGTAAAGGAAAAATTTTAAATATAGCGGCACATGATCCACAAAAATGGAATTCAGTAATAGATTTATGGAAAGGAATAGTAGTAGCAGATTTTATAAAAAATTATACAGAAACTGATGCTGAAACCATGTATAAATACTTAGAGACATTCCTAGGAGAATCAACCAAAGCTCTATGGGAAGCTTATAAAGTAGAATTCCCATCAGAATTTCAGTATTTAGTATCATTAGGACCAAACCCATATAATTTTACAAATAAAATACATACATTAATAACAGGAGAAGATCCAAATAGCGGATTAGTAGCCTTACAACGAAATGCAGTAATAAAACTAGAACAATTAAGTATAAGTAATTGGTATTATATAAAGAAATTCTTAAATAATTATTTCTATTATTGTACAATTAGTGAAAATGGCTTTGACCAAGATTTAGGTAAAAAATTATTTAACAAACTACCAGGAGCTTTAGGAAGAGAAATAGAAGAAAGATGGATTAAAAGAGAAGGAGTAGCACAAAACCCTCAAGCAAAGTGGTCAATAGGACATAGAATACAACATATAATGGAAATATTACAAGAAAAATGTACTATTTACAAATACAAAAACAATTAAAGCAAAATGAAATGAATTTCTGTAAAGATATAATATATACAACCCAAAATTATGATAAAAATCAATATAAAAAAGAAAAAGTATAAAAAATATAACCCACAAAACAATAAGAGATATAATAAAAAAGGATATTTTCTTAGAAAATCTTCAGCAAGAAAATCATATTTAAATAGGGATAGACATGTTAGAAAATATAGAACAGATAGAAATTATAAAATAAGTTAGAATGTTTTACATGTGGAAGTATAGAACACTTAGCAAATACTTGTCCTAAAAGATATAATGCAAAGACTAGAAGTGCTTAATTAGTAGAAGAATTTAACGAAGCATTATTAAATGTAGATGAATATATGTCAGATAATGAAAGCATCTACTCTATCGTAAGTATTGATATAGATGAAAATAACAAAGAAGAAGATTCTTCCAATTCAGAAGGAGAAGAATTAATTAATGAAATAGGAATAGAAAATTTAAATATAGATGACTTAAAATTAAATTTTATGAATATAATAGAATGTGAACATAATTTTGAAAAAAATACAGGATTAGATAGCAATCCATGCAACTGGTGTAAATGGTATCCAAGTAAAAATAAAAGAGCTAAATGTAATAAATGTTTTATAGAAGGATGCATAAGCTGTATAGAAACACAATTAGGAATAATAACTCAGAAAAAGAAGGAGATACATACAAATGAACCTCTAATAAATTTAAAAGTATTAGTATTAGAAGCAAAAGTTAAAGAATTAGAAGAAAAAATAGTAAGATTAGAAAAAGGAAAAAATATTGAACAAGAACTACTACTAGATAATCAAGAATTAATGAATGAAGAATCTAATACTTTAATATGTAATGAAGATGAAAATACAAATACTGTTAAAATATTAGCAAAACTTCAAATTGAAAAATATGAAATAGAAACTTTAGCATTAATAGATTCAGGATGTACCAAAAGTATTTTAAATAAAAAAATTGTACCTCCAAAATTAATAAAAACTTTAGAAAAACCACTTGCAACTATGCAAATGGATGGAACACATAATATATATAGATATTATATAGATAAAGCTGAAATAAGTTTTTTAAATACTTGTTCAGAATTCTATAAACCTACCTATAGGATGGATAAAATATGGGTACGAGATTTAGATATAAGAGTAGATTTTGTGTTAGGACTAGATTTTATACTATACAATAAAGGAGGAACTTTAATAACGAAAGATGGGATACTTTTCATGAAAAATATCACTTATACTTCAGTCTTAACTAAGAAAATTGACACTAAAGTAAGACATAAAGAAAAATGTTGCGACAATTGTGAAAATAATATACAATGTACTAAAACGGAATGTAATACATTATACGAGAATATAGTAGAGATAGTTAATAAAAACTATGTTTTAATAGAAATAGAAACATAATTATATAATTTTAAGACATGAATTCAGCAAATAGGACAAATAAAGAACCAACGAGATCTTGATAATATAGTAAATTTTTTAGATCAAATAGAAATAATAGGAGAAAAACCTTTAAAACATTGAGAGAATAATCAAATAGTATGTAAGTTAGATATAATAAACCCAGAATATATAATAAAAACAGCTTCAATAGAAGCTACAAATCAAGATCAAGAAGATCTTAAAATACAAATTAAAGAACTATTAGAATTAGGAGTAATAAGAAGATCTACTTCAAAACATAGATCTGCAACATTTATGGTAAGAAATCATAGTGAAATAGTTAGAGGAAAAGCTAGAATGGTTATAAATTGCAAAAGACTAAATGATAATACTAGAACTGATGGTTATAAATTACCAGACAAAACAGAATTAACAAATAGAATCCAAGGAAAAATAATTTTTAGCAAATTTGATTGTAAGTCCGGATATTGGCAGATAAAAAAATGCACCCAGATAGTATAGAATGGACAACTTTTACCTGCCCTGAAGGACATTTTGAATGGTTAGTTATGCCATTCGGGTTAAAAACCACACCTCCAATATTCCAAAGAAAAATGGATCAAATATTTGGAGAATATAAAAAATTTGTTTTAGTATATGTAGATGATATTCTAGTATTTAGTAAAAATATAAAAGAACACTTAGGACATTTACAAACTGTTTTTAGACTATTTGTTAATAATGAAATAATAATTATCAAAAAGAAAATAGAATTATGTAAAAACTATATAAACTTTTTAGGGATTACTTTAGGAGAAGGAAATGTTAAACTACAACCTCATATAGCTAAAAAAGCTCTAGATATGCCAGATAAATTAAATAATTTAAAAGATTTACAAAAAATTTCTAGGTATAATTAATTATGCAAGACCTTTTATTAAAGATTTAGGAAAAATAGCAGGACAATTATACTCTAAGACAGGAACTAAGGGACAAAGAAATTTTAATATTGAAGACATAAAATTAGTACAAAAAATAAAAGAAAAAAATAAAAAATATTCCCGATCTTAATATGCCATTAGAATCAGACTATTTAATAATAGAGACAGATGGAAGTTTTGAGGGATGGGGTGCAGTATATTAATCAAGACCACATAAATACAGTTCTAAACAAGAAGAAAAAATATGTGCTCATCAAAGTGGAAAATTCAAAGAAAAGGGTAATAAAGCTAGTATAGATGTTGAAATTTTAGCTGTAATATATGGTTTAAATAGTTTTAGAATTTATATTCTAAATAAACCAGAAATATTAATAAGAACAGATTGTGAAGTTATAGTAAAATTTCATCAAAAAATTAATGATAAAACTAGTAGTAGAAGAAGATGGCTAAATTTTTTAGATACTATATCAATTTATCATTCTATAATTTTTGTGCATATCAAGGGAAATGATAATAGTATTGCAAATGAACTAAGTAGATTACTGATCAAAGTTTAAATTTTACAGAATGAGACCTCTACTATCAGACAAAGGTCAAAGGGTTCAACCTTCAACCTCAGGTTTGACAGACTCTTACAAACAGACAATGTTAGTAAATTTGCATTTTAAACCTCTAGATAAAATTGATGATGTTAGAATAGAAAGACTGCAGTTTGGACAACAAAATTTAATAGCATACGAGCCGTCTAACTGGACATTCAGACATTTATCTAACTGTCAATTAGACAAACAACAAACATGCCTTATAGACAATATATGGATAACTCATAATAAAAAAGACACTAAATATGTAATTGCAGTTTTAAATGCTTTAGGATATTATTTTACTAGCAAAAATAAAGAAAATAGATTCAAATATTATGTAGTAATTCATGGTAAAACAAATGATGTTTTTCAGACATGGATAGAAGTTTTAGACTCTATTAAAGGTTTTCAAAAACCTCTTTTTAAAGGTTTTAATGATTTTACAGAAGCTTTAGAGGAATATTAGGGCCAAATTACTATATTTCTCCAGCCCTTAGACAAAACCCAGACAAAACTCCACAATACAACATCCAAAAAGACACAGATAAAGTAATATTTTGTGATCATTGCTCATCCATGACCGAAGCATTCAAAAGGCTAAATTTGAGAAATGAAGCCCTAATGCAAGAAAATGTCAACCTCAGAGAAAGACTCCAAAGAATGGAAAGCAAAAGTAAGACTAAACCAGATGTACAAACTCAGACAGATATACAGGGTTCTCCATCCCAAATAAAAATGGACGAGATGGGTGTGCATTTCCCACTTAATGTTAAGAAATCCACTGTATCGGATGAAGATACAACTAGTCCGGTTCAAACGGTAGCCGGTAAAGACTTCTCAAACCCGCTGATGGCTGTCACTTTGCCAAAAAGTGAAAAAGATGAAGATTCATCTTCTAGAAGGAGGTTACCACTTTCATTTAACCAGACTATTAGACAAAAAATTAAAAAATCCCAAAAAAATAAAGATCTAGAATCCCTTATAACCCAAACTGTAGAAAAATTACTTAAACAAAAACAAGAAAAAGATAAACATATAAACTCAAGCCCAATACAAAGCCCAAGACACGTTAAGCTCTAATTTCACCTATTCGTTTTCGTTAGACTCTAACTTGGTTTGCTAGTTCTCCGGGTTGTTACATCTCATTCTTCGAGGACTAATGACATGTTTATCTTTATCATTTTTAGGCTTTAGTTTCAGTTTTGCTAGATCTAGTAGGGGCATGTCCCATCATTTCCAGTCAGTTTAGCTTATTCCAGACATAGTTAGATTTAAATTAACATTCAAATTTGATATTTCTCTTGTATTAAACTCTACGATTTGATAAATTTAGTTTTTGTCATCATTTTCATGATATTTTAGTTTCCGCATCAGTATTATTATTCTTTGTATGCTCATGTCATGCCAACAGTGTTAGCTTGGGATCACTTGTGATCCTAGGTCCCGTATCCGCGTCTCAGGGGTAGATGGTCTAATTACCACCTGATGTTTTTTTTACTTCTATTATTTTATAAGTTCTTTTTTTTTATTATTCTAAATATCGTAAAAGTTTGTTATTATTTTATATTATTATATTTCATTTTCTCCTTGTTTTCAACCTTACTTTACGTGATTCTATGTAATTTTCTTGTATTATCTATTTCTTTATGTCATGCTTATTTTCTCATTAGCATAATTTTATTAGTATTCTAATTTTTAAATTAAAATAAGATTTATGGTTAAGTAAAGTTATCGACTTACGTTTTCTTTATTAAGAAAAAATAAAAATAAATCATATTTATTGCTATGTTGAAATTTGTTATAAGAGTATTATGTTAAATATTTTGTTTTGAATTTATAACTTATGTTATATTTTCAGTTCATTTGTTTTAGTAATATTGAATTTACATTGCACGTCATTTTCTAATTAGACTTGATAGATTATATTTTTGTCAAATATTCAATAATTTATGATATTATACTTATATATTATTCTTTTTATCAAACATGCATTTCACGATGTTCATAGAAACAACATACTTTTAGTTGTTATGATAAATTCAAATGAAATATTTTGATTTAAAAAAATATAAATCAATTATTTTTTCATAATATTAGCTACAGAAAATATGTTTATTAATTATATATATTTTTAAAAAGAATATATATCTTGAATATTTTATTTAATGTCATTTATAAAGTTTCTTATTTGTCTAGTAAAATTTTAGACAATTAATTTTTATTTTTAAAACTTATTATAATTTATAATTGCAATGTGCATCCAAAGAGAACATGTATAATTACTCTGTGGCATCCAAACAGGACGTGTATAATTACACCGTGACAATCAAATAAGTCAGTGTAATTACTTATTAACGTAATTACTAGGTTAATAATTACTACCCTAGTAATTACACCAATTCCAACTATTAAGTGGTTTTCCAAACAGACCCTAAGTAATATATTCAATTAATGGAGAAGAATTCATCATTGGGTGACACACCCTTATAAAGAAGACCCTTAATTGAAATTGTTGTAAACATTAATCAGTGCAAAGATTTTCCTCTGTCGCTAGCTTTAGAGAATGAGATTTCGTGGTGTTTAGAGTTTTGGTGAAAGTCGAAGATGCAATAGTCATGGCATTCCGTTGTCAAATTTGGAGAAGTTTTAAAGAAAAAGAAATGAAAAAATGGAAAAGAAAGAGAAAAGGTGAAGATGAATATATATATATATATATATATATATATATATATATATATATATATATATATATGTATATATATATAAAGAATAATTAATTTTTTTAATATATAAAAGGATAATATAATTAATATTTTTAATATAAAAATGGGTAATATTACGTCGTATTGTGTTGATGACTATCTAATACGAATTTGGGCATGAGTTTGTAGGGATAGATATTTCACATTTAAAAGGTTTAGGGGTTATAGAATTTCCGTAAAAAATAAATGCATAGTTAAAAATTCGGTAATAAGTTGGGTGTGTGTGTGCGCTTTTTGGCCATTTTCAATAGTGCATCTAGCCTCACTCTTACCAGTCCCCACTGTGGCGCAGACTCGTAAGTCTTCTTCCCCGAATTCGAATTCATTTCCAATTTAGCGTAAATTTCTACATAAAATTGTGTTTCTATTGATTTTGTTGCTGCAGAAAATGGGGAAAATTTTAGGAATTTTGATTCTAGCGTTGTGTGCATTGATCTGTGAAGCTGCAATTTTCAGACCTATTTCAGATTCTCACCGATCTGCTGCGTTGGAGTTGCTTACACCCAAAGATGGATCTTTTACTAGGTTTGATTAAACCCTCACTAAACCCCCTTTATTCTCAGCCTGCAAATTAGTGATTTTGGATGTGTTGAGTGTGTCATGTTATAATGTTTGAATAAGGAGATATAGTTGAAGGGTTTCTGAATTTTTGAACATTGGCTTGTTAGTTGTACAAATTTGATCATGATGATTATAAAGCTAAGATTTTTTTTTTTTGTGTCAGATCTCTTTCCCTTGTTGACCTGTATTTACTCGTCCAGTTTGAGTACTATTGCCCCCCAATATGGTGATTTGATTTTTTTTATTAGGATTTTGTTGCTCTTGGAATATTATTTTGGGGCATTGCAAGAGCATAGCTATACTAGTTTTAGTTTTTGGGTCGTTGGTGGAGGGAAGTTGTTGGGGCTTGGATTTGAAGTGGACAAGGATAATCCTAGGAATTGATCATCCACTTACAATCTGAATAGAAGTAAATGAACCTACAAAGATATCTTGTGTTTTGTATATGGATATTGGTCTTCTGTTGAGAAGGTCATATAACTAAAATGACATTTATAGTGGACTATAAAATCAAATATCCAGGATAATTAGGATTAGTGAAATTAAGTGCAGGACAATGAGATAAAACAAGAGATTTTAGAATTATGAACCTCATCTTACTCTTTATTTCTTTTTAAATTGTGTGTATTATATAGATGCATGTTCAATCCAAAGAAGAAGAGGAAAAAAGAAGAACAATTGTGAGAATCTTTGAGTCCACAGAAGCACATATGGAAATTGTAGATATCTTAAAAAGTTGCAGTTGCATGTTTCACAAGTACGAATAATTTATATATATGCAAAAATTATGTTCGAGCCCAGAAGAATTGTGAGAATATATAATTCTGAGCAATATATGTAAGTCATTGTGAGAATTGTAATTAACTGAGGAGGAAAATTTCACAAGTCCGAAAGCTAACTTGTGAACCCAAGTCTAGTATTCAAGTGGAGAAGGTTAGAGGGGTGCGCGCGATACTGACATAGTTTCGAAGCTAGTATTAACGTATTTCTTGGTTACCAAAAAACTCAATTGAGGAGGAATAGTTGGTGTTAAGTGTCTTACATTGGTTTCGGGATGTGCTGTTTGCTTCCTTATATGGTCTTGGGAAATCCTCACCTCATAAGCTAGCTTTGGGTGAGTTAGGCAAAGGTTCCATTTTCTCAATATGATAGCAGAGGCAGACCCATTCATATTATTAGTTTGTCCCCCATGTTAACTTCTCCATGCTCCAAACTTCCGAACGTCAAATGCAGGGTCTGTAAAGTGTCCTATATTAGTTGAGGGAATGAGTTGTATCCCTATATGATCTTGAGCAATCCTCTCCTCAAAAAGCTACCTTTTGTTGAATTAGGACCAAGGTTCGTTTCCTAGACAGTTTGGTCATTGGCAATCTCCATATGTTGCTAAAAGGTATCTGTTAAACTCTTCTTGCAGCTCCTCTACAAGAAATACAGGGGTAAGAAGGAAACAATTATTGGCACCTCATTGTACGATTCTTATCAGAATCTGTGATAGCCTGGGATGAACACAATTTTATGTTCACTGTGCTCTCTATATTAAAATTTTGTTGCTAGTCACCAATTTCAAAATTGTTTAGTTGCACTCTTTGTGTGTTTACAAACTTATAGTCATAGCTTATATTTGTGGTATATCTTGAAATTTCAATTGCATCTATCTGGCGGTTGGTAATTTTACCTCTCTCCAGCCTTAAAGAAACATACGAGGCCTTAAGGACATTTAAGGTTCTTGGGATTGGACATCAGTTTGACATCAAGGCGAAGTCATGTAAATCAGTGGTGGATACTGTTGGGTCTCCATCTTCCACATTGAAGGATTTGTTCCAAGCATTGGAAGTAAATGGGATATTGAAGTGCGAGCTTAGCAAGGAGATTTTTGCTGTATGTTTAAGCTTACTGCTAATCTGATTTATGGTTATTCTTTTTAGTACATAATATTTATCTATATCCTCCTTTTTTCTGCTACTGCTGTGTATGTGTGAAGGGCATAACTTCAAGACTTAAGGATTCTGTGAACACTGCCAGCTCGCTTCTGGACTACTACTATTCAATTGGTAGTTTAGTTCTTATCAAGGTAATGCAACAAGGAGCAATGTCTCATACTTTCTTTTATATTGACCTGACTTAGCTGATACTCCTTCTCATGCTCTCAACCCCTTGAAAGAATGTAAACAAAACCAGATTTTTATAAAGAAAAGCTGAAGCTTCTCAGTAATATAGAGTAGGCAATATCTGTGAATGTGTTTCATAACGAGTTGAATTTTGGCAAGATTGTTTTTCTGTTCTTACCTTGTCATTGTTCCTCTGTAGGGTCAAACTTCTGAAGTTGATGTACATCTTGGAGGTGCTGATTCAGTTTTCCGTGCCATAAAGGTTTCTAACTGCACTTGCTGTTATCATTTACATGTTGTTGCTCAATATTTGTTTCTGTAATATTTGGTATAAGAATGCATAAGGGACGCTTGAGAACTCTTGGCAGGCTCTTAGCCAAAGTGATGGAAGATGGCGCTACAGCTCCAATAATCCCGAGTCTAGTACATTTGCTGCAGGTGATTATTTTCTCTAGAAGACAATAGTTTTGCATTATATTACAAAAACAATTGGCTATCTGTAAACATGAGTCCCTAAGGTGCCCCCTCTTCTTGTTTGATTGCTGTATTTTTTGTTATTATTTTCCTGGTTTAAATATTCCTTTACAGGAATTGCACTTGAGAGCCTGGCTGGTGTCATTTCATTAGCATCTTCTGAGATCGATCATTCTCTGGTGAGTGACACTTGTCCTTCCTACTGATCAATTCCCGAGAACATTAATTTGTACTTTGGTCACCGGTATTTTATGTAAAATCATTCACTTCAGTAAGCACTAAATTCCTCCTTATCACTGTAATTGAAGGCTCACATAAGCCCAGAAACTAGGTATAGCACAGGCTGGGTGCTTTGCCTTGCTTAAGGCAGCTCCATGTAGACGTGAAGATGCTAAGATGTGCGTTTCGGCACTATGGATATGAATCTAGAAACTTAGTATAATTACTTATAATTTGAATTAAATGTTTACATTGTTTCAACCTGATGGCTTTGGTCCTGAGGTAAGTGCACAACGTGTGTGGGTTAGGTGCACGTCGCGAGTTCATTATCATCTATTAACAAAAACATGGTATTAAAGTGGAGAAGTGGAGTAATTGTCGCCCTTGATAATTTCTCGTTGCCAAAAAGAATATTTTATTTAATTGCAGTTTTTTTCAGTTCTTTTGTCTATAAAAGCAGTGTTTTGTTCTTCATTCTTTATTAAGTTGAGTTTATGTGTTTATGTGTAATGCGTATGTAATTATGTATGTGTGTATAATGTATGGACGCATGCATGCATGTATGTGGAGTCCATCCGTATTTGCTAGAGTACCACTTCAATTGTGCTTTTTGTTAAAGCCACAACAGATTTTGATGCAATTTGATGCATTTCTATGCTTTTCTGCTTTGTCACCTACATTTCACGGAAACCCCTACCACATTTATGTGCATGCCTCTTTTTTTTTTTTTCTGGATAACATAGAAATTCCAAGGTAAATAGCAGTATAGCACAAGGTTCAAAATTCGGTGGATAATGGGCCCATCCTCTACCCTTCAGCCTCCAAATACCAGACAAAAATATCTAACGTGCACCTAAACCACACCTTAGAAGCTACGGTTTTATAACTACACCGAAGTCGTGGAGGCACATGCATACTTCTTTTGAATGAGCATTTTGCTTTGGAAATATGGGATCCTGTTGGAATACTTGATATTGAGATTCACTTTGCAGTTCAAGTTTAGCTGTTTCTTTTTTACAGCATAGCTGTTTATGGTTCAAGACACTGCTCATTTTGTTTCAGTTCATTTGATGGTGTTGAATGTGAGATTCCTTACAGCTATCATTGGAGAGGTTACTGAATGTGTTATTGCATTTATTTCATTTTGCTTTCTACTATTGTGCCACTTAATGTGTGTTTAAAATATGCCTTTTAAGTTCACATATTACAAGGTTTGGGAATATGGGGTGATTGACTGAGCTGTTGGGTGATTTTCTAAGGGGATCAATAAAATATTATAACACCTCTCATGTGATACTAATTATCTGAAACCTTATGTTTTTTCCTGCTGTTTTTGCTAAAAAGGATGAACATAAGAATGTAACATGTTTGAGCAGGCTGACATAAAGGAGATAAAGCAGAGACAAAGGATTGACGGTCATTTGATTTAAAACTGCATGTCTATCATATATGTCTAGGTAGTATTGAATTTTGTGGACCAGTATGTTAGCTTATGCACTAAATTTGTGTTTTGCTTCATTTGGAAGTACATCATATGTCATCACTGATTTTTTTTTCTACGTGCACAGGATTTCGTGAGTTAACTAGTTTTAACTCTATTTCTTTGTGTTGGCAGATTAGCCTGGTGAAAAATGACATATCAAAGCTTCTAGATGGTGTTGAGAAATATGGTATCTACCTCTTCTGTTCTTTCGTATGTTCTCCTTATTCTCTTGTTCACTCTGATACTTTTTCTTTGTTTTTCTTGATGATGTTTTCTGTAGCTTTTAGTAAATTTTGCTTGAGATTCTCTGTTCTGAGATCTGAACTTACAGGGATGTACACTGATGTGCTTATGCTAGATAGAGTAAATGGCATAAGCTGGTTGTAATTGTTTAGGTCTGTGCTATTCATTTGGATGTACCAGATAATATTTTCTTGTCAAAGCGCAACTTTTAGATACTGGAAAAAGATATAGTATTCAAATTTTTCTTGCAATAGTTTCCAGCCAAGAAAAAGAAAACATAGTCTGTAAATATTGTGAATGTTTCTGATTTATCGTCGGAGTAGGTGATACTGAATTACTGATGCATGTTAAAAGGGTATAATTGCTCTTTTCCATAGTTTTATTTTAGATGAAATCTGTTGTTCTTGCTATTTTATGTGGTTATTGATATTAGTGTGGTAGAAACAAAGGATTGACCTATCAGAAAATGAAATGAAGGAATGAATATGATGTGCATGCCTTTTTTTTTTGATACTGAAAGTTCAAATGAGAAGCGTTCATTAATGGATGCTGCAATTTAAAACAATGTGAAACATGTCCTTCATCTGATAATGTATGTCGCTTTAGGTGCGGGCAAGAAAAGAAAGAAAGCATAAAGTCAATAAAAAAATATTGTGAGTTGTTGGAGTAGGATATACTGATGTATATTAAGGTATTATCTCTCTTGTCTGTACCATTAATCAAGAAATAAATTAAATCTGAGTCTATGCAAGAAGGGCTACCTACTTAATCTAGAGAAATACATGATTCATAAATGTATAATCATGTGATCGACTCAAAAATTGTTGTGGTTGATGAGCTGGTCGAGAAAGAGGTAAGGAAAGGGGGGCCAGAAGCCAAGCATGTTTATTGGGATGGTTTAACTGACAAAAGTAAAACTAATTCCCGTTGTTAAATATATCTGATGCTAGTTGATTGAGCAGCTCTGATGTGCTTGGTCTTTGACACATTCACTAGATGTTATTTGTGTCTTCTATGAATTTTTTTTGAGAAGGTAATGTTTTTTGTATAACTATTTTCTGCAGCATAAAAACTGCAGCTGTCCATAATTACAAGGGATGTCTTTTGTAGTTTTCCATAGAAGATGTTATTGAAGTAGTTCATGAATCAATTTGATACCGTTCAAGCTTATTTAGAGCTGATGCGGCAGTTTGCCTTGTCATGCTGGGGAACTCAACTCAACATCATTCTAAAAACATTTGTTGTCATGTTACAGATGATGGCGCCTATTATTTTGATGAAAAGCTTGTTGATGCTCATGGACATCAGAGTCCCCTATCAGCTTCATCAGCGGTGGTGCGTGGTATCACAGCATTTGCCACAGCATCTGATGAAGATTTAAATGTACGGTAGTGTAATAGTTGATCCTTTCATTTTTTTTTCGAACTATCATATGCACACTTAATAATAATTTTCCTCTATTATATGCAGCTGCCAGGTGACAAAATTTTAGGTTTAGCAAGGTTTTTCCTGAGTGTTGGAATACCTGCAAATGCAGAAGACTTGTTTTATCAACTTGATGCATTGGCTTCCTTAGAAAACAACCGGTGGGCCTGGCTACGATTTAATCTGTTTTCCCTTTTCCCAAATTCAATAACTCAGGGAATTTGTTTGTAGTAAATTTCAGATGAAGCACCTTATCAGTTAGCAGCATTCTTTACTTATATATGATAAGAACTTATTTTCAATACAGGGTCTCCATTCCATTGATTTTATCGCTCCCAACTGCTGTGCTTTCATTGACAAGGAAAGACCAGCTTAAGGTGTGTCATGTTGATCCTTTTTTTCCTTATGTTTTGAGTACATTGTATTGCTTAGTTTCCTTCATACATGTCTGTTCTAACCACTCCTTTGGCTTTTAGTCTCATTGATGTCATTTGCTTGATTATTTTTGTTTCTTTAGTGATACTGTGCAATAATACAATATTAATGGCTTGAAAGACTGGTTTAGAGTAAAAATAAAATGATGGCTTGAAAGGGGTTTCTCACAAGAAGGTTAAGCTGGCCTTAATTTACATGTGCAAGTGCTATCAGCATTATTGCTTGCACATAGAATTTGGTTGTCTTGGTTTGTTTAAGTGCTCACCGCTAGATTTCAATTGTTGACATTTATCATTCTTAAAATCAGGTGAATGTAAACACTGTTTTGGGCTCTGCTGCACCTTCTCTGTCTGTGAAACTCAAGCAGATCTTCAGCTCTGGTTCAAAGGATGCTTCAATCATTGATCAGGTGCGTAGGGCTTTTGTTTGTGATCTAATACAGCCGATGGATATCTAGTAGCAGTTAAAATAATTTGATTAAGATAGAGTAGATTTCTTTGCTCTTATTAAACTTTAATTTGTTCAAATTTGTACTCTGCAGTATCTCAAATTTGATCCTGAAAATGCTGTGCATTTCTTGGATGCATTGCCAGAAAACATTGATGTTGGCAGTTACATTTTTTCTTTGGAGGTATGCCCTAGCTCTCTTTTCCTTGTGAAAATGTTCATCTTCCCATTCTGCATCCCTTGGAATCTCTCATGCCTTTACGTTGATTCTTATTTTATCTTTCTTTTCTGGATGATCTTTTTAGATTGTCCTTGACAATCCAGAGGATAAAAAGATCTATGCCACTGGAGGACGAACAAAAGTACCCATATATGTGACGGGATTTATCAAAGTTGACCATCCAGATGTTGCTGTGCTTGACAGTGATCTTGGTAATGTGGAAACTCAAAAGAGGTATGAGATTTCTGCTCTTCTTTTACTCTACTTTTGGCACATATATACTTTAAGGACTGATTTTCTGTTTTAATCTTTGACTATTTATTTGGTCTTTTGTCTTCATTTTGTAATCCTTTGTATTGATAATTACAGTTAACTTGTTCTCTATTATGATAAATGCAAATATCTTGCCTCAATTATGAAACATATGACACTAATTAACTGTTTTGACATTTAAGCATTTCATTTAGAAGAAAAATATTAAGCTAGATCTAGATTCTTTCTACATGCTGTATCACATTGCCATTAATTAGATTTGAAGAACTGGCCACTTTATCTAATGATAGTGGTATTTGGTCTTAGTTTGCTTGTATCTCAATTAATCTACAAGGCCGCTTGCTACAGCCCACAAGGATAGGTGTTGGGTAGTGCTCCCCCTTTAGGTTAAAAGCTTGGTTGAAGTTCTTTTTGATAGAGATGTTCTGTTGATGGTTTTCCTTTTTGATAGAGATGATCAGTTTTGACTTTGTTTACTTTGCATTCCTATCGACCTATTTAGAATTATAACAGTCAGTCACTCAATGAAACTTAGAAGCTGACATACAGTTTACCTTTATATAGCTTCCACTGCATTACGATTTTTCCTTGATTTTACGGAAGGTGCTATTTTTTCACCTCATCTAATTATTATTATCATTTGATTACTGTCTTATTAACTTATTCTTTGTACTTTTTTTCATATCATCATATGGACAGTTCTAGGCCTACTGATACAAATTGAAAATTGTGCAACGTGTTTTGTGCCTTCACCACAGCAATAGTTATCCTTATCCATGTGTGTTTTCCATACAGATTTGATTTGGCAGGGAAGAACACACTCTCTCTCTCAGCAAACCATCTTCAAAAGCTACGGTTGTCATTCCAATTAACTTCTCCTCTTGGGAATGTTTTTAAGCCACATCAGGTTGAAAGCTCATCTTGTCCTTTTAGTGTATTGTCTTTTGTAATAGAACATTGGTGGACTTACTGTTCTCCTTTGCAGGCTTTCCTCAAGTTGAGACATGAGAGCAAAGTGGAACACATCTTTGTGGTGGAAAATTCTGGAAAAAACTTTGAAATAATACTAGTTAAGTTTTCTTAATCGTTTGTTCTATATCTCTTACCTCCTGTTAACATAGAGTGCACTATGGACGTGTTCGTAAATTTAGCACAAGCCTGTTTGTTTGTTCTTCTTAGTGTTATTTCAACCAATATCTTTACCATATTTACCGTCTCAGTTGATGGGGTTGGTGATCTGCTAATAAGTTCTTATGCAGGAAACATCAATAATTTCCTAGCCTCAAGTTCCAAGCCAATAAAAAGCATCACTAAAATTGTTCCAATACCAACAATGATGAGTAGAGCTAACCCTGCTGTATTGTAAATGAATTTCTGTTTTGTAGGATTTTCTTGGACTAGTTGAGAAGTTTTTCTATCTATCAGGTAGATATGACATCCAACTTACAGTTGGGGATGCTGTCATGGTAAGTATTGATTTTTTCGCTCCATAAATGTTCTAAATATTGTGTACATTTTGGTCAATTTATAAGTAGAACAACAGTAAAGAAATTTCTTCTTATGGCACCCGCTCTTCTTTGAATTTTGATCTGGAAGCATTTTGAGTTGTATCTTAAACAGATCAATTTTTCCTCCAGGAAAACTCGTTCTTCCTACTACTGGGTTCAATTGAATTAGATCTGCCGGAGCCTCCAGAAAAGGCAACTCGCCCTCCTCCACAACCTATTGATTCTACCTCAAGATTTGGGCCCAAGGCAGAAATATCTCACATATTCAGAGCTCCAGAGAAAAGACCTCCTAAGGGGCTTTCTCTCATCTTTTTGGCCCTTGTTCTCTTGCCATTTATTGGATTTTTGGTCGGGGTATGCTCTTGAATTCTTCTTTTGATTAGTTGATGTGAACAGTTGATTATTCTCCCTTATGAAAAGAGATAATGGCTAGTATATGTTTGGTTCTTCTCCTTATTACTTGCTTTTGTCTTTACTTTAATGGGGAGCTTTGTTCTCTTTTCTTTCCTATAATACTTTTGTTATGATAATTATTTTGTTTTTCATGTCCCAACAGCTTTTGAGGCTGCAAGTGAACCTGAAGAACTTCCCAAAAGCATCAGCACCTGCTACATTTGCCATTCTTTTCCACCTTGGCATAGCAGCTGTCTTAACACTCTATCTACTATTTTGGTTGAAGGTCCGTCCATGCTTGCTTTAATCTCTGGTTCTGTTTTGCAGCATTTCTATTACTTCCGTTCTAATTAAGGTAACAACACCAAGAGATGGAGAAAGAAATTAGTTCAACTTCCCTATCCTTTTCCTCCCATTCCTTGAACTAAATTTACTGTTGTCTAACAAAAAAAACACTGGTGTTTCAGTGCTGGAAAGTCAGCAAGGTTTTAGAATGTCTTGTTTCCTATTGACCATGATGAACTGACTTCTGTCAACCATAACATACCCTCTAGTTTATTCGTGAATGCTCTAATTGCAGCCTACTTTAACTTATATATTTGTCGAGCATGTTTATATTTGCTAATTTAACATACGTATTTGCCTCTTAACGTGCAGCTGAATCTATTCACAACACTCAAAGCGCTTGGATTTTTGGGGATCTTCTTGATGTTTGTTGGGCATAGAACCCTTTCCTATTTAGCATCATCATCTGCCAAGTTGAAATCAGCCTAATTTAGACAGATCACTTTAAATTATAGATGTGAGGAAGCCTTGAATAGAAAAGAGAGTTGGATAATCCAATTTTGTTGTACAACAAACATACGTATTTAGTATGATGTTAAACTACACCAGATTTTGTCTTCAAATGATCAATAGTTGCTACGTTAAACTGGTAAAGTTGCAGTGATGTCTGAGGGGCATTTTTATCGACATCATGAATATATACCTACAGTACTTACTATGAGGTGTTATGGTAATTCATCACTTGTGTTTGTATCTGATGATGTTTGCAAAAGTTTTCACCTAATAGACTGTATTGTCTAAATGCATTTTTAAGAAGTTCATATATTGTTAAAAGTTCAAAGTTCTATTACATTTGAGAATGGGAAATATTTACAAATTTGTTTAAATAATACTTCTTATTATAAAAACTTTGAATACCATTCTCTAATGTAATTACAAGAGCTTCCAAGCTTTCCCTCCTTGCATATTGAATTTCTTCAATCTTCCAAAAATCATGATAATAATGATAATTATCTTACCTTCATCACTCCATTTTCCTACAAATCCATACCATTTATTCTTACAACTTTGGTCTCCATTTATCATCCTATCACAACTATATCCTGTTGTGAAACCAACATTCCCATATGCACTACAAGAAAAAATTCAAATTAGGAATTATTTCACAATCTAAACTCTATTTAAATGGTTGTTATATGTTGTTTCATAAATGGTCATATTATATTATTTTAATGAATATAACGTTGAATAGATTATATCGTTGTATGTATATAAGGTTTCATATCAACAATTTGAAGGATAAACCTACTAGAAAAGTAGGATACAAGATAGAGCTAAGATAGGGTGAGTGATAAAATAAGATCATTAAAAAAAATTTTAAGGTGAGGATACCATATCGATCGTTAATCGAAAGGAGACTTTCAATCGTTTATCTAGCGACGAGTTTAATGATAGGATAAAATAAAATTTGAGTAACAATATTCAAAACGAACATTATATTTAAACTAACAATACAAGACAATGAGAAATAAATGACCACGCAAACATGGTGTTACTATCCTTAGTCAAACTATATGGAATTTAAATCCAAGAAAATGTGCAGTATATTGAAACATCAATTAGGAATTATCATTATAGTCTAGCAATTAGCCTCAGTAAATGGAAGATATAAACTATAAACTAATCCCTAAAAGATTGATTATGGTATCTAAAACAATTAAAGAAACAAATGTCCTCTATTTTTATGATCTTGAATATTCCATTTGAAAATTTAAATTAAAAAGTCATCAAAAAAGAAACGAACTATTTTTGAGGGATAAAAAAATTTGTAGAGTACCTTACAACTTCAAGAGTGATATTGAGGACATTAAAGTTTAGTGGATCATCCTTCATCTTTTTCCTTTCTGTTATGCAAATAAGAAGAATGAACAAGGATAGGTAACAAAGTTGGGAAAATATGAAATTTTCTACAACTTTTCCTCTTTTTTGTTTTTCACCAAATAAATATTCTTCTGTGTGCTCTTCAACACCTTTAACTGGTATAAATGATGTATATGGAGGAAGATACCTGAAAAAAAAGTGAAATAATTAATGTCATTGACCTCTATTTATTCACATTAAGCTTAATATACATATAATTTACCATGACTTCTTATCTTATACGTGTCATGTGATAACAGTGTGTTATCAAATTAGATATTCAAAAAAAATAGTTATTTTTTAAACTAAGACAAAACAAACTGAAACAGAGAAAATGTTAGTACAGTGAGAGTAGAAAAAGGAGGAGCGAGTCAACAACAACAATTTCAGTGTAATTTTTTTTTTTTTTGATGATCATGATGTTCGAGCCAATTTTTGCGCTAATTCAACGAGATATATGTCACCTCGCACTAGCAACAAGTACCATATAACTCTGTCCACCAAAATTAGGATAGATAAGAAGAATCACCTAGTATTTTTTTTTAATCTCTGCTAAATTTTGAATCTAAGACCTCATGATTCTCAATCATAATTCATTGACCACTAGGTCACAATCTTGAAAGCCTAGTGTAATTCAAAAAGTGAGATGTACGTAAACCATACCCCCACTTTTGTGGGGGGTATAAATACTAATTTTGATTAAAAAAATATCGTTATCGAAATAGGATTGAAAGAAAAATAAAATATAATGGAATAAATGAACTTACATCATGACTATGAACATCACCAAAATTGGGGGTGAAAGAGTGGAGATATCAACAATAGTTTCACCAGTATGTCTTGCATTCACAACTTGAAACAATGATCCAACAAATCTTTGATAACTATTTAGTCCATTGAGACCATTAGAGTTCCACTCCAAAGCACAAAACAATATGAATTGCACCAAAATGAAACCAAACATAGTAACCACCAACAATCTTGAATGTTGTCTTGAAAACAAATGTAAATGTCCTATTTCTCTTGAATTCTTCAACAAATACTTAGCTTCTCTTTTCTTAGACACAAATAATTTTCCCATCAACCTAATCGAAAATCTCAAACACATTGGATATAACGCGTTGCCAACAAGAAGTAGAGGGATGAGAATCCAAAGAAGACCTGAATTCTTGCTAAACACCATCATGTTTTCGTTTGTTGGAACAAATCCACAGCTAACAAAGGATGAAATGGTTGTAAAAATCGCGAAAATGTAGGTATTTAGCCCCTTGTTTGTTAGTACATCTTTTGCACTTGAAACAAAGGCTAAATACATTAGAACTAGTGACATACCAACAATGTTGATGACTAGAAGATAAACTAATGTTACAACTCCAAGGAATTTAATAGATTGGTACTTGAGATTATTATCTGATGATGACGTAAAATCATCTTTATCTGACTTGATAGATTTTGGAGAATCAGGTAAAACGACAATGTCCAACTCAATATTATAATCGTCATCATTATTAAAATTTGAGTTTCTTGGGCTAGAAGTAGCACTATTATTACTACTAACTATTGACTCAATTTTGCTATTTTTTCTCCATGGTTTAAACTTAGGTCTTATTAAATAAAGTTCAATCATAGAAATAAAGACCTCACCACCTATGAACATCAAAAATGTTATAACAATGAGTTGGGAATTTGAAAAGACTTCCATTTCTAAAGTAGACATACTTGAAATAGTAGCAGAAGAAACACTAGTGAAGAATAAGTCTAAATTGGTAGACGTAATATCTTCACTATGTCTCGGGTTCAAGTTTCTGAGAATCAAAAAACCAAAAATAGAGATGAAGATGAAGTAAAAAAGTTGTATGAAAAACTTGTTAACTTTAAAAAGAATGGATCTATATAAAGAAGAAATGAGAAAACATGTTGATCCACACAAACAAGACACATACAAAAATATAGAGCTAAAAAGATATTGTAGCTTTTCTCTCAAATAAGATAAGCTACTCATTTTTAAAAAAACTACAACCACTTTTATTAATTTTGGATCTAGAGTAGTAAGGTGTGTATATATATATATACAAAATATTTCAGTTAGATTTATATGAATTATTCTCTATCTTATTTAATTTATTTCAGAAGAAATATTATCAATGATTTACTAATTTTAAACTTCCCATTAGTTTAGGTAGGTCACTCTGTCTTTTTTATTTTTTTCTAAAAAACTAACTAGAAAATTGTATGATTTCTTACTCTTCTATTATTGTTTTATCTTATTATGATGACTATTTGTTAAATTAGAATGATTTGATAGGTTATTTAAGATTTTTTTTTTCTTTATATTACTTTTATTTGTATTTTACTTGAGCTGAAGGTCTATCGAAAACAATTTTTCTACTTTAAAGTAATGATAAGATCTGTGTATACTTTACGTGAGATTGTATATTACTTTTATGAGATCACTTTGATTCCCAAGAATATTTTTTTATTTTATTTTTGAAACAAATATGAGAGGGAGGAAATATATTATCCGTTAGAATGATTGATTATAATAATTGACTAGTTATGCTTTCTGAAGTCAATGTTTCAATAAACAAATGTATCTCAATTTAACAACACTAAATGATTCAAATTTTTTTATTAAAATAATACAAGTTAATGGGTCGTACAAAGACAAGTACATGTATATGATGCTCTTGTAACGTGATTTTGTTGGTTAAATTAAATTCAAGGATAATAATTGATAGTATAATAAACCACTAAATTATTAGTATCCTCCTATTACTTATTATTGTTTTTTTTTTTTTTAATGATTCTTGTTTAATTATCCAAAGTTAATAAATCAAATAAAAAATATGACAATCGTTAGGCCAAGTGTTGGTCTTTACTAATATAAATCATGAAATTTATTAGTTATTCCTAAATATTTTGTTGCTAAAAGATTTTCTACTTTCATTGATTTTTTTTATAATTGATTTTCTATTTTATAACTAAATTGAATCAATATGAAAATTTTGTTGTTCAATTAATAATTTAGTGAGTTGCTAATTTCCTATTTTTAGTAGTGAGCTAGAGAATTACTAGTGATCATAGAGAAATTTACACCTTGTTTAGATGGTTGTTACCGTTTGTGTTTTATTTTATTGTTTATTTAATATAATGCTTGTTTTGATAGGTTATTGTATCGTTTAAATTTATTGTCGACAAAAAATTTCATTTTATATAACGATCGATTTGATGTGATCACGTCATTATCTTAATATTTTCTTTTCATTTTATTTTTACTTATTATTTAATAATCCTATTTTACCATTATACTACCTTTTTATAGTAGCTCTATCTTATATCCACTTTCCTTGTAGATTTATCATTTAAATTATTGATGTAATGATGAAGAACAATACAATACATTCAAATGTTATATTAATTAAAATAATACAATAAAATACACGATAAATACTCTATAACACAATACGATACATCCAAACATATACAGTCATGATAAGGGAGGATTTAATGGTAAATTGTCAAGTTATTTTTTTTATATAAATATATATATATATATAAACAATTAAGATTCTAAACACTTTACTAGGGGAATAGATGTAGAAGTATATATTGAAAATAATTGCTACTACTTTATATATTAAAAACTATTGAAATGTCGATTTTCTAATGCAACAATTTTCATCCTGTTTGTGTCATACCTACAATAATGTTGTAAATTACGTCTAATATTTGAATCGAAAATTTATCTTAGTTGAGGCTTCAATTATTGTTATTATTTTAGTTGGTTGCTTCAAATTAAGAGGGCCTCTAGAAGTACCAACTCACCTGCCTTGGAGTTTTTGATCAATTTATATTAGAGAAATAATTTTGCATTATTGCATTTATATATATATATATATATATATATATTATATATATATATATATATATATATATATATATATCTATATATATATATATATATATATATATATATAAATTGATAATCAATGAATCAAATCGATTGATATGCAATTTATACTATAAGAAAATTGTGAATTACATAGAGATTTTCATGCGAATTAATATGAAAATTTGTAGAACAATAAGTAACCTGCGAATTTTCATACTATTCCTCAGAAAAATCCCTAAGTAATTCACGTCGTTTTTATAGTGCTAGGCCTACAATAACATGTTTGAATCACTTGCTATTAAGTTATAACTAGACTAACCAATACTATTTAAACTTGTGGCATGTCACATTCCCATATATAACAAATGCAATTGTGTGTTGATTCCGTGGCTGAATAATACATTGCATTCAATTAATTGGTATAACATGGCAATCATCTTAAATTTTTAAGTTAAGTCAATTCTTCCATAATTGAGGATTAATTATTATAAAATCAATCATTCGATGAAATATTTTTTTTTTTTGTATCCTATGATGAAATACCTTGGAATATCCTAACGAAAGAGAAACATTGTATTTAGAGTTTCATCATCAAAACCTTAATTGAGGTTCTTAATTATATATCCCCCACACATGATTTAGGGTCAAAGCATAATTGTTAAGATGAACATGGTAGACGTTTAGTGATTATTAAGATGGTGGGGGCAACCTAGTCACTAAAACATCACAAAATCACAAATTTATCTAAAATTCAATTTTTTTTTATAAGGTTCTAGTTTTAATTTGTGCATATGACCTAAAGTAAGTTTCAATTCCTTTGCTTGAATTTTATTTTCATGTCAAAAGATATTCAACCATTTATTTTATATAACAATACAAAAAAAAATATATTTGCTACTTTATATAGGAAAGGAGGAACCTTCATATGCAATGAAAAAAGGAAACTAATGTTAGAAATGTTTTTTTCACAAATGTATTTTAATAGTAGGTGTGAATTCGATTACATCTTGATATTTTTGTAAATATTTTATGAGTTCATAAAAATTTCGAAATTTCTCTTTCAGAGAATATATTAAGTATCTTTTAGAGATATGGACTGGGATTTATAATAAATTACACTCTAAAAAATCCTTACTTAATCAAATCGTGCTCATCTAATAGAGTCCATAAATTTCGATATTCACGGACTATGAGCACTTGTCTATAAATACTTTGGGTGTTTAAAATTACGTAATAGGGCAAACATATGTTATGTATTTATCATACATTACTATAATTTGTAATAATTATCATTCACAACAAACTATCGTTTTATATATAGGGCTAGACATAGTTTTAACTGCACAATTTAAAAGTATTTTTTTCACATACAAACTCATAATCTTAACCAAAAACTCTCCTAATAAATGCTTATTTTCTACTTATATTCATCAAATAAATCAATATAATGTGAAGGTCCAGATCAGTGTTTTCGAAAATGTTTTTGGAGCGAGTTTTAGAGAGGTGTACCAAAATCGCTTTGGGACGTAAATAAAACGTAGATTCATAACGCGTAAGTCCTAAAATTTGAGGCGTAAGCCCTAAAAATAAAATCGTAAGTACTAGGCGTAAAAACGTATGTCCGGGCGTTTTTAATTTATTTTTCGAAATCTTTTTTGCTTTAAGTCATATTTTTAATATTAACTAATAATATTTCTCAAATAATAATTATAATACTTTTTTCCTCATTATTTATTATTAATACTTATCTCAAATAAAAATCATAAATCATTGAAAGATTTACTTTTACTTATTTTATTAATAATAAAATTATAAAATTAAATATACATGAGAATATGTCCCAAACCATATAAAAGTCTCATCTCGCCTCGCCTCACGTTCCCGCCTCTTAAAACATTGATTGAAATGACCTCTCTTGGCAATCAATGTTATGTATCCCTACCCCCAAATCCTCCCTCAAACTAAAAAAATTAAAAGAAAAAGGGATCAATAATTCTGCATGTTCACTTATACTAACCAATGATAGATAGCCATGTTTGAATTTTTTTTTAAAATAAAATCAAATAGCTAGCCGTGTAGAAACCGTGTCAACCTTTGTATAATTTTTTAATCCTAATTAAATATATAAATGAATAGGGTTTAATAAAAATAAGTTCTTACAAATTATTTGTTTATCCAATTATTAACAATTCCATTTTTTTTTATGATTGTGAATTTGACTTCTTTTTTTATTTGGTATCAATCACATGTACTGTGTATGTTGAGGTTTTTATGAGATTGTCCGGTTGATGGTACTAAAATAAATTATCATAATATAAAATTTTGTGCAATATAATATTACTTTAGTATCAATTTATGAAGCTATATTTAATTTGAATTTAGCTTTATAACGCCTAATTTAATTGTTATGTTGAATTTTCAGGAATTATTACACCTTCAACACAGATTCATGATGTGGACATAGGGTGATTTTGACCTTGATTTAAAACATGTAATTTGATATTAAGGGATTTGGACTTGTAGAGTTATGGATAACTTGGGGATATAAATTTATTTTGAGGTTTGACCATCTAGGCTTGGGTTGTACTTTGACCTACCCCCAGTTTATAACTCAAAAAAAAGTAATTTTTATAACTAGCAAACACAAAAATCTTATTTGTATGTCATAGTTATCGTTTGCATAATTGGCTTCATAGCAAACTTTATGTTTGTATGACTATTTCGCTAATACATATATACAAAAGAAGCAATCGTATAATTTGTTTCGGTATACATATACAAAAGAATCAATTGTATAATTTGTGTTTGTATAAAGTGAGAAAGAGAAAAAGACAAGAAAAATGGAAGGGGAAGACCGTATTTGTATAATCATAAGTGTATAGGACAAAAATGTATGCATTTGTATTTGTATATAAAATTTTCTCTTGCTTTATACAAACACAAACGCAATGTACGGAGATAGGTAAGCGAGATTTGGGAGAGTGGAGAGATAGGTAAGCGAGATTTGGGAGAGTGGAGAGCGAGATTTGGGAGAGTGGAGAGCGAGATTTGGGAGAGGGAAGAGAGGGGAATCGAAAATATATGTATATATACAATTTTTTCTCGCTTTATACAAACACAAACACATTTTTTACATTTGTTTTTGTATGAAAGCGAGCGAGCCTGCCCAGCGAGAACGAGAGTGGCGAGCGAGATTCACCAAGGATAGAGGCGAAATAGCAACAGTTTGCTATAGGATACAATTAAATCAAACTATGTTTATAGCATTTAAATTGAATTAATAGTTTGCTATTATATATACAAATTTCCATAAAAAAAAATTTGGTTCCAACATAATTGTTTAACTAAGAGTTAAGGGTAAATAACATATTTACGCTCTCAACTTTTTGAGTTTCACACTCGAACTATTGAGAGCGTGAGTTTCCTATTTAAACTATCGCTCAATTGTTAGCGCAAATATGTTTCAACTAGTTTCATACCTGAACTATTGAGAGTATGAGTTTCCTACGTGCCTGAACTATGGTTAGCAAAACACATCTCAACTAGTTTCTTACTTGAAGCATTGAGAGTATAAGTTTTCTACCTAAACTATCACCTAATACTTAGCGAGAAAAAGACCCTATGAGTATACAATTGTTTAATGAGGACGAATGTGTGTCAAAGAAGTACATATATATGAAAAAAACAATTAGGAACAAGTTTATGCAACAAGTGTGCAAATGTTGATGGATGAATTGACACTAATAGACTATAATACCAAGTTTTTCTAACAATTGCTAAAAGTAAGGACTAGAAACAAAATATTCTCTATTAAGGACTTAACATAGAACAAAAGGACATGAATATATTGACTAGCATATTACATTATGTTTGTGACCTTAAGTATAATTGATATCATAGTAGAATTTTCCAATTCATCCACAAATTTCACATATATATACAAGGAAGATAATCAACTATATATCATAATATACCAATACCTTGTTTTACATGGGAGAAACAAAAGTGCAAAAGAAAGCTCAAAGATGTTGCACATTTATATTTATTTTACATACAATTTGCACCTAAGTAGTCCATAGTTGTGAAGTTATAATACTTTCCAAGCCTTGCCACCTCTTTGATTATACTTCTTCAACCTTCCAAAAAACATGACAATTATCAAAATGAACTTTCCTGTATTACTCCATTTTCCAGCAAATCCATATGTAACATCCTTGCAATGACCATCTGGATTTATTTGCCTTGCACAACTATACCCAATTGACAATCCAACAGTCCCATATGCACTGCAAAATTATCATATTAATAGTTAGACTCTTTTTATTTACATCTCTTAAACTAATATCAGTAGTCTTAATAACTCATAAATTTGGATATTTGATGCTGATGTGGCAAATTGAGTGGCTATACATACACATACACTCTCTTTTTGGCATGTGGATCAATGAAAAATGTTATAAAATCAACTTTCAAGTTGGCTATATAACATGATTTTTTTCATTCATTTTCAATCGAATCAGCTCACAGAAAAAATATATGATAGAAAAATAGATCCTTTTAGGAAGTTTCTAATTTTTTCATATAAAATTATTTCTTTTTTTTTTTTTGTGTGTGTGTCAATTAAATTTTATGAAGACAACAAGTGGTGGACTCACCTTATGACTTCAAAGAGAATGTTGAGTACATTGAAGTTGAGTGGATCATTTTTCATTTTGTCTTTCTCCACAACACAAATAAGAATGGTAAAGATGACCAAACAACATGGTTGTGATAATGATATGTACTCCATTAAGCTTCTTCCCTTTCTCTTCTTCATTTTTTCTGACTTCTCTTCATAATTGTCAACAGGCAAAAAAGTAGTATAGGGTGATAGATACCTGCAGTGACAAAACAAAATTTTATAAAACAAGTTAACAACCAATGCAATTCTTACATTTTAACTTTATAATAGAAAGCTTTCGACAGTGGTAGACATTGAAATTTTGTGAGACTTCATAAGACGTGTTTAATTCGAGTTAGACTCTACAAGGTGTATCCAATTCCAACAAGGATTTTGGAGGGTACTCAGTCTTAAACCCTAGTACATGTCTATATAAAGAGTACTATATTAATTTGAAAGACATCTCGAATATTCCATAAAATTCATGAAATATTCACAAAGAGATTAAATTCAAATCATCCTAATTCGAGAAATACCCCTCGAATCATAGATAAATCTTATGAGTGAAGAATCAAGGAAAAAACAAAATTATACCCACAATATTTGTCAATAAACTATTTTCTTAGTTTCTTCATAATTTATATGTGGTAACAATTTATTTCCTGTCACTTTAAAATTTATTGCAAACATGTTCATTACAAATTATTGTGTATAACAATAATAGAGTAGTAATTATTATACTATATGACATACTTCCTCAATACCTATTTATATGATAATTGGCAAAATCAAATTTTCATTAAACGGATTTAAATATGAAGATTTAAAAACAAAAAGAAGTCAAAGAGGATTTAACATCTACTTTCTCGATATATATAACGTTATTTTTTTACTGAGAGGTTCCGACCCTATATATATGATAGTGTTTGACAGGGTCACGTCCTTACAAAAAGAAAGGGAAGGCTATTAAAACTTGTAAGCTGAAATAAGTCATAGATATTTGTGATTATAGATGAACTCATCAAAAATAAAAATGAATATTTTAAAGTTAAATTATTACTAAACATTGAAAAATATCATTTTCTATTTATATTGATCGACAAAAAAGTATCACATAAAGTGAGACGCCTAAAAGAATATTTAATAAGGTTTATAAAATACAATATTTTGGCATCTTATTCACCTTCTCCCTTCATAGTGGGAGATGATAAGAATAAATCTTGCAAAAGGATAATAAAAGAGTGGGCAAGAAATATTAGATGCCTAGTATAGTATATAGAAGTGAATCATGGATCAAGAACTAAAAACTGAAGATGTGGAGAGACAAGAAGCATATATATATATATATATATATATATATATATATATAGAAAAGATTTAAATATGTTATTGAATTTGGGTAAAAATTATTTATGTCATTTGTTATAAGTTTGACTTATTTGTCATTTCTGTTTGAGAAGAAACTTTTATATGTCATAGATGAGCCAAACTTTTAACTGATGACATAAATGAGCGCCTTCTCAAAGTTCGATGAATTATTTAAGCTTTTTTCTTTTCAAAAAAATAATTTGATTAATGACGCGGTCAAATTATAATTCACAACAGATAAAAGAAGTTTTGCAAAATCAATCGAAACTGTTTTCAATTATCAAATAATGACATGGATGAATTTTTTCTCCGAATGGAAATGACATAAGATAGAATCACATTTTTTTAATTTTAACGGATGACATAAATGAGTTTTTTTCTCGAAGTTCAATGACATATTTAAGTTTTTTCCTTATACGAAAAGTGTGAGTTTTAGAAAAATTAAAAGAATATCTTTTTAAAATTTATGGTTACTTAAATAGATGCTCTAAAAGATTTAAAGAATGATGAAAGTAATTTGAGAAGATATAAAGTGTAACCTAATTAGTTAAATAAGCTTTATAACAAATTTTTTCAGTATTAAATGATATTTTTAATGTATATATTAAAACCTAAATAGAAATACCTATGTTGGATCCAAAGCAATATGCTAGATACACCAAATCACTGATTTGAAGTCAAGGTATATAGTCAAAATAAATAAATAAATAAATAGTGATGAATATTTGTCTAAGAATAAGAAATTGATTTGTGGCTTAAAGAAAAGAAGAATATGTTCTTCTTAGATCTTCCATTATATGAAGAATTGTTTTGGGACACTAAAAATAGAATATCAAAAAAGTAGAGTATCTACATGACTTATCTATTTATGGAGTAGTAATACATCGTCTCTTTTACCTCTTTTTCTGTCGACAAATATTTGATAGGTATATTAAAAATAAATGTTCAAAATTAATTGTTACTTTAAACAATTAAGAAATAATTTTTTTTAATTCTTTCCTTAATAATTACTCCATGTTGTTGAATTAAAAAGTTATGTAGACTTTTGATATTTTTGCTATAATAGGATTATATTAGTAAAAATTACACCTTGTATTAAATTTTTCTTAAAAGAAATCCGAACAAACAATTGTTAACGGAAAGAGTAGTTATTTTCTTTAACAGTAATTAATCATAGTTAATTTGTCATTAATTAGTTCCTAACGAATTGAATTTTCATATAATTCGTTGTTAACGCTCCTAAATGGGATTACCATAAAATTTTGTTGTTTAAATACTAAATTTTGTCTCCTTATTTTCTTGTAGTGGTAAAATCACGAGGACTTAGTCCAAAGCGAACTATATCACATTATATTAAAAGTATCATTTGACTAATTTATATTAACAATTGATATCAAAGCTTAGACTACGAGGGACTAGTACGATGAAGGAAGATAATGGTGTGGGGCAAGCTAGTTGTGGGCTACTATTGCCATAAAATACTCACACAATATGAGTGCACACAGTGAATTTCAAAAATTAATTCAACGTAAATAATTATAGTGACGTGTCATCTGAAACTTAGTTCAAGAAAATAATTGATGGACGCATGTGTAGTCTTACATTAACAATTAGAAAGATTGATAAATGATATATAAGATGAGATCTTTTAAGAAAATTTTGTGGCTTGGAAAAATAAGTTGAAAGTCTAAAATATTGAAATTAAATAGAGACAATATGAATATGTAGTACTTCAACTTATCATGAATATTGTTAGTGGAGACTGAACAATGGAAATATGCTATATCTCTTCATTTCTAAAACAAATGCTAGCCAGCCTGTGTTCACCAATTATTGAGCAGACTCAAATTTATGTAAGTTTTATACTTGTATTACACAGCCATATTCGAATTTTAACTCTTCAACCAGCCACACAAAAGAAAATATACCTAGTTAAACACCTTCACATAATAAATTGGGACAGAAAAAATATATATGCAATAATATAAAAAAATTGCACTATCAACATAGATTAAAAGATTGTACGTTTCTAACTTATATGATATTGTTTGATTTGATAGTACAGTTATATTAAAAAAACAAATTTGAATAACTATAAATTATTTTGTTAAAGATAAAAAGAGAATTTAAAATTAAATTAATTTCAATTATATCATTTTTCCAAAGTCATCAATCCCATCTTCCTATAAACGTACACTCATAATTTATTTTGAAGTGATTTAATAGTGGTGTAACACTTTTAACACATTTGTTTAATAGTTAAACTTAATGTGTTGTTAAAAGTTTATCATATCCTATTACAAGAACTTAAACAAATATGTTAGTATTAACATAGTTGCATGTGGATGATAAATTTCTAAACAATGAACTATTTTCTCCTCTCTCTCTTCTTCATGTGATACTTTTCACTAACTTAATATCAAATTTGAAAATTTGTAATATACAACAAATCTTAGATATTCGTGTGACAAATAAATTATTTTAACTAAAAGGTAAAAAGGGAATTTGAAAATTAAGTTATTTCTAACTATAGAAAGTTGACATTAATTCTTCCAGAGATACATATATGAAACAAAGAAGAAGTATATATGTCACGTAAATTGAGACAGAACACGAAAGAACATAGATTGTAGAGAATACTTACATCATTAAGGCAAACAATACTAAGATTGATGGAGTAAAAGTTGAAAGATCAAATACAGATTGACCAGCATGCCTTGTATTCACAACTTCAAACAAAGATCCCACAATCTTCTCATAAGTACTTAATCCAGAAGTACCTTCAGAATTCCACTCCAATGAACAAAACATAACAAATTGAAATACTATTAATCCCACAACAGTAATAGCAATACCAATTGTTTCATAACTTGGAAAAATATGTGAATATCCAACACATTTTGAGTTCTTCAAAATATACTCATACTCATGTCTCTTTGTGATTTTCCATAAGAACATTATAACGACGCGTAAACAAGGAGCAAACAAAGTGTTTCCTAGAAGGACTTGAGGGATAAGAATGAGAAGAAGACCTGAATTTTTCTTGAAAATCATCATGTTTTCATTTGTAGGTAAAAAACCACAATTTGCAAAAGTTGATACTGTGGTGAATAGTGAAAAAGTATGTAAATTAAGGCCTTTTTGGTTAAGGATTTGTTTGGCGCTAGGGATGATTATTATATAGAGAGAAACTAACGATGAACCAAGAAGAATAACAACAAGAATATATCCAAAAACCACATTACTCAACAATTTTATCGATTTAATCTTTATAATTTCATCGTGATGATCATGACTATGATCTTCGATAGGGTTTATTATTATCACATCTTCTAACTTATTCTCAACGTTTATTACATTCCCTAGCTCATAATCTTTGTTACTAAAAGATTTATCTTTGTTTTCTTTATTCTTGATGAGTTTAAGGCTAAGAAAAGATGTAAAAGCTTCCCCACCAAGAAACATCAATATGGTCATGAAAACAAGTTGAACATTTGAGAAAACTTCCATTTCAATAGTGGACATACTAGAAACTGTGGTTGAAGAAACAGAAGTGAAAAGAACATCTAGGTTTTGAGGACGAAAAGACGGTAGGGTTCTAGGTTTTGAAACATAATTCAAAGCTAAGAAACCTAACAATGAAAGGGTTGTGAAATACCCTAATTCAATCCAAAATGGATTTACCCTAAGACTCATCATAATCTTAAAGAAAGGAATTGAAAGTGATGACTTCATTAGTAAAATAAATTTGTTTGTCTCTTAAGTTTTATTATAATACTCAACGGTTCAATTTATAGTAAAAATTGTGTAGTGGAATACCTATAGTAGGCACCTTGTGTAAGCTTTAAATTAATCCCAATAACATATGGTACGTATCAAAAGGAGTTAGAATATAATAATTCTTACCAATGATTTAAATTAATCCCAACAACATATGGTACGTACCAAAAGGAGTTAGAATATAATAATTCTTGCCAAATGATCATTGATAGTTCCTTATCATAGAGTTAGTGGAATTATAAGATGCTATACAACTTATTTATTATTTGTTAAAAACGTGTTAAAATAGGCATTTTATGCATATCAAGTTCATGATTAGTATCCATTTAGTAATATAGTGTTGTGAGAGAGAGTATATAGATGGATGATTTACATGAGTTGACTGGTGAATATATTGAAGTGTGTGATCATCTTATTCAAATTCTTTTTTATGAGTCAAAGCATGTGAATTTTTTTTTACATAAGTGGCGTGAGATTCGATCACAAGATTTCAATCTGCTCTGAAATCTTATTAAAATGTGTGACCATCTCATCAAAATGTTTAGAGTGTTTATTGTATTCTCATGAGAATCTACTAATTTGTTGAGATTGCTTTTATAGGATTTTTTCAAAGTTGGTGATTAGTTAATGGAATTATTTTAGGTGAGATTTGTGGGATGTGAAAATTGAAGAATTTTTTCAAGTAAATAATTAGTTTGTTGAATATGCATCATAGTAGGAGAAGAGGGTGGCATGGAGGGGAAAGGGTTTGTCAAGAGGGAAAAAAAAAGGTACTCCTATCTATATTTTCTCTGTTTGTTCGGGCACAAAATTTAAAATATTTTTTGAATTTTATGATCTCAAATTATAGATGTGTGTACTTCTTTATATTCATTGATTTAGTCGATCCATAGATGAAACAAAGGAAATTTCGTGGATTCAATTGAATCTCGCATAGCTAACACTGTCATGATACTATGTGATGTACTTGTATTAAGGACGTTACATAGCTTGCAAACAACACCGACAATATATAGCCAAATAATAATACGAAATAATATAAAATTATTATAATTGATATTGATTGAAATGATTTTAGCCACATCTTATTATATTGGACCTATCGATCACTTATTTGACACTGCGTTGATTTTTAATGAAAGTGTCAAAGTGTAGTAAAGATACACATGCATCGTTGGCTCATTGCAGGTCATGTCATATCATCAACTTGTTTGCCATGATGATTTTAAAGGCTTAATTAATATATTAATGTATTTTAAATTTATCGATAAATTTTATTTAAACATATAAATCATGATTTATTTCAATTAATCATTTATACATATGATAAAGTGTATGTTATTGCATGTTATAATATAATATTAAAATGGATTAAAATTTAAATTATGATTCCATTACATAAATTGAATAGATATCATTACGAATGGTCTCAATTTTTTGATTATGACACATGATATGTTTATTATTTTTTAATTCTTATTCTTATTCTTATTTTCAAAGTGGATCTTACTACTAAATGGAATTATTATTTCCCAACAACACACGAGCTGAAGTGGAGGTTGCAATTGAATTTATTTTCATGTAGACCAAACTTAAACATCACTAAAAAAAAAAAATGTTGATGGAATGGGTGGCCATTCCACATACGTGTTTGTGTATATGTTTGTTTTTTTATTATTTACTATTTATTATATTCTTATCATCAATTAATAATTAACATATTCTAAGTACATCTTTTTAGTACCAAAGTGGAACGAAATCACATTTTTCAATTGAAAATATTATCTAAATCTTTTAATTGGTTGATAAAAAAGACTTGAAAAGAGGGAGCAATGGTGTTAAATATGTGACATTGTTCTAGACCATTTTAAAAGAAAATCTTAGTTAACAAATGTTATTCTTACAATAACTTGTATTTATAAAGTTAATAAACAGAAACAGAACCAGAAATAAGATGAAGCAGAAAATAATATAGAATACAAGAATTAATCCGAGTCCACAGAAACTACTGTGTGTCCTTAAGAAATTTAATCCCCTCACTGTACCCAAGGTTATGGATTAATTTCTCCCAAGATAAAACGGATTAAACCTATTAAAGAAATAGCGGTACCTCAAACTTCTTTAACTTCAACAAACTTAAGGACAGCAACAAGTCACACAGGCTCAGTCGATCGACACTTTAATTTTATTTGAGAGAAAAATAAATGCAGAGAAAGAAAAATTTTCAGTGATTAAAAAATCAAAAATTGACTTCCTTTTATAGCCATTTTCAGCAAGGAACATGTCTGTTCAGTGAAATCTGTTCAGACCCATTTTATCCAGAAAGTTGTGTCTTTTGGAAAAAATAACAACTTTTTGAAAAATTGTGTCTGTTAGGAAAATAACTATTTTTTGAAAAGTAACGACTTTTCGGAAAAGTAACGACTTTTCGGAAAAGTAACGACTTTTCGGAATGTTACTGTTACCCGCAAATTCATAAGAGATAATATTAACAGGATTTATTTGATTTAACAAAAATTGATTAAATAAATTTTGTCCAAAAAATTTATCAATCAATCACATCATTTGCCAAATCCAAATCCAAATCCAAAGAAATGACTTTTCATTTGCATTTTGCAAATGACTTTTCATTTTCCCTCTAAAGTAGTTCCCTCACTTTTGATATTTTCTCTTTTCTTTACTCATTCACACTTGTTAAAACCCAACAATCCCCCACATGAATGGGGAAGACTATTGTTAAAACATATGCATGAAAAAACTTGTGTGTCTTGTAGGTAAAGGTTAATCGCATCTGAATAAGTAGGTTTCCCTTTAAACCTTTCGTAGTGAACATATATCAGATATACTCGGTCAATCGGTAGATTTGATATCTTTGAACCGTCGAGCTTTGGTGTATACCTAGACAACATATGTCACACAATCAACCCTTGAACTATTCTTAGTTCTCATTGTTTTGTTCGTTTCAGCCATGAACACATCTTGGATAGTAAGTGCTTAAAGAACTGGCCTTACCGGATTCTCCTTGAAGCGGCTTACACTTCACACTTACATAGGCGATTTCTAAATGTGTTATCTCATAGATACACCATTTTATATTCCCTGTATCAAACTTAGAAACCATTAAAAAGTCCTTATGTCTTTATCCTGGTTACAAAACATTGTCTCATCATGAGAATGGACCATAAGATAATAATAATATGTTTTTTCCTTTGACAATGTTGAACCGTCATCAATGACTTTGTTTTATCTCCTTGAACCTAGATCTTGGGATCTCCAGTCTTCTAGGTAGAGTTACCGCCACGATGACTTGTTCTCGGCCATAGTCCCATTCCCGTCGATGATTTCTCAACTCCCTCTCTATTTAGGCCTTTTGTAAGTGGATACGACACATTATCTTTTGACTTCACATAGTCAATTGTGATAATTCCACTAGAGAGTAGTTGTCTCACAGAGTTATGTCTTCGTCTTATGTGACGAGACTTGCCGTTATACATAATGCTTCCAGCCCTTCCTATTGCAGCTTGACTATCACAATGTATGCATATAGGGGCCATTAGTTTGGGCCAAAATGGAATATGTTCTAAGAAATTCCGGAGCCATTCAGCTTCTTCACCTGCCTTGTCTAAAGCAATGAATTCAGACTCCATTGTAGAGCGAGCTATACACGTTTGTTTGGATGATTTCCAAGATATTGCTCCTCCACCAATAGTAAAAACGTATCCACTTGTGGATTTTGTTTCAGTTGACCCAGTAATCCAATTTGCATCACTATATCCTTCAAGAACGGCTGGATATCTGTTGTAATGTAAAGCATAGTTTTGAGTGTCATTTAAGTATCCCAAAACTCTCTTCATTGCCAACCAATGATTATGATTAGGATTACTTGTGTATCGACTCAGTTTACTGATAGCGCAAGCTATGTTTGGTCGTGTACAATTCATGACATACATTAAGCTTCCCGATACGCTAGCATAGTCCAATTGAGACTGAATTTCGCCTTTATTCTTTGCAAGATGAAGATTTACATCAATTGGAGTCTTTGCCCTTTTAAAATTCAAAAATTTAAATTTTTCAAGTATCTTTTGAATATAATGAGTTTGAGACAATGCTAGACCGTTAGGAGTTTTAAGAATTTTAATTCCTAATATCACATCAGCAACTCCTATATCTTTCATATCAAACTTACTAGCAAGCATACGCTTTGTAGCTTTTATATTAGCATTGTCTTTGCTCATTATAAGCATATCATCTACATATAGGCATAAAATAACTTCCTGATTTGGAGTATCTTTAATGTAAACACATTTATCACATTCATTGATCTTAAATCCATTTGACAACATGGTTTGATCAAATTTTGCATGCCATTGTTTTGGTGCTTGTTTTATCCCATAAAGTGACTTAATAAGTTTGCACACTTTCTTTTCTTTACCAGGAACTACAAAACCCTCAGGCTGTTCTATGTAAATTTCCTCTTCAAGCTCTCCATTTAAGAAGGCTGTTTTTACATCCATTTGATGAATTTCAAGACCGTATACTGCAGTTAGTGCAATTAACATCCGAATTGATGTAATCCTAGTCACTGGTGAGTATGTGTCAAAATAATCAAGACCTTCTTTTTGTCTAAAACCTCTGACAACAAGTCTTGCTTTATATTTGTCAATAGTTCCATCGTCTTTCATCTTCCTTTTAAAGATCCATTTTGAACCCAAGGGTTTGTTCCCTGGAGGAAGATCAACCAACTCCCAAGTATGATTGCTTAAGATTGATTCAATTTCACTATTAACAGCCTCCTTCCAAGAGGTTGAGTCACTAGACAACATTGTTTCCTTGAATGTTTGAGGCTCACTTTCAAGAAGAAATGTTACAAAATCTGATCCAAATGAAGTAGATGTCTTTTGACGTTTACTGCGTCTTGGACTTTCTTCATTTTGTTCATTCTCTTTTGTTTCTTCTCTGGGTTGTTTAGATCCCCCACTAGATGACTCAAGTCTAGTTTTATACGGATAGATATGTTCAAAAAATTCAGCACTATCTGATTCCATTACCGTATTATCATGAATATCCGGATGTTCGGACTTATGAACAAAAAATCGACATGCCTTACTGTTTGTCGCATATCCAATGAATACACAATCCACAGTCTTAGGTCCTATTTTTACCCTCTTAGGTATAGGAACTTGGACTTTGACTAGACACCCCCACACTTTGAAATATTTCAAATTGGGTTTTCTACCTTTCCATTTCTCATATGGAATCACATTTGTCTTCGAGTGAGGCACTTTGTTAAGTATCTGATTTGCTGTAAGGATAGCTTCCCCCCACAAGTTCTGTGGTAAACCTGAACTTATAAGTAATGCATTCATCATTTCTTTTAAAGTTCGATTTTTTTCTTTTTGCAATTCCATTAGACTGAGGAGTGTAGGGAGCAGTAGTTTGATGAATTATTCCATTTTCTAAACATATTTATGCAAATGAAGATTCATATTCTCCACCTCTATCACTTCTGATCATTTTCAACTTCAGTTTTATATTGCCTAAATGCATCTATTGCTTCATCCTTACTATTTAGCAAATAGACATAACAATATCTAGTGCAATCGTCAATAAATGTTATGAAATATTTTTTTCCACCACGTGATGGTGTTGACTTCATGTCACAAATATCAGTGTGAATCAATTCTAAAGGATTTGAATTCCTTTCAACAGATTTATAAGAATGCTTAACATACTTATATTCAACACAAATTTGACATTTCGATTTATTGCACTCAAATTTTGGCAAAATATTTAAGTTAATCAGTTTTCGCAAGGTTTTGTTATTAACGTGTCCCAAACGTTCATGCCATAAACATTTAGACTCAAGCAAGTAAGAAGAAGCAAAATCTTTATTCATATCAACTGCAATTACATTGAGTTTGAAAAGGCCATCACTAAGGTAGCCTTTTCCTACATACATATCATTTTTGCTTACTACTACTTTATCATAAACAAATACACATTTAAATCCATTCTTGGTCAGAACTGGAATTGAAACTAAATTCTTTCTCAATTCTGGAACATATGAGACCCTATTCAAAGTCACCACCTTGCCTGATGTCATCTTTAATAGGACTTTGCCAGTTCCTTCCACCTTTGCAACAACGAAGTTTGCCATAAACAATTTTTCATCTGTAAGTGCTAAAGTATATGATGAAAATAATTCTTTGTTGGCACAAACATGGCATGAGGCACCAGAATCTATCCACCATTCTCTTGGATTTCCAACCAAGTTACATTCTAAAAGCATTGCACAGAGATCGTCCATTTCTCCTTTGGATTCAGTCAAGTTTGCTTGATCCTTCTTTTTCTTGTCCTTCTTAGGACCCCGGCATTCATTAGCCCTATCACCATGTTTACCACAATTAAAGCAGTTTCCATTGAATTTCTTCTTAGGAGGATTTCTTTTTGGACCAGATGCTTTCTTTCTTTTCTTTAATTTTGTGGAATCTTCTTCAACAAAATTTACTCCAGAGATTGCTGAATTACCACGTGACCTCTTTTCTGCAGCCTTATTATCCTCTTCGATTCTCAACCTTACTATGAGATCTTCAACAGTCATCTCCTTGCGTTTGTGTTTCAAGTAGTTTTTAAAGTCCTTACACAATGGAGGTAACTTTTCAATAATTGCAGCCACTTGAAAAGCATCATTCACAATCAATCCTACATTAAAGGTTATGTGAGTATTAAGGGAAAACTTAATATTTCTAACATAGGCATTAAATAAATTTATACCTTCAGCAAGGAGATCATGGATTATGACCTGCAATTCTTGAACTTGGGTGACGACACTCTTACTGTCTATCATCTTAAAGTCCAGAAATTTTGCCACGATGAATTTCTTCATTCCGGCATCTTCTGTTTTTTACTTCTTTTCTAAAGCATCCCAGAGTTCTTTTGAGGTTTTTGCATTGCTGTACACATTGTACAGATCATCTTGCAGACCACTCAAAATATAATTTTTACACAAAAAATCTGAGTGTGTCCATGCTTCTGTTACCAAGAATCGTTCATCAGCTGGAGTTTCATCTGACATAACAGGAACATTCTCATTGATGAACTTCTGCAGACTCAACGTAGTGAGATAGAAGAACATCTTTTGCTGCCATCTCTTAAAGTCGACTCCAGAAAACTTTGCAGGTTTCTCAGCCGGTGCTAAGGCAGCATTTGAACGATTATGTTCAACCGTTGTTGTTGCAGCACTTACTGTTCCAGCATTTGTTTGACTTGAATTAGTCTTTTTTTTTCTGTCACAAATGACAGATAAATTAAGTATTTAAAATACTAACAGTATAGAACAAATCTTTACACAAACTGAATCTGATTTAACGATAAAGTTTTTATGTTCTTTTAATCGTTAATCGAATGAATTTTAAAAATTCAAGCAGAGTAGAAAACCATAAAGGTTTTAATCTCTAGAAACCTCAAATACAGAAACTGTATAAATTTCTTAAGATTGTTATTCTTACAATAACTTGTATTTATAAAGTTAATAAACAGAAACAGAAACAGAAATAAGATGAAGCAGAAAATAATATAGAATACAAGAATTAATCCGAGTCCACAGAAACTACTGTGTGTCCTTAAGAAATTTAATTCCTTCACTGTACCCAAGGTTATGGATTAATTTCTCCCAAGATAAAACGGATTAAACCTATTGAAGAAATAGCGGTACCTCAAACTTCTTTAACTTCAACAAACTTAAGAACAACAACAAGTCACACAGACTCAGTCGATCGACACTTTGATTTTATTTGAGAGAAAAATAAATGCAGAGAAAGAAAAATTTTCAGTGATTAAAAAATCAAAAATTGACTTCCTTTTATAGCCATTTTCAGCAAGGAACATGTTTGTTCAGTGAAATCTGTTCAGACCCATTTTATCCAGAAAGTTGTGTCTTTTGGAAAAAATAACAAATTTTTGAAAAATTGTGTCTGTTAGGAAAATAACTACTTTTCAGAAAGTAACGACATTTCGGAAAAGTAACGACTTTTCGGAATGTTACTGTTACCCGCAAATTTATAAGAGATAATATTAACAGGATTTATTTGATTTAACAAAAATTGATTAAATAAATTTTGTCCAAAAAATTTATCAATCAATCACATTATTTGCCAAATCCAAATCCAAATCCAAAGAAATGACTTTTCATTTGGACTTTGCAAATGACTTTTCATTTTCCCTCCAAAGTAGTTCCCTCACTTTTGATATTTTCTCTTTTCTTTTCCCATTCACACTTGCTAAAACCCAACAACAAATAGTTAACAATATTATCAGCATTTTCTTTATCGCATATTTTTTTGATATCTTTTTTATTGACGCGAGATTAAACAATCAACGAAAATATATATATATGTAAAGTAATTTTGAAATTTTAAAATACCCCCATTATAAACCAATCACTTAGACTTTTTTTATTTAAAAAATATATTGTTTATAAATAATAAAAAATATATATATATTTGAAAAATATATATTTGATTTCTTTTTCTCAATTTTTTAACAAAATTAAATCAAATATTATTGATTTTTAAAAATCAAATCCAATTCGAACCGAGAGTAGATTAAAATCAATATATGAATGATTTTTAATCAAACTATCAGCACCAATGGATATTAGAATATGTCTTTTCTACTATTAATTATAACATTTTAAAAATTAAAAGTTCAATACTTTCCTATTTTCTTTTAAAGGACAATTGTGAGGGTACATAATTTAATTAGATCATAATTTATGTCTTTTAGTTTAGAATTTTGAACATTATTACAAAGAGATTAATGGTATATACTTATATTCATTAGATCTAACATTATGAATATTACATTATATTCTCTCGTATTTCATTAGTAAGTCGTTTGATTATATGTTTACAACAATTTTAATATGTTTATCACATATATTATAGATATATATAATTTACTTTATAAGATTAGTCCTCAACTTTATAACTATAATATTTCATATTCCCCCTCCTTTACGATGGAAAGTGACATGGTCACGTTGAGGGCCACACAATTAATAGTGGTCTAAAATTGAAATCAAATAAAGACTTTAATTTTTTCTAAACTAATATTATTCTTTCCATACATGAAAATGCGAAGGTATTAATAACTCCTTTATCATCAATTTTTTAGAATAATTCTTTTCTGTTGATAACATAATCAATTTATTTATTCTTTTTCGAGATATATATAATATTCTAATGTATTAAACATCATCTTCTAATAATATGCTAGTGGTGCAGTACTGTCTTTGAAAATATATATTTGTGTGATAGTTAATTAAACCACTTCTCTTTAAAAAAAAAAAAAACTATGTGTGAGACCCCATTAAGATGTCATATTTGAAGTGAAAATGGATTCCATAATTTTAATTTGTACTAGTTTTAAATTAAAGAGGGAAAATCATATTATTTCTCAGCCTCTACTCCCTCGATGTGATAGCATTTTTTATTCATCGTTCGTCCTTGAGCGTTTATTCCGATTAAAAAAAAGATATACTAATTATTATTGAGGGTTACTGCATAATTTTAACAAATCAAGGACATGCTCAACTCTATTCAACTAACACGTCCTTTACGTTGGATATTTCGAATACTATTATTCATGATATTAATCTCATAATCTCTGAAGAATGGATTTTTCCCTTGCGTTTACAATGCTACTAGATGGAATTATTATTTCCCAACAACGTAAGGGTGGAAGTGGAAGTTCCAATTGTGTTTAATTTCATACCAACCAAAATTAAGCATAATCACTAGAAAAAGTAGATGGAATAGGTGACCATTTCATATACGTGTTCGTGCATATGTTTCATTTATTTTAATATTCTTTTCTTATCGATTAATATATTCTGAGTGATCTTTTTAGTACCAAAGTGGAATAAAATTGCATTTTCAATTGATAACATTATCCAAATCTTCTAATTGGTTGACTAAAGACATTCTCTAAAGCTGTTAGAAAAGGCTTAATAGAGGGAACAATGTTACATGTGATATAATTTTCTTTTTAGTTTTTTTTTTTATTTAACAAATATTTAATAACTATGAAAATTGTGTGCCCCTTGTGCGGAAATTAATATCAAGAAATTTATAAAATAATACTTAAATCTATAAAATCTGTCACGACCCAAAACGAGTCGTGAGTGACACCCACACTTAACCTCTTAAGTGGGTGAACCAACCAATTTAACCTAACTTACAAAATACAAAGATAATGCGGAAACTCAAAATCTTACTAAATATCATTTCCTAAAACCTGAAAGTCATCACATCAAGGACATCTAATCTCCACTACTAAGTCTAAAAATATCAAATACACCAAAATAGAAGAATAAAATGGTATATGTTTGAAAGTATAGGACATCATTCATGACCGAGAGAATCCAACACGAGCTTGAATGAATAGCTCACCCTGGAACCTGATATGCGGGAGACTGGCTAGAGCTGAGGGCAATTTGAAGTCATTGGTACACTTGCTGCATTTCATAAAAGGAAACAAAGAGAAACACAAGTAGGGCTCAGTACGGGACAACATGTACTGAGTAGGTATCATCAGCCAACCCAAAATAGAAACTAATATACAATGAATAATAGTATGAACTTAACTATAACACTTAAAAAGTGATAAGAAACACACAACATGAACAACTGACAACAATATCAAGATCATCCATGAGGACTCATGCCTCCAACTAAACCATTTGGGGAAATTGAGTTCTTTGAGGTTGAGTAATTCCGTTAATGCAATATGTTTTTCCTTTAATATTATCGTGTTAGAACGTGACACTCCGATTTAATTATACTGTGTCGAACTGTGACACTCCGATCCAATTATATCGTGTCGGAACGTGACACTCTGATCCAATTATACTGTGTCGGAATGTGACACTCCGATCCAATTATACCGTGTCGAAACGTGACACTCCGATCCAATAATATTATTAATTTATCATTTATTATCACCACTTTCAATTCATTGATAATATTTCATCAAGCCTTCTTTATTCAAGGCATCATTTCGATAAGAGGTTCAAGATTATAAATTTCACGGTCTCAAGATTTCAGACCAATCACAAACCACACAACCAAATCACACAATCCCACAATCACACAGTCAAGTACATAGAGAACTTCACAATATCATTCAATACATATCAATCACTATTAAGAGTTACTATCAAATAGCATAAATCATAACCTACCTCCACCGAAGAACCGAAGTCATGCAAGCTACTTTTTCGTTGCTTTTTCTTTCCTCGATGCCTCCGAACCTTTTCAATCTATCAAGTATATGCACAATTTTTGCAAGTTAACGAGTCTATAAACGCTCAATTATTTTATGTCTAACCTAGACCCAAAACTCACCTAATTCTCTAATCAATTCATGGTTTTAATGCTACTTAATATTCCAACTCTCATATTTCTCAAATTCAGACCTAGAATTAAGTCATAATTTCTCCAAACAATACAACCCTAATAAATTTCATATAATATAGTATCCCTAAAATTTAAGTAACAATACGCTGGAACATGGATATATATCAATGTGATGACCAAAAAGAGCTTTACTACTGCAAAATTAATAGAAATCATTAACCTCTAATAACAAGATAATATAAAAATCCATATTAATTCCATTCAATTATCACCGCCAGTGTAAATCAAATTAATCTTATCATTACTACCAATCATTGCCTTATTATTGACAATGATTGGATCACTCACTTTTGTTCTTACCCTCAGTAATAAAAACACGACCAATTAATCCAATTTGCAGCAATTCAACTCTTAATTTTTCGATCCAAATAATATTATAATACTAGTTCCTATATGCAACATTATTATAAACATATACAAATTGAAACTCGCTTTAGAATTTTCGAAAGTGTGATGATTTTCTCTGTCTCTCTCGTGTGATTTCAACATATTAATATAATAATAATAATAATAATAATAATAATAATAATAATAATAATAATAATCCTATGACATATGTTCATACTCATAAAAATGCATATTAAACTTACAAAAAATACTTGTCGGCCTCCTTATTGATGATTGTGCCGCCATAGTTTAAGTTTCTATTGAGTTCTAACTCAAGATAGGAACCCTAATTATTATTAGGACTAGTTATGAGTGTGGTAGAAGTGACCCATTATTCTTTTTACTGTTATTTTGTTTAATTACTAATTACTTAAATTATTAAAATTATACCACTAATTTTATAATTATAATTACAATAATTCAAAATCCATTTAGAATTTATCAAAAAATATTTTATGAAACAAAATGTTCTAAAACTAAAACGACCAAATGGGTCGTTACAAAATCAGTCATTAAAATTTAAAAAAAAATATTATCTTACATAAAAAATACATTGTAAAGAGAAGTGGAGATTATAACATCTTATCATTTACATTAATTACATAAGTATAAATTAATTAACTATAAAAATATATATCAGTATCTGTAACATAAGCAATGGGTCTGTGAGCCACTCAACAAGCCAAAGTACACAAATATTTTATTGTGCAGAAGAAAAAGTTCAGAATTTTCGTTGTAGTAAAATGAGAAGAAATCACTCTATTATAGACAATAAAGGGTAGTGTGATTTATTGTGCCTTATAAAAAATGAAATCGAAAACCTAAATAAGCTACGAAAATATAAAAATAACCAAAATAATCAAACAAAACAAAATTATAATCAATTTATGTAATTGATTCATAATCAAACCATGAGCACCCTTAGATTGTGCATCTATTTCATTTTTTTTATATTCTTTTTATCAATTAATATGATTTAAGAATACAAGATGAGGTGACGTGGACTCCAAAACCCCAAGCAAATTTTCACAGTTAAATATAATCACCTACTAGCCAAGTAATCGAATAATTAAATTAGCCAATGAATGAAATAGATCTCAAAAGGCTATACATTATTTCAACTAAAAGGACAAAATTACTTTCATGAGTTGTGTTGAAGTACAAATTAATATTATATTATTTTAAATAGTAATATATTCACGTGAGTATATATATACTTTTAAAATATACTATTAAATAGTCATAAAAGTAAAAAATATTCTAATTAAGTTTGATATTGTAACATCAATTTTAGCCAAAATAAAAATATATTTCAGACTTTTTTTCCAAAAACCTTTATTAAAATTTATCTCGCAAAACCTTCCTAAGCTATTTATGCTTATCAACGTGATATTTAAACTACAGAGTATTGTTGTTAATACCTGAACTATAACATTTCATATCTACCCCCACCCCACCCCACCCCTTTAAAATGGCAAGTGACATATACAATGACCATTGATATATATATATATATATATATATATATATATTTATTTAACATCAGTTAAGAAAAATTATTGATCTTATTAATATCAATGCAATATATGATATTGATTTAATATCAATAAGCGAAAATTTTATCAGCCTTAAAAAATATGTGTATGAATTGTATTTTTTTTAATGAATATCTCTTGAATTATTTTGAATTAAAGTATGAACATGTAATTATTTTGAGTTTTATTATGTTATTTAATTACAAATGTACATATATAAGGCCAGACTCATTCATTCTTCTTTACATTTTTTTATTTATTTATAGTGCATACATAGTTTATGATTTATCTATTTAAATTGCACTACTAGGACAAAGACATGCAAGAAAAAATGTGAAGGGTCCCAAATCACAAACTAAAGATGTTTTCAAAAATAATATAATTCTATCACCAATAACGACCTATTAATGTCAAAAAAAAAGTAAGTTGAAGGATTTTGTAAAGGAAATCCACATCCTAAATTGCATTTTCCACTATCTTACTTTTATTTGTTTCGATTTATGAGATATTTTACATATTTTAAGATTCAAAGAACATGAGTTTATCCCAAAACATAGCATGAAATCTTCAAATATTATAAAATGAAATATATATCTATATCTATATATAAATTATGTTAAAAAAATAAAAGTCACAAACTCACAATAATTCACAATCAAAATATTTGAAAGATATATACAAAAATTTAAAGTAAAAAAATAAACTTGTTTGAAATCTCAAAATCTAAAAGGAGTCACGTAAATTGAAACGAAAAGAGTATACTCTATTTATTTTAATGTATTTATCTGATTTAACTTGATATAAAAGAATTTTAAAAAAAATAATTAAATTTTATAATTTTAAATTAAAATTAAATATAAAATATAACGAAATATATTTTAATCCCACAGTCCTAAACATGTTCCGTAAAGTTTGAACGAAAACATCATATAAAAATATTAAAGAAATTTAAGAGAAATAAATTAAGTAAATTCAATTGCAATGTCACAGAATCTAGTCCTTTCTTTTAAATGATTTGTACCACTAACTTCAGTACACTTCCATTATATAATTTAATATATGCTATAAAGAGAAGTGTAGAAGTTACGTTTACAATATATATATATATAATATAGTTTTATGGAATTGTAGTATGTCGGTTAATTATATTATCTCTAGAATTTGGCATATCCATCCACTTAATAAAAAAGCCAAAAACAATCTGCACTATAAACGGTACTTTATAAAAAAAAAAAAAAGCACTATAATTATTATAATTTAAATGTGTTATTCATAGGGTGTGTAAAGGTAAAATCATGAAAAAATAAATTAAAGGGCAGATATATATAGAATGACCAAGTTGTTCAATGTCATTTTCAAGACTTAAACCTTTAACTTTGTTTTAAGAGGTTTTTATTTATAAAACAAAAATTTAATCAATCACTATATAACGTAATTTTTCAACGAAGGGTATCGTTCGATACCCCTTGAACGAAGGTAGGTCTGCCACTGAAGGTAATATTTTAAATTGTAATTAACTATAGGGATATCAAGTTGCAAAGTCACACTAAAAGAGATAGTAGTGTAGATGAGAATGACGAGGGACGTAAAAAAAATCAATTTAAATTCAGGCAAAAAAACTAAAGTAAAAAAATAAAATTTATCTCATATTCAGAATCATAATAACACCTATCCTAATACCCAGATAGATAATATTACCCTTCCGTCCAACACAAAAAATCTAAGAAAACAGAAAAGAAATATAAATAGTGCAAACCATCTTAAAATATGATGCCACAAAAGTAGTATAAGTGCAAATACACGAGCACTATGTAGGCAACATAGGCCGATTGACAAAAAATTAAGAAATATATTGTATAAAGAATATTAATTGTATTTTTAAAAAAAATTGATAACTATACATAATCCAATTTTATTCGAAAAATGATATTTATTATTTGTGTATTTGTATTCGTACGAATATAATATACATTCATTCTCTCTATCAAATGTATTTGTATCCAATCAAAGAGAGGATAAATAGAGTTGTATTCGTTGTGTTTCGAATACAATTGATACAAAATAAATAAAAAATACAATGCAGAATAAATGAAAAATATATTTCATTGTATTTCTAGTATAATTAATACAAAACAGATACTAAATACAATGCAAAATGTATAAAAATTACAATCCTCTCTCCTGCCTCTCTCGATCTTGCTCGCTTCTCTCCTCCCTCTCTCGGTCTCACTTGCCTCCCTTCTCCCCTCTCTCGATCTTACTCGCCTCTCTCGATCTCGTTCGTCTCTCTTTTTAAAATATGTATTCATTTTGATACAAATTAATTTATACTTGTATGTTTTTCTCCAAAATCCGTGAAAAAAACACTTTCTCCCAAATCTCTCTCTCCTCTCTCCTTCTCCTGACATTTTGTTATTATTCATAATTAAATAAACTTTAGCTATAGAATGCCTAATATTTGCTATTTTTGAAAGATTATCATAGTTGGGCCTATATGGCCCATTTGGAAATTGAAAAGAGATGTAGTCCAATGGACTCATCCTTGTGCAAAAGAAAGGTAAGAATTAGTACTTTTTCAAACTAATTAATTTCAGAACTTCAGATTTAAGTTGGCTCCCACTACAAATGTCATCAGGCTATCTTACAATTACACTAGAAAGGAGCAAATAATATTCTCGTTTCGGATACATTACTCGACATTCTGATATATTATGTTTTAATTTTAAATACATTACTCAATGCCTCTGTACATTATTTCTTTATTTCAAATACGTCACTCAATGTCCCAATGCATCATGTATAATGATGTATTCGACCAATACATCGCGTAAAGTAATGTATTACGTTTCGATACATCGTGTATAGTGATGTATCTGAACGATTTATCATGCAAAATGAATGTACACCAAACTAGAGAGAAAAATCACTTTGAGCGCAAAATAAGGTATTCAATAAACTATACAAGAAAAATAGTCTCCAAGAAAAATAGAATTTGAGCGATATTTTAGTAAGGTGGAACCAAAAGAGTGTTATTTCTTTTGAGTGTGCATTAGTCATTTTGAAATTATATTCGTGACTACACAGTATAAAATTTCTTACTATGGTGATATCAGTTGCTTTTCTTGACCATAAATTTTTCCTTATTTAAAAGAATTTTCACATAAAAATTTTAGTGTCATTATTTTTCTATTTATTTCTATTATTTTCCCTCGGGAGTTCGTTGTAGCCACATGAAAACTTTATTTTATTTTATAAAGCTTTGAAGAAAGAATTCTTTTAATATAATACATGCTATCAATGATTTTAAAATTAAGCATGTGGACTGATTTTGTCATAAAGGAACCTAGGGAGTCTCATTTAAAGGAATCAAATAGTTTTATATAAGTGCATTTCAGATGCTTTGACAGTAGGATTACAAATTTTGATAAATTGGAAAGATCCCAATTCTCATTTTTTAAGATGTGATTAACTGCTTCCTTCGTCTAATAATAATTATTTATTACTTCATTCGTTTTTAGAAAATGACCTTCTATTTCTTTACTCTGTTTAGAAAAAATAACCTCGTTTTTTTTATATTTTAATTTAACTTTTCACGTGATATGTTTAAGGCCACAAGATCAAAGGACAATTTTATACATTTAACCTAACTTTAATTTAAGACCACAAGATTCAAAAGTCTTCTTTTTATTTTTAAATTTCATGTCAAGTCAAATCAGGTCATTCTTTGTGAAACAGAGAAAATATATTATTTTACGATATTTAATATATTTATATATTTTGTAAAATTAATGAATAATTTTATACTTATTTTCTAATTTATTCTTGTTATTAATTATAACCATTTTTTAATTATAATTTTAAAACATTATATTTTGTTATATCCAAAATGTAAGGTCATAAACTTATTCTTTTATTTATAGATTCATAAAATTTGTACGAAAAACTATAGTGAATAAGTATAGTAGGATGGAGGGAATATTATATCAAGGTTTAACTTGACTTTAAACCTTCAACTTTGAGTATACACAAATAAACACTTAAATTTATATAAAATGAACAAGTAGACATACACGTCTTACATAACATATTTCAGATAATCCACTGTGTATGTAGGATGCAAATTGTCACGTAGGATGCTATATGCATTACACATTCTGCACTTTTATTTCCCAAAATACTACTAAGAGAGCCAAAAACACCTTATAACAAATCAATCTTCTCTTGAGCATTACATAACCTTGCATCTATTTTCTTATTTCTCACATAATCATGATTCAATTTTACAACATTTGCTATGATACAAGTGCAGCAGAGTGATCTTAGTATACATAAAACAGTCTCAAAGTTGGGACAGAAGCTCAACAAGATCTTTGCGCGGCGTGCATATAGCCTTCAAAGGCTTGTTCTGCATACTCATTCTAGCATGATAACTTGCTTCCAAACTTTCCTCTTCCTCAATTTGCCACTCAAAGCATTGAATAAGAGCACCTAACGCCAACGAAGCGGCTCGTAATCCCATATCAGTACCAGGACATGCTCTTCTCCCCATTCCAAATGGTATAAGTTTGTAGTTAAACCTTTCTGTTTCCCCTTCTGTAGCCTCAAATCTCTCTGGCTTGAACTTTTCAGGATCATCCCATACTTTGGGATCACGGTGGACCGCCCAAGCGTTGATAAGAAGCATTGTATGTTTTGGTACATCATATCCTCCCACAGTACAATCTTCAGTTGAATAATGAGGCAATAGAAGTGGTACTGGAGGATATAATCTCATTGTCTCATTGACAACACAACGTAAATACAGAAGCTTGGTGAGATCAGATTCGCGTACTAAACGTTTGTTCCCAACTTTGTTGTCAATATCAGCTCTTAGCTTATGCAATACCTCAGGATGAGCTAATAGAAGCCTCATTACCCATTGGATTGTCGATGACGAGGTTTCTGTTCCTGCAACAAAAACAACCTGCATTCCCAATAAATGCAACTATCAACATATCTACCTTCTGTTGGATAATACTGCTAGTCATGTTCAAACTCCAAAAACAAGTGCTCATGTTTGTGTTAGGACCGAAAATAAGAAGGTGTAAATGCGGAAGCTAACAAAGTAAACCTCGAAAGACCACGAGTAAGAAGACAACGAGAAATATACCAAAAGACACAAAGATTTAACGTGGTTAGGCCAATCGACCTGCGTCCACAAAGGAGATGAACAATCCACTATAAATATAAGAGTACAAAATACAGAGAGAAACAACCTCAACCAAATCACTCGGAATACATGGGAGGTTCACACAAGTGATAACGTATCAAGCTTGTGACCCACAAATTCTCTCTCTAACCAAAACTCTCAAAGCCCTGAAGACTACATTGTGAATGTTGATTAAGTTAGAAGGAACATGTCTCTATTTATAGAGTTCTAAACTTTTTTCTACCAGAAAAAGGATTAGTCAATCCAAAACCTTTTCCTAAAAGGAAAACCTATTTATGGTAAGAAATCAGGGCAAATAAAACCCAACAGTTTGTACATCTAAAAATGATAGACAAAGTTCAACATTTATCCTACTCTGATTATGCCAAATATCTATCCTATATTGTAAGGCTGAGAAAACTAGAGACAACACGAAGTTCATCCACATAAAACATTTTCATCAGAAAATGTGTATCATACAGAACGAGAACTACATGATAATCTATCTTCCGTTATATTAAGGTACACATCCGTTGTTTTTGCTCCTTGTTTATTGATCTAACAATCATCTCAGATATAAATGCAACACGAATTCAAGTGACAGACATCACAGAAAAGATATAAAACCATTCAATTTGGACCCTTTATTTATCTACAATCTAAACTCTAACCCTATGAAACAAACCTTTTGAGCAATCACATCTAAGTTAAACAAAGGTTAAAATTAATGGGAATACGAACCAGCATAATACTTTTGATGATATCGTCTGTGTAGAATTCAGGTTCTGATTCCTGGAAAGACAGCAGAGTTTCAATCAGCGTATTGCGATTTGATTTTAGACCACTAATTTTATTGCGTCGAAATTCATCAAGCAAGGTATTGAGGAATTCATTTCTTTTATTATGAATAACATCCATCTTCTTCTCAAGTCCTTTATAACCAAACCATCTCAAAATTGGCAAGAAATCAATCATATTCAAAAACGATATCGTAACTAAGAAAGTCCCTCTAAGTTTTTCAATTATTTCGATCCCTTTTTCCATACCAGCATCTTCTTCCTTCACAATATGTTTTCCAGCAATAATTTTAGTCATCAGATTGAAAACTAAAGTAAAAGCCCAATTCGTCAAATCTACTTTCTTACTACTATTAATCGTTGAAAATCTGTACAAAGAACGGATAAAATTTCTAGTTTCTTCATCTCGAAGAGTACAACTCTTTGAAAGGCTCTGCGATGAAAATAACTCAACCACAGTTAAACGACGAAGAATCCTCCAAAGTTGTCCATAAGGTGCCCAAACATAAACAATATAATTAAAAGTGAATTTGTCACCAGCTAATGTTTTAGGTCTGTTTGCAAATATAACATCGTTTCTTGTTAAACATTCTTCGACAGCAGATGGAGAAGACACAACAATCACAGGCATATTATAGCCTAATTTGAGGTATAAAACAGGGCCATAGTTAGCTGATAAAGATGTAAGAGTAAGATGAAGAGTATTTTTGAGAAGGTAAAGATGACCAATTATTGGAAATGAAAATGGACTTGGTGGGAGATTTCTTTTTCTATGGAAAAAATATCTGAATAAAATTGGAGTAAAAAATGAAAAGATAGCTAAGTAGAACAAGTAGGAAGAGAAGTGGGTTTCCATTTCTTTGAAGCAAAGAAGAATGATTGAGCTATGAATGTAAGAGGTACTACTAACTATTTAAAAGTGTAGTGGATAAGTGACCCATTCTGTCATCTCGAGTTTAATTATCGTTCACGGAAATAATGGTGAAGTTAGAATTTTTAATAAGAAGATTTAAAATCGGAAGAAGTAAACACTCTAACTAACTAAAAGGGATTTGATATTTACTTTATATAGATAAAAAAATATTTTAACTAGGTATAAATAATATTTCCTCTGTCTCAATTTATGTGACATTTTTTGTTGTTTTTAGAGTAAAACAATTTAAGTTTGACTGGAAATTTACACATGGAATCATCAAAAAGTTTTAAATGAAATCTATATATTTGTACTATAAGTCACAATAGTCGATAATTCAAAATATTTAAAAAGATCTATAAAAAAATTAAAGTCAAAGATAGACTTGTTTCATCTCGATATCCCAAAAGTGCCATGTTAAAATGTGATTAAGGAAGTAATATTTTTTGTTGAACAGGGTTCATATGGACCCGTAACAATATGCTAGCTCCGCCCATGCACAGGAAAGCCTCCATCCGAATGGAATATGAATATGAATTAGTCGAGCTCCAATTAGAGGTGAAGCCAGGTGGAGTTCACCATTCGTGGTCAGTTGACTATGTATTTGTCTTAAAAATTAAATAAATATATATGTACAAAATTAATTGACAACTCAATGATAAGTATGTTTGTATGGGTGATGAAAAATACTTTTCACGCTAGTGTTTTGAACTCTACTGAAATTTAAAACCCCAAACTCATAATTTTGACTTTATTTCTGACTCCAATGCAGATATTACAAATGGAATAAATACAAAAAATTAAAAACTATTTAAGGTATAGAAATTTCAAAGCCAACGTGCTGAAATAGAGATTAATTTAGTACTTGAAATAAAAATAGAGTTTGAGAGGACCACGCAAACGACTTTGTATACATTCTTTCTAATAAATAAATATAGTAAAGAAGACTAAGAGCTTAATTCTCTTTTTATTTTCCAAACCTAATCTATATTTTTATTATATACATCATATATCAAATTGATAATACGTTATTCACGTTGTAAACACCATTTACTTTGAAATTATATAATGTTTAAAATGTTTTCTCTCTTTCTTATGTTCTCCTCTCAGTTTTTTTCCACAACTATGTGTATATTGGTCCTCCTCTTAACTATGTCCTTATCAAAGCAAAGTTATGGACCAAGTAAAAAAGAATAAAATATTTTATTTGAAAAAAATGAGGATTTTGGCCATGTGGAAAATGATTTAGTGTTATAACTATTTTTTTTTTAAATATAAAATGATTCTTTGATATTCTAGAAATCAAACCTCACAAAGAATAAATTTTTGAATAATACTCTCTCCGTTCGGAATTGTTCGAAATTGTTCGTCATGTTGCGTTATCAAAAGTCAATTTGACTAATTTTCAAAGGTAAATTAAATCACATTAATTTGATATTTTAAACAAAAAAATTAAATATTCTAAAACTATATGAAAAGTACTATAAATTACAATTTTTTGCATATTAATATGATGAAAAAATTCATCTTAAAATGTTAGTCAAAATTTTTATAGTTTGACTCTAAAAATAGAAACTATGACAAACAATACCGAACGGAGAGAATATTTAATATAATTTCATGGATATAATAAAAATAAAAAAAATTATTCGGACCAACCCGACAATAAAGCAGGTCAAGACTCAGCAACACCTTTAGGCCCAAAAAATTTGGTGCCTGAATTTTAGGTAATAGACTAATAGTGTAGTTAGTTTATTTTTTATTTTAAAAATAAAAGAAATAATGTACTAGTTTTTCTCATAAAATAGTAAGATCATTTTCTTGATATTGATTGATGTGTAGTTTGAACTATAAATTGAAAAAAAGGCTGAATGTAAATATTTATTCGTCAGTAAAATGCAAGAGCAAAAGAATGTGATTAAATTAAGATTTAAAATAAAAATGTAAGATATAAGATTTGAATGTGAATGAATTAAGATACGGCTATTCTTTCAAAAAAAATCATTTTTTAAGTATAACTACAATTATATTGAAATGACGAAATATTATATTTTGATATTATATTTTCAACTTCTTTAAATCTAAAATTATCATAGTTTTCATCACAAAATTGTTATTTTAAATATTTTTATTTTATAGGTGTACTATTTTGTTAGAATTTATATATCCATGATTGATTATATTATCAATTGAAATTGAATAGTCACACAAAAAGTTTTTAAAAAATAAAAATAAAAGTTTTAAGGAGTCAAATTATTTTTTGGCTTTAGACCATGAACTTTCTTGAGCCGCCCATGTCCCTATCTCATGGAAGCAGAGAAAGCTATTTTTGAGAACTCTCGGTCCAAGTGTAGTAAACCAAAATAGCTATAAAAGAGATAATACAAAAGTGAAGAAACATGATCTCGATATTATCTTATCATTTGTTACTTCTTATAAATTATGAGACTTGATGTTGGTCTAAAAAGCCTTTCTAATCCATTTTCATGTCGCTACTCTTGTTTGTGATGCTATTGTGGCTAAGAGAGTCTACAAAAAAAATTCTATTTTCGTTTCTCATGGAAATCTTGTAAAGCTTGATATATTAGATTTTGATGTTATTCTACACCATGCATGTTATGCTACCAAATATTATAGAATCTAAGTGGTCACTTTCAAGGTTTCTAACGAACCTATCATGTCACTGAAAAGGGCAAAAGTATGTTCTTAATTAATAACAGATAGTATTAAGTAATAGTATTAAATAATATTAGTATTTACTGTGTACTAATCCTAGTCCTATTAGGATTAGTACTCCTTGATCCTAGTCCTATTAGGATTAGTACTCCTTCCTATATCTCCTATATATATCTCACATGTATTCCCTTATTAGGTTAACACTTTAATACAATCAATACTCCTTCATGGTATCAAGAGCCAGAAAACCTAGATCTTCTTTTCTCTAGTTTTTTTTTCTCTCTTTAGGGCACCGATCGTTCCCTCTCTTCTCTTGGGCGGCGGCAGCCATGACAACCGAGGTGGATCCTCTCGATTCACTTCCTTCTGGCGTTAAACTCCTTCTCAGGCATCTTCATGCCCTGATTCCCGAAAAATAATCAGACATAAATTACCATACATGGAAAATCACCGTTCTTACAGCCCTTGAGGCCAATTACCTTCTCAAATACGTCGATGGAAGCACAGAACCGCCGCCGGCAGTCATCACCGCCACGGACAAATCAGAAAAAATCAATCCGGCCTATGCCGCCTGGAAAGCCGTGGATGGCCAGATCCGATCATGTTTGATTGCGGTCATCTCTCCCACGGTTCAGAAACACGTCTGATCCTACACAACTACTTCAGCCCTGTGGACGGCCCTCGAAACACGCTATGCATCAATTTCCCACTCTCATATTTTTCAATTGTGTGATCGTCTCCACACAATTACCAAAGGCACGAAAACTATGGCGGAGTATTTAGACGAGGTCTCCACCATCATCACAGCCCTCGACACCGTGAACAAAATCATTCCCGAAAAAAGATCTCGTCATGTGCGTCGTTCGGGGGCTCCCATCAGCTTACTCCTCCATTAAACAGGCGGTTCACATCAGTCCAACGCCCGTTGGCTACTCTCTCCTCGTGGCTAAAAAGAGAAGAAATCAACGTGGATCTGTAGAGCAAACTTCTTCTTCGAGAAGCCGCTGTTATGGAACTGGCCACCGCCCTCACCGCAAGCCAGAACTATCGCGGGGGGCGTGGTGGCGGCCGACAGGGGAGCCGCGGCGGCTACGGCAGAAACAGCGGAGGCCGCGGGCGCGGCAGTCGGCAGGGCAGTCGTCCGCCGTACGAAGGTCAGTAGCACGGCAGCAACAACAGCCTGCACTCCTTCGGCAGCGGCGGGCACGGCACTTACGAGCGGGATCGTCCAACTTGTCAAATCTGTCAGAAAACAGGACACACCGCTGCTCGTTGCTGGTTTCGGTATGAGGAGAGACGAAATAATGATAATCGTGCCAATTATGCATCTCAAGCCGGCCCTTCCTCTGAATGGCTATTGGATACTGGGGCCAACATGCACGTTACTTCTGATCTATCCAAGCTTAACGCTCCAAATCCATATCATGGCTCCAATGGTATTACTGTTGGCAACAGTGAGTCCCTTAATATTTCTCACACTAGCACGGGTACCATTAAAACCCCCACCGCTATCTTTCACCTAGGTAACCTTACCCACGTCCCTTCTATTAAATCCAATCTCCTTTCAGTTCACCGATTCACAAAAGACAATAATTGCTCACTCTTGTTCACCTCTAATGATTTTCAGATCCTAGACAATACTACCAAGAGGGTGATTTTTCAGGGTCCCTGTGAGCATGGTCTGTACGTTCTTCCTGGCACAAGTTCGTCTGCCCACCCAGTTTCAAAAAGCGTTCCTGTGGCTCCGGTGGCTCTTTCGGCTGATGGCCACAGTCTGTTGTGGCACAGTCGTCTGGGTCACCCGTCTACTCAAATAATAAATTCTTTAATGTCTCAATTAGGTTTTTCTTCCATTCAAGTAAACAATTGTGACTCCTGTTCAATTGCTAAATCTCATAAATTACCTTTTACTTTATCTGAGAAGCGTACAACTGCACCTTTTCAACTTATTCATTCTGACCTATGGGGTCCTACTGCTGTTCCTTCATTTACTGGTTTTCGCTATTATATTTGTTTTGTGGATGATTTTACAAAATACACTTGGTTGTACCCACTAAAACACAAATCACAGGCATACACCACCTTTGTCACCCTTTGAAAAAATGGTCAAAACACAATTCAATTCTCATGTTAAACTTTTTCGAAGTGACAATGGAAAGGAATATGTCAATAACATCTTTGGTCAGTTTCTGCAATCCCTGAGAATTATATATCAAACCTCCTGTCCATACACTCCCGAACAGAATGGGGTGGCTGAGCGTAAGCATCGCCATCTCATTGAAACGGTGGTTACTCTTCTACGTCAATCTCATCTCCCTGTCTCCTTTTGGGTAGAAGCTCTAGCCACCGCAAACTACCTCATTAACAGAATGCCCAGTCACACTCTTTCCAACAAATCACCCTATCAACTCCTTTACCAAGAACTTCCCAATTATACCAACCTCCGCGTCTTTGGGTGTCTTTCCTACCCTTGGCTACGCCCTCATATTACTCACAAATTACAACCCCGATCCCGTCCTTGTATTTTTTTGGGCTATCATCCTACCTCCAAGGGTTATCGCTGTCTTGACCCACAACTCATAAAGTCTACATATCTCGTCATGTCAAATTGTCGAAAATGAGTTTCCCTACGAGTCTATTTCCTCCTCCACAAATACATCATTCATTAGCGTCCTTCCCCTTTTTCCAACATACTCACAGGGTCCCTCACCACCTCCCCCCACACCTCCACCCACTACCCAACCACCCCTCATCACCCCTTCGACCCGTCACCCACAATACAACCACAACCACCACCCACACCCACAACCAACCCGAACCACCCCATACCCACAACATCTCCAGCCCGATCCATTTTGGGTCCTTCCCGGCCACCCCCGAATCACCACCGCCCGTGCCACCCCCCAATACTCATCCCATGTAAACCCGTGGCAAAGCCGGTATCTTTAAACCCAAAACCTTTCAGGCTACCATACTACCAAATACACCCCTTCCCGATAGTGAACCAACAACCTACTCTGTTGCCTCAAAAAATGCTTATTGGCGTCATGCTATGGATGACGAGTTTAAGGCTTTGACTGATCAGAAAACTTGTGTTCTTGTACCTAAGCCCCATGGGCGGCACCCAGTGGGCTGTAAATGGGTGTACAAAATTAAACACAATGCGGATGGCAGTATTTCCAGGTACAAGGCTCGTTTGGTTGCTAAAGGCTACAATCAGGAGTATGGTCTTGATTACTCCGAGACATTCAGTCCTGTTATTCGGCAGGAAACCATTCGCCTGGTACTGTCACTCGCCGTGCGCAACAATTGGCTCATCAATCAGTTGGATGTTTCCAATGCTTTTCTTCATGGCATGCTTGATGAAACTATCTACATGACGCAACCACCGGGCTATGTTGATCCCCGCTTCCCTCAACATGTTCGCAAACTCCAGAAGTCTCTGTATGGGCTCAAGCAAACCCCCCGTGCTTGGTACACACGTCTGAAAATGTTCCTCCAAGGACTCGGCTTCACGTGTTGCGTACACGACACGAGTCTGTTTACTCGACATTCAGCACACGGTACAGTCATTCTTCTTGTCTATGTAGATGATATCATTATTACAGGCTCTACTGCAGCTCTCATTCAGGATGTCACTCGAGCTATGCATACTACCTTCAAAATGAATAACCTTGGCCCGTTACATTATTTTCTGGGAATGGAGGTTTCTCGGACAGGCATCGGCTTGTTTCTTCATCAGTCAAAATATGCTCGAGATATGTTACAGAAAGCTGGACTGGAAAAATGCACCAGTCAACCAACACCGATGGCATTCTCTTCGTCTACGAATGGAGCCGACACCTCCTTTGCCGATATCACCCACTTCCGCAGCCTCACTGGGGCTCTACAGTATCTGGCCATTACGCGTCCTGACATCCAGTTTGCTGTCAACCGAGTTGCTCAGCGCATGCATCAACCAAGTGAACATGATTACCATTGTCTAAAACGCATTCTCAGGTAAATTTTTGGCACTCTTGGTCGTGGTTTACTCATTCGACCCGGGGACTTAGAGCTTCGGGGTTTCTCAGATTCAGATTGGGCGAATGATAAAAATGACAGAAAATCTACATCGGGGTTTCTCAATTTTTTGGGGCCGAACCTGATCTCCTGGTGTATAAAAAAACAACCCAAGGTCTCTCGGTCCTCGACTGAAGCTGAATACCGCGCCCTTGCTCTTCTTGCTGCTGAGACCATGTGGGTCACATATATTCTTCGCGAACTCCGCGCCACTCACACTGTTCCTGCTCTCTATTGTGACAACAAATCAACCATCTGTGTGGCCAAGAATTCCGTCCTACACACCAGAATGATGCATGTTGATACCGATTGTCTCTTTGTTCCCGATGAAGTTCAGGCCGGCACCATGACTGTGCAGTATGTACCCACTGAAGAACAACCGGCTGATATTCTCACCAAGCCTCTCCCGAGCCGACAGCACGATTACCTCAATTCCAAGCTTCCGTTCGCTTCCGCTCAGCTCAGCTTGAGGGGGGATAATAACAGATAGTATTAAGTAATAGTATTAAATAATATTAGTATTTACTGTGTACTAATCCTAGTCCTATTAGGATTAGTACTCCTTGATCCTAGTCCTATTAGAATTAATACTCCTTCCTATATCTCCTATATATATATCTCCCATGTATTCCCTTATTAGGTTAACACTTTAATACAATCAATATTCCTTCATTAATGGTCAATTTATACTTCGCCTAAAGGCTAGGAAAACGATTTCTAAGGGTTAAATTTATCATCTTGTTTGAGTTATAGATGTAGGCGAATCATGATAGTCCTTTCGGAGAATGTGAGTTTGGCTGATTTTTTGTTGTTGTATCTTGTGTTCCCCGTGTTCGTGAAGCTTGACGTCATTCGCATAGGGACCTGTGAGTGGGTCCCCGCGTTTATGGAGAGGCTCCCACATTCATGGAGGGTCGGGCCTCATTAAAATCCGCATTTTCGGTTAGGGGTGATATTTGCGAAGGACCCCTGGAAACAATGTTTTCCAAATTTTAGGGTTTCATCACCATTTCTCTATTATTGAGTTTTAGGAGCTTTCGTATGGCGATTTGAACAAGGTTTTTAAAAAGAAATATTTGAGTAACGATTTCCAATCTTAAATATTCATTTACTCATTATTGTTTATGGTTATAAATATTTAATCAAGGTTTATAAATGATAAATTGAGGTTTTCATGAACTTAATTTTTGAAGTATCAAGTGACTTGTGTGATTTTATTCATTGAGATTTGTACACGTGACAATCAGATTTTGGTGGTATTTGAAATTGACTAAATTTTCCGTACTTATGCTGTTGTTGATTTATTTTTGACATTTATTCATATTGTTAGGTATGAGGTTGAATTATCTTGATGGGATTAGACGAGTATGCTCCCATCCATTTTTAGTTAGTGACATTACAATATAATAACTTCAATTATAGTGATAATTTCTATAGTATTTCTCACCTTTGTTAATGACAATTTATTTCTTTGTTGTTGAATCAATTTATATATTTGACAAATTTTGTTTATTTTAATTTACATAAACAAATTTTTGCATGAATATAATCATTTTTTAATTAACCTAAAAAGAGAAAAGAATTTGATATATATATATATATATATATATATATATATATATATATATATATATATATATATATATATATATATATATGTCTATATTATCTTTCATCATTTACTTTATGGATCAAATCATGACCGTCAATCAATCTCATCCAACGGCCTACATAAATCCTAGACTAAGAAATGTATACGTGTTGTAAATCCCAATTTTCTCTTCATTTCATACTACATAATTCTATTTCCTCTAATCTAAACAACCCTAAAGGAACCTATGAACTCCATTAATGGATTTCCTTAAAATCAATCTTTGATTGTTGGCGTTGGGTTACATAAATTCCTCAATTTCCACATAAATTTATATTATAAGCTATCACTATTGGATCTCAACTTTTTTGGGTATGTTTTTCTATTTCTTGCCTTCTCCTTTGAGATGATTTTGTTATGATTGCTTTGCATCTTTATGCCAATTTTTTTATCATGTCTTTGTTACGAGTTATTTCATTACCAGAAAACTGTAAATTACATGGGAATTTTTCTGGAAATTAGTATGTAAATTTGCAGAAAAATAAGTTTCTTACGAATTTTCATCTCAATTTCTAGAAAAATCTCCATATAATTCACAGTTTTCTTGAAGTATTTGAGCGAATGATCTTTTTAGAAACAATCTCCACTATGCTTATAGTAAAAAATCATAATACTTAATACTAAAATTTTGTGAATGAGTTTAACTTTCTCGTCAGTGTCTACAATGTTATGTATCTTGCGACTATTATAATTATAGTATTGTTCTCCATATATTTTCTTGTTTTGGTAATGATACAACGTGTAAAATGAGGTTAAGTTATGAATATAAATGTATTTTTACCTTTAAATCAATTTTTTTCTTGATTAAGAAGAAACCATTATCATTAATTTTTTTATTTTTTGATATTTTTCACAAATATCAATTGATTAATCTGCAAGGTCATTGGAGTGTGTAATTATTATATGTATTATTTCCTTGTAGCATTAGACTTGTTCACATATTGTCAATTAGTTATAGCATATTGATGATAGTGCTTTAAAATGTTGAGATTAGTTCTTTTTTTACCCTATAATTTGAAAAGCATCTGAATTACAACAATTATATCAAGTGTTGATACTATTATTTTCAAAGTAATCAATATTTTGATTGTTTGTTAGCGCGACGCTCAATTGTATAACAAAACTTTGGTCATCTATTCATAGGGTTGATTAGAAGAACTGCTGTAATGGATTTTTCAGGCAAAGAAAACGAAGTGGAAGAGTGTTTACCACCTGGAGTGTTTGATATACCTGGAGAGCCAGCTGTTGTTATTAACGGATTGCCTCCAAATGTTGATGACACATTAATACCATGCCCAGTAGTTACTGATACAGAATCACATAAGAATGCTGTTTTTGGCAAATTGTTTGAAGGAAGAAAAGTTCGCAAGTTATTTGGAGATAATTATTACAATGGGAAAGTAATTAAGTTTGATGAGGAAACTGGTTGGTTTAGTGTGAAGTATGAAGATGGTGACAACGAAGATCTTGAATGGAATGAGTTGGAAGAAATTCTTCAGCCTTTGGACATTAATATTCCATTGGAAAAAGTAGTTAAAAAGTTCATCAAGAAAAAGCACTAATCTCCTAGTTTATATTCAGATAATACATGTTTGTTTGTTTGTTTTGCTTTTGTTATCACATTATTTGAAAGTTGCAACTATTTCTTGTTTAAAAATGTTGATTGATGATTTCGTTATCATCTGTTATGATTTCCTTGTATCTTTATGTCGTTTTTGTTATGAGTTACGAGAGCTAATGATCTTTTAGAAACAACCACTCTACTTCCATGTAGGGCTGTTCAAAATCGAATCGAAACTGATAAGCCGAATCGATAAAAAATTTATTGGCTTATAGTATTGGGTTATTAGTTTAGTGGTTTTAATAACGGTTTTGATATTTTTTGTTATTGGGTTATCGGTTCTTAACGGTTTGAAGTTTTTTCTTAACGGGTTAACCGATAACCCGATACTAAATTAAATAATTATATTTATACCATTTTGTATAGAAAGTACTCGACTTAGAGTTTGATTTCCTACTTTTATTTTTGGTTGTTTCAAACACTTGGTTATTCAACAATGTAAAAGTGTTTGCTTTTGACCAAGATGTAACATGTGAACTCAAGTGCATGGTTTATTTGGTTTGTCACCTTGTTTCTAAGTGATTTTCAATGTTTTTTATTTTGTGTCAAATCTTAACGGTTAAACCGATAACCGAACTGATAACGATGAAAAACCGATAAACCAATAACCTATAAGTCAATATCTTAATAATTCTATAATGGTTTAGCATCTCCACAAATCGATAACCAATAAGACAGCCCGATAAACTTTAAAACTGAACCGACCGATACGCAACCCTACCTCCATGAGTTAGGCAAAGTATGCTTACACCTACCCTATGTTGCCAATCTGTGTTATAAACTCAGAAATTACTGGTTCTAATAAATCATACAGAAACACGAAGTATCTGAGAATTTTTTATAACCAGTAAATAAGATGAACAGAGATAAAATAATTTAATCTGTAAAAACGTACCAGAATCTGGAATACTCTTATTGAAATTTTCGGAAGAAAATCAAGTCCACTGAATTCACAGTGTCCCCTTAAGGAAATTATTCCCCTCTAGTATCCGAGGTTTGATTTGGAATATAACCTCCCAGGGTAAAATGATTTTAATCAGTAGAGTATAGATACCAAAAACTCTACTGTCAGCGAATCAATCCACAGCAGGAAAGTACACGAAGAAAATGTGATTTTAAGAAGAAGGAAGATCAGAAAATTCGTAGGAAATATTCTGAAGACTGAATGGTATTTATAGGCAAGAATATATTCTGAAAGGTTGCAACCCTTTCAGAATTAACACGACCATTAATGAAAGGTTGCAAACTTTCAAATGGTATTGACTGTTCCTGAAAGTTGCAACCTTTCAGAACAGTCATGGCGGGAAATTTTAAATATAACAGAATTTAAAACGGGTCACTCGCGGATCCGAGTCGGGTCGGGTTTTAACTAAAAAGTTGAAAACATTTCGGTTATCAATTTGTCCAAAAAATTATGCCGAAGCCGAAGCCGAAGCGAGCGAGCGACGACGACGGCGCGAGGGGGGTCCCTCTTTCCAACCCTTTTAACAATTAATAGGAGTGTTTATTTATTTAAACTCTCCTATTTTCCTTTCCATTACCGATGAGGGACTATTGCCTTTTTCAATAAAGCATTAGAGGACTTTTCAAGTTCCCAACCTTTCAAGTTTTAAACCTTTCAAATTCCTCTCCTTCCCTCTATTTCCCATCAATTCTTGCTACATACCCAACACCCTATTCATATCCAACCTAGTACAAAGTGAACTTGTCAGTAAAAATTTTTAATATTGATAATTTTGTCAATGAATTTAGCTTTCTTGCATGTGAATAACTGAAGTGTTATTTATCTTGTGACTATAATAGTATTGTTTCTCCATAAATTTTCTCTTCTTTTGGTAATGATACAATGTGATAGAGGTAAAATTATGAATTTTCTTTTCATTTACTATGTGGCTTTGGTATTTCAGAATTCTCTCAAATTTGCAAGTAAATAAAAATGATAAAGAGAATAGAATTAGAAATGTATTTTCAGCTTTAATCTCTTTTTTTTCTTGATTAACAAGAAACTACTATCATTAGTTTTATTTTTGATATTTTTCACACAAATATGTACCAAATGTATGCATAATCTTAGTTTTTATATAAAAACAACACACAAGAAATTCTTTTCTAATCAATTAATTAACTCGCAATGTCCAGAGGCGGAGTCAGAGTTTTCAATAAGGGGGTTCAAAATGTGTAGAAATAGATAGCCAAAGGGGGTTCGTCACTAGTACACATACATATAAACTTATTTTAACTATGTATAAATAATATATAATTTTCATGACCAATAGTTACCGATGCAGAAATTATATGAATGTTGGTTTTGGTCAATGATTTGAAGGAAAAGAAGTTTGCAAGTTATTTGGAGACAAGTATTATAATGAAAAAATTATTAAATAGTTATTGATGCAGAATCATATAAGAATAATGTTTTATCTATCAGTTTAATATAAACTTCTCATTCTAATTAGTTGTGTAAAAATTATTGCTTGTATAGACTTACTTTTAAGTTGCTTTTAAGCATATATTATTAAGTTGAAAATCTTAACTTTTTCAGTTTTAGATTCTCTATTTTTGTTGTTATTATAGCTTGAAATAAGTATTTGAAATAACTTTTTAACCTTAAAAGACATTTTTTTTCTGGTAAGAATAAAAAATTAGTTATCCATATGAACTCTTAATATTTACTTGGCCAAAGATTCTTTTCATTTTCTTAAAAAAAAATATTGTTGGAATTAAAGATAGAGTTGTGTTTGGTATTACTTTCTTTCAAAAAAAAACAAAAAAACATTGTAACATTAGAATGTAAATAAATACAACTTTAAAAGTGATCAATGGGTTGAAAAACAGGTTATAAGTTATTTTTTAAACTTAAAATACAACTTCAAGTTGGATTTATGAATACATATAAATCTACACCTTTTTGAATTTATGGATACATATAAAATAGGCCAAATACATAAACAAATCCTTTAACTTGTTGGGTTTTTTTCCCTCAAGTACCTCAACTACGTCATTTTTCAATTGAATCATTGAACCACCTATAATTTGTTTCTTTAAAACACTGCGGGTTGATTTTGATCAGCTTTTCTATTGTAAATGTCTTCAATTGTGTTCGAATTGAAATAATTTTGATTGAAAGAATGAAGACAAACCGTGTTAGTCTCATTTGTTTTCTAATGTGTTCAAATGAGTTAAGTAAAACACAATTGTTCTCAAACATTTTCACTATCAATTGAACTAATGATTTATGGAACAACATATGTATTCTCTATCAATACCTCTCACAAATCTGGTTCCACATCAGACAACAGTTTTTGTTTAAAGGGAACAAATTATGGGGGTTCAATGATTCAATACGAAAATGACGTAGTTGAGGTACATGAGGGAAAAAACCCAACAAGTTTAGGAATCTGCTTATGTATTTGACCTATAAAATAAGTTATGTAACTTTCAAAAGTACATCATAAAAACATATAATTCTACACCTTTTTGATGACTTGTTTTAATCTAAAACAAACATAAAATTCATTTCCAAAAATAAAACCAGATGCGATGGTTCATTAGGGTTCCACTCAGTGGAGTCAGAGAACTATTACTTGACTCTAATTCTTAATATTATGGGTTTAATGAATTTTATCGAAAAAGAAATTACATTATTGATCATATATCACATGAATTTTATCTATAATCATGTTAAATCTTCTAATATTAAAGAAAAGTTTTGACTCATAAATTTTCTTCCAAAGTAGTAAATTTATTCCAAGTAATTAAGTTATACATACAAAAAGTATTTTAATAATCAATGCATACAATTTTACACTTTTTTATCGTCCCATTTCAACCTAGAAGAGATGATATTTACTTGGAGTTGGTTGATCATGTTACAACATCATTAGACAAATTTAAACCATGTATTCTCGTTATTATCTCTTTTCCTAGGTTTACACATTTTACTCGAAAAAGCAAATCTTGGACAAGTTATAATATTTGCAACTATTAGATTCGATTAATACAAATGAATTAATAAGGTATACAATCATAATACAAGTTTTATTATGTAAACACTTTATATGTAGGTTAAGTTGTCATATATTTCACAACCCTTGATTGTGGGGTTTAGCCACTCATGATAATTGAGGTAATAAAGTATGCAATCGCATTCATTGAATAAAAATTTACTTAACAGAAAAATATCAAAAATCTCGAACTTACAGAAAAATATCAAAAATCTATAGTTTTCCTTCAGAGATTCCATTATTTTCTGGAGTATTTGGACATGACAATTGTCTTGTAATTCCATAGTTTTCCAAGTGTTTAATGAATTCATTATTGATGAATGTTGAATCCATCCCATTGTTTTAGTCAACTTTAGCTATTCAATTGGTACAAGCAATTGTTAAAAAGGAATAGTAATTGGAGTTGAAAAGAAAAGATTTGGTAGTTGGCAAATTGGTAAGATTTGCAACCATTCTTGACTTTGCTATGTTTACATATGTCATTAGTGACATAGGCATGGTTTTATCCTTCTATAAATAGAGCATTCTTGCTCATTTGTAGAACACACCAAGTTAGAGAGAAAAACCATTTTGAGAGCAAAGTGAGGTATTCCATAGACTATATAAGAAAATAGTCTGTGAAGAAAAATAGAGTGTGAGCGATATTTTAGTAAGACGGAAACCAAAAGAGTGTTGTTCCTTTTGAGTGTGTAGTAGTCACTTTGAGTGTTACACTGTGTAAAATTCCTTACTATAGTAATATCAGTTGCTCCTCTTGGCCCGTGGTTTTTTCCCTTATTCAGAAGGGTTTCCACGTAAAATTCTTGGTGTCGTTATTTTCCCATTTTATTTCCATTACTTTTACCACATATACTTTTGTGTTTGTCCGCGTTTTCCCAACAAACTGGTATCAGAGCCAAGGTTTTATCTGAGTATGCTCTGTGGTTGCAGCACAGTCTGAACTTCCACATCAGAAAAGATTTACTTTGATTTGTGATAACTATATTTTTTGGGGAAAACAATGGAAGCCAACACAAGTAGAATGGTTACTTTGAATGGTGTTAATTATGCCATTTGGAAGGGGAAAATGGAAGATCTGCTTTATGTCAAGAATTTTTATAAACCAGTATTTACCACTGTAAAGCCTGATAAAATGACAGATGAAGAGTGAAATCTGTTGCATAGACAGGTTTGTGGATTCATTAGGCAATGGGTCGACGATAATGTGTTGAACCATATTTCTGGGGAAACACATGCTCGAACCCTATGGGAGCATCTTGAAAGTTTGTATGCTCGAAAGACTGGCAACAACAAAATGTTCTTAATAAAGCAGATGTTGAGTTTGAAGTATCGTGATGGTTCTCCAATGACAGACCATCTGAATAATTTTCAGGGGATTATGAACCAATTATCTGCTATGGGCATCAAATTTGATGAAGAAATTCAAGGCTTGCTTCTACTTCGTGTTGACACCCAATTTTGACCCGCGTCGGTATAAATTAATTATCGAGCTTCGTGAGTTTTTCAAATTATTTAAAGTTGATTAGTTTTATAAATCTTGCGAAAATAAAATATATGTATGTATATACATATATGTATATGTATATGTGTGTATCTTAAGTATTCCTAATTCCCAGCCCACTCCACTCCTCTCTCCCATTCCTTTACCCACTTAAGCCCAACATACTTCAGCGGCCCACCAAACTAAAATGGCGACTCCCAAAAGTTGAAAATAAAACAAACTCTTTTAGAAATCATTTTTTCGATAAAACAGAAATGGCGACTCCCGCTGGGGACGGAGGATTCTAACCCTAAGACTAACTCTATTTGACTGACTTGTTTAAATTGTTTAGAATTGTTTAGTTTTAGAAATTACATTTTTTCATGGCATAAATTCCGCCAAACGGCAACTAGTTGCATTAGGAAACGGAAGTTACGCGGCTTACCGCGACTTCTCTCAGAAATACCCCAAGAACTTATTTGGGAGTATCGAATAAATAGTCGGAATGCGGTCATCCGACGTTATTCGATAGCTCCACCCCGATGTTTGTCCGACTCGGGTAACCGTCTATTTGAAAACAACTCTAGAAAAGCCTATGTTAGAGCGAAACCAAAACCAAATTAGGCATCAGCCTAGGACGACTTAATACCCAAGGTGTATTAAGTCCATTTTAGTAGAAAACCACCAAAATCGCGTCTAAGGTCTTCGACCTCCCGACGCATCATATTATGTGACATTCGAAATGTATGTGTGAAAAAACCAACTTGGGGGTAGGGGAAAGTCTAACGGGTTTCTGTTTTGTAGATATGGACCGCTTCCCGAAATTCAACATGGTCATTTCCGCGCCACCCCAACTTACTATGTGGCTCAACGACTTAGACGGAGATCATAAGCGAACTCTCAACAAATATGTAGGGGGCTTGACCGAGCTAATCAATATGGACGGTTGGCCAGAGTTGATCGAAGTACTTACAGGTTACTGGGACAGCCAAAGAATGGTCTTCCGTTTCGGAACAGCCGAAATCACCCCTACATTAGAAGAAATAAGAGATTGCATAGACACCGTGGGCACAGGCCTGGAGAGAAGAGCCCGAAAACAGGAGGACGTGTTTATCCCCAACAAACCTTCCGTTGAGAACATCGCGGATTGGTTAGGGCTAAGAAAGGATTTCACCTATTGGTGTCAAGACTCCCACATAATTTTTAGGGACTTGTACGTCAGATTCGGACACGCGAGTTTCTATGCCGCGTATAATCAGGAGTTTAGAATTTCCTACAGGGAGTGGAACGAGCTCCGCCCGTTGGCATTTGCCATAGCCTTGTTGGGAACAATGGTCTTCCCGCACGGCCCGAGCCTGAGCATCAACACCAGAGTTGTAACACTCGTCCAGACGCTGTTCAAAGGGTACGAGAATCAAGGAACGACAAAGTACTACTCCATAGCTCCGGTCATATTGTCGGACATATATCGCGCTTTGGGTAAGTGCAAAGAGGGACATCGGTACTTCCAGGGGTGTAATTTGCTCCTCCAATGGTGGATCCTCAGCCACTTAGCGAAGGGTGCTGGAACTCGAGAACTGCACACTCTCGACAACAAAAGCACTCTCAAAAACCTGAACGACTTACTATTCTGGGCCAACCTGAACAATCGGAGAACGAGAGGGAGATGGGCTCAAATTTTCTCCGAGTTGAGAGAAGAGGACCTCCGATGGATGCTCGACCGCTTCATATCCAAAGAAGTTGTCGTGGAGGGTCGTAGATGTGCCGTGCTTCCTCTACCCGGCATTCGAGGAATTCGCCCTTACACGCCATTCCGAGTCTTGCGACAGTTCGGAAGAAGGCAGACTGTGCCTAGAGAAGCATACTATGGCGCTTATGTGTACGACATTGGGGACGACAGGGTGGACGACGCTACAGAGATGCTCAGAGAATGGAAGAATGCCAAGCGTATGGGTAAAGACACTATCGCTCCTGACCGATTCGACGCTGGATACGACGAAGGTTACAAAGCATGGTTGAAAAGAGATATACAAAATATCTCCTTTCAAATTCCACGTAGCTTTCGCAGTGTGACAGACAAAGAAGCCAAAGCAGTGGCCGAATTGCGAGAGTTAAAGGAAGAGGCTAATGAGGTCTACGCCAAGTTCGTGGAGAATCAGGACGCACTCGAGAGGGCAACTCGAGAGATCGAGAGATTGAAGCAAGGGTATGACGAGTTCGACAGCTGGATCCAGCATAAAATCGAGAGAATGCGATATGAAAGTCTGGAAGACAAAGGTCGTCTTGGTGAGGGGTTCTTGTTGATGTTGAGGTACATGTTCCAACAGCACAAAAACCAGAAAGACGACGACGGAGCGGGATCATCCGGAGCAGCATAGTGGATATCGCCCCTGCGCGGGTTTTTCTTTGTCTGTATTTGCATTATTTTAGCCCCTGCGTGGGCCTGATATTATCGCACTTTCTAAATAGCCCCTGCGTGGGTTTGTTATTTCCCTTTTAAAACATTTCACTCATTGTTAAATATTATTTTTTGGGGGGAATCATTTGACTGGTTTGAACTCACACGTACATCATTCGAATGCGTTAGGCCTACCCTTGGCACAAAAAGGGTCCCCATGCATGATTAGGACACGTTATCTATGTGTATGCTTATGTGTTATGTTGCTTTGAATGAGGATATCATAAATCCACTCCTAGCCAAAATCCCGAAGAGTATATAGAAGCTACTATCACAAATGTCCGACCAAAATTCCCGAGTCTCTAGTTTCTCACGCAAAAATCCATCTCCCACCACAAATCCTAAATACCACTCTATCGTCTCAGGAAAGGTGAATCACTGCTATGGACAAAGGCAAGAACGTCCAAACGGAGCTCACTGAGGAGGAAGTGCGAAGAAAAATCGAGCGGGTTACTCAAGAAATTCAGAAGATTAAGGAGGAAGGACTTAAAGTTGACATGACCACGGCAATCTACAAAGTTGCGGTCACGACTTTGGATGAAGATCTGGCGTCACAGATAAAAAGAAAGAAGGAGGTCGAGATGGAAACCGAAAGCCTAAGGAAAAGGTTGAACTCGCTTCGTTTGGAGATACACGAAGGAAAGGCGAGAGAGGCAAAGATAGATATCGAGACTGCTGTGTTGTTGGCCAGAAGCGCGGCGCTCGACGAGGAATTGGCGACCCATAGCAACCTAAAGGGCGGAAAATACCTCGCCCGTGATCAAGGAGCAGATAACAGTGGCCCCGGCCGTGAAGTGATTGAGGAGGATGATGAAGAAGAAATCGTCTACAAGCCTCTATTTGCGACTGTCTGAAAGGAAAGGAATGACGCAGCCGCAAGACAAGAAATCGCCAAGAGTTGTCTTCTAGAAATTTCAATGTTGTTTTTCAATTCCCTTGTAACCACAATGAAAGAATGAATGAAAATTTTTCATCCTTGTATCCGAACTACGTTGGGCCTGAATTCTCATTGTGAGATACGTAGGCAGCCTTCCCGGCCCGGCCCCTATCACCAAAAATTTTCATTCTCCTCCGTGTTTCGGAAATGCGAAGATAAGGTCAACGGACATCGAAAAGCAGCTGCAAGAAGACCATAGCTCAACGTGATTCAGCTTTCCTGAGATGACGTCAGAACAAGCAAATTTCTGTTTGTTCAAAATATATTTCCGTCCTCATTCGTGGGTTGAGATATCCTCAAACAAAGCGACTTGTGTGTTTATCTGTTTTATGTGCGATACTATGCATTTTGTACTCCGGATATGCACTAACAAATTTCCCTTTGAGTTGTTTTTACCTCTCAGGTACCTCTTACTGATCTGTGTCGATAAAGCTGGCAGATCACCACTACTTTACCAGATCAAAAGGTCCCGCAGATTCCTTCCCCGGATCAAACACAAATACAGACATGGGAGACAACAATGAACAAATCAGCCTCACAGACGTCGTGGTGGCTCAGCCCACCGCGGCAGAGCAGAATGAGCTTATTGCGCAGCTAATGCAGCAGATAGCAGATCTGAGAGTAGCATTGCAGCAAAGGCAAGATACGCCTCCACCCGGGTTTGGCCCCGACTTTCTCGATGCAAGACCTCCTACATACTTCCCCTCGTCAAACTCGGATCCTACTCAGCACCGTCCATCGACACCCGTGCATAACCCCTCCAGAATAGATATAACCACCCAAAACCCCCAATACGCGTCAGTCTCCTATCAGACTCCCTCACCACTCCCAAACAATCCTTCACAAATACCCCCACACCCCCAAAGCAATCCAACAGCCCCATCACCCCAAAATCAAACCCAACATCCCACCGCCTTCAATTCCCAAACACCGCATCCCCACTTGACCCAAAATACCAGTCCCCAAAATTATCCGCAAAATTATCAAACCACACAGAACGTCCCAAGCCCTTCCATAGCTCCACCCCTCCCCAAAAGAACCACTTTCCAAGTCCCGGTCCCGGCCGAGCATGAGGTGCACGGCTCCGAGTTGGACCATTATGAGGAGCAAGAAAGAGAGTGGAGGTCGAGGGAAGAAGCGAAGGTAGACGTGAAGGAGGAGATCAGGAGGGCAATGAGGGAATTGCAATGTACTCCAGACGTCGCCGGGTTAAGCTACGCAGAACTATGCATCCACCCGGACTTGAACCTGCCTGAAGGGTTCAAGATCCCGAAGTTTGATACCTTCGGCGGGGTGGGCAACCCCATGGCACACCTCAGAGCGTACTGTGACCAACTCGTGGGAGTTGGCAAAGATGAAGCCTTGCTGATGAGGTTATTCAGCCGGAGCCTGTGCGGTGAAGCCCTGGAGTGGTTCACATCACATGAGACTCGACAGTGGCCCAGTTGGAGTGCACTGGCTAAGGATTTCATCGACAGATTTGCGTACAACGTCGAGATAGTCCCCGATAGGTACTCCTTGGAAAAGATGAAGCAGAAATCCACCGAGAGCTATTGAGAATTTGCGTACAGATGGAGGAAGGAGGCAGCGAGGGTGAGGCCTCCAATGACAGAACAAGAGATTGTAGAGGTGTTCGTACGGGTGCAGGAGCCCGAGTACTATGACAGGATCATCTTGTTAATCGGCGCCAAGTTCGCCGAAATAGTCAAAGTGGGTGAGACTATTGAAGATGGCCTGAAGTCGGGGAAGATAGCCCGAGTGTCTGCATCGCCTGGATCCTCCGGACTGGTAAGGAAGAAAAGAGAGGAGGTTAACGCTATCTCACACGGGGGAAGAAAAGCCCCCAGAAACTCACCACGTCCCCAAGGCCGCTCCTACCCTCCATCACAGCCTCATCAAGCCTACCATCCAAACTCAAATCATTCCGGCCACTACAATGCCGGCCCCACTTATCCAGAAGCCCATATTGTGTCGTATCAGAATCCGCCCCAAATTCCCCAAAATTTTCCTTCCTACCCCCAAGCTTATCAAGTCCCTCCCCACTACCAGAATGTCGCTCCCAGCTGCGCTAATGTACAACCAAGCTATCGAGCACCTTTCCCCGCGTATCAAATACAAACTCCAGCATATCAAAGCCCCCATCCAAATTACCGAGCTCCACGCCCAAATGCCCGCAATTATCAACAAGTCCCTCCCCCTCAGCAGAGCGGGTATGATCACCCTCGCCCCAGGTTTGAGAAGAAGCCCTCCAGAAGCTTCACGGTGTTGGCTGAAAGCAGAACCCAGTTGTTCGAAAGATTGTCCGCGGCCGAATACATCCACCCTGTGGGGCCCAAGCCCGTGGATGTCAATTCCAGATTCTACAGACCTGAGCAGAGATGTGCTTATCATTCCAACAGTGTTGGACATGATACCGAAGATTGTATTAATCTCAAGCACAAGATCCAGGATCTGATTGACCAGGAAGTGGTCTTCCTTCAGCCTGCGGCACCGAACGTCAACACGAATCCGTTGCCGAATCATGGGGTGAAAACACCAACATGATAGAAACAGACGAAGATGGCGGGGAAGGAATTTGTGGCCCTTTCAAGGAGAACAACTCCGTCATCGAGGAGGAGGCTGAGCCTGCTGGCATTCGTGATACGGAACCAGGGGAGATGCTGCGAAATTGGACGTCTACGCCGATCCTGATGTCCCGAACTCTGTGGTAGAAAGGAGTTATTTTGTGCATACCAAAATCGGTGGTCGTCCGGAAGAGGCCCGGGACCCACCATTTCTGCATTCTCTTAATTGCTTGAATTTTTAATTTTCGTCGTGATGTTTAAAAAGGGCGACGCGGCCCTGTGCCATGGCCCAAGCCTATCAACTCAGACGCTGTCAAGAGATACTACACATGAAGTTCGCTTTGCATTTTTCCTATCATTTACTTGTAATCGTTTTGTTTGCTTGTATTTGTTAAAGTTGAGTCATTATCCCTCTTTTAACGAACTACGTCTGACCTGAATTCTCGAGAACGAGATACGTAGGCGGCCTATGTCGGCTTCGGTCACCCCATTTACCCCCTTAATTATTTCTTTGATCTGAACTACGTTCGACCTGAATTCTCAAAAATGAGATACGTAGGCGGCCTTTTTCGGCCTCGGTCGGTTTCTTTGAAAAATTTATTCTGGTTAACCTTTAAGGGGAACTACGTTTGACCTGATTCCTGCCTCAACGGGATACGTAGGCGCCATAAGGGCTCGGTCATATATCTTGTAAGTTCTATTTCCCCCTTTCTACAATAGAAACTGGGACAGAATCTTTGAGAGGGACTCAAAAATTCTCCAGAAGGAACCTTCTCTTCAGCGGATCAAACTAAAGACAGTTCGAATTTGCGACTGGGACAGAATTTTTGAGAAGATCTCAAAAATTCCGCGATCTGTTCGGTCACAAGGGAAAGACGAGCAAGATACTAAACTGGGACAGAAATTTTGAGGATGGCCTCAAAATTTCGTCATGGGTCTTGCGTCGGACTCAAAAGAGCTCGTTAAGCCTGACATGACATGACTTGGCAATGACTTTTTCAAGATACTATTTCTTAAGAAATTTTTTTTTCTTGTTTCTCTTAAAAATTTCCCTTTTATATTTCATCTGTTTTGGGCATAAGATATTTCATTATCTATCAAGAGTCGGGAAATCGGGAAATCAACCGGAGACATCAAGACAATGAGCAAACAACCGAAGGGATCGACACAGATCAATATGTTTAAAACTGACAATTTTTCTGTGGATGCAGGTTTATACCTTTGCTTCGAAATCGGCCGAATTCCTCCGACTGATGAATACGGAGAAGGGGAGAAATATCTCCAAAACTAGTGATTTTATGGAAAGCAGGAATATCGTTTGCGTCAGGATGCTTATGAATGTGTTTGTTTATTTCAAACCATTCTCAGCAATGGGAAATTTACAAAGTATCCAGTCAGATTCAAAGGTGAAAAACGGGAATCTCAACGAAGATTTCGTGATTTCTATAGAAGGCGCTATTTGCATTGCGTTATCAAAGCAAGATGATTATTGTCGATCAAGACCATGCATTACCTCAGAAGAGACGGTTATGCAATTATTATTTTATCATTATCGATCAAGTCGATATATTATTTGGAGATCGTCTTACCGTTACTATTCACGGGGGCGATATAAATATTCATGCATAGCGGAATCATGCATCGCGGAATCATGCATCGCGGAAATCATGCATCGCGAGTCAATAATTATGCATGACGAGAAGATTTCATGCCTCGTCAAAATTTATACATCGCGAGAAGAATTTATGCCTCGCTGGAATTCATGCATCGCGGAATCATGCATCGCGGAAATCATGCATCGCGAGTCAATAATTATGCATGACGAGAAGATTTCATGCCTCGTCAAAATTTATACATCGCGAGAAGAATTTATGCCTCGCGGGAATCATGCATCGCGGAATCATGCATCGCGGAAATCATGCATCGCGAGTCAATAATTATACATGACGAGAAGATTTCATGCCTCGTCAAAATTTATACATCGCGAGAAGAATTTATGCCTCGCGGGAATCATGCATAGCGGAATCATGCATCGCGGAATCATGCATCGCGGAAATCACGCATCGCGAGTCAATAATTATACATGACGAGAAGATTTCATGCCTCGTCAAAATTTATACATCGCGAGAAGAATTTATGCCTCGCTGGAATTCATGCATCGCGGAATCATGCATCGCGAGTCAATAATTATGCATGACGAGAAGATTTCATGCCTCGTCAAAATTTATATATCGCGAGAAGAATTTATGCCTCGCTGGAAATCATGCATCGCGGAATCATGCATCGCGGAAATCATGCATCGCGAGTCAATAATTATGCATGACGAGAAGATTTCATGCCTCGTCAAAATTTATACATCGCGAGAAGAATTTATGCCTCGCTGGAATTCATGCATCGCGGAATCATGCATCGCGGAAATCATGCATCGCGAGTCAATAATTATGCATGACGAGAAGATTTCATGCCTCGTCAAAATTTATACATCGCGAGAAGAATTTATGCCTCGCTGGAATTCATGCATAGCGAAAATCATGCATCGCGGAAATCATGCATCGCGAGTCATTAATTATGCACGACGAGAAGATTTCATGCCTCGTCAAAATTTATACATCGCGAGAAGACTTCGTACCTCGCTGGAATTTATGCATCGCGAGAAGAATTTATGCCCCGCAGGAATTCATGCATAGCGGAAATCATGCATCGCGAGTCATTAATTATGCACGACGAGAAGATTTCATGCCTCGTCAAAATTTATGCACGACGAGAAGAATTCATGCCTCGTCAAAATTTGCACAGCGCAAGAAGATTTTATTCTTCGCTGAAAGTTTATACATCGCGAGAAGATTTTATACCTCGCAGGAATTTACGTATCGCGGGAAGATATTCATGCCCCGCAAGAGGACGTACATGGATAAAGAAAGAGCAATACTTATCCATTGGCCTCGACTGCATTCTGTTATTTCTTATAAAAGTAAACATCAAGGAGAGCATCGAAGATGACGACAAAAGAGACATCAATATCGCATCAACATTCATTTATTTATTTTAGCATCAAATGAAGATGTACATTGAAGATTTTATTGCAAAGCACAAGGCATAAGCTTTATTTGCTGGACGTCAGACCGATCGAGTCGACGTCAAGTATGGAGGAGAACAATGAAGTGTCGACACGGTAAAAAGACACTGTCTCCCATCCTAATTGCATTTTTAAGCTGACGAGTTTTATCTTAGTCTTTGTCGAGAGCATCCGAAAAGGATGAATTCTCAAAAAACCACAGGTGCGGACGACATCAAAAAGGATGCAGCACAACGTGGAACTTTTTCTTAGCAGCGAACTGGGACACGGTCCAAAGAGGAATATCACACTCTTAGGACGCGAGCAGAGGAGCGACTTCCACCACGACCGAACCACCCCTCTCGAGTCATGCAGGTTTTTCTTTAGTTCCGTCGGTTTCAGTCTCGCATCCGGAAGTTTCAATTTATCGGAAGCAAGTTTCCAATCTGAGTGGCAATGCGCCAAGAGTTTTGGAAATTATGTCCGTGTAAGCTCTTAATTATGGGTGTGAAGCGCGCCACGTTCATGGCTAAGAGGTTACAAGCCTCCTTTTCATACTCGTTATTTTGTCACTCATCCAAAACCAAAGGTTATCTAGCATAATAGATTTCCTTTTCCATCGGTTGAGTCGAACTACACACAGCCTGATTCCGAAGGTTCAAGGATATGTAGGCGGATTCAATATTGAAAACTCGGCTGTATTCCAACATTCGCTCTCGAATTTTGTTCTCGAGCATCTCGGTACCTTCATAATTCGGTATCGAGATGGTTTTCGATTCCTTCAAAATCGTGCGGTAAATCAAGCTTATCGAACTACAAGTGGCCTGAATTCTCATATAGCCTGAGATATGTAGGAAACCCGTTTGCAAGGGTTCGGCCATAATCCCTATACCCTTTGTCGAATCCTTCGTTTTGAGAAAGCGAATGGAGTTGGTCAAAATTGGTCCGGTCAATTTCATTTTCCTCGAGTCGCTTGCATCAACCCAAGTAAAATGAGGGACAGCTGTTGACACCCAATTTTGACCCGCGTCGGTATAAATTAATTATCGAGCTTCGTGAGTTTTTCAAATTATTTAAAGTTGATTAGTTTTATAAATCTTGCGAAAATAAAATATATGTATGTATATACATATATGTATATGTATATGTGTGTATCTTAAGTATTCCTAATTCCCAGCCCACTCCACTCCTCTCTCCCATTCCTTTACCCACTTAAGCCCAACATACTTCAGCGGCCCACCAAACTAAAATGGCGACTCCCAAAAGTTGAAAATAAAACAAACTCTTTTAGAAATCATTTTTTCGATAAAACACTTCGTTCCCTACCAGATTCTTGGGAAACATTTAGAACGTCATTGTCAAATTCTGCTCCAGATGGTGTGATCTCTATGGATTCCGCCAAGAGCAGTGTCTTGAACGAAGAGTTGAGAAGAAAAACTCAAGGTTCCTCTTCGTCGGATGTCCTGATAACTGGCCCCAGGGGGAGAAATAAAACTCGTGGTTCTCAGCATAGAGAACAAAATAGGAGCAAATCCAAAGGCAGACTTAAGGATATTGAGTGCTATCATTGTGGCATGAAAGGGCACACAAAGAAGTTTTGCAGAAAGTTGAAGAGGGAGAACAATAACAAAGAGGAAACTAAACAAGATGGCAATGAAAATTGCCTAGCCACCGTCACCACCGAAGATCTTGTTACCGTTCTTGATGCAAACATGATAAATATTGCTTGTGATGAGTCAAGCTGGGTTGTGGACACTGGTGCCGCATCTCATGTGACATCAAGGAAGGATTTTTTCTCTTCCTACACTCCTGGTGATTTTGGAACCTTGAGTATGGGTAATGAGACTGTTTCTAGGGTGGTTGGTATTGGTACAATTTGTTTGGAAACTAGTGTTGGAACTAAACTAGTTTTGAACAATGTGAAACATGCTCCTGATGTTCGTCTACACCTAATTTCTGTTGGTGTCTTAGATGATGAAGGATATGTTAGTACCAACGGTGATGGAAAATGGAAGCTCATTAAGGGTTCCTTGGTTGTGGCTCGTGGTAACAAACGTCGTGGTCTATACTGGACTACGGCCTCTGCTTGTGTTGATATGGTGAATGCAGTTGAGAGCGATAGCTCTTCAATATTATGGCACAAGAGGCTTAGCCACATTAGCGAGAAAGGACTTAATGTTCTAGCCAAGAAGAAATTATTGTCAAATTTCCAAAGTGCTAAATTAGAAAAATGTGAGCACTGCTTGGCTGGTAAACAAAATAGAGTTTCCTTTAAGTCCTACCCTCCTTCGAGAAAGACAGAGTTGCTTGAGTTAGTGCACTCTGATTTATGTGGTCCAATGAAGACAAAGACATTGGGTTGTGCACTTTACTTTGTCACTTTCATTGATGATTGCTCGAGAAAACTCTGGGTCTATGTCATGAAGACTAAAGACCAAGTTTTAGGTGTCTTTAAGCAGTTTCAGGCTTCAGTTGAAAGAGAAACTGGAAAGAAACTGAAATGTATTCGTACTGATAATGGTGGTGAATATTGTGGACCATTTGATGAATACTGCAAGCATCAAGTTATTAGACACCAGAAGACTCCTCCCAAGACTCCTCAGCTTAATGGCTTGGCTGAGAGGATGAATAGGACCTTGATGGAAAGAGTTAGATGTTTGCTTTCTGAAGCAAAATTGCCGAACTCATTCTGGGGTGAGGCTTTATTGACCGCTGCACATGTTATTAATCTATCTCCTACTGTTGCTTTGCAAAGTGATGTACCAAATAGTGTTTGGTATGAAAAGGATGTTTCCTATGACCATTTGAGAGTATTTGGTTGCAAAGCTTTTGTACATGTGCCGAAAGATGAGAGGTCAAAGTTAGATGCCAAGACAAGGCAATGCATCTTCATTGGATATGGCCTAGATGAATTTGGTTACAGGCTATATGATCCGATTGAAAAGAAACTTGTGAGAAGCCGTGATATTATTTTCATGGAGAATCAAACAATTGAAGATATTGACAAAGCGGAGAAGGTAGAATCTTCAAGTTTTGATGGTATAGTTCATCATGATGAAGTTCCTCACACAAGTGTGCATGATGTTGTTGGGTTTGATAATCATGGTGACGCCCAGAATCATGTATCGAATCAACATGTTGATGTTGATAATAACAATGATATTGTTATTGATGATCCTGTTGCTCATGAAGTTGTGGACGAATCAAATATTCCGCTTCGGAGGTCCACAAGACAGCGGTTTCCTTCCTCCCGTTATTCACCCAATGAGTATGTGTTACTCACTGACGGGGGAGAACCTGAATGTTATAAGGAGGCCATGGAAGATGAGCACAGGAATCAATGGATTGAAGCCATGCAAGACGAGATGAAGTCTTTGCATGAGAACCACACTTATGAGTTGGTAAAATTGTCCAAGGGCATGAGAGCTTTGAAGAACAAGTGGGTGTTCAAAGTTAAAGTTGAAGAACACAACTTGAAGCCTAGGTACAAAGCTAGATTGGTTGTTAAGGGATTCAGTCAAAGGAAAGGTATTGACTTTGACAAAATATTTTCTCCTGTTGTGAAAATGTCCTCGATTCGCACAGTTCTAGGTTTGGCTGCTAGTCTTAATTTAGAGATTGAGCAGATGGATGTGAAGACGGATTTCCTTCACGGTGACCTAGAAGAAGAGATTTATATGGACCAACCTGAGGGCTTCAAAGTAGATGGTAAAGAAAATTTTGTATGCAAACTCAAAAAGAGTCTATATGGCCTAAAACAAGCTCCCAGACAATGGTACAAAAAGTTTGAATCTGTCATGGGGGAGCAAGGCTATAAGAAGACTTCTTCAGATCATTGCGTATTTGTACAAAAATTTTCTGACAATGATTTCATCATCCTTTTGTTGTATGTGGATGATATGTTGATTGTGGGCAAGAATACTTCCAAGATTGACGAGCTGAAGAAAGAGTTGTGTAAGTCTTTTTCTATGAAAGATTGGGTCATGCCAAACACATTTTGGGCATGAGAATTACTCGTCTTAGAGATGAAAGGAAGATTTATTTGTCCCAGAAGAAGTACATTGAACGCGTACTGGAGCGCTTCAATATGAAGAATGCGAAGCCTGTGAGTATACCTCTTGTTGGTCATATGATGTTGAGCAAGAAGATGTGTCCTACAGCTAGGGAGGAAAAAGAAAACATGGCCAAAGTTCCATATTCCTCCGTCGTCGGAAGTCTAATGTATGCAATGGTGTGCACTAGACCTGATATTGCTCACGCAGTTGGTGTTGTCAGTAGATTTCTCGAAAATCCGGGAAAAGAGCACTGGGAAGCTGTGAAATGGATACTCAGGTATCTTAAAGGAAGCTCAGATGAATGCTTGTGTTTTAGAGCATCAAATCCAATCTTGAAAGGCTATACAGATTCTGATATGGCAGGTGACCTTGATAACAGAAAATCCACTACTGGATATTTGTTTACTTTTTCAGGGGGAGCTATATCATGGCAGTCAAAGTTGCAGAAGTGTGTTGCACTATCTACAACTGAAGCTGAGTATATTGCGGCTACTGAAGCCGGCAAGGAGATGATATGGCTAAAGCGATTTCTTCAAGAGCTTGGTTTGAATCAGATGGAGTATATTGTCTATTGTGACAGCCAGAGTGCAATAGACTTGAGCAAGAACTCCATGTACCATGCAAGAACAAAACACATTGACGTCAGATATCATTGGATTCGTGAGAAAGTGGAGAATGAATCATTTCATGTCAAAAAGATTCACACAAGTGAAAATCCTGCAGATATGCTGACCAAGATGATACCGAAAGACAAGTACGAGTTATGCAAAGAACTTGTGGGTATGAGCTCTCTCTAAAGAAGTTGAAGATACCTTCTTCCAGTAAATGGGACTGGAGGGGGAGATTTGTTGAATTGGATCCAATTGTTTTAGTCAACTTTAGCTATTCAATTGGTACAAGCAATTGTTAAAAAGGAATAGTAATTGGAGTTGAAAAGAAAAGATTTGGTAGTTGGCAAATTGGTAAGATTTGCAACCATTCTTGACTTTGCTATGTTTACATATGTCATTAGTGACATAGGCATAGTTTTATCCTTCTATGAATAGAGCATTCTTGCTCATTTGTAGAACACACCAAGTTAGAGAGAAAAACCATTTTGAGAGCAAAGTGAGGTATTCCATAGACTATATAAGAAAATAGTCTGTGAAGAAAAATAGAGTGTGAGCGATATTTTAGTAAGACGGAAACCAAAAGAGTGTTGTTCCTTTTGAGTGTGTAGTAGTTACTTTGAGTGTTACACTGTGTAAAATTCCTTACTATAATAATATCAGTTGCTCCTCTTGGCCCGTGGTTTTTTCCTTTATTCAGAAGGGTTTCCAGGTAAAATTCTTGGTGTCGTTATTTTCCCATTTTATTTCCATTACTTTTACCACATATACTTTTGTGTTTGTCCGCGTTTTCCCAACAATGAACTCACCACCTCCATCACATTGAAAAGTTTTAAATTATCTTCAAAAGTATTTTCTGAAACTTACAAAAAAAATATCAAAAATCTCAAACTTTTTTAGTGGACAACCAGGTGTATCTAGTATTATCATCGTCCATCGATAAACAATACATAGTACTTCATGTGTTAAGAAGATTCAATAGAGGTTGTAACCCAAAGATCACAATCAATTTTTAATAATGGTTCCTTCTCAATCAAATTCATCAAACTCAAGGGTGAAACAATTATCTTTTGCTAGCTTGATAACGGATAATAATTTTTTTTTATTAATATCAGGTTCTACTAGTATCTCGTTAATCTTCAGACCTGACCTAGTTGTATTCCCAACATGTGTAATATTTAAACAACATCTATTATCAACAATTATCTTATCAGTTTGATTGTAAGTCTTAAGATCAGATAAGTCACCTTTGTTTTTAGTTAGGTGGTTGGTTGCTCCATAGTCAACATAAATAGCATTGTCCTCAACATATGTATCTTGAAAATTGACTATTGCTAAGGCTTGTGGGAGGTTGTCTACAACTTGATATGAGTAGTACTTATCTATAGAAGCACTTAATCGTAGTATGTTATTCCTTCCATACTACCCTTACTAGTAATACATGACAACACTTACACTCCTAATGTAATGTATACTCCTAATGCTAACATGATTCTGCTTTTTTTACGCTACTCTCCACCAGGGCTCCATTGTATAACAAAAATTTGGTCATCTATTCATAGGGTTGATTAGAAGGTCTAGTGGAAATGAATTTTTCGTGTAAAGAAAACAATATGGACAAGTCTTTAAAACGTGGAGTGTTAGAGATATCTGGAGAGCCAACTATAGTTATTAACGAGTTGTTATCCATTTTTTCAAATGCTGACATCTTTTTGCCCTGTCTCATAGTTACTAAAGCACAATCACATAAAAATATTGATTTTGGTCAATGGTTCAAAGGAAAAAAGTTCACAAGTTTTTTGGGACAGGTATTACAATGAAAAATTACTAAAAGTTGATGAGGAAATTAGTTGGTTTAGGGTGATGTATGAAGATGGCGACATCGAAGATCTTGAGTGGCATTAGTTGAAAGAATTTATTCTTTCACAACCCAAAATGGGCGTGGTGACACTTGTATGTTTCCACCAAGATAAGTCAGCCTCAAACACAACGATAAACGAAAGAATGCGAAAAAGAATAGAGCATGAACAAGACAAAGGTGGAAAACTTATTCATTTTAAACAATACCCCAAAAATCGGATGGTCACGTGTACAAGACATTAAATACATAAAGTACGAAATTAAAAAATAAGTAAAAGTTTCAATCTTTGTTTCTTGAATAGAAAAAAAACTTAAAAGAAAAATAAAAAAAGGGCCCCGAGAAGGACAAGCAGGTACCTCTCAAGTCTTTTAACAAGTCCAAAAAAAGTGATCACGCTACATCGGGCTCAGTACCTACACAAGTGGTAGAAGTTAGGACGTTTTAGTACCAAAAACACGATATCTAGTAAGCAACCTAATAAACAAGGAAACCTAGGTAGAATTCGACTACTCCATATATCTTAACTAAATCTCCTCAAACTACTATCTGCACAGAAAATAGCCCAACCTAACAGTTCTATAATAAACCGTTCACAAGGCTCAATATTCATAATCCAAAGTCACAAGTCAACATCCAACATGTATCACGTAAATCAAGCTCAATGTGAAGTAGATCGATCACAGGAAACTAGTACATCAATCACAAGTAACAAGTAAGTCACAGACAAACATATAAATGCATCAAATCACAAGAATCAATCTCGTGCCAAAATTATTTCCCATCCACATATTATCACTATCCAAAACTAGTTCCCATCGACTTTATATCAAATCACTAGCCGAAATTATTTTCCATCAGATTAGTATCAAATCACTAGCTGGAACTATTTTTCATTGATTTTATAGTAATCACTAGTCATAATGATTTTCCGTTGACTTAATATAAATCGTTGGTAAAGACCTCGACATCATAACAATCTCATGTTTCATCACAATGTTCAACAATCAACACATTCAAGCTATATCATACCATCCGAAGAAACAACAAGTCATCCACATTCAAGCCATCAAAGACATTTTATCACATCAATCAACAGGATCATAACAATTAGCAATTCACATATTGTTGTTATCATCACGAAGCTTGTTCATTTATCCCTTCATTATTTATTGACATTAATCAAGTTGAGCATTAAGAACGTTCACTTGAACCCAGATTACTCCCTAACAAACATGCAATGAAGAGAAGTAGATCATTCTACTAGATTACAAAATTTAACATCATTTGCCTTAAAATACCAAATATCAACCCAAGAGTTGAGTTTGTTCCTTTCAAATAATTCCAATGTCACGCAATCAATAACAATCAAGTATTCACAACCAATTCATACACCAATTATATAAGGAAATGGGTCAATCAACTCAAAACTCATTTTCAAAATGGAGGTTAAAATTCAGAAAACAATACTTGAAAATAATGTTTTTAAGGGTATAGGAACTCATTAGTGAAATCATTTCGAAAAGGAGATCAAAACCACTTCACAATCACTATTTTAGATCAAAACTCAAGTTCTTGCAAAACCTTGTCATTTTTCAAAATCCAAATTATGATGTTAAATTATACATTTTTATGATTATAAAAGCTTACTCAGACGATTTAGCACAAGAAAATCTTTTACAAATCACCTCCAAAAATTCCTGTCACGACCGGAATCTAGACCCCAGACGAGACCGGCGTCGTTGACCTCTCAGAGGTCGCAGACAAGCCTACTTACGTCATTCTTACTTTACATAGATTAATTTTAGCGGAAAATTTGAAATTTTTGATTCTTTAATCATACTTGCTAAACATTCTTAACATTTCGTAATCGTTCATCATCAACCATCTAATATTTAAGAGATAAGCAAGTGAAAGAAATAATTCATTAAGTATTAATTGTATATCGGCCAAAATAGCACCAATACAAAGTCTGAACCAAAACAGGAAAGAAACGCTAGTGGAACATGCTCCACTAGCTCAACTCTAAAACTACGCTAGAATGTAAAACAGTAGCACCCTCGAAAGCATGAGGACCTACCAAACTCCGTATGAATGCTGACGTCCGGATAGCTGCAACAACGATCCTGTAGCTCTAGCGTCCACCTGTGCCTGCACCTAAAAGTAGATGTTCGTATGGAATTAGTACACACTTGTACTAAGTATGGGTATATGCAAGCACACATCAGGGACATGCATGAGGAAGAAGAGCTCTTTCCTAACAACATGACGTTTGGAAGTCAAGTCAGTGGACTTGCTAAAATGAGATTAGGAAAGTTATGCCATGAGAGTGACATGCATCTTTATAATCATCGTATTGCACACAACACATAACACATTCACATAGCACATAACATATAACACATAGTTTCTTTCATATTATTCATTCATATACCATAAGACCTTATTATCATAGACTTAACCTTAAGACTTTCCAAAATGAGGGCTCAACATATGGGACCTCAACTAGGGAGCCTTCTTTAGCAAACACAGAGTCTGCTTCATTCATTCATTCGTATTTCATTTCAATTCATTCATAGGCCAGTGCGAACACCAGCTATACCTAGGATGTAGTTTAAGACTTTCATCGGGTTTGCTGTGCAATGATCAGGAATGACCTAATGTCATTACCTGAATCTAGCTCACCTCTTGATTATCCTATCCTAACACCTTCGGTATCATTCATTTCTTTGTATGATTCATTTGAGGCTGGGCTCATTCATTCATTGGGAACTTTAACTTTAACCGACATAGATCATGTGAGCATCATGAAATCCAGTGTCTCCCCCACACCGAAAAGAGGTGGAATCACCGGCCAAAGTGATTCAATAACATGCTGGCGTTTATGGGAATTTAACCCCGCCAGATCCCTATAGTGGCAATATAGGTTCAAAGACTAGGAGATATATGGAGACCCATACCCGGCAAGCCGGACGGTCTCATCTCATGAGAGTTACGTGAACCTCCGCCCTTCCCGAAAGAAGGCATCACCGCTCATAGCTAGCCTATCGGTGCTCGGTATAAAGTTCCATTACGTTCAACTCATACATCATGGAGTTGGCTTCTAGTATAAGGACATCATAGCTCAATAGATGATTTCTCATCTCATCATTTGTATTAAGTGTTTTTAAACTCAATATTTTCATTAGAGTGTTCATAGAGACTGATCTCTTCATTATCTTAAACTCTCATTGGTGAGTACGTATTGGTAACCTTTACTTAGGCTCATTTGAGATTGCTCTCATCATATACATTAGCCTCACATCATGGTTGTCACCACATTCTTCATTTCATTACGTATATCTTAGGTTCACTTAATTTGAACGTATGTTAAACTTATGTGTCTATACATACAAGTCACGGGGCTTCATTTATAGTTCGTTAAGTGAATTCTTATTTTCCTAAGATTATGTATTACAAGACTTATGTATCTTGTATATATATGCCAAGATCTTTGATTTTGATCTAAGTAGATGACATTATTCTTGAATATTTCACTCACGTATGACTTATGTATCAATACGGAGGTTTGGACACGAGGACCCAAATTTTGAATTATTTGGATATCATTTATATTTTTCATTGATTTTAGTTCTAATATTCATAAATTTAGAACTCTAAGTTAAATCTCAACATTTTCGTGAAATAATAAATTTTCTATCTTAATTAGAATTCTAAATTAAATTTCAATCATTTACATGAAAGAATAATTTTTCTAATTTAATTAGAATTCCAATCTAAATCTCAATATTTACATAAAAGAATTAATATTCTATTTTTAATTAAAATTCTAAATTAAATCTCAATGTTTACATAAGAGAATTAATTTTCCAACTTTAATTAGAATTTTAATTTATTATTATTATTATTATTTTTAATTAAATTCGCTTGAATAGGGAGGTTGTGGGTTCGAACCCCCACAGCCCCTTATTTTTCCCTCTCATTTTCGCTGAAGAGGAGGCTGTGAGGTGGTGGGTTCGAACCCCCAGCCCCTCTATTTTTATTTTTATTTTTCGCTGCTACAGTCCCTGAGGTCGTGGGTTCGATTCCCACGCCTCACATTTTTTTTCTTTCCCATTTTTCCCCTCTCTCGCGTGCAGTGTGAAGGTCGTGGGTTCGAATCCCACGCACCCCATTTAATTTGCTGAATTTAATTCCCTTCTCCTTTTCCCCCAGGTCTCGTGTTCGATTCCCGCCTGCCCAATTCTTTTTCCATGCGAATTTCATCAGCCCCCCTGTCCCCAGTTCGAGCCCCACCTTCAGCACTCCCCTTTATTTCTTTTATTAAGGCACGTTTTTGGTGAGGTCTCGGGTTCGATCCCTGGTGACCTCACCTATTTTTTTTTAATTCGTTTTTTGCTCAAATTTTCCAGAATGCTTCTAAAACTTATTTCCAGGTTCTGGGACATTACTCCATAATTTTGCACATCATTTTTACGGGTTAATTTAGCATTTATTTCTTATACATTCTTTAATGTTCTTAAGACAAGTTTAGGGGGATGATTTGATCATTTGTTTTAACTACAATTATAGCCTTTCAACCATGTGAACATCAATATTTTAAGAGCCTCTAATTGCACATAAAACACGAGTAATTTCTAATCTATTAACATTCTAAAGAAAGACTCAAAGTCATGATCAAAATCTTGCACAAATACATACATATTTACATTCATATTTTCCGAAAAACATAAAATATAATCACATCATCATGAACACATACTCGAAACGAGATTATCACCACAAACAAGTATCCCTAAATTCTATCAACAAGAATACCCAACCTAAGATCATAGGGAGCTAGTGACAGGGACATGCAACGGGGAACAACCTTAGTTTCGAGATGAATAGTTTGAATCGTAAGGGACCTCTTGGGAAAGGATCCAAGAGAGGAGAAAACCCATACCTTAATCGATGTTCAAACTTTGATGTTGCTGCTCGGAAAACTCCTCCAAACCACTCCCAATTCACTTCAACGTACACCTCACTCGACGAACCTCTCTTAGCCTTGACGTTTTGATTACTTTTTCTTTTGCTTAAAAATTTTTTTGTGAGTTCTTCAAGCATGAAAATTGTTGATATTTTGGCAGAAAAAATGTGAGGAAGATGGAGAACGTGAGAGAGGGAGTTAAGAAGCGTGAGAGAGAGAGGACTAATTGGATTAGGAGACTAATTCAAGAATTAGTCAAATAACATTTAAAATAAATAAATACAAATCTGTTTTATTTATTTATTTATTTATTCATTTAAAACGTGAAAGGACAATTATGCCCTTAAATACCTATTTATTCTTATTTATATAATTCTCTTTTTTTGAATCGTTACATTATCCCCCCCCCCCTTAGGAACATTCGTCCCCGAATGACACTACCATTACACCTAATAATGCCAATGAGATCATAACTTAATTGCTATGTACAATCAGCCAATAGCAACAAATACGAAGAGATAAGGAACTATAGTCTTACAAGTAGGAAGCCTAACCTCAAGAGTTGAAAAGATGTGGATATCGGGATCTCATGTCGGCCTCAGCCTCCCACGTAGCACCCTCAACAAGATGGTTTCTCCACAATACCTTCACTGTGGCAATCTCCTTGTTCCTCAGCCGCTTGACCTGTCTGTCTAAGATCTCAACAGGTATTTCCTCATAGGACAAGTCTTCACCAACCCCCAAACCTTCTACAGGTAGGATTGATGCTGGATCACCTAGGCACTTCTTCAACATAGAGACATGAAAGACTGGATGAACAGAAGCTAGCTCCGCAGGCAATGCTAACTCATAGGCCACCTCACCCACGCGCTGTAGGATCTCATATGGCCCCACATACCTCGGACTAAGCTTCCCTTTTCTACCAAATCGCATCACCCCTTTCATAGGCGATATCTTCAAGTAAACCTGGTCACCAACGTTAAATTCTAAGGGTCGCTTTCTGTTGTCTGCATATGACTTTTGTCAGCTGTAAGCGGTAGCCAACCTGTCTCTAATCATTCTAACTTTCTCCAAGGCCTCATGAATGATCTCTGGACCCAAAATAGATGACTCTCCAACCTCGAACCACCTAACTGGAGATCTACACCTCCTACCATACAGTGCCTCAAACGGTGTCATCCCAATGCTGGAGTGGTAGCTATTATTATACGAGAACTCTATCAAAGGTAGATGGTCATCCCAATTACCTCTAAAGTCAATCACACACGCCCTCAACATGTCCTCCAATGTCTCAATAGTGCGCTCTGCCTGCCCATCTGTCTGAGGATGAAAGGCAGTGCTAAGTTTCACCTGCGTGCCTAAGCTTTTCTGGAAGGATCTCCAAAAATGCGAAGTAAACTGAGCTCCTCTATCTGAAATAATAGACAGAGGAATCCCATGCCATCTCACAATCTCATCAATGTAGAGTCTCGCGTAATCCTCGGCCCTGTAAGTAGACTTCACAGGGATAAAGTGGGCAGACTTAGTCAGTCTGTCCACAATAACCCATATAGAGTCATGCTGCCTCCTAGTCCTCGGAAGACCAACTACGAAGTCCATATTAATGGCCTCCCATTTCCAAGTCGGAACCTCAATAATCTGAGTCAGACCACCAGGCTTAAGATGCTCTGCCTTAACCTGCTGACAATTAGGACACTTAGCCACATAGTCTGCAATATCCTTCTTCATGCCATCCCACCAATAAATCTGCTTAAGATCATGATACATTTTTGTGGAACCTGGATGTACTGGAACCATGGGCCTCTGTAACAATCCTGGTCCGTAAATCATCTACATCTGGTACGCACAACCGGTTCTGGTATCTAAGTATGCCATCATCTCCCACAACAAAGGACTCGTTCATTTTTAACAACACTGAGTCCTTCATCTCCATCAACACAGGATCAAGATGCTGACCCTTTTTGACTTCCACTATCAGGGATGATTCAGAACTAGGGTGAACTGAAACACCTCCACTAGTAGAGTCAACCAACCGCACACCCAGTCTGGCCAGTCTGTGTACCTTTTTCACTAGCTCCTTCTTCTCATCCTCAACGTGGGTTGTACTCCCCATGCTCATCCTGCTCAAAGCATCAGCCACAACATTAGCCTTACCTGGATGATAGTGCACATTCATGTCATAATCCTTCAGCAGCTCCAACCATCTGCGTTGCCGTAGATTCAGCTCCCTCTGCGTGAACACGTACTGGAGACTCTTATGATCCGTGAACACATCCACATGTACCCCATACAGATAATGCCTCCACAGCTTCAATGCAAACACCACGGCTGCCAACTCCAAGTCATGAGTGGGATAATTCTTTTCATGAACCTTGAGCTGTCTGGAAGCATAGGTTATCACCTTACCAGCCTGCATAAGAACACATCCCAAACCAACCCTAGATGCATCACAATAGACAGTGTAATTCTCGCCACTCTTAGGCAGAGTAAGCACCGGGGCTGAAGTGAGTCTATCCTTGAGCTCCTGGAAACTGTTCTCACAAGTCTCCGTCCATTCAAACTTGGATTTCTTCTTTGTCAAGGCTGTAAGTGGGGCAGCAATGGAAGAAAATCCCTCCACGAACCTGCGGTAGTAACCAGCCAATCCCAGAAAGCTACGGATATCGGTGGGTGTAAGAGGCTTTGGCCACTTCTTAACGGCTTCAGTCTTTCTGGGGTCCACTTCTACACCTTGATCGGACACAACATGGCCCAGGAAGGTCACTGATCTCAGCCAGAATTCACACTTGCTGAATTTGGCATACAACTGATGCTGTCTAAGTACCTGTAAGGTTAGTCTCAAATGCTGTTCATGCTCTTCCCTGGTCTTAGAGTAGATGAGAATGTCATCAATGAATACTATGACGAAAGAGTCAAGGTATTCACGGAAGACTCTGTTCATGAGGTCCATAAATGCAGCAGGTGCATTCGTGAGACCGAATCACATAACCAAGAACTCATAATGACCATAACGGGTACGAAAAGCTGTTTTTGGGACATCCCCATCCCTAACCCTAAGCTGATGATACCCTGAACGAAGATCAATCTTAGAGAAGAAACTAGACCCTTAGAGCTGATCGAACAAATCATCAATTCTTGGAAGTGGATACTTATTCTTTATAGTGACTTTGTTGAGCTGCCGATAATCGATACACATTCTAAGGGTCCCATCCTTTTTCTTTACAAACAACACTGGAGCGCCCCAAGGGGATATGCTCGGCTGAATAAAACCCTTATCAGTGAGATCTTTTAACTGCAGCTTCAACTCCTTGAGTTCTGCTGGAGCCATTCTATAAGGAGGAATTGAGATTGGTTTAGTATCAGGTTCTAAGTCGATACCAAAGTCAATCTCTCGAAGGGGAGGGACTCCAGGCAAATCTTCAGGAAACACATCTAGGAATTCATTTACCACAGGCACCGAGTCTATGGAAGGAACATCATGATCTAAATCATTAACACTCACTAGATGACATAATAACCCCTTGGCCATCATTTTATTAGCCTTAAGATTTGAAATCAAGGGGTTAGGACGAATCGGATTGTACCCCTCCCAGACTAACTCTTCTCCATTAGGGAAGCGAAACCTCACCACCCTACTACGACAGTCCAAGCAAGCATAATAGCTGTGAAGCCAGTCCATGCCAAGAATAATATCAAAATCACGCATGGGTAACTCAATCAAGTTTGCACACATAGCCTTGCCACTCACAACTATTGGGCAATTCTTGTATACCCTATCGGTTCTCACATTTTCTCCTAAAGGCGTACTAACCACTATAGGATCATGCAGAACTTCAGGTAGTATTTCAAAGGTAAGGGCAAGCAGAGGAGTCACAAAGGAAAGCGTAGACCCTGGATCAAGTAAAGCATAAACAGAAGTTGAGAATACTTGCAGCATACCTGTGACCACATCAGCGGCCTTCTCCTGCTCCTCCCTACCTTTCAAGGCATAAAATCTGTTCCTCTTCGGAGGCTCGGCTGCTGCTGCATTATGTGGGGTAGGCCTAGGCTGAGCATTACCCCCAGCCTGACCTCTGTTCTGGGGACAGTCTATGACCATGTGTCCACTCTTACCACAACCGAAACAGGCATTAGTGCCCTGTCTACATTCTCCAAGGTGCATTCGGCCACACTTAGTACAAGTCTTCCTTGGACGCTGCATCTCACCTCCATTGCCCCTCTTGGGTTCGGGTCTGCCTCCTCTAGGCGCTGTATTTCTCTGAGGGTCAGAATTTCCAGCACTCTGTTGCCCCTTCTTGAATTTGGGCTGCTCGCGGACGCCAAAATTGTTTCTATGGCCTCCATGGCTGGGACCTGCCTGATCTTGAGGCCTGGGCCTCCTAACATCAGGTACACCTCTCCTCTTTCGGCTGTCCTCTACCTGCTGGACATGCATCATTAATCTAGAAAGGTCCATATCATTATGGAGCATCGCAGCCCGACAATCCTCCTCCAGGTCTCTATTGATTCCTGTAAGGAATCTGCTCATCTCCTCCCTGCTGGTAGAAACCAAGGGAGTAGCATACCTGGATAATTTCAACAAAGTTAAGTACTCTCATCATTCTTGTTATCAAATACTAAGGGAAGTACATACCTAGATAACTTCACAAACTTCAGGGAATACTCCCTGACAGTCATGGATCCTTGCTTGAGGTTGATGAACTCCTCAACCTTGGCCTCTTTCATCTCTCTAGGGAAGAACCTTTCCAAAAATGCTGTCTTGAACAGCTCCCAGGTGACTGGCACCCCTCCTAGGACACGGCTATCTCGCCACATTTTGCACCAAGTCTGTGCAACATCTTTGAGCTGGTAGGAAGCCAACTCAGCCTTCTCAATATCAGTGGCCCCCATGGCCACCAGTATCTTATGCAACTCGTCTATAAATTCCTGAGGATCTTCTGAAGTCTTAGCCCCTGTGAAAATTGGAGGATTCATCCTCGTGAAGTCTCGCAGTCTGTCAGCTATGCTGCGAACCGGTGGGTTTTCCCTCAGAACATCCTGCCGGTTGACTTAGGCAGTCATAGCTTGGGCCTGCATCGTGATGGCCTGTGCCATCTGAGCTAGAGATGCCCTCACCTCCGCATCAGTCAACGCAGCTGGGTTAACTGGCATGGCCACTCCTTCAGCTGGAGCCTGGGGTGGATTCTGATTACCCCTAGCTGCTGCTGCTCCCGTCCTCCGACCCTTAGTCCCCCAAGAGTTCATTCTCTGAAAACAACAAGGTTGATGTTAGACACGTTCGTAACACCAAGAATTCAAACATTAGGAAAAGCACAATAAGATCAGAAGAAGGGAAGTCTTTCCTACGCATCATGCAGTCTCTAATCCAGGATAGTGGTGCACTTCACTACCATGACTTAGAAACTACTCAATGTGGTTGATGTGAACTCATTATTCTAGGAATTTAACCTAGCGCTCTGATACCAACTTTGTCACGACCGGAATCTAGACCCCAGACGAGACCGGCGTCGTTGACCTCTCAGAGGTCGCAGACAAGCCTACTTACGTCATTCTTACTTTACATAGATTAATTTTAGCGGAAAATTTGAAATTTTTGATTCTTTAATCATACTTGCTAAACATTCTTAACATTTCGTAATCGTTCATCATCAACCATCTAATATTTAAGAGATAAGCAAGTGAAAGAAATAATTCATTAAGTATTAATTGTATATCGGCCAAAATAGCACCAATACAAAGTCTGAACCAAAACAGGAAAGAAACGCTAGTGGAACATGCTCCACTAGCTCAACTCTAAAACTACGCTAGAATGTAAAACAGTAGCACCCTCGAAAGCATGAGGACCTACCAAACTCCGTATGAATGCTGACGTCCGGATAGCTGCAACAACGATCCTGTAGCTCTAGCGTCCACCTGTGCCTGCACCTAAAAGTAGATGTTCGTATGGAATTAGTACACACTTGTACTAAGTATGGGTATATGCAAGCACACATCAGGGACATGCATGAGGAAGAAGAGCTCTTTCCTAACAACATGACGTTTGGAAGTCAAGTCAGTGGACTTGCTAAAATGAGATTAGGAAAGTTATGCCATGAGAGTGACATGCATCTTTATAATCATCGTATTGCACACAACACATAACACATTCACATAGCACATAACATATAACACATAGTTTCTTTCATATTATTCATTCATATACCATAAGACCTTATTATCATAGACTTAACCTTAAGACTTTCCAAAATGAGGGCTCAACATATGGGACCTCAACTAGGGAGCCTTCTTTAGCAAACACAGAGTCTGCTTCATTCATTCATTCGTATTTCATTTCAATTCATTCATAGGCCAGTGCAAACACCAGCTATACCTAGGATGTAGTTTAAGACTTTCATCGGGTTTGCTGTGCAATGATCAGGAATGACCTAATGTCATTACCTGAATCTAGCTCACCTCTTGATTATCCTATCCTAACACCTTCGGTATCATTCATTTCTTTGTATGATTCATTTGAGGCTGGGCTCATTCATTCATTGGGAACTTTAACTTTAACCGACATAGATCATGTGAGCATCATGAAATCCAGTGTCTCCCCCACACCGAAAAGAGGTGGAATCACCGGCCAAAGTGATTCAATAACATGCTGGCGTTTATGGGAATTTAACCCCGCCAGATCCCTATAGTGGCAATATAGGTTCAAAGACTAGGAGATATATGGAGACCCATACCCGGCAAGCCGGACGGTCTCATCTCATGAGAGTTACGTGAACCTCCGCCCTTCCCGAAAGAAGGCATCACCGCTCATAGCTAGCCTATCGGTGCTCGGTATAAAGTTCCATTACGTTCAACTCATACATCATGGAAGTTGGCTTCTAGTATAAGGACATCATAGCTCAATAGATGATTTCTCATCTCATCATTTGTATTAAGTGTTTTAAACTCAATATTTTCATTAGAGTGTTCATAGAGACTGATCTCTTCATTATCTTAAACTCTCATTGGTGAGTACGTATTGGTAACCTTTACTTAGGCTCATTTGAGATTGCTCTCATCATATACATTAGCCTCACATCATGGTTGTCACCACATTCTTCATTTCATTACGTATATCTTAGGTTCACTTAATTTGAACGTATGTTAAACTTATGTGTCTATACATACAAGTCACGGGGCTTCATTTATAGTTCGTTAAGTGAATTCTTATTTTCCTAAGATTATGTATTACAAGACTTATGTATCTTGTATATATATGCCAAGATCTTTGATTTTTGATCTAAGTAGATGACATTATTCTTGAATATTTCACTCACGTATGACTTATGTATCAATACGGAGGTTTGGACACGAGGACCCAAATTTTGAATTATTTGGATATCATTTATATTTTTCATTGATTTTAGTTCTAATATTCATAAATTTAGAACTCTAAGTTAAATCTCAACATTTTCGTGAAATAATAAATTTTCTATCTTAATTAGAATTCTAAATTAAATTTCAATCATTTACATGAAAGAATAATTTTTCTAATTTAATTAGAATTCCAATTTAAATCTCAATATTTACATAAAAGAATTAATATTCTATTTTTAATTAAAATTCTAAATTAAATCTCAATGTTTACATAAGAGAATTAATTTTCCAACTTTAATTAGAATTTTAATTTATTATTATTATTATTATTTTTAATTAAATTCGCTTGAATAGGGAGGTTGTGGGTTCGAACCCCCACAGCCCCTTATTTTTCCCTCTCATTTTCGCTGAAGAGGAGGCTGTGAGGTGGTGGGTTCGAACCCCCACAGCCCCTCTATTTTTATTTTTATTTTTCGCTGCTACAGTCCCTGAGGTCGTGGGTTCGATTCCCACGCCTCACATTTTTTTCTTTCCCATTTTTCCCCTCTCTCGCGTGCAGTGTGAAGGTCGTGGGTTCGAATCCCACGCACCCCATTTAATTTGCTGAATTTAATTCCCTTCTCCTTTTCCCCCAGGTCTCGTGTTCGATTCCCGCCTGCCCAATTCTTTTTCCATGCGAATTTCATCAGCCCCCCTGTCCCCAGTTCGAGCCCCACCTTCAGCACTCCCCTTTATTTCTTTTATTAAGGCACGTTTTTGGTGAGGTCTCGGGTTCGATCCCTGGTGACCTCACCTATTTTTTTTTAATTCGTTTTTTGCTCAAATTTTCCAGAATGCTTCTAAAACTTATTTCCAGGTTCTGGGACATTACTCCATAATTTTGCACATCATTTTTACGGGTTAATTTAGCATTTATTTCTTATACATTCTTTAATGTTCTTAAGACAAGTTTAGGGGGATGATTTGATCATTTGTTTTAACTACAATTATAGCCTTTCAACCATGTGAACATCAATATTTTAAGAGCCTCTAATTGCACATAAAACACGAGTAATTTCTAATCTATTAACATTCTAAAGAAAGACTCAAAGTCATGATCAAAATCTTGCACAAATACATACATATTTACATTCATATTTTCCGAAAAACATAAAATATAATCACATCATCATGAACACATACTCGAAACGAGATTATCACCACAAACAAGTATCCCTAAATTCTATCAACAAGAATACCCAACCTAAGATCATAGGGAGCTAGTGACAGGGACATGCAACGGGGAACAACCTTAGTTTCGAGATGAATAGTTTGAATCGTAAGGGACCTCTTGGGAAAGGATCCAAGAGAGGAGAAAACCCATACCTTAATCGATGTTCAAACTTTGATGTTGCTGCTCGGAAAACTCCTCCAAACCACTCCCAATTCACTTCAACGTACACCTCACTCGACGAACCTCTCTTAGCCTTGACGTTTTGATTACTTTTTCTTTTGCTTAAAAATTTTTCTGTGAGTTCTTCAAGCATGAAAATTGTTGATATTTTGGCAGAAAAAATGTGAGGAAGATGGAGAACGTGAGAGAGGGAGTTAAGAAGCGTGAGAGAGAGAGGACTAATTGGATTAGGAGACTAATTCAAGAATTAGTCAAATAACATTTAAAATAAATAAATACAAATCTGTTTTATTTATTTATTTATTTATTCATTTAAAACGTGAAAGGACAATTATGCCCTTAAATACCTATTTATTCTTATTTATATAATTCTCTTTTTTTGAATCGTTACAATTCCCCAAGCTCATAAACGAAAATGGGGCATAAACCTAAAAAATGGCAAACAAACATCCTCCCAGATGTCGCTTAAGTGACCAGGGGTTCGCTTAGCTAAAAGCTCAGATCTCACTTAAGCAATTTGAGCTTCATTAATGAAGAGGTAGCTTAAACAGAGGTTCTTCGCAAAATCAAAAGTTTACAGGGGTTGACTCTTCACAAAAGCGGTTCAAACCTCGCTAAAGAGAGTCCAGCAAGAGCGAGCCATCTCTCGCTAAAGTGGAGTGAACCAGAATAGAGACTTCAAAAAATCAGCTAATACTCTAAAACTCGAGAGGACCTTCAAAATTCGTTCGAAACCCCATACACATAAACCACATATACAGATCAATTATGCTCAACGTTCCGAACTCAATAGAACCGTCAAAATGAAAATCTAAGGTCTCCTTGGTCGGAGATATGTGAAAATCATAAGAAACTAACCCACGCCTAACATATGTGAAAATCATAAGAAACTAACCCACGCCTAAAAGGCTAAAACAAGCTCGAGACTTCTCAAAAATCAATCAAGACCACAGAAAGGCCTAAAAATTATCTCCCGAATCTAATGAAATTCTCATAATTTCGATCTGAGTATTCGAACCCAATATAGTGACTAAAGTCAATCCAAAGGCTAAATTTTCACAATTTAACAATTTAGGAACTCAAATCCTTAAAAAAAAAAAAGACTCAGAATCTGAAACAAACAACTTCAAAGGGCAAAATTTTACATTCCGAAAAACTCCAAAAGGCACCAAAAATCACTTTCTTAATAACATAGCCTTCCAAACTCAAAACTTACTAAATTCTCAACTTTTAACTCAAAGTTTAAAAGTAAGTTTTTCAAACTCAAACATAAAAGACTCGGGGTCGATTTCGGAAAGAGAAAAAAATAATAAATTTATAAAACTTTTCAAAAATTACCTACTAGTCATACCATCTTCAGGCTTTGGCCATTAATACTCCATTAGAAAAAGTTGTCACAAAGATCATTAAGAAAAAAATAGAGATCTTTTCAGAAATTCGAGAGTAGAAGTTGAGATTAAGGTGTAAAAATGACAAAGATATGATAAATAAAATTATCGTATTTATATAAACTCCAAGCATGTTATACACTAATAAAAAAGTGAATATTGACTTAAAAGAGAAGTCGGTAATTTCTGACCTCCGGAGGTCGATATTGTTAAGAGAATATTTTTTTTTTTTTAAAAAAAAAAAGAAATAGAAAACCAACTTCAATGAGTGGGTTTTATGCAAAATAAAGCGGAAAACCAAATACCGACCCATGGAGGTCAAATTTCTACCCCTAAAAATAAATTACAACAAAAACTGGCCTCTTGATGCCGATATTAAATAAATCAATAAATAACAATATTTATTTTTTCTCAATTAAATTAGAAAAAGAAAACAAAATTGAGAAATATTTTGAATCAATTTCATTTAAATCGTCTTCCGGATGACAGTTTTATGTAAAATAAAAAAACTATAAAATCGGTAACATTAAATAGTATGTAATTAAAATATTTTTTATTAAAATATTTATATAGTGACTTCCAGAAAATTAATAAATAAAATATTTTCAATTAACTTTTAATAAATCTCCTTCGGATGAAGGCTTTATATAAGTTTAAAAATAAATTAATGTAAAATATCGTCTTTCCGATGTCAATATCATATAATTAACATGATTAATTTTTTATTTATCTTAAAATCTAATGTGATACCGACCTCATGAGGACATCCGGAGGTCAATTTATTTGATATATTCCTATTAATCATAATTTTGCTATTGTGCATAATACTAAATTTTCATTTTACACCTACAATTAATTGTTTTAAAAAGCACAATAATTTTGTACTTTTACAAATAAAATGTTAGAGTTCATGGAATAAAACAAAAAAAAGAACATCAATAATTTATATTTAGAGTATGAAACTACGTGATATGAATTAGACAATAATTATACTTATATTTCTAGTGTAATGTACTTCATTAGTCCGTCATCAAAGAACTTAATATCTCATGTAATGATGTAGAGGTGAAAACTAACAGATAACCATCCGAGTGTGAAATGCGAGATGATAGAAATCATGTCATGATAACAATTAATTAAATTTTATATTTATAATTAGTTGTTTAGTTATTTGTACATATAACCTTCAATATCTTATCTCGTTTTATGATAATAACAGATAGTATTAAATAATAGTATTATAAATATTATTATTTAATAACACATAATTGGTCAATTTAGTATTCCTTCCTATATCTCCTATATATATCTCCCATGTATTCCCTTATTAGGTTAATACTTCAATACAATCAATATTCCTTCATATGAAACAGTCAATAGAACATCGTAAAGTACTGTACAAAACAAGTACTATCAAGATTTTTACGTTCGATCTTGAGTGAATGTCAAGTGTAGTAATCATAACGTAGGCACTGACATGTAAAAATAATCATTGGAGAATGAAATATATACTAGTTTAACAAATCAAGTCTTATATATTCATGTTTGAGATATAAAATATATTATCAATTAAAGAAATACCATTAATCAATTTGAGTAGATTTATATATTGAATTTGATATTAATAAACTTCTGTAGATCACTAATTAAATTTATATAATCAAGAGGTGTGTGTGTGTATATATATATATATATATATATATATATATATATATATATATATATATATATATATATATTATTACCTCCTAATTTTGATTGACGTATTCGATTGAATATGTATTTATAAAATATTATATGAGTTTGAAAATCTTAATCGATTTTATCTAAATTTATATATTATAGTATCGTTAAATTAAAATTATCTATTATTATTATTAAATTATTGTATTTATCGATAGTTAAACTCGAAATAACTATTTTATTTATAATTTTAAATTTAGGTTTATTTAATTTATATGAAAATACTTTAATATATATAGTATTTTATTAATTGAATATTTCCTTTATGTCAATTTGTTTAATTAATACTATTTCCTATTTCGTTCTATTTCAACTTTACCCTTTCATATTCAATTTCATGTCAATTATAGCCATTTGCTTATTTTAATTATAGCCATTTGCTTATTTTAATTATAGCCTTTCAGTAATTTTCATTTATAGCCTATCTGATTCAATTCAATTTTAAAAGCTCCATCCTTTAATCTCAGTCATTGGTTCATCCAAATCTACAAGATCAAATCTTGATCGTATATCATTCAAACCAACGGCTGAGATCAAATCTTCATCTTCCTCTCATCTCCTCCTCCCCTACCTCTCCCTCTCCTCTATTCTCCTGGCAGCGAACGGCGCAGGCCAGCGAGCAGCCGCGAAAACTAGCCGGAATCCGGGCGAGGACCAGATCTGACAGGCGAGCCTCTTTCTCTCTTCTCCTCCGCTCCAGTGAGGACGACAACAACAAACAGCAGCTCCAGCTGCTCTGACCAGCGAGCAGCGAGCGGCAAGCAGACAACTCCGGCGAAGGCAAGGTAATCACCGGCGAACCTCATTGAAGACGACAACAACAACAGTGAGATCCTCGCATCTCCATTCCTCTCCTCTTCGGCGAAGTTCTAGTAATCCAGGTATTTGCTTAATCATCATACATACATACATAACAGTACTTATAATAAAGCTAAATTGTACTCTAATATTAAAATTCTAAAACTATTCAAATTTATTTAAGCTTTAGTTATATGAGACTGAAAAAACTAGATAATCAAACTTGGGATGGAAGGAGAAACAATGTCCCTGAATTTAGATTTATTAGGAGTCTAGACTCTCTAGACAAAAATTAACTCTTGACTCACTTTAGCCTTTATCTTAATATGAAACTGACAGTCTGAAACAATAGAGTTCATTCCAACAATCTTTGTATGGAAACAAGAAGACATACTGATTCCCAAGTAATTTGTGACATTCATCAGTCATCTTACCCAAGAGTCAGTTGTATGGAAGTTAGTGAGCGCTCTTCTGCCTTTATTTTACGGAAAGACCATCTCTGTTTGAAAGATATACAAACACAGCACTGGATAAAACAAACAAGAAGCCTCAGAATTAACAAGTGGAGCTTAGGTATAAATAGCCATGTCCTATTGGAGACCATTCAAGTCAACAAGGAAGAAGCAAAAACATTCAGTCACTCCTGCCAATGTTATGTATGCACATGTGAAAATAGAAAGGCTGCATGAAGTAGTAACATCAAGTCAAACCATTTTACCTTTGAAGTATGGAAACCGCTAACATGCGCACATAGATAAGGCCTCAACTTCTGACCTGCTCGAGCACACAACATTTCAGTAACTAATTTCAGCATGCTCCCATAAAAAGGAGACCTTTGATCAATAAGACAGCGTTAGTTATCTATAATGTGTTTAAATTTCTTAAGTTCAAGTACAATTATTTTCTATAATGTGTTTGTGTCCATCTAGTATTGATACTTAGCTTTAATTTTGTGCTAATTTGTTTGTGTTCATCGAGGGTTGGCTTAGCGTTAAATTAGGTGATAATGTATTTGTTTAACATAAGTACCAACACTTGTTGATCCTATTGATGACAAAATTGATTTTCTTGCAAGATCAATTTGTGTCCATTTAGTGTTGATACTTAGCTTTAAATTTAGAAATAATATATTTGTTAAGCATAAGTACCAACACTAGTTGATCCTATTGATGACAAAATTAATTTTCTTGCAAGATCGATTTGTGTCCATCTAGTGTTGATACTAAGCTTCAATTTCGTAATAATGTGTTTGTTAAGCATAAGTACCAACATTAGTTGATAGTTGATCCTATTGATGACAAAATTGATTTTCTTGCAAGATCAATTTGTGTTCATCTAGTTTTGATATTAAGCTTTAATTTCAAATAACGTGTTTGTTAAACATAAGTATCCAACACTAGTTGATCCTATTGATGACAAAATTGATTTTCTTGCAAGATCAATTTGTGTCCATCTCGTGTTGAACATGTAAAGAGGAGAAACATAGATGTTTCTATAAGGAGGTGTGAGAAGTTGTCAATGGTGGGCGTAAGGAGACCAAGGGAGGGTGATTAGACAAGACACACAACATTTTTTGCTTACCGAGGACATGACCTAGAACATAAGGATTTAAAGGTCACCAATAGAAGGTTAGTTGGTAGTTGAACGTCTCTCACTTTCCTGCGGGGCAGAAGAGGTGGTTGTATTACATACTCTCTTACCAATTGTATTAACACTATTCACATAGTTTCTTGTTTGTCAATTGTAGTTACCATCTGTGTTTCCTATGCTTTGCTTATCGCACTAGTTTGTTGTTGTTAATGCTCTTCTGTTCTGTATCCTATGTATTGCTTTCCATAGCGATCTATTTTGTTGTTGTTACTACTTCTTTCATTTTCATTTTCTCTTTCTCAAACTGCATTGAGGTGTTTTACTTGAGTCGAGTATCTATCAAAAACAACTTCTCTACCTCTACGAGGTAGGGGTAAAGTCTGCGTACTCTACCCTCTCCTAAACTCACTTGTGGGATTACACTGGGTATGTTGTTTGTTGTTAGTTTTGATAATAATAATTCCAACGGCAAACTGGATGATCACCTAGTTGATACTTCGGGTCATTGATAGTAAGTATTGTACATTTGGATTGATTCTGAGAAGGAAAACAAATCTACCACATTTAATATGTCTGAAAGAATGGAAAAGAAAGGAACAAAAAGAGGAGAGACTTTAGTGTTGCATAGTCATTTGTTTTGATTAAATATTTCATCATTAGCCAGAACATACTGTTGGACATCACTCTGTGACAGATTGCTTGGTATCAGGTTTTGCATGCTGCATGTCAACTTCTATTAATGAATGTTGAACTATGTCCAGGAAACTAGGAGTGATCACGATGGGACTTCTCAGCATTATCCGAAAGATCAAGCGAAAAGAAAAGGAGATGCGCATCCTTATGGTGTAAGTCTACAAGCTAACCTGTAACATGTGGCATGGGGGAGTTTTTTTAATACATAGTGTATTTATTTACTAGTTATTTAATTCTGTTTATCATATAGGGGTCTTGACAACTCTGGTAAGACAACAATAGTGTTAAAAATAAATGGTGAAGACACAAGTGTCATCAGTCCAACTCTTGGCTTCAACATCAAAACCATTACGTATCAGAAGTATGGCTTCTCTTCTTTCTTTCTGTGTTTTTTTTCTCAGATCTGCATTCAGTTATCCTGCTTCAATAATGTTTTGATTCCTATTTATAGTTGTTAGTCATTTAACTGTAACCTACATGTCCAAGATGTACTTTGTCAGGCAATATTTCTGTGATTAGTTGAATTATTTAGATTATTTTATTCCCTAAAACTAGAATTGTTTCGCTTAAACATACTCTTGATTCTTACCTTTTGAATTACTTTTGAGGGCCTTGGTTTGCTGTTAATTAATCAACTACATTTTTATCCTGAAACAGTTGGGATCAGCTATATGAATCCTCTGTGTACTCATTGATAGCCTATTTTTTTTACATTTCATTAACCTACCACGCCCTCTCTTTTTATTCAAGCTTGGACATGACTATATTTTGCATAGCGGGTAGAGTTCTCGGTTTTATGCTGCCAGAGACACTTTTTGGGACTTCATTTAAGTCCAGAGTCCAATTTAAAGCTCATTCTGCAGAGAACCAAAAAATACAACGCCAAAACTGTAATTCAAAATTCATTTCTCTAAAATCATTGCATGTGAGACAACAAAAGAATTTTGGAAAAGCTCAAAAAAGACTACTAAGGGAAAGTGATTGAGTTAGACAAATACAGATTTATAATTTGAAAAGAGATTTTTAATCTCTTAGGATGAAAGAGAAAGAGAATGAGACTATTACTTAGTGTAATAACAAGATTTTTTTCTTAATCGTTAATAGAATCAGGTTGCTTGGCAAGGATTTCAAAGATGACAGAATAGCTGAAAAAATTTCTGGTTCGAATTTAAATCTCCCGTCTAGAAGAGTCTAAAAATCAATCTATTCTCTCTGTTGAACTACTGTTTTTGTTAAAGAATTAATAAGTGTTCTTCAAGCACAAAAGCAAAGAAGAGCCATTATAATTTATATAAGACAATGCAACTGAATGTGCTTTTATTCGCTAAACAAAAGAGAAAAGATTAATTATCCTTCAAAAGGAAAACACACCTAGAACAAAAATTATTGGTGGAGACTTGTTGCAATATGTGGAAATTTCAAACAAACAAACCATATTACGGAAGTTGCAAGTTCAAAAACGTTCAAAACAATCCTCCATCACAAACAACAAAAGCATAAGTTGAGGAGGATCAACTTTTCCGATTGCAGTAATTGAAGCAAAGGAAGAGTGTTGAATATTTGCTTTTGTTAGTGTTGATTTACTAGAATAATAAGTACTTTAGTTGTAGGAGAGTCTTTCTTCTAATTTAAAATTTTAGGTTCAGTTAGATAAGTCTAAGTGATATATTTGAGGTTTTTTAAATTTTATTCTGCAGAATTTTGCACACTTTTTTTTTTTTTAATCGACTACTTAACTGTCTATACTTAATAAAACTTCAGAGACAATTTCAATCAGTTCTAATATTTTTTTTGCTGCTCCATCCTTTTAAAAACCCAACAGAAACAAAGTTGTGTCAATATGTATGTCTTTGGAATAACCTTCGGGGTGGCCCAGTTGCTTGGGCTTGGGACTTCCATGTTGGAGGTCTCAAGTTCAAAACCCTTGCCAGCGAAAGCAAGGGAAAGACGAGCTGGTTGCACCGGGCTTACCTAGTGCGGGTTACCTCTCCTATGTGGTTTGCAAACTATTGCATAGGAGCGGGGGGTTTACCCTGTGCGCACCCAAAGGGTAGCGGCTACGGGTTTCCCTTGTCATAAAAAAAATTCATGTCTTTTGAAATTACTATCTGGTGTGTTTAAATCATTTTAGTAATTTTAATTCCTTCTAACTGATTCTTGTTAGAAATGAGATTCTTTTGCTGAAATTTCAAAATAGCTGATTTCAAGTTAACCTGACATGCTGCAGGTATACCCTCAATATATGGGATGTTGGGGGGCAGAAAACAATACGGTCTTATTGGAGAAACTACTTTGAGCAAACTGATGGCTTGGTGTGGGTTGTGGATAGTTCTGATCTGAGAAGGCTAGATGACTGCAGATATGAGCTACATAATCTTCTGAAGGAGGAGGTATAAGTCATATTGGTTCTCTTTTCTGTTATTGAACCTCATCTATTCCCTTGTGCAAAAACTCCAAAAACATATGGATTTTAGGGTGGTATACTGATCCAACTCCCCCTTTTTCTCTTCTACTAACTACTGTCGTACGAGTGTATCCAGTGGTGGGAGTCCTTCATAAGTTGTGCCAAGTTAAGGGTACAACTTGTTTGAACTTTTCTTGCTTCTATATAGTTGCATTTTCATTTTTAAGAAATGAGGATTTATGATTTTGGTTCTTACGATGTTTATAGGCAGCAAACCATTGAATTTGCACTTCTCCATTGGTTTTTTAACCTAGTGAGATATTTTGGTTCCCGATTTGTTTTACATTGCATCTTGTGTTAGGAGACAGATGCTCTTGCTTCTTCATGTATTAGTGGATGGAGTTCTTTTTTATAAGGGCGATGGTGATGTGATAAGTGTCATTCAGGAAGACGTGTGTCCCCACCCTTATGAAAAAAACAACTACATCCCCTAATACATGAAGAAGCCAGAGCATGTGTTCCCGAAAACAAGATGTTGAATTTAATTCTTATCTGATACTGTAATACATAGGGGATGGAGTTGTTGGAACTACTTGTTCCTATTTAGCATTGTCTTAAAAGGTCTCTCCCGAATGCATCACTGACTCTAACAACTGACAATTGAGCCGTGTACAATCTACACCTTGCATGCTTTGGTTTGGTGTTACCTGCTCTATACTATTTTAAGTGCAAGATAATGGTCAAGAAATAGGGAATAAGTTTCAGTTATGGCACAGAATGAGTGCATACTGCATACTTTTTATACTGTATACCTATGCTTCTCCCTCCATTTCAGTTTGTGTGGCATAGTTTGACTGGGCAAGGAGGTCAAAAAAGAGAGAAAAACTTTTGAAACATATGGTCTAATCCTGTCATGGCATTTGTGTGTTTATAAGACTTTTGAAACATGTGTGGCTATAAAAGCTTGTCATTAAGGGTTGGGAAGTTTAAGTTGAATTGTTTCCAAATTTAGAAAGTTTTCAAGGAAATATTGCCATGTAAATTGGAACAAAGGGAGTATTTCCAGTGATCTAAATGCAAAATAGTGAGTCAGAAGCAAGGGGATGAGTTTTCAGTAAATTCACATGTCAAAGCACATCCAATCTAAGACTTCGTCGTGGAAATGCTGCCAGCTTCTGCTTATTATGACACTTGTTTGAATATTTTGTTATGTTTAAGTTAATTAGTGTTTGCAATCATTTACACGTCATTTTCTGGCGACATTCCTTTTGCTTCTTTGCTGCATTTTCCTCTACAGTGGAGGCTTTAAGTAACGAATGCTATAATTTTGTTTGATGCAAGTTGCACCACATGTTATAGTTTACTTCCACCCTCAGCCAAAATCATCATACTATTGATAATCTCAATTAAGGATTTTTTCTGGAAACTTATTTGTGTGGCTATGAAAATAATAAATTGTTCACAGAACCTATTCAGTGATTTTCTAACAGAACTGCCTATGCTCATTTACTAGCTCTATTCATCTTGTTACATGCTTCATAATGTTGTGCCAATAGAATTTTACAAGATAGTTGCCTAACTGTCCATCCTCACATCATCATGTTAATAAGTGCACCATAGAGGCATAAACCTTGCTGTTGATCTTTGTTGGATTTGTTGAATGTGTTCGTTAGGCGCTTCAAAAAGTCTTCTTTTGTGTATCTGTAACAGCCTATGTGTCCCAAAAAAGAACGTGCAAATTACATTAGATGAGAATATGATGACAGATCTTTCTGTCATTAAAATTTATTGAAGGTGCATAGCTTCTTTGAATGTCCTATGGATTGTCTATATCATCTAGGGACATGACTCATCCCAAAATAGAGGTCTTTCTTTATTGTTATAAAATCCGTTTGATTGAAAAGAAAGTGTATGATGCCATAAGTAAAATTGGCGGGTGAGGCGAGACTCCTTCACTGCACTCAAGGTATAGAGTAACATATCCTATACATTACTAAGCTCATACTCCATTATTAGTAAGTGTTGGTTGGCTTATTCATGAAAGAACTTCCACATGTGCATCAGGGCCCTCTCATTAATAACATCTCTTTTTGATTGACCTCCTCCTTTCTTTAATTAGCAGGCACAAAGGTCGAATTTTGTTATTGAATGAATCCATTTTTGTTGTCATTTTAGTTAGTTTATCACATTATTTCCGTTTTCTTTTTGTTCTTAACAAGTTATTCAATCTCTTCAAGCACTTCAGTAAGTGATGCCAGGAGTACTCTTTTTTTTTTTTCATTTTTATTCATTCAATACCAGGAGTACTCTGCAACTTGATTATTGCAGAAAATATTCTCTCTGATTATTCTTCATAAAGGTAACCGTTCATTTCTGGTGAGGCTTGGTATGACCGGTAACAATGTAGAGCAACAAAGAGGGAATCTACAATGTCAATCATTGAAAATGATTTTCACTTAGTGCTATATGTTCCGTGCAGAGGCTATCAGGAGCATCATTATTGATTTTTGCAAATAAGCAGGACATACAAGGTGCTCTTTCTCCGGATGAAATAGCCAAAGTAAGGATGCTTCTTGTTATACCTTAAACTGTGTCGAATGAATATTGAAGTAAGTTCTTAACACGAAGCATGTCGAAGGTTGCAATCTACGATACCCTTAACAAGTATGTCGAAGGTTAAGCATGAACTTTTGTTTCGTTCAAAAATCTGAAATCCAATTATGCAAACCAAAAAACTGAGAGATCAGGAGAGAAGCTTCTTTCTAGTGGTGGTTGAGAAAGTACTAGGCATAATACATCAATTCGCCCTTTAACTTAGCTTTAGCTGGCATGTATGCCCTCCAACTTTGGGTGTGCACAAGTAAACACTTAAATTTGTTTACAATTGAACAAATAGACACACGCGTCTTACATGACATAATACACGTAGGATACCACGTAGGACACAATTGTCATGTTGTAGGATGCATGTGTCTATTTGTTCAACTTTATACAAATTGAAATATCTACTTGTGCACATCCAAAGTTGGAGGGCATAGTTGTCAAGTAAGTCCAAGTTAATGGACATGCTCATGTATTATGCCGAAGTATTATGTAGTAGTTTCCAAGTTACTTCAATTGACTAGTAACCTATTTCTACATAGATCTCTTCTTTTATGTATGGTCAATTATTCATAGAAACTTGACATTCACAGAGAGGGGACATTAACATTTTTCTTCTGCTTAAGGTGCTTAATCTGGAGGCAATGGACAACAGCAGGCACTGGCGAATCGTGGGATGTAGTGCATACACAGGAGACGGTCTACTTGAGGGATTTGATTGGCTGGTACAAGACGTTGCATCGCGAATCTATATGCTTGATTAAGTGAAAATTTTACATTAAGATTTTGATTCCTGCAAGATGACATTGTTAAGATCTTTTGGATATACAACATTTGTGCATGTAAAGATAAAAGAAAATCATGCAAGTGGAATTTTATTAGCTACTGCTCAAAATGACCATTTGTGAGGAAATTCTTTTAAGACCTTCCCCGATATGCCAGTCTTTTGTTGTAATTATAGCAGGTTGCACAATCCTTACTGTGAGTCTAATTAAGCCGTAGACTCCATCCTAGTGATGCCCTTTCGTCAATTCTTTTAAGTTTCAGCCTTACGACCATATTCTTCATTAGATAAAAGAGAAAATTACAACATCTCAAAAAAAAAAGAACAATTATGGTGACAATCACTAAAGAAAGTTCTTATAATCCTTAATCAATACAATTTATTGATGTAATGCCACACCAGCGTCCAATTTAATATACACAAAGTAAATGTGGAAAATGAAATAATAGGAAGCGCTCAAAGGGTATAGAAATACAAATAATCTGAAAAGAATAAATGAAAAAAAAAAAAAAAAAAAAGATATCATGGAGCTATAACTATGAACGTTTACTAGTTTAGCTAACTGAAAGTGTTGCTTATCACGCGTGCAGAGTCACTTGCATCACATATTAATACAGCCGGTCCTTGGTTAAGATGACTAGCCAACTCGGGCTGGAGCTTACTGTACTCGTCCACGACAAAAGTTGCAGCTTCTTCTGCTTTATCTGCTTCTACAAATGCAATACAGCAGCCTCGGAATCCTGCACCACTGAACCGTGTCCCAAGTACACCAGGAGCCTTCAGAAGAACTTGATATAGCTGTATAAGTGGTTCACAACCTAAAATAATTGAAGTTCAGTTCAAGATTTGGTTATTCTTAGTGTCTCAGACAGACATACATTATCGAGAAAGTTGTGTATCGAAAATAATGAAATTAAGATATCAAGCAAGAAAATTAACACTTACCACACTCATAGTTTTGAATAGAACTTAGACCAGATGCTGTAATAAGCTCTCCGAATTCTCTAAGGTTTCCTGAAGCCCAAGCCTCAATTCCTAAAACAGACCACACATGAGTTATGAATGGACTGTCCTAAAGCTAAACATAAAAATAAAAAGGAGTAAAGGTCTGTAAAGAATGATACCTTTCATAACTCTCTCATTTTCGGAGAAATAATGCTCTGCTCGTTTAGCTAGGTTGGCTTCTAATATGCTCTGAAAAGAAAATTCCAGAAACATGGTATAAATACAATCAATACATATAAATGCGAAGAAGATTTTCACATATAGATGTCGCAAACGACCTTTGTATAATGATGGTTGAGTAATTAAACATCCAATATATACTTGTGGATTTTTACCTTGTGGGCTTCAAAAACTTCTGGTTTAACTGCATAAACAATAGATTTGTTATCAACATCATCATTAAAGCTGCATCACTATTTCAATGACAAACGCAGGCCGAGAACCCTACCATTTGATAGAACAGGTTCCATCTCTTCATCCCCCGAAGCTCTAGAAGGTAAAAGTTAAGAGTCAGAAGAAGAAAAAAAAATACCCGTAAGTCCCGGAAATGAGAGCTGTAATATAAATCAATTAGATCTCATCAAAACTTCATCATACTTATATTGCATTACAAAAAAATCAACAAGATTTTATTAGTCTATAGAATGCTTCACACTTTCAGAAAAGGCCAGAAGAATTCTTGAAATTCAATCATTAAAGAATGTTCATTCTTTTGGTACATTTCCTTCAGGATTAAAATACAATCATTAAAGAATGTTCATTCTTTTGGTACATTTCCTTCAGGATTAAAATATAATGTATTTGTCTTAATGGAGAGTAGTGGCCTACATCTAGGATTTCCTGTTCCAAGTCTTAGTATTCAATCAATAAACGGCCATGTATTTCATGACCATAACTTGAAAAAAGAAGAAATGATTGTCATTCCAGGATGCAAGCTTCAATAGAGTAGGAAAATATCTTACTGCAACAGAATCTTCGCAGCCTCTTGACACTCCGCAACTCGCCGATTATATCCGGGATTTGTTGTCAATGCCTGCTTAAGACCTGAAAAGGCCAGCAATATCTTGTATGCATTACCGAACTCTCCTTCATGATTATTTTCCACAGTTGGCGGCTGTATCAGTTTGTGTTTTATGGTCTGCACATGTGGTCTATAATTGTCAGAGTTTTCCAGAGAACACAAAATCTGTATCAGAAGAAAACAACAAAAGATGCCATAATTTAAAACTGAAACTGTAACAAGAGAAAAGTTGGAGCTAATGACATAAATGAAAAGGCAAATCAACTCATCATGCAGTTTTGAATACTAACAAATTATTTCTACTTCTATTTTCCTCCTTCCTTTCTTGCACATAGTCATGCTTGCTTAAAGTTCCTATCTTCAATTATTTCAGGATTGACATCTAAACTCTCTTCATACATCTCAAGAGCATCGCTAGTTAAATGAGAAGAGAAGGTATCACTTTTTTAGCTGATGCTAAGGGAGAACAAAAAAAATTCAAGGGCAGGAAGAGCTTTCTAACAACTTCTCAAAACTGAATTAACATAAAAGATTATTTTCTAAGTCAACCATTTATTGTGTGGAATAAAACGCATCACCTTGCAGTTCATGAAGGTCAAACAGCCATAGCTGGATAACAGTATTGCAGACTGATCCAATATCCCATTTTTCAGACCTAAATATTCATTCTCAATCAGCCTGCATGCAACAAAAGTAACAAGAGATTCATACCAAAATAATGTCACAAATTAAATAGCAAAGGAAGCACTAGGTATCTTAAATGAGTTTGCTAGCAACAAAGACGAGACCACTGTACAAGTAGCATACCTATCATATTCAATATTTTCTGTTGGGCTCACTACAAGACCATTCGCACTCTCAAAAGCCAACAGATATGCAACACCAACCTGTTAAACATGACAATTGTTAAATGAAATTCCAGAAGACAAAAGAAAAGTTATACTGAATAGGATATCTCAGTCACTGTAAGGAACAGATACTTGTATAAGAGAAGAACAAAGATGCAAACCAAATCTCCTAAAAGGAAAAAGTGAACAGCGATATTTTTATTTTCTCAAGGATGCAACAGCAAAAAGAAAAAAGTCCACTATAAGGCCTTACAGGGTTGGGAAAACTAACTTCACCAGATCACACGAACTTCTCTAAAATTAAAAAATAGGAACTACATTTCTTGATAGTCTAACTAATGCAAATTCAAAGGCAGTGATGGAAAAAAAAACTTACCGCGGCAGAAGAGCTGAGACCTGAACTGTCAAGACCCTCAGAACCACAGATAAACCCAGTGATACCCTGCGAGAAAAAGTTTCCAGCAAGAATTGTATAAATGAAAGATATGATGCACACAACGGTTAAAATTGTTAAATAGAAGTACTGTGCTAAATAATACAGATCAAGGTGACTGCTAATAAAATAGTGCAGATAATGAAACAGTACTTTTGACAGAAGAATGTATCCGAGATTAGAACCACAAAATTGAACTTAGAAACCACACATTTTGTATTCAATGGAAAATAACAATAAACACTACTGGATTTGGCCCAAGAAAAGAAGGATGAAAGAAGTCATCCATGTTAAGAAAATGAATCTTTGGGTCCAACTCAATCTTAAAAACTTAGCTCATGAGGTGAGGATTGCACAAGCCCAAATAAGGAGACAATAACCAATTCCCTCAACCAATGTGACAGACATAACACTGGACTAAACATCCGGGGTGTGGAGAACATAAAATGGGCCCAACATTAAACCAAGAATAGGGCTAGTTTTATCTCTAGTACAAGGTAAAGAAAACTTACTCAGGCCTAACTCAATTGCAAAACTTACTCAGGAGGTGAGGATTTTCCAAGATCAAATGAGACAACAACCCATTCACTCAATCAATATGGGATACTTAACACCCTATCCCGTGCCACACCAAGGACTAGACATCTCAAATGTGAACAACATCACAAAGGGATGGGCCTAACATTAGGTACACTAAGAATAAAGAATTGGTCACAATAAATTTTTGGTCCTAACTCAGCCTAAAAAAGTTAGCTCATAAGTTGAGAATTGTCCACGTTTAAGTCTTAAAAGTCCTTTCCAAAATAGGTGGGGTCCTCTTCTTAACCACGTAGAAGCAGTGTTACAAAAGGCGAGCGCCTCCTCGCCTTTGGCGAGAGGCGAGGCGAGGCGATGGGTCCTCGCCATTCTCTACTGAGGCGAGGCGAGATCAAAATGGCGAGGTATGGCGACACAATGGCGACAGAAACGGCGCCGCCTTTTTAATTAAAAATATTTGACTTAACAATATTAGTCAAAATTAGGTTTTTTTTTATACTTTTGAAATTTCTGCTTTCTCCATCGCTACTCTCTCTCTCGATTGACTCTCTTCTCGGCTTCTCCATCGCTGTCTCTTCTCCCTCGCTCTCTTCTCCAGTTCTCTTCTCGACTTCTCCATCGCTGTCGGCTTCTCCATCGCTGAATATTTGCTAATATGTGTTATTGCTATTAAGATTTTGGATAAAATATGCAATTACATATTTTAAATTTTTGGTATTAATTGGCGCCTTTATTCAAAAAGGCAAGCGCCTCGCCGCGTGGCGAGGCAGGCCCTTGTCGCCTTTTGTCGCCTCTCGCCGTCCACAACACTGCTTAGAAGCTATGTGACTGTTTTATGTCCTTGTTATTATCATATTTTTTTTGCTGGATGTGCATCCTTTTTTCAAACTTCGTTTCCATTTACACTTCGACTTCCACTTGTTTTCTCCTATTTCCAAAACTCTTTCAGTGCGTGCAAATATGGTAATATTTCCATTTTGATTTCTTGTTCCTTGATCCATGTGATTAGCCGTAATCCCAATTCCTCAAAGAATCCTTCATGTACTTGGAATTTGCTTTGCGGCTGATCAACACTCTTCTCCAGTATACTGTGAAGGACCTGATTCGTTCGATTCTTGCAGTGTGCTCCTGTAATCAGCTCTTGCAGTAGTCATGTCATAAACACTACTAGTCCCTATCTGAGACATGTTTAGTGTCTAGTTCATTGATCATGTTTCTTATGTTTTCTTATCATCAAAACTTCATATGTAGCATATCTCATAGCTTTATCATTTTCTTACTGAAAATCTTTAGCTTATCTTTGTGAAAACCAAATGGGAACAACCAGAAGCATCATCTTCCAGTAACCAGTACTCAAACAATTTGCAGATGCATGGTGACTAATATATATTTTCAAATAATAATGAATGGGTTCCCTGTCGGACAGCATTAAGCAGAACAAAGCAAGAATATACAAACTTGTTTTTAGTTTTATGTCTTTTTTACAAGAGAACTTCATTTTTACACATAGAGATCAGGAAAGGTCATTTTCTTCTATTCAATTTGTAAGTGGTCATAATAGATCATTCCACCAGAACAAAATTGTAGAAACAATCATTTCAGTACATACGAGATATAAGAAGTGAAAGTTGGATGGTGCATGGAAGGACTAAATCTATATTAACAAGCTAGAAGTCCACCTATGGAATGAATAACGGAATGTAAAATTTTAGAGTTTAACATCTAGAACCAGGCAGCTGCAATTCACAGAAAAAGGATCTGCAAGTTGATTGAATATAATTGACTCACTTTAATAAGTAATAAATGGAAAATACTCAGATTAGGTGCATTGCTTAAATAGCAATTGTAAACAAGCTTCCACTCATTCTTCTCTTTAATGTGAAAGAACCTTCTTGTAAGTCTCGATAACATAAATGGAATCAACTGGTTTGGAAAACTAAGCATATCACGTATGTCTATCAACCAGCAGCCAAAGAAATCTTACTAACCGTTTTCAGATGATTTCCTTTGCTCTGCAGGGCATAGATTGCTCCTCTAGCATAGTTACCCCATTTCCATTCTTCCTGAGGTGGGGATGAGTCCATTTGTTCAGTTAAACCATTTGTCCCATACATATGCTTGGGAAGCTGAACTTCGTCTATTCTGTGAAATTAGAAAATGTGAGGCATAAATTCATATCTGAATCAAATTTTGAGTTTGATAAAATTTGGAATTGATAACAGTAGGAAGGAGTTCGATGCTTTTTGCAGGATTCATACTGTTGATTCCATGAAACTATCATCACCTATTGTTTTTGAAAGGGCAAAAAACTAATTCATACAGGTAAAAGTAGAGCATCAAAAGGTTAAGTGCGTAAAACAGTGATGGAATTCTCCACATTGTAAAAGACTGCTGCAAATCAATGAACATGAGATCATAGATTCATGATCCAGCAGCAGCAAAACCTTATTTACATGGATCCAAATAGAGATTTTTTAATGCCATTATAGATATTTAAGTAGTTATACACTAGTATGAACATGCCTAAAAGCAGCATTATTTACCTGAGCCGAACTTCTCCTTCAAATTGCCCAGATTGCAATGTAACCTACAAATTTGAAGTTTTAGTAGAAAATGAGTAGGAAGTAGAATAAAAAGAAAATGGCTATAGAATTTAGTACATATTCCATAAAATCAAGCTATTAAGCAGAGAAGTGAACATAGTGGAACAGAGAAGTGGACATAGTGGACCAGAGAAGAACAGTGCTGCTTCAACTTCCAGTGTTAAGCCAGATTTCTCCAGGTTTACAAAGTAAAACCAAAAACAGTCAACATAATTCAAGTGTTGTAAAAGAAAGATATGAACATCAATGTGGACATGAGTAATGACTTCTTTCCTATAACTACATCTACTAACTTGTGTCTCAGTTGCAGCATTCCAGATAAAAGATTCAATTCATAGCAACCCTGTTAGCACCCCCTTAATCTGCCAGCGGTTTACCGTTACACATGGAAATTTTTAAAATGAGAAATAGATGACTTCAGCATATCTGTCAGTTATGTTTCTTATTTCTTTGTAGCAGTTGTTTACAATAGGGTGGTTATCTCTCCACTTTCTCATTCCAGTAATATTATTAAGTTGCTTTCTTGTTCTTAGGTGGGTGGTTAATCTACCAATGTTGTATCTAAAGTTATTTGAATTTGATAAAATGCATGCAGGAAACTGCTCCAGCTTGTGAGTATTCAACTCAAGTGATTGTTGGTTCTCTCTTCACGAACCAACACTGTAGGTCGCATAAAGAGAACCTCTTCCCAGACTCCATTTATTCCACATTGACTCTGATTTTGTTTTGCAATACCCCATAACCAAATCCATAATAAGGGACCATAACAAATTGGTATGAGAGCTTGGAGTTATGAGAGTCCAAGTCCAGCAACAATTGGCACAGTTGGTGAACTTGTTCTTCCTGTGCAACCAATTTGAGCCAGATAGGAAGCCATAAAGGCTCATTTGGATGTAATCACAAAGAATTTAGCTAATTCAAAGGCTCGAATCTGACATAACAAAAAATATCTGTCAAAATTGAAGTTGGAAGGATAAACTGAGTGGCATGAGGGTCGGGATCGGAAACCGGGGAAAACTCCTTCATATGCTTGATATTGAAGTTGAATTTTCCATGATTTACTGGCCAGGAGGGCACTTTGGGATGGTTGAACAGGTACAAGCAAAGCTTTAGACACCAACAAACTCCAGAAGAAGAAAGGTTGGACTTATTTCTTTTCATGTGGAAGGGAATACAACTCTGGTTCCTTCAACTTAAGACAATATGCCTCAATCCTCCTGGGATGAATTCAGATGTTAATGTAACTTCCATTTTGGATCACCAATCATGAGTCAGAAGTTGGAGAATTGGCTAGGTTATGCCACATCGGGTCTAATGCAGATTATCACGAATATTTTTCTTGATTTTGAGATTATAGAGGCATGACTTGATTTGTCTACCTGATCGATAAGAAAGGGGGGTCTGTTTATCTTCTAAGTATTCCCCAAAGATTTGTTGCTCTAAATGTACCAAATAATTGTGGATTATTCGAGCATAAGATTTGTGGAGCAGCAGATTATGATGGAAAATTTGAGCAACTGGTTCACAGGCCAGTACCATCACACCGTCGCAGAAATTGAACTTTATATAAGTGGTCTTGCTGACTATAAGACCATTGAGGTAGAGTTGCATGATCCTCCATATTTAGATATTGTTATGAGTATATCTCAGATTTATGTAAGAAAGGGACAACTCCTTCATTTGCAATTGTCAGATTCCCATAAATAATAATAAAAAAGATCTCTCACCTCAATAATGCACCAGATTTGTGAAATTAACCAGAACTGAGATGGCGGAAAGATGACTCAAGGGACTCTGTTTCAATTGTGACGAACCATTCACTCAAGGCCATCAGTGCAAGAAATTAGTCTTAATTGACTCGTAGATGAAGAGGAGGGGAAATCTGTCAAATAAGAGTCAAATCCTAGTACAGACACCCTCAAATTTCTTTGCAATCCATCGTATGTATCACAGCCCCACAAAATATGCAGTTTCAAGGCAATTGAAAGGGAATTCAGGGGTATCATTGGTTGATTCTAGAAGTACCCATAGCTTTGTGGACTCTAAACTTGTGTCGCAATTTTCAAGTCAACAGGTGAGATGGATTAAGGATAGTGGTGAGAAATGGAGAACAGGTCAGAAATCTGGGACAATGTTCGAATATGGTTTGCTAATCATGCTTTTCTTATTAATATATATGTTCTCAACTGAAGTGGCTTTGATGTGTTCTAGTTGTCGATTGGATTAAGACTTTGTGCCCCATTTATGGGACTTCAGAGACAGGTGGATGTCATTCTTTACAAACATGGGCGGATCTAGGTGGACCAAAGTTGGAAAACAGGGGAAAAAAACTCTATGCATATAGGGTTAAATTTTTATTGTGTATATATATTTGACACTGAATCCCCTTGACACAAACCAAAGGATAACCTCTGCGGTAAAGGGGCTTCAAATTCTCTTAGACAACATAGATCCAATTCCCACTAGCCCAAATTTCTAATTTTTTAGCTCGTCGAGCGTTTGTTTTTAAATATGCTTGAATTCCCTTGAGAAAAATCCTGTCTCCACCATTGTTTAAAAATGAGAAGCAGTGGAGCAAATGTGGTCAAACATACCTTTGGATTTTGTACAAGGCTTGCCTACCTCACATGGGAAAAATGTAATCTTGGTGGTGGATCATCTCTCTAAACATTGTCACTTGTTGCAAATTGCTCATCCCTACTCTGTTGTAAGCTCATGGCTCTTCTTTGACAATATTTCAAATTACAAGGCTTACCAGTAACCATTACTAGTGCTCATGATGTAACTTTCACAAGTGCCTTTTGGAGAGAACTCTTCCGCCTCAGTGGTACCAACTTGTGTTTTATTTCAGTGTATCACCTGCAATCTGATGGCCAAACAGTAGCTATCAGCCTGACAGTATGGAGATGTATCTGAGATGTTTTACTAGTGACATCCTACCAAATTGATGGTGGGGCTGAATATCGTATAACATCAGTTATCGTACTTCTTTGAAAGCTTAACCCTTTGAAGTAGTGTCCTCCACCACATCTTATGTCTTATTATCCTGGCATTTCCAGATTGGATGCAGTGGATATAGCTTTACTACAGCTTCACAATCTCCGGATCAGATTCTTCAACCCTTGCAACAAATTTGTTGCATGCTCAACATAAAATGAGGCTAATTTTGATTCCAAACATCGACATGTTGAATCTCAGGTTGGGGATAAGAGTTTTATTGAAGTTACAACCATATAGACAGATTTCTCTGGCTACTTCTCGTAATCAGAAATTGTTGTCGAATATAATGACCTTTCCAGGGTTCAGCAGCAGATTAGGACCATGGCTTATAAATTGGAGTTCGTATCGAGTACAAATCTTCATCTGGTTTTTCATGTCTCTAATTTGAAGCTTTTCCGTGACCTAGACACACCAGCAGCTGAACTCTTCCTACAAGTTTGCCAGAAGCTTCCTCACCCAAACCTTTCGCCGTGCTTGAATTTCAGTTGTTTTGTAAACATACCTGAAGCCTTAATACACTGGCAACATACTTTTCCAGCTAGGCATCTTGAGAAACTGTTCATCCTATGCAACAATGCTTTCCACACTTCCCACTTGAGGACAAGCGTGATTTGAAGGACATGAGTAATGTTAGCACCCCCTTAAGGTTACCAATGGTTTACTGAATATTTTAAAAAGTCAGAAAAATAGCTGACTTCAGTTTATCTGTTAGTTATGTTTCCGATTTCTTTGTAGCAGTTGTTTGCAGTAGGGACATTGTTTCTGTATTTTCTCATTTGAGTAATAGTAGGAAGTTATTTCCTTGTTTTTTAGGTGGATGGTTAAATCCACCAGTGCTGTATTTAAAGTTATTTGAATTCAAAAAAAAAGTATGCAGAAAATTATTCCTTTTTTAGTACTGTAACACGAAAAATTGGAGGTTCTCTTCAGAAAAAAACTCTTCCCAAACTCCTCATTGACTCTGATTTTGGATTGCAGCATCCCATAACCAGATCTATAACAGGGACTAGAACAAACACCTATCAATTAACTTGTATGCACTCATTAAAGCACATCTTGGAGTTTGTAGAACTATGTTGATAAAAAAATAAGATACGTAGAATCCCAACATAAACATAGAAATTGGTAGACTAAGAGGATTTGACAAGGATTGTGTGTGAGCCAGTATCCAGCCTTGTAGATTCCGAACCAAATTTAGCTAAAACTACAAACATTTAACTTATCTTTCACAACATATCGACAATATAACATGCATACATTCTTAAAACACTACACCATTTGGCTATACGACATGAAAACAATCATACCTGGGTGTCATCAGAAGGAACAAAACCAAGTAGTATACCCTTATTGATTGTCATAGCTGAAACAGTTCCACCCTGAGACATGTCGAAGATAACATAATTCCATATAGATCTTGAGTAAAGGTAAAACTGCAAATAACTACACTTAGGTGCCGAGGCTTCAAATAACTGTCTACAAGTTCAAAAATGAGGCATAGTTTATTGCTTGAATTAAGGCAGACCCTGATATTCATATGCTAATAATTTATTCACATTAGATGTAAAATACAGCAATTAGAAATTTTATCCTTCAAGAACTAAGTAAGCACACATAATTAACTAATAACTAATAAACTTGCCTGATGATCAATGTGAGCACCCAGTGGGCAAATCCTGTAAGGTGATACAACCACCCTAACCTCCTGAGCATCTCTACCAGACAATTCAGCAACTTTATTTCGTATTTTATCCAACTGCACCAGTTACAAAATCAGTGAAAGTTTTAGCTTATCTATTCGAGCTTAGCAACTGTGACTGGTACAAGGAGATACAGTGCAACAAGATAAATCAACTGGTTCTGAAATTACAAATGTTCAATAAATCCATTGCAAAAGAATATCTGGAAATTGAGTAACTCTGGTGTATACTACAGAACTTCATCCAATATTTGGAGCTGAGTCAACTAGCTAAGATCTTACTTTTCCCACTTTTCTATCTCTCAAATACAGCCACATTAAACTTAATTACTATGAATATATAGCATCATGAAGATACTATACTCAAAAGAATATTCCTATAATATACATTCCTCAAACCATACATAACATTTTACTACTGACTCTTCTTGTACAGAAGCTTCTTGCTTTCTAAAATGCAGCAGCCCAAAAGAGCAAAACTGCTCAATCAGAAGTCAGACACAAGACAAAAAGGGTTGTTTCAAATCACTAGAGTAGTCAGTATAGGGGGGAGCTAGTAAAGGCCTACGGGTTCATCCAAACCTCGTTCGATAAAAAAATTACACTATCTATACATTGGTAAAATTACTTTTTACGAATAACCCTCCGTATGTTTACTTCTTCTTATTTTGAAAACCCTTACATGAAAATCCTAGTTGCGCCGCTCGAGTATAAGCATAAAATCATTGACATAAGGAGTTGGGACAAAATCAAACACACTTATAGCAATACATCACAGTATTATTCTACATTACATTAACCCCTAGCTCTGGAAAAACAAACACAATGTGGTATGAACCCCATTGCCCATATATCTTGAGGACTTAAATTGTGTATTTGGCATCAATAATAATTTAAACATCATTTGAAATCAAGATTACAAATCAAATCAACAACACCCATCAAGATAAGATCCATAATGCAATAAAAATAACAACAATTGAACTATAAAAATGAGAACTTTACCTCTGATTCAGAAGGCCAATGACCAGAAAAAACACCCATTTTTTTTCTCTTTTTTTTTTTTATTTTTTTGAAATACTTGTGGAAAAATGTCAATCTGAGAGCTTTATTTAAGTGGGTTTTGCTTTATATTTAAGAAAAATAATAATAACAAAGATAACAAATTTGCGGGAAGAATTGTTTTGTCGGTTGAAGGGTCATTTCCCTTGATTAGGCCTAAAGCCAAATCATATCTTGCCATTTTAAGAAGATTTTTTTAAAATTATATTATATAGTATTATTATTATTATTATTATGAGTATGATTATATTTCAAACTATAAATTAAAGGCCACAATGGTTTATCTCCATGTAAGGAAAAGTGGTGTCTGTTAAACTGTCAATCCCGCAAACTGCGCATACAAATTTTCACTTCACCCCAAAAAAACAAACATATCAATAATAATAATAATAATAATAATAATAATAATAATAATAATAATAATAATAATATATTATAAAATCAAGTTCATAATATAATATAGACATAAGAAGACAAGAGAAGTAAAATGCAAGAAAGAACAATATCTCTATTTATAAGTAAAGAAATTACTTTAAAAGTCAATTTGATGAATGTCATAACAGATACATCATTATCTCAAAAAGATTTGTATCACCTTGGGAAAAAACATGAATGAATGTTGATTCATGAATAAACTAAATGAATAATCCACTTCTTCAATGAATTTATAACACTCTCCCTTGGATGTCCATGATAATTTGTCTCGTTAAAACCTTATTAGAAAAAACTATGTGAAAAAAAATTCTAGTGAAGAAAAAAGAATACACATATCTTTTGATACGCATTATTTGTTGCCTCATTAAAAACCTTTCTAGGAAAATTCAAGTGAAGACAAAACTTCGACCAAGGAAAAAAGAGTGTAACGCGTATCATACTCCCCTGATCAAAACATCACTTAATTTCTTATGATGATGTCATCCAATCTTATATACCAATTCCTCAGACATTAAAGTGTCTTTATGATCAAATCACATCCACAAAGATGTTGCATGATTTAACTAATTTCTGATATATCATTTTCTGATTTCATGAATATGATGAGGCTTTGAGCTTAGCCAAATACATTCTTTGACAATCACTCTATTCGCGACCTCATTACTGCAAGTAAATTGTTCATTCAACTTGTTCATAACAATAATCATCTTGTGGGCACTTTCATTTGCAGTTAATTATCTTCGTACATTGTGGTTGATAAATTCTTTTTCAAAGAAAAATCATATGTTCTCTAAAATTGTTAAGGAAGATGTTACGACCCGATTTCGAAAACATGAAAGGTTTCGAAGCCGATTTCGCAACTTTGGCCAATTTTGGAAAATGTTTAATTTTAGGAAGTCGCCACTTAATCTTTTAGGAAAAATTAAGAAAACCAACTAAATAAATAAAAAGAAGTTTAAAAGAAAAACATAAAACCAGAGTTTTGGGTAAGGGTTCAAATAATTCTCTAAAGAAGGGTTTAGGCACCTTAGAAAATCCGCTAACACGCGGTTGACCGACGGATTTTGAAATTGGCTAATTTTAAGAAAAATCTTAAGAATACTTGCGAAAATTTTTTATTTCAAGACAACTAAAATCTTTTGATACTTATACACTCATCTTATTTCGAGTATGAAATAAGTCCAATGTTAAAGCGTCAAAATGATAATTTAACTTCATATTTCTATCCGAGGTCAAGTTTTAGAGTTGAAAAATCAACACAATAACTTGAACATGGAATTGAAAGCTAACTACTAACTATGAAAGAATATAAATGATTCTCAAGTTAGCCTCGAAGCTTAAGCTATTTAACTTAAAAATGAGTTTCGAAAACTTAAAGTTGACAATTAACGAAATAGAATAACCATTTGAAAACCTCCAAAGGATTCATCTAAGTTAATAACAAAAAATAAACAATTAACAAACACAACACACAATAATAAGAGATAAAGAGAAACTAAACTAAACAACACGATAATAAACATGATGAGGGAAAACTAGAATTTTCGCCCAAACTTTTAGCCTTTATTTGGCTGCTGCAAATTGCTGCTGCTGATGCAATTTCCGAATTTTCAAGCCAAAAAAAGTGCAATTTCCAGCCCTTAGGGGACTGCTGAAACTGCTGCAAAAATGGACCCAATTTTGCTCTCCGTTTTAGCTCTTTGGAAGTGTTGTTGCTGCTGATTTTTGGGTGTTTAACCCAATAAAATGACTCCCTTTTTGCGACTCCGAAGAAAGTTGACTCAAGAAGAGGAATAATGCAAGAGAGGGGAGTCCGGATGGACTCAAATTGATGAGCTCATGCAGAAAATAAATAAGAAAAATAATTAGCAATTGATCGGTGAAAATGATCTATGACATTAATCACAATATGCAACAATATCAACTCGTCGAAAGTTTATAAATGGATCAGATATCTGACTAAACAAATCAATTAACTGGACTCCCATAATTGCTAAACATCCAACTTAAACAAGATACAAAATATAACTCTCGAGGTTACGAAACAGAAGCACTACTAACAGTGATCACAAATTAGTATAGGTCCAGTTTTAAGAACAAACACATATCCTTACAGAACTTAAAGTTAAATGTCAATAAATATGTCATTATCTCATCTTTGTTCAACAAAAGACCATACTAATAAAATGAGAATATAAGTAAATGCCGAAACTAATTGAATAAAGGATAAAGTAATGAACAAATCTATTTATGGTCTACCGTAAACAATTCACAACTAGCATAAATCAATAACAGTACTAAACTCATTTGCTATCAACTAACCTCCCATTAAACCGAAATGATAAAGCATTAGCAGCGACACTAACGCGATTTATACAAAAAAAAGGACAATTCCTATGTTCAAGGCTATAATCGGGTATATGTATATAGAAAAAACTAGCTTAATAAAACCTAATTTATTACTAACTAGAAGGCCTACATTTTAGTCAAGAAACACATGAGTGAAACATGAAGAAACAAAGACATGAAATTGGGAGATTATTGGAAAAACATCGCGAAAAATAAGTGAAACAGTAGGAACAAAATAAACATTATTAACTAACTAAAAATGAAACCAAAGTCTAACACATGACTACTAAAACAAAGCTAAGCATTTATAATAAACAAAAAAAAAAATAAAAGAACTAGGAATTAAATAAAACAAGGCTAAGAAAAAATTAAGAAAAATTTACCTGGTTCTGGGCAGCGAACCGGAACTACGAGTTTGAACGAGACGACTCCACCTCCTCAACTCGAAAAACCACAAAACACTTTAAAAATTTTGAACTACGGGAAACAAGAATTCTCCAAAAATTTGTGAGTATTCTTTTCTTCCCTTTTTTTTCTCCCCCTCTAAAATATTGAATGAAGTGGGTTTATATAGAGACCCAAAAATCCTCAAAAGGGGTAAAATGCCGATGTGGGACTTTTGAATATTGAAAAATTGTTTGAGAAATCATGTGGGAAATGCAGATTTTTTTTAATTTTTATTTTATAGATAAAATCCATTATTTTCATTTGTTTAAGATCTAAGAAGCTTTTGAAATTTAATCAAATCGTGGAGGGTCAAAATTGGGTGTCAACAGCTGCCCCTCGTTTGACTCAGATTGATGAAAGAAATCCGAGGCAAATGAAATTGACATATCCAATTTTGACCAACAACATTTTCACCTTTCAGAAAAAAAAAAACTTTTGGTACGGACTTTAGAAATTGTGGCCGAGCCCCGATAGTGGGTTTTGCTACAATATCTCAAGCTATATGAGAATTAAGGCCACTTGTAGTTCGATACGCTTGACTTGACGCATGATCAAAGAAATGCAAAAGCTATTTCATATCGAAGTATGGAGAGACGAAAAAGCTCAAGAACAGAGTGATGACAAAATAATTGGAGTACAGTCGAGTTTTCAACATTGAACCCTCCTACATATCCCTAAATTTAGGGAATCAGACTGCTTGTAGTTCGACTCAATCGGTTGAAAAGGAAATCTCTTATGCGGATTTAACCTTTAGCTTAAGGATAAGTGACAAAATAATTGAGCTTGGAAAAGAGGCTTGCAACTATCTCAACTGTGAATGCGGGGCCCTTCGCACCCATAGGTAAGAATTTACATGGACCTAATTTCCGAATCTCTAGGTGTATTGTCACCCGAATTTGAAAAATTGCCTTGGGTGAGAGTTCAAATTTTCACTGAAGGCGAAACTGAAACTAATAAATCCAAGAAAATACCCACATGCCTTAGGATAGGGGTGTGGTTTGATTGTGGTGGAAGTCGTTCCTCAACTCGCGTCCTAAGAGTTTGATATTCCTCTTTGGACTATGCCCCAGTTCACTGCTAAGAAAAGTTCCACGTGTGCAGCGTCCTGCTTTAACATGTCATACTGAAGGAGATGACGGTCCAATTTTCAGGTGTAATTCTCTTGAAGGAGGTGACAGTTCAAAATAGTATGTCAGTTTGAACTATGTGGTAATTCAATAATATTATATAACGTGTCACATTGAAGGAGTGACTCTCCAATAATAATAATGTGTCACGTTGAAGGAAGTGACGCTCCAATAATAATTTAACATGTCACGTTGAAGGAAGTGACGCTCCAATAGTAAATTAACGTGTCACGTTGAAGGAAGTGACGCTCCAATAATAATTTAACATGTCACGTTGAAGGAAGTGACTCTCCAATAATAATTTAACGTGTCACGTTGAAGGAAGTGACTCTCCAATAATAATTTAACATGTCACGTTGAAGGAAGTGACGCTCCAATAGTAAATTAATGTGTCACGTTGAAGGAAGTGACGCTCCAATAATAATTTAATATGTCACGTTGAAGGAAGTGACGCTCCAATAGTAATTTAACGTGTCACGTTGAAGGAAGTGACGCTCCAATAATAAATTAACGTGTCACGTTGAAGGAAGTGACGCTCCAATAATAATTAATGTGTCACGTTGAAGGAAGTGACTCTCCAATAATAATTAATGTGTCACGTTGAAGGAAGTGACTCTCCATTAATAATTTAACGTGTCACGTTGAAGGAAGTGACTCTCCAATAATAATTAATGTGTCACGTTGAAGGAAGTGACTCTCCAATAATAATTTAACGTGTCACGTTGAAGGAAGTGACGCTCCAATAATAATTTAACATGTCACGTTGAAGGAAGTGACGCTCCAATAGTAATTTAACGTGTCACGTTGAAGGAAGTGACGCTCCAATAGTAATTTAACGTGTCACGTTGAAGGAAGTGACGCTCCAATAATAAATTAACGTGTCACGTTGAAGGAAGTGACGCTCCAATAATAATTAATGTGTCACGTTGAAGGAAGTGACTCTCCAATAATAATTTAACGTGTCACGTTGAAGGAAGTGACTCTCCAATAATAATTGAACATGTCACGTTGAAGGAAGTGACTCTCCAATAATAACTTAATGTGTCACGTTGAAGGAAGTGACGCTCCAATAATAAATAATGTGTCACGTTGAAGGAAGTGACGCTCCAAAATAAGAGAATCAAGTTGTAACAGAGTAATCTGAGCAACTTTTGTAGTTTGTGAAGTTGGTAATTTCTTTAGATGTATTACAACTCTGTCGTCGCTGCGCTCATGAAAATTTTGTTAGACAAGAACAGGAAAATTAATAAATGTCAGGACTTTTGAATGAGTCACGACAATCTGGCATCCATAGAGAATGTGAGATTCTGGAAGAACAAATCGATAATTTTTAACTTTTGAAAGGATACTTTAAAGACAAACTAGGGATATCACGCGAGATGTGTCCCTACTTTGAATCTGGAATTTCATGTAAAGAGAAGATTGGGTTGATAAAGGTCACCCTTGAAACTTGAAGTTGAACGAAAATTTGGATAATATTGAACTATTTCAAAAGTTGGCTCTGTTTCCAGTCCAAGGTTACTTAATTGAAATAAATTGTAAGACACAAGAATGACTAAATCAAAAACATGCCCCAGTTTTCTCTGGGGACTGTAATTTGAAACATTAGGAAGACCGAATCCTTATATAGGATTGCCTACGTATCTTGCTGGAACAAGAAATCAGGTCTGACGTAGTTCGAACCTAAAACTTAAAGGATTTTTTTTAAAAAAAAAAAAACGAATGAAAATAAAATTGCAAAGGACGAGAGATTTGAAAAATGAAGAAAGAAAACTTCTTCAGATAAAATAGAGGATAAAATCAGTTTGGATTGGTTCCTTGGTGTCAGGAATCCTTCATAATAAAATTCTTGGATAAGGACTAGTGTGTGTCCTTTGTCTGGTGAATGTCTGGGCAGATCTTTTAAAAAAAATGAAAGAATCTCTTGAAATTTCGACTCCAACTTTGACGAAACCTGCAAAGCTCAGACGTAATTAGTAGCAAAAACTATCAAAGTAAAAGATAAGTTATCAAATGAGTTTTTTTTTTCCAGCTTATATTGGTTTGAATAACGTTTTATGATCATCACCCTTGCACCAAGCTAACCCATCTGGTATAAAATGTGTAAGTCACAGTGAATTGAAATGAAAATTTTAAAAGATGAGCAAGAGTAGAAATCATCTGAGTCATGATGAGGCCACTATGGGTCTAATGACGTGTTGTAACTTTATAGTTCCTGCATCCAAAGAAAAATTCTTAGTTTTGAGAGACTGATTTGTGTTGGCCTTGTCTTGCCATCCTGATACTCTTTTGCCTCCTGGATTACAAACTTGTTTGGTCTTGAAATGTCGCTTGATGGAATTTTTGAGGACCCTCCTCAAAAATTCTGCCCCAGTATAAAACATAATCATAAATTTCGAACTTTCTGTAGTTTTCAATTGAATTTTTGAGTGAATCTCAAAAATTCTGCCCCAGTTGCAACTCTGAAGTGATCCTTGATTCTGGACTAAATAAATTTCTCTTTCTGATGAATTTTGGGATCCTCTCAAAATCTGCCCCAGTTTTCATTATAAAGAGAAATGAAAAACTTACGGGGAACATGACCGAGCCGGTGTGGCGCCTACGTATCCCGTTGAGCAGGAATCAGGTCAAACGTAGTTCCAACATGAGAAAACACTAAAAGGGATAAAGGGGTGACCGAAGCCGACATAGGCCGCCTACGTATCTCATTCTTGAGAATTCAGGTCAGACGTAGTTCATTACAAGTGAAAGATACTTAAAAGGGAAATCTAAACCAAACAAACGATTACAAAGTAATAAAACGATAAAAGTGCGATTACAGAGAAATAAAATAACAAACTCTAAATGCAAGACTAAAAGCTGCCAAAAGTACGACCTTCAGGAAACTTGCTTCTTCTTTGCAACTGGTCATGTCAATCACTACTCCTTATGCTTGGGTAACGGATTGGTATTCACATTCGGTGGAGCTTGAGCGAGTTTTACCACCTCATTGTCAATTAGATCTTGAATTTTGTGTTTGAGAGTGATACACCTCTCGGTATCATGACCAACAACCCCTGAATGATAAGCACAACGCTTACTTGGGTCATACCACTCGGCTGAAGTATTCACAGTCTTGGCTTCCACTGGATGAAGTATTCCCGCCTCTTTCAGTCTCTCAAAAAGTTGACTCCTTGTCTCGCTCAATTGAGTGAAGACTCTAGGAGGTTTTCTCTCAAAATTAGGATAAGGTGCATTGTTTCGGGGATTTTGCATTGGTCGTGGAGTACGAAATGTTGCTTGATTGTTGCAAACATAGTATTGTGAATTAGGATAGTCTGGAGGTGGTTGACGGTTATATGATGCAGCTCCCCGGGTCGTTATCATCATAACTTCTTTATCCTTTTTCTTTCCAAAAGGACCAGTTTGATAGGTTCTATTAGCAAATTGAGATGAGGTGTAACTCCTTATTCTGCCAGTTTTGAGACCGTCTTCGATCATTTCTCCAGCCTTAATAACTTCAGCAAATGTCTTTCCACCCATAGTCACCATTCGCTCATAGTATTCTGATTCTTGAGCTTGAATGAAGTAAGTGATCATTTCCGACTCCTCCATAGGTGGGTGCACCATGGCAGCTTCTTCTCTCCAACGAATGGCATATTCTCGAAAGCATTCAGTCGACTTGGGTTTCAGCTTGGTAATAGAAATTCTATCGGGAGCAATTTCAACATGAAACTTGTAGTGATCTACAAAAGCATTCGCCAGATCATCCCAAGTACGCCATTTGGTCACATCTTGCTTAGAGTACCACTCCAATGCTTTTCCAGTTAGGCTTTGATTGAATAACTTGATTCTTATCCCTTCGTTGTTTCCAACGCCAATCAACTTTTCACAGTAAATTTTCAAGTGAAAGAATGGATTTCCTGATCCACTAAACTTCTCAAATTTTGGAATCTTGTAACCGGGTGGCAACTCAACCTCAGGAAATATGCACAGTTCTTCGTATCTAACACTCTGGCTACTATCGAACCCACGAAGACCTCTCATAGCATCCTCCAAACTTTTCATCTTTTTATTCATTATTTCAGCATCAATTGATTTTACGCCCCCCTCAATTTCAATACAGTGATTAATATCTGGGCGATAAAACTCTGGAGCCTTGGTAACGGGTGGAGCAGTGACATAAGTGTACACTGGTGGAGTGTGATGTATTACCGTTGGAGCTTTTGGGGGATCAAATGTGTATACAAGAGGAGTATCCTGAGTTGAATTAGTGGGTGATGCTTTTTGAGTTTGTTGAAAGGTGGCAAAGTGATCTCCTTGATGAAACTCACTCGAAGTAGGATATACGGGTGGCATGGGCCCCCTTTCACGAGCATCAGATGGTTGATTCAGAGAAGCAGCTTGGTATTGAGCTACCAGGAGATTCAGCGTGCCAAGTTGTCGCTCTAGACGAGCGATGACCTCCATGGGTGATTCTGCTGCTACCGAGGCACTAGGATCGGCCGCGATCGATGGAGTAGGGATCATTTCGGACGAAGCAACAGTGTGAATAGTGAGATCCATTTTTGAACGAGTCCTTTTAGTAGTCCAAGTAAGAAGTGAAGAGTCTGTAGAGATTCCCTTGACCTTAGACCGTGTAAAATATGAATGTTCTGCCAGCGGATACTGGTGAAGTGAGCAAGTTTGATTACCAACACAAATCAGTCTCTCCTTCTGAAACAACTCAAAAGTAAGAAAGTTAGTCCATTAATCATATTAATCAACCAAAGTAACACATAAAACAAATACATGTGTTCTGTTTTAAACAAATTAGTCCAAAATTCGATGAAGATGAGTTTCTAGAAAATGATCAAATGGAAAAAATTGTTTATTGTGAACTGAAATTTGAACGAAAGAAAAAGAGTTTGGTTCAATTGGAAATCTCTTTCGTAGAAACAAAAGCGTCTTGATATTTGCTTGAAATTGAAGGAACGTTTAGTAACGCCGGCAAGTAGGTGTGGAAAATAATTTTCAAGAAATAACGAGGTCAACATGAATTTGAATGATGACCTAAAAAAAAAATTTTAAAAAAAATTGTGGAGTAATTTTGAACGTATTTTGGTAATGGAGTTATAGTATTTTGGAAGGTTTGAAAATTGGAATGATATTCTAAAATATTGGAGTAGAATAATGGACCAATAATGCTTAAAGCAAAAACATATGTATATAAACACATAGGTCAAACAAACACAAATGAAACAAAATTCGTAACAATTAACACAAACAATATATAACGCCTCCTAACATACATGTGACCTTTTAAGCCAAAGGTAAGCCTAACGTTTGAAGGATATGTATATCATTTGTAAATCGTTCCATTGCCCAAAAATTTATACAAAACTTATAAATAAAAAAAATAAAAAAAATAGGGATACACAATAGAGGAAAGAGAAATAAATATTAGTCTCACGTAGGGGTACAATGATAACTAAGTTAAGCTTCCATATAAACCTTCGTTCCCGATCTTCTTGATGCTTTTGAATTACTTCTTGATGAGGAGTATCTTCACTTGAGTTAAACAAAGAAACTACCTAATAAAATAAAAAATAAAAAAACCCAACCCAAAAGGACAATGGTACTTACAAATCAACATACATATCCTTCAAATTTAACAAATAATTGGATGATCGTCTTATATTGACCGGCGGTCAATTAGACTCAAGGCGGTCTTCTAATGGATCCAATACACCTTGGGTTTTGGATCATCTTAGGTTAATGCACCTAAAAGGGTCTTGGTTGAGCTCTAACATAGTTAACTAAGAGTGGCTTTTGAAGGACCGGGACCTAAGCGGACAACTTAGGTTGAAATTCACGATAACCATTGGACGCATGACGAACCAATAAATTATCGATCATTCCGAAAAAGGTTGAGTATAAAAAGTCTGGCTGCGGTTCCGCAAACCATTCTTTAATATACTAACATATAATATCAGAAGATGCCATGAATGCAAAATAACAGTTAATAATCAAAATTTAAATACATAATCGCATCAAATAACAATTAATTCAATAATAATTAGCCAAACAATAAAATCCTTTTGGTTAGAACCTAGATGAATCCCCAGCGGAGTCGTCATTCTGTTACGACCCGATTTCGAAAACATGAAAGGTTTCGAAGCCGATTTCGCAACTTTGGCCAATTTTGGAAAATGTTTAATTTTAGGAAGTCGCCACTTAATCTTTTAGGAAAAATTAAGAAAACCAACTAAATAAATAAAAAGAAGTTTAAAAGAAAAACATAAAACCAGAGTTTTGGGTAAGGGTTCAAATAATTCTCTAAAGAAGGGTTTAGGCACCTTAGAAAATCCGCTAACACGCGGTTGACCGACGGATTTTGAAATTGGCTAATTTTAAGAAAAATCTTAAGAATACTTGCGAAAATTTTTTATTTCAAGACAACTAAAATCTTTTGATACTTATACACTCATCTTATTTCGAGTATGAAATAAGTCCAATGTTAAAGCGTCAAAATGATAATTTAACTTCATATTTCTATCCGAGGTCAAGTTTTAGAGTTGAAAAATCAACACAATAACTTGAACATGGAATTGAAAGCTAACTACTAACTATGAAAGAATATAAATGATTCTCAAGTTAGCCTCGAAGCTTAAGCTATTTAACTTAAAAATGAGTTTCGAAAACTTAAAGTTGACAATTAACGAAATAGAATAACCATTTGAAAACCTCCAAAGGATTCATCTAAGTTAATAACAAAAAATAAACAATTAACAAACACAACACACAATAATAAGAGATAAAGAGAAACTAAACTAAACAACACGATAATAAACATGATGAGGGAAAACTAGAATTTTCGCCCAAACTTTTAGCCTTTATTTGGCTGCTGCAAATTGCTGCTGCTGATGCAATTTCCGAATTTTCAAGCCAAAAAAAAGTGCAATTTCCAGCCCTTAGGGGACTGCTGAAACTGCTGCAAAAATGGACCCAATTTTGCTCTCCGTTTTAGCTCTTTGGAAGTGTTGTTGCTGCTGATTTTTGGGTGTTTAACCCAATAAAATGACTCCCTTTTTGCGACTCCGAAGAAAGTTGACTCAAGAAGAGGAATAATGCAAGAGAGGGGAGTCCGGATGGACTCAAATTGATGAGCTCATGCAGAAAATAAATAAGAAAAATAATTAGCAATTGATCGGTGAAAATGATCTATGACATTAATCACAATATGCAACAATATCAACTCGTCGAAAGTTTATAAATGGATCAGATATCTGACTAAACAAATCAATTAACTGGACTCCCATAATTGCTAAACATCCAACTTAAACAAGATACAAAATATAACTCTCGAGGTTACGAAACAGAAGCACTACTAACAGTGATCACAAATTAGTATAGGTCCAGTTTTAAGAACAAACACATATCCTTACAGAACTTAAAGTTAAATGTCAATAAATATGTCATTATCTCATCTTTGTTCAACAAAAGACCATACTAATAAAATGAGAATATAAGTAAATGCCGAAACTAATTGAATAAAGGATAAAGTAATGAACAAATCTATTTATGGTCTACCGTAAACAATTCACAACTAGCATAAATCAATAACAGTACTAAACTCATTTGCTATCAACTAACCTCCCATTAAACCGAAATGATAAAGCATTAGCAGCGACACTAACGCGATTTATACAAAAAAAAGGACAATTCCTATGTTCAAGGCTATAATCGGATATATGTATATAGAAAAAAACTAGCTTAATAAAACCTAATTTATTACTAACTAGAAGGCCTACATTTTAGTCAAGAAACACATGAGTGAAACATGAAGAAACAAAGACATGAAATTGGGAGATTATTGGAAAAACATCGCGAAAAATAAGTGAAACAGTAGGAACAAAATAAACATTATTAACTAACTAAAAATGAAACCAAAGTCTAACACATGACTACTAAAACAAAGCTAAGCATTTATAATAAACAAAAAAAAAAAATAAAAGAACTAGGAATTAAATAAAACAAGGCTAAGAAAAAATTAAGAAAAATTTACCTGGTTCTGGGCAGCGAACCGGAACTACGAGTTTGAACGAGACGACTCCACCTCCTCAACTCGAAAAACCACAAAACACTTTAAAAATTTTGAACTACGGGAAACAAGAATTCTCCAAAAATTTGTGAGTATTCTTTTCTTCCCTTTTTTTCTCCCCCTCTAAAATATTGAATGAAGTGGGTTTATATAGAGACCCAAAAATCCTCAAAAGGGGTAAAATGCCGATGTGGGACTTTTGAATATTGAAAAATTGTTTGAGAAATCATGTGGGAAATGCAGATTTTTTTTAATTTTTATTTTATAGATAAAATCCATTATTTTCATTTGTTTAAGATCTAAGAAGCTTTTGAAATTTAATCAAATCGTGGAGGGTCAAAATTGGGTGTCAACAGAAGATGTGAGAAAACTTAGAGAAAGTAGGAGGAGAAAGAAGAAGGAAAAACCAAAATATTTTTTAGGTGAAGTTGGATTTGATGAAGGGTAAAAGGATATTGAAAAAGGGAAAGAATTTCAAGGGTAAGCTAACAGAGGATGAGCCATACTATGACAGTTCTGACTGTGATAGTTTTCAAAGTGATGAAGAAGAACATGTTTTTGATGATGAACTTGAAGGAGGGAGTTTAAGGGAGAGAAAGAAGAGTAATAGGGTGGTATATGATTCTTCTTGTGATATTGTAATATGGCAGTGTGGTTTGGTATTTGAAAGTGTAAAGCAATTTAGAGAGCCAGTTACAAAATATGCTATAAAAAAAAGAGTTGAGTTAGATAAGTATGTGAATGAGAGTATTAGAGTGAGAGAGAAGTGTAAAAGTGGTTGTCCAGGAGTGATAACTTTACTATAAAGATATACAACCCAAGGCACAAATGTACCAGGACCACCAATAATATTTTGTGTAATTTAAAGTTCTTATACAAGTATCTGAAAGATAGAATTATTTCTCAACCTAGTATAAAAGGGTGGGAGATACAAGAATTGACAAGGAAAGAGTTAATTGTTCATGTAGGCAAGGCAGTTTGTTTAAAAACAAGAAAGATTATTTTAAAGGAAATTATGGGGGATCATGTAGCACAATTTGACAGAATCCTAGACTACAAGGATATGTTACTCCAAACAAATCCTAGTAGCACTTGTGTTGTGAAGCTTAAAGATTCAGAATCAGGAAATGGGATAAAACAGTTTCACTCTTTTTATATTTGTTTTGATGCTATGAAAAAGGGTTTCCAACAAGGATGCAGAAGATGTATAGGGCTGGATGGGTGTTTTCTAAAGGAAACTTGTAGGGGTCAACTTTTGATAGCTGTTGCTAAAGATGCAAACAACCAAGTTTATCCAATAGCATGTGTGGTATTTGGTACTGAAAGCAAGTTGACATGAAAATGGTTCATGATCATTCTGAAAGATGATCTTAATCTAGGAAATGAATCTCAACTAACTCTCATTACTGATATGTAAAAGGTAATTGAATATCTTTCCTTTGTTTATGTTTAATTTAATTGCCAATTTAATTTGATCGAAATTTAACTATCTTGTTTTGCTTTGCAACTACAAGGACTAATTGTTGTTGTAGATGAACTATTTTCAGATTGTGTGCTAAACACATATTAGCAAATTGGTCACAAAACTTCAGAGGCTTAGAGAGAAGGAAGAAATTTTGGGCTTGTGCTAGATCAACATTTGAGGCACAATTTAAGTACAATATAAATACCCTATCCAAGCTGGGAATAGGTATTGTTGAATCCCTATTCAAATACAATAAGGAGACATGGTGCAAAGCTTTTATCCAAACATTTTCAAAGTATGATAGTATAGATAACAACATGGCAGAGAGTTTCAATTCTTGGATCTTGGGACCTAGGAACAAGACCATTGTAACTATGTGGGAAGAAATTAAAGTTAAGGTGATGAGTAGGGTGAGTAAGTCAAGAGCATTTGCTGAAACATGGACAGATGGAATATCTCCAATGGCAATGATGGTATTCAATACAAAAGTAATAAGATCAATGCAGTGCAACATTGAATGGAATAGTGATATTGGATTTGAACTGTTAGAAGGGGTATACAAGCATATTGTGAACTTGGGTCAACAAAAATGTAGTTGCAGATCATGGGAATTAAAAGGTATCCCATGTGCACATGGTATAGCAGCAATGAATTACTTGAACATGGATTCATCACAAGCAATATCTAGCCGGTATAGAAAAGACACATATATAAAGACATATTCTCATTTCATTCAACCAGTCCAAAACATGAAAATGTGGCCTGAAAGCAGAAACCTAATAGTTGAACCACCTGATGCAAGACAAATTCCTGGTAGGCCACCAAAGAACAGAAGAAAAGAAATTGGTGAAATGAGAAAAGCTGGAAAGTTTCAAAGAATGGAGACAGTTTTGACATGTTCAATTTGCAAAGTACCAAATTATAACAAGAGAAATTGTCCAAAAAATCTTAAACCTAAGTCTACACCAACACCCACTCAAGAGGTACATTCATATTGATTTGCTTTTATAATTTATGTTAGTTTAGTTATTAATTTAATCTCTTCTTGTATTCTTTTACAACTCATATTAGTCCACAACTAGAAAAAAGAGGGGTAGAGGTCACTATGAAAGAGCAAGCACCAGTACTGGTACAAGAAGAGGTGCAGGAAGTGGTTACAAGAAGAGGTCTAAAGTTTTTGGACAAGGTGTATTTGTTGCTGATACCGGATATACGTGTATTAATGTAAGTGCCTTATAAAACTGTCAAAATTATATATGTCTTCTAAATGTGAGTCCCAAATAACTATGTAGTTATATTGCAGCAAGGATTGTCTAGCAGGAGGAGGATAGTGTGGTGAGTTCTGCATATGTGACAGGTGATATTGGTTTTAAACCTACCAAGTGATTGAAGTAGAAAGGCAAACAGGCCATGACTCAAAGAGAACTTCAAGTCGAAAGTGTTATCCGTCGTATTTGATTCAGATCAAAAGTTGATGGCGTTCAAACAAGGTCACAAGCCAAAGGAAAATCACCCTCAAAGAAAACTTCTTAGTTGTATGGTTGTGTGGGTGTAACAACCAAACTTAAGTTACTTACTGTTTTTATTTTGGTGTTTGTGTGGTTGTCCAACCAAACTTGAAATAGTTTTTTATGTTTTGATGGTTCTGTGGTTGTTCAACCAAACTTAAAGTAGTTACTGTTTAGTGTTTTGGTGCTTGTGTGGTTGTTCAACCAACGTTAAAGTAGTGATTGTTTTATGTTTTGCTGGTTAACTCAAGTTATTGTGGTTGTTGGTTTTGAAACAATGAAACGCTATGATGCTTCTTTTTTATGATCAAGAAAGCACTAGTTATGTTATGTTTGTTGCCTTCATGTTATTATTTCGTGGTATCATATTACCTATTACATGTAATTATAGTTTAATGAAAAAGGACAAGTCAATTGCCTTCTCTATATATACAACATTAATCATCAGCAAAAACATACACTACTAGAACACCAAATCAAACTATTACACAAAATGAGTACCCTAAAACCAAATGATTTTTCCTTAATAACAATTGCATTAATAAAAAAAATTCAACGACACACTATATAAAAGAACAATATCACATTACATATTAAACTAATACCCAAAATCAGTTTCAATATCCATTTACACTTAAGTTGTTCTTCTTGTTTGTTGGTTTTCTTCAACAAACCCAAAATTACAATATTCGCCTGGGTCGGAAATTCAGGATCATACCAATCGAAAAACTTACAAGATTTTGAAATGAGGACTGCATTTCATAAAATCAAAGTTAAGAAAATGAAAATTGCATAATACGAACTTGTCAAATGAAAGCAAAAAAAGAGTAACAATACATACCCCATAGTGTCTACAACCGAGAAATCTACGTCCGAGATTGTCATTTATTCATGAAATTTTCAGAATTGGAGGAGCCCCATATAAACAAACAAGTCTCCTATTATAGTTATGAATTTAGCAATAACAATTAAAACAAAAAAGTGAGAAAAATCTGAAATTTGAAAAGAGAGAAGGGATAAAGAAGAATAAATAGCTAGAGAATAGAGAGAGAAAAATCCTTAAAATAAGTCAAATATTAAAGAAGAACAGATTTTTTACTTATATTACCGTTATAACTTTATGATGTGGCAAAAAATTGCTCTCTCACGCACCTTGTAGAGTTTGATTTCAGTTTTTATGCTAGGTGGAAAAGAAAAGGTGTACGTGTTGGATGAATAAGCAAGTTCAGGGGGGTAATTAAAACGAAATAAAGTTTAGATGTACACTGAATAAGAAGCTTCAAGTTTGGGAGGGGGGGGGGGGGTTGTAATGAATACTTTTGCCATAATTTCTTCAACATATAACCATGTGAATTCTCAATTTCTTTTGCATCACATTTGAATCGGAATGGCCAACCGGTTATGCCAACTGATATTTATTCAAGTAAACTTCTAGTTTACTTTTGGATGTGATTCTATCACCATGTTCATATTTGTATACCATAAACAACGGGAAAAAAATGAATAATCTTATACGTAAATATTTATCACCCACTTTGATTGTAATAATTTGAAGGTATTAAATCTTCCCATTATTTATAGTCTCAATATATATATTTTTTCAGTTCTTCCGAAACTTAAAAAGTTTCTTTTGAGACTTACTACAACCACAATATTATGAATAATTTCATCAAGATAGTAACAAATTAGCCCTTTCGAAACTATCAATTAATTTTGTATACTACCACAATCTTCACAACTCCATCCTTATGGTGACCATCTCCATCAAGGAGAAAATTATTATTATTGTCATGGTTAAAATTATTACATTCAAAACTTATTTCTTGATAACCAATGACAAATTTATGTTGCCGCACAACAACATTTATTTTGATTATGGCCCCAACCTTTAGTGAAAAGATTTCTTTCTTTCTTTTGTCCTCCAATAGTTCATTATTTGAAACATACCACAATATTTGTGTAGTACTCAAAGTATATATATGACCAAAATGACTATTTATGTCAAAATATTTTCTTTCAATCTCTCAAACCTCCCGTAGAGGTGAGATGTGACATTTATCCAACACTACATGAACACGTTCTTATCCATACAAACAGAAGTCACATTTTCTTCAAGAAATGGACCATAACCATTTATACATGTTCCATCAGTTTTATTAGAAACTTATTGTCATGTTTTCACATTTATCAAATTTATGTGGCTCACCTCAATAGCACTTTAAGAGATCAAATGTACCAAATGTACTATCACTTTGTAATCTTTTATTTTGATGGAGGATTTAACTAAATATTCCCAATAACTTTTCATACCACTTTGATGAAAAAAATTTACCTTCACACTTGAAGGACCATCTTAAGAACCCAAAATGTTCTTCCTTTTAATTACCATAATTGATCATTAACATTTTATCACACTCATATTCATAGATTTAACTACTTGTCATTTTCAGACATATTATGTCCTGCTATCACATTCACATAAAAGAATGGAGCAAACAATTGGACAAATTTCATGACTTTTATCAAGAGCATATCAATTTACTCAATCATTGTTACATCGTCTTTATATAATTTTGGTACTTGAAATCAACGTCTTACCCATAAGAAGGCATTTTACGTTATTATTTATTGGGACCCAACCCAAAATTTTATTATCATGATGCACCAGGACTCTCACCCGATATATTACCCTCTTGGTGCGATAGAACTTGAATCCTTCGTCTTACCCTCAATCAATGACATGATAAGCCAAATATAATAGGATTTACAATTGAACCTTAAAAAAGATATTGTCACTTGTGGTTAACATGCACAAATAATTATAGAACAAAAGAAACACAATAAAAATATTCTCAACAAAGTACGTATCAATATCTTAAACTTGTCAAAACAGAGTTACATATAGCATTATATTATATTATGTTTGGTGCATAAATATTAAGGTAGTGAATTACCATTATAAATCAAAGAATCAATTGCATACGAAGAAAAATAATAATTCCAATTACACTAAATTAAAACTGCTCACTACCACCATTCCTTTTCCAATTTTCATGTGAATTCAATATTTCACACGCAAAATAAAATAGTTTAAAAGCTCATGTAATAACCAAGAGTGAGTATAATAATAAATAAAATATAAAACAAGTTTCACATACAAAAGAAAGTATATAGAGTCATAGGTGGAAAAAAATGCACATTAACAATAATATGGATCATTCACCTTGTTCACAAGTAAAATATGAAATAGATTCCACAATGACTTACCTTGTTCCCGAGAGAAAATAAAGACAATTGTTTTACCTTCTTTTATTTACTTTGCTTCAGTCTTTCAGTGGTAGAACATCCGTGTTGATAACGTGTTGTAAAAATAAAGCAAAATAAGACAAGGAATATAAAATATAAAGCAATAGAAATAGGGAAACAAAAGATATGAGCATTTCTTATTCTTCAAAGTATTCATCCAATATTCAAGTGTATACAATATGAACCATTATGCCTCCATTTATAGTGTAACATAGAGGCATACAAAAGGTTAATCATAAACATGACATTAAACATGAATATAAAAAAGTAGATTATGGAGGTGAAAGGTTATAAGAATAATTATCATAAAGGCGGAGGTTATCTTCATAATAGAGAGAAGTAATGTAGTAACTTCTTGGTGTAGTGGATTATCTTCATAATGGAGGGAAGTAATGTAGTAACCATTTTATGTAGTGGACATCCACAATATATTATTTTATAACAATTTCACATTAATGGAGACACGCTGCAGAGTTACAAACCAACTCTCTATCATCACATAGTGTGTTCAAAACTAAGCATGGGAAGGTGGATTTTTAACATAGACAAATAACATATTCCTTCAATCAGAGTCAAGAGTAGGGGTGTTAAAAATGAACCCAAACATAGGTAACCCGTTCAATCCGTCCAGAATTTTAAGAGTTGGGCTCAAAGATAATTTGAATTTGGTTCAATCTCAACTGATTCAAACATAATTCATTTGAAGAGAATTCTCAATTGAGCCCAATTGAATCTCCAATTTCAACCCATTTTAAAACTTTTTATTAAGATATGTTCATATATATAAGGTATGAATTATTATTTATTTAACATCTTTTAAGGTTTATCTATCCATTAGTTACTTTTAAAAAAACATCTTGAGCTAAAATTCAAATTGTGATTATAAAAGTTAAACGGAAAAGGGCTTAAAATACCCTCAAAGTATTGGAAATGGTACAAAATTACTCTCCATCCACCTATTGGGTCCAACATACCCTTTCCACCCACCTATTCTGTCCAAAATACCCTTGTCATCCACCTTTTGGTTCAAAATTAACCACTTATTTAACGGTTTTATATTTAAACTATTTAAATTTTTTTAACATACGTGGCGCTCAACTATTTGTTATAATTTAACTTATTAGTATAATTTATAAATCAATCCACTATCCACCCATTACTAATTAAATCCCTCTAAATTAATAAACCCGTCACATTATTAATGCAAGCTACTCCCAATTGAGTCTTTTAAAAATTATAGAAGTAAATTATCATACATTCAAGTGGCTAATAAAAATCACCGATAAACTTAAAATTCTGACTATGTTCATCTTAATTATTCTTACGTCTCAATTATGTGATATTACTTCATAGATAACTTTTTTTCAAAATAATATATTAAAGGTTTTAAAACAAATCACAAATATTTATAAAATTATATTTAAAAAAAGTGCATGAATTAATTCCGGATGTATTACTTCTTTACCTTTAACCATAAATTTCTAATTCAATTTTGAAAGAAAGTGTCCTTCTAAATAATCGGCTCAACCTAAATTTAATTGGGGCTTCGATTCGGACTCGAATAATTTTGGATGTCATTTTCAGGAACCTATAATTTCATCGTGTTTTAGTAGTGTTTATGAAGATTTTGATATTATAATTGGATTATTAATTGGGTGAGGTTTAGTTAGTAATGAGTGGGTAGTGGGTTGGTTTATAAATTATATTAATAAATTAAAATTATAACCAATAGTTGAACGCCAAGTATTTTAAAAAATATTTAAAGAGTTTAATTTTAATACAATTAAAAAAGTGGTCAATTTTGAACCCAATGGTGGATGACAAGTGCATTTTGGAGTCAATAGGTAGATGAAAAGGGCATTTCGGAGCCAATAGGTGGATGAAGGGTAATTTTTTACCATTTTCAATACTTCAAGGGTATTTTAGGCCCTTTTCCGAAAGTTAAATAACAATATTTTAAATTATTGAGGTTAATTGGGTCAAATTGGGCGGGTCAAGATCCAGCCCATTTGAGCCCAAAGTGAACTTGGGCGGGTCAACACCCAACCAACTTCTATCTTAACCCATTTTAATATTCTCAATTTCAACTTAACCCGCCTATTTGACACCCCTAGTCAAGACTACGAAAATAAACAACAACAAGAATCATGACTAAGATGCTTATTATCTAGAGAAGAAGGAGAAGGAATTGATTGAAGTTATAAAGTTCTTGCTTTTCTCCTTATTGATTCAATTTATTTAAATTTCTATATTGTACATATATTTTAATTAAGCACTTGATTTGGAAGTAACAATGTTAGTTCTTCTATCATTTATTCTCATCATCCTTTATTTTATTTTTGAATTAATTTTTCCTTTCTATTCATATTATTCAAATATATAAAACACTAGTGAATCTGATCGCGCTTTGTACGATGTGATTATTCATTTTACAAATTTATTATTAATTTAAAAATTAATTTACTACTATAATTTATATATGAACTAAATGCTCATTGGCTGAAAATTCTTTAAATGTTATAAACCATAAAAAATTGTTTTAATAGTCATTCATCTCCTCTATTTGCGTGTATATGTATATATACACTTCATAAATTTTTTGCATGTTAGTTTTCATAAAAATTTTGTGTAACGTTCTATTTGATAACAATAGTAATATTTTATTTGGTTGAAAAAACAAAAAACAATGATAGGTAAATAAATAAGTCAAAGATATCAAAATACTTGTGAATGATATAGTGTTTTGTTGAGCAAGAATTCATATTTTAAATTGTTTTAAATTTTTAATAGTGCATTTTTTAAGTTCGTTATTATTCTCTCTCAGATAGTAAAATTACTATATAATTAAAATAAAAAGTACCGGTATGCTCGGTTTTTCTTTTTTTTCTTAACCATATGGCATTGGAGAAATTTAATTGATTTTTCCTTTGTTCTTCACCAAATATTTTATATTTTTCTTTTGTCTTAATACACTTTATAGATAGAAATGTTATTCAAACTCCACATTCAGAATAAACAAATAACTTATGAAAATTATAATAGAAACATTCGAAAAGATAATATATTTGTAGTGCTCCACTTTAACGAATGTCTGAGATCCTAATAATTTTATCTGAGATCTTTCTGTTGCCTGAAAAAAAAAGGAAATATTTGGCGATGACATTCACATAAACAAATGCCTGAGATTCTAATAATGTTACCTGAGATCTTTCTGTTACCTACAAAAAATGAAATTAATAGTGATGATATTCACTTAAATGAATGTCTGAAATCCTAATAATTTAACCTGAGATATTTCTACTCTCTGCAAAAAAAATGAAATTTTCAATGATGATATTCACTTAAATGAATGCCCGAGATCCTAATCATTTTACCTGAGATCTTTTACTGTCTGGAAAAAATGACATTTTCAATGATGATATTTGGATGTCGATAATGATATGTAACTGCATATGATCACAAAACAATTATGATTAAAAAAAATTAGCACAACGCAAACATGATTGAGTTTGATGGTGTTGTATAGACTTGGGGAGAAGGATCAGTTTTATTTATAAATATTGGGAAATTGCAATAGATGGTCAATTTGCATAACAAATTTATGATAAGACTTTTGCATAAAGTAACAATTGGTTCTAATTTTGCTTCAAATTCTGAGTTTTAAGTGCATGTTAAAACAATTACAATAGATAGTCATTTAAGGTGGAATTAATGATGTCTTGTTATTCCAATGTTTATTTATATTTTATTTATGAATTTTTAAAATACATTTATTAGTAGCGAATGAAACAAAAAGAATAAAGGTAAAGGTGCAAATGGTCATTTGCATATTACACAAATTTAAATTAAGAAAAAGCTCAAAAAATAATTTTAAAAAAAATAATAATCCTAGCTTTTCAGAGGTGCCACATCAACAATCTTATATTCAGATTTATCACCAAACGAAATTGATGATAGAGAAGGCATAACACGTAAATATATTCTTTAATTTAATCTCATTTTATATTTCTTTTTAATTTTAAATGTGTATAAGAAGATAATTTTGTATAATATTAAATAAATATACACACATTTTTTACGTGACATCCTATATGACAATTTATATTTAATACAATATTTTATTCATATTTACCACATAAATTTTATCTGTCTCCTTATTCAATTTTATAAATTAAATGTTTATTTATAGACACTCAAAATTAGAAAATATAAAAATAAAATAAATAGAAAATAAGATAAAATTAAAAAAGTACATTGTATTATTATATTATATCGTATTATACAGATATATAAAGGAGGAAAATGACATGCTTAAATCAAGAAAGTATCATTGAAGTGGCGCCGTAACTTTTTTGTGAAGAGTTTGTTGTTGCAAAAATTATGGACCCTATATCTTACTTCTAAATAAATTTTTGAATTAGCAAAAGATAATAGGTATCGTAACGATTTAGAGCTATAGTTTTAATAATTGTGTTCTAAAATTATATATTTTATTTGTTGTGAGGGTTATAATTCATATATTTTACTTGTCTGTTTGTATATTTCGCTTGTAAATATATAAACAGGGTAAGTATATACAAATGGAGAGTATGATTTGTATATTTTGTTTGTAAGTATATACAAACAGAAAAGTATATATAATTATGTATCGATACGTTTATAAAATTTTTAGAACTTTATTTGCAAATTTTGCTTATAAATACACAAATAGGGTAATTTCTTATGAATTTTCCATAAATCTTATACAAATATCTATGATAAGCACATATAAATTCTGAATTTATATAATCACAAACGGAATTATATAAATTATAAATTTATATAATCATATACCTAATTATACAAAATTTTGAATTTATATAATTAAAAATCCTAATAGAAAATTTTCATAAAACTGTAACTATATATTAAAAATAATTAAAATTCTAAATATTGTTAATAATATTATAATATATACTAAATGGTCCTTACACCAAGAGAATAGCATCACTTTTTCTCTTGTCATTATTTAAAAAGTGGTTGCCAAATTCAAACATTAAGCCATGTGACATGTGAACTTACTGTTACTAACTATTTCATTATCATATATTATAGTATTATAAGTTGCTTAATTTTATATGATTCGATTCAAAACTAAAATAAAATAGGTCCTTTTTCTTCACTTTTGTCAAGGCATTTGCATGTTAATGAACCGTACATTCTGTAAATCTCTTCTCGAAGTTCCTAATTAATTAAAATACATTCACACTTATTGCAAAATTAATTTAGTATTTATATCATTTATTATTTGTCTAACCTAATTAATATATGCTTGGCAACTCTTGTACCATACGCATTTATGAGTGTACAATGTACAACGTAATAAAACTATTATAATAGAAAATACAATTATTTTACTTTAATTTAAACTAATCGACTTGATTAGTTTTTTTTTTCAAGTGTCTTTTTGGGATTTGCTTATGGTCAAAGTATTAGGAGTGCTAATCAATATTGACGACTACATTAAGTAATTCATTTGAGTGCATTAACACTAAAGTGAGAAATTAATTATTGAGAAATATTATATTTGTGTCAGATTTTCTTGGCTTAATACATGATCAAACTTTTAAATTTGTCAAAATGTTAAGCATTTAAGAACTCGAGTTTAATTATATTTTAGTTGAATACCTCAAAAAAATTTGATAATCTATTTAAATTAGACGTTTTGAAAGAAAAATTGTGTTTTCTCACTCATCTATTCACTAATTAAGTTAATCATGTAAAATATGTCATGTTTTAGTTGAATACCTCAACTCTTGATAACGTGTTCAAATTCGACATTTTTTGTTTAAATTTCAAAAAATAATTATATGTGTTTTCATTCATCTATTTGGTAATTAAGTTAATCATATGAACTGTCATTTTCTTTAGATATATATATTTGTCTCAATAAATCGTAAACTCCATATATTTTCTACTCGAAATTGATGCAAAAATTAAAAAAGATAGATGTACTTTATATAATTTACTTAACTATCTAATAACATATATTTTATTCGTATTTAATTTAGTATTTGTTTGACATGTGGAGTACCATAAATATTGCTGGATGTACTATTTTTACAGCTATTATGAATTTTCAACTTATCAACTTGATTTTCTTTCTTCAATTAATTAATTAATCATAAGCATAAAATTCTTGTATTTTTTTTTTCGTCGTATGCAAGAGAGATATATGCTTGAGAAGTTTGTATTAATTGATTAATGGATGTATTCTGCTGTAGAATTACAATATATTCTGAAAATGTTTTTATATTCAGCCAATCAAATTGATACTCTTGCTTTCTTTTTTTTAATTTTATTCAAACTATGTGACAGGTATTTATACAATAGACAATTTTTTTAAACATAATTAACCAAACAAGCCTTTAAGAGTTGTTTAGTAGCTGGTTAAAGTTATGCAAATATTAATAATATATTTTCTTCATTTCATATTAAGTTAATTTTCGAGACATTTTTCATTTTCAAATTAACTTAATTGTTTGGTTTTCAAAACTATTTTTAGAGTGTTCTTTCAATTTTATTCTTTATTAATTAGTATTCAAATTAGTAACTAATTAATATTTAGTTATTTTAATCATAAATTTGACAATAATAAATAAGGGTAAAAATGAAATATTAGATCCAGTTTATATTTTAATCTACTTTTCTTAAAGGATGTGAAATACCTCAAAAATTAACTTAATATGAAATGGAGTATAAATTATTATGAGATAACTTTTGTATTATTTTATATTGGGATTATAAATTATGATGCAAAGTTTACTTATTAGATAATTAGGCGATTTGATATAAGATAATATCTAAAAAAAATACTTATCATTTAAATTGATTATAAAAGGATCATCTTCTCCTATTCTTGACATCTAGATACATCACTTCACCTTGATCAGATACATTATAATGTTATTTTGCACAATATAATAAATGTCGTTGTTGATATATAACCACAATTAATACATACCTAAATCAGTATGAATATGTAATTATATATCTAATACTGTTTGCAACAAATTTTAAACATATGGAAAATAAATAAACCATACAAATAAAATATGAAGAAACATGATTTTATTTTGTGAGTACAAATCTGTTCCTCCCTTGATTCTACTCTCTAAGATGATTTATCCATGATTCGAGGACCGTTAGTGGCGTATTTCTCGAACTAGGATGATTTAGATTTGACCTCTCTTTATGAATAATTTATTAGTTTGTGGAGTATTCGAGATCTTGATCTCTTTGTGAATTTTTCGAGATCTCTTTTAAGGGAATTTAGTACCCTTTATATAGGCATAAACTACGGTTTAGCGTTGAGTAGCCTCCAAGAATCCTTATCTGAGTTGAACACAATTTGTAGAGTCTCAACTCGAATTAAACGCATCTTGTAGAATCTCACAAAATTTCAATATCTACAAATACATAAATTATAAATTATACAGCTGATACATAACTCACGTATCTTTTGATATCTATCGAGCGCAAGAGTAATATATCAATAAATTATGAATAATCTAGGATTATTGTAATTTAATAAACTTTCAAAATATGACGTAACTAACACCAAAACTATTGAAGTCTTATGTATTTTATACTAAAATAATACATATCTTTCTTTATAACTTATACATATGTATTATTTCATGTAGAATCAAATTAACACCACAATAATTTCATACCTAAATAAGAGCTCGTCTAGATTGACTTAGAAAAAATAGTTTTTAAGTCAAAAATAACAAGTCAACCTGAAATAATATTTAAGCCAAAAAAATAATAAATAGGAAAAGACCTACTTTTGATTTCTGACTTATTTTAAGTTATTCTTTTACCTAGTCAAACACTTCGTAACTTATCTTAAGTCATTTTTAACTTATTTTACGTTATTTTTTATACTTATCAAACATTTCCAAAAATCAAAAACAAACTTAAAAGTCAATTTGTCTGACTTTAAGTCAATCCAAATATACTACAAATAACTTACCTTTTAACGAACTATTTCCATTTCTCCAAAAATGTTTTTGGAAGACTATCTTGATCAAATCAAATAAGTACAAGAGGAAAACAAACTCAATGGAATTTAGTACTACTACACTTTTTCTACAACCCCACCACCCTACTTACCCCCCCTCACCCCACCCCACCCCACCTCAACTCTTCCAAACAAATTTCCCTCTATAATAACAAGTCCCAAAACATCAAAACATCTCCTCCTTTCTCACACTCACTCACTCTTCTCATCACAAAAAATTCACACACACACACAATGGCTTCCACCATTAAAAAAGTGAATATGATTACTCAAATTGTACGTCTCAAACAAGTTGTTAAGCGATGGAAACACAAATCCCTTAAGCGGCGTGGCGTTTTATCCTATTCCTCATCCGATTCAGATGAACCGGTTTTACCCGGTTCGAACCGCCGCCGTCGCACACCTTCAGGATCTTTAGCGGTTTACGTCGGTCCAGAACGAACCCGGTTCGTTATACCAACCCGGTTCTTGAACCTCCCTGTATTTATCTCTCTACTTGATAAAGCAGAGGAGGAGTTTGGGTATCAAAGAACCGGCGGTTTAGTTTTGCCTTGTGAAGTGGGCTACTTTTCGGAGATATTAAGGTTATTGAACCGGGATGAAGACCGGTTCGGTCATTTGGGTTTAGATGAGATGATGAATGGTTTAGATCAGTCTTGTAAAGAAGCTGCTTCACAAGGATTTGCTCCTCTTTTGCATAACGCTAGAGTTTAAACCGGGCTTTTAAAAACCGGTCCGGTCCGGTTCGATCAGTCTTGTAAAGAAGATGCTTCACAAGGATTTTCTCCTCTTTTGCATAATGCTAGAGTTTAAACCGGGTTTTTACAAAACCCCGGTTCGATTCGGTTCAATCCGGTTCGATTCACTTGTTTGAAAGAGGAAGATTTAGGGTTAGTTTTTTTTTTTTTTTTTTTTTAAATTTTAAAACCATCCTAGAACTCAGAATTTAATTTTCTGAAGGTTTGCTGGGTTCCAATGAGATGTGGGTAAATTTTTAATTTTTTTTTTTTAAGGGTTGTTAATTAATTAGTGGTATTTTCCCCAGACAAATTAAATGTATTTATTTGTTCTGGTGGTGGTGACAGAGTCAGAAAGAGGTTGATGATTATTATTGTTAATTAAGAGGAGGAAGTGAAGAGAAAAAAAATAGTTTTAGAGTAATTAATGTAATTTTTATATTTTGACTATGGAATTTCAGAATTTTTGGTGTTATTTTTTTGGTTCAATATGATTTTCTGTTTAGCTTTGTTTCATATAATTCCCTTTATTTTTGGTTGGATTATATTTGAAGTAACCGCAAAGAATCTGAGATTTTCCAATCAAATACATAGTTAGCATTAAAATGTTAGCAAGAAGATCAAAATCATACGTTAAAAAAAGCGGTGACTAATTAATAAAAATAGCTTAATTATTACTTTCTTCGTTCATTTTTATAAGTATCCCTTTCTATAAATAGTTAGATCTTAATATGTGTCATCATCAATGTATAAATTATTATATATATTCTTCTTATTATACCTTTGATAGAGTAGTTAATTAGTCTTAAAAATATATACAACCAGCCTATGAAAACTAATAAGTAATTAATATTTATTGGAGTACTATGAAAACTAATAAGTAATTAATATTCATTGGAGTTCTTCGTACATTGATTACTTATTCTCACCATTCAGTACTATTCTATAAAATTTGATCTTGAAAATAAACAGTCAATCAAATATATTTTAATTTTTAAAATATAACATATTCATCATTTATTGAAAAATTGATTAAATAAAATATTAAATAAGGATAAAAAAGTAAAGTTATTTAATTTTTTTAATACAAGTGTAATTTTAAAAAGTGACAAAAAAAAAAAGTGGATGGAGTATTAAATATGTATTTTTAGACTCTTGTAAATGTCTCTAACTAATGTCGATCGTTGATTTAACAACACTAAAAAAAACTACTCCCTCAATTCCTATTTATATATCATCAGTTTAAAATTCACCGTTTCTTAAAAGTTCTCTTGAAGTCAAAATTTCACGTCCCTTATAAAACTTGATAAGTTTATCATTATATTTTTATTTACTATTCCCGTTGTTCCTTTTTACTTGTCCACTTTTGAATTGGCACACTCATTAAGAAAATAATTAATGACGTAGTGAGTTTACCATTTAACCCCTATTAATTATAAAGTGAATGAAAATTTTTACATTTTTCAAAGTATTTTCACATTTTTCAAAGTAATTAGTCATTTAATTATGGGTATAATAGGTCAAAAAATTTGTCCTTTATAGATTCGTTAAAATGGACAAGCAATTAAATACACCTGTAAAAGAAAAAGTGGACAAATAACTAGGGACGGAGATAGTACTTTATATAGCATTCTCTTGTGCAAAAGAGTTGTATGCTTGATAAATCTTTTTTTTATTATTTTTTATTTTTTGGTATCAATATTAGATTAAAATTTAACTAATTTAAATTTATTGGACGTAAAGCTCCATTTAAGGAAAAGGACTAGCAAAATTTTCTTTCTTTGATAAAGATTGAAGAATGAATGAGATAAAATAAGTGTCATATTCTTATCCTGACTTTTTGATAATGTTTGTAAGTCCAATACAATTCTAAAGTTACCAACTTTATTTGAAATCAACACATCAATTTTCTTATCTTATACTGTTATATAATACTACTGATTATTTTTCTGATTAGACAATAAAAAACCACTTTCAACAAAAAAAAATAATATGACTTTTATTATGATGGAGTAGTAATATTGTTAATTGAAACTTGAAAAATACTCAATTTTGATAATATTAGTTGATAAATATTTTCTAAAAAGTACCTTTAACTTTGAAACAATTTTCTTTTTAATTATTTTCTAATAGTCATGGTTAATGGTTTTCTTTTTATAGTCAAATGATAAAAAATTTTATTAATTTTTACGATATATTTTTGCATCATATTGATATGCAAAATTCAGTTTATAGTACTTTTCGTATAGTTTTTAAATATCTATTTTTTTTTATGTAAAATATTGAATAAATACAAGTCAATTTAACTTTCGAAAAATGTAACTAGATAACTAAAAGTAGAGGGGATGCAAATACTTTTATATATATATATACCCAAAGTATATGCTTTATACAACCTGTACTCTTTCCAAGTACTATTATCGTCACCTGATTTCCAATTTGGTAAGATTCCCAAATAGAAATAAAAAAATGTTGACAGGTGATGCCAAAAATAATAATAATAATAATAATTTAAAAATTGGAAATATTTTTCAAGTAAAGAATTGTCTACATGTTGTACTTAATTTATTTTTAGTTAAAATTTCCCCAACTGGCTCAAGTGTTTGATGAGATTCCATTAGATTTGTCTGCCCTTTTAATTATTTATTTTCTTTGTCATATCATCATCTTAACAAATTGTACCATCTTTATATTTACTAATTTTCAACTATAGATTCACAAAGCACTTGTGTTTCTCTATACTTGACTTTTGCTTTATTTCAACCTAACTTTTTTTTTTTATCATCGTTAAAGTCGGATCAATTTTAATTTAAGCTATGCAAGATCTCATTTGAGAAGAAATTTTTTCTATTAATAATATTTTATATCTATAATTTAAATTTGGGACATCTGATTAAGAAACGAACAGTCTTCTTTGTTGGATTGTTTGTTCACAACCCCGGTCCCCGCCCTTTAGAATGACTCATAACTCTATTATAATTATTTTTGTATATTTAATATACTCTACGGATAGAAAAATACATAAGTTAAAAATATTAAAATTTCGTGGAAATTGTTTGCCTGCTAATAATTCTACGACTTTCTAACTCATTTTGTTCCAATTTTCCAATTAGGAGTATTATTATTTGATTAAACAACAAAACATAAACACTTGTTTGGATCATTGTTATCCATTGTTTCATAATGTATTGTATTGTATTGCACTCTATTGTACTCTATTGTATGGTAGATACAATGTTTGGCTAGACTGTATTGTTTGTTGTTGTTTAATAACTTTTTAGTTGTATGGGTTGATTGTATCATACTGTATTGTAATTTATAAGTTTATAAAAATATCCTTAATTATCCTAGGGTAAGAGGTTTGACTAGATTTAAATAATTAAGGTAAAGAGTAAAATAATATTTGGAAATATTATATAAAGATATAATTGAAAAAAGAAATTAAGTAACAACACACCAAATTGGTTATTTCATAAAATAAGAATTTTCATTGTTGTGTAACAACGTAATTTAACAATAAAGTACAATATATATTAAATAACAATAAAAAAATATTATAAATATAATAACGATATAATACCATATGATAAATAATAATGATCCAAACATAGTATAGCGTAAGAGGATTCCATAGTAGCTGTCAAATCGAATGATTATAACCACCTCTATTGTCGTTATATCTCAAACTTGATACTCTTTTTTTTTCTTTTTCTTTTTTTTTTAAATAATTATTTGATATTAATTAGACATAAAATAATCATAATAAATTTAGTTATCTTTATAGGTGACATCTAAAAAGGGTATGGTATAAATAATTTTATTTTTATAATTTCTAATAGACATAACACAAATAAACATAAAATATAGAAAATAATTGGATATTTTTAAAATTTATAAGTTTGTGATCATAGAAGGAAAGGAGAAATAATAAGAAAGTGAAAAAAAAAAAGAAAAGAAAATGATCCAAAAAGTTTATTCTTTCTCTTTGAGATTTAAGGAAAAAAAATCAACTAATTTTAAATTATAGCCTCTATTAATTTATGTATATAATTTCTTAGTTGAGGAGAACCACTTTCTTGCTAATTGCATAGAAGATTCCCTTTTCCTGTAAGAATGAGTCATCATGATTCTGGAATCAAAGCTATAAATTAAATTATATGAAAAGGGATTAAGTTATATGCATTTTGTATTAATAAAAGTTTTTATATGATAATTGATGCTAGTAATATAAATGGCTAGTGATGGTTAGTGTGTGTATCAATGTTGTCTTGGACGATGATGGTGGTTATACGAAGTAATTAATGGTAATGGTGATAGTGATTAAAGACTATAATGATTGTTAATTTTCATCGTTGATGGTGATAATTAATAATTGTGATGAACGTTAGTAAAATAGCTTATTTTGATGGTGAGTGAAAATGACTATTGACAGTATATAGTAATGATAGATATTAATTAGTGATTGATGATTGTAAGAGAGTTGTTAGTGTATGATAATGATTATTAATAATGATGATAACTGACTAAGATAATTGACGATAATAATAATTGTGTTAAAAATGATAATTGATAATGATGGGTGATAAAAAGATAGTGGGAGATGGCAATGGTAGCAAGAAAGAAAAATGGATGGATTGTTGTGATGAACAATTATTATTGTATAAAAATTTTAATAGACATTTTAATAATATTAAAAGTTTGTTATAGATTCTTGTCATTCATTTCAATCTATTTAGACTACTAAGTGTGTATAAAATTCAAAAATTATCAAAATAGATAGATTTAATGATTGAGAATCGATAATTAAGATGGAGATATATCATAAGGTACTAATATAGATGAAGCCTAAGTAACTTTGTTTACTCATCTCTCTACTTTAAATTTCTTTATAAAATTAAATAACAATGCATAATCTTTCAATTAATAATTCTTCTCTTAGTTAATTTTCATGTAAGCTCAAATTAAACTACTCCCCTCCTTATTTTGTTTAGTACTTTTTATTTATTTATTTTTAAAAAAAGGATGACCAATTTTATATTTAAAAATAATATTTTTCAAATTTTTATTATTATATTGGTGAAAGAGGTACAAGTCCAATTAAATACCTAAAAAATCCTTATAAATTGTTCTAATTAAATAGTTTAATTCAATTTCTTTTGAAAAAATTGGACTTTTTCATTCATCTATTAAATAGTTAAGTTAACTATATAAAATATGTCAGCTCCTCTAATAATACGCATCAATCTCTAGTAAAAATCGTCTGAAATTTTACGACTTATTGAGGCGAATGTGCAAATATAATTAAAGAAAATGACATAGTTTATATTGTTAACTTAACTATATACCTTATAGATAGAATACACACAAACAAATTCAAAAATTTAATCAAAAGTGTTTAATAAGATAATTTTATCATAAATTAAAGTGTTTAATTGAAATATGACTTAGTTCGAGCATTTAAATAAAAAGATCATCATAAATTTTAGAGATTGGTCATGTACTAAAACCATATAATATGATAAAAGATACTCCATCCGACCCACTTTTAACTGTTTCTTTAGCTTTTTAAATATCCCTTATGAAAATAATAAATAAAAATATAATTTACTAATTAGTTACTATATATATTTAATAGAAATAGATTGATTTTTCCTCTTTAAGTATGTATAATTAAAATGATTTGCTAACTCCATTCTTAAATTTCGAAAGTGACATTTTAGTTTGTGATAATTTTCTTTAACTATAATAACAATTCATTTAAGAAGGAAGCAGTAATGAATCTTCTCTAAATAGAGAAAATAGTATCAATTTCAGGTAAAAAGGGTAAAAAATTCTTAATTATTGAAAACATGTGAATTATTAATTTCATCCCTAAAAATATTGATAATGTTTAAAACACTTTTTTATTTGATTAACTAATCTTGCAATATGAGTAAATATATCTTAAATTCTCGCCAAATTTTGATTGTTTTCAACACTTCTCTCGATTTTTTACTAAGAGCACCATGCTTTTACAAGAGATTGAAATTATTTGTTAGATCATGTTGAAAATTAAAGCGTATCTAAATTTAATTAGTCAAATAAAAAAATATTTTTAAGACTGTTAATAGTTTGTGAATAAAACTCATAATTTACGCTAAGTTCAATGGTGTGTTTAATACTTGAACACTCTCCTTACCTTATTATTAGTTGTTATGTTCTCTTTAAGTGTAAGTATTTTCCATCATAATTAGTTGTTATGTTCTTTTTAATGTAATTCTTTTCCTTCATAATTATTTTAATTTCTTGTAATTAAGGTGATGATAATTTTTTGTAAATAAATTTTCCACCTTCACAAGGTAATCAAATAAAGGTATAAGGTCTAATAAATACAACAACATTAATACTAACAATTCTAATGAAATTTTATTAAGTGAGATCCCAAAAAAATTTGCTTTTAATTTGTAAAGATATAAAATTTAAATATAGTATCTTTATGCAAACAAAACATGTGAGATTTAAATGAATATATTATTATAATTGTATTAGTCTAGATTAACTTCAACCTCAATATACAAAATTTGTTTTATTTACAGAAGAAACAAATGAAAAAAAATTAAATTAGGATTAGGTAAGTAATGCCGAAGGAAGAAAGCCAAGGGACACACAAATCAACCATTGCATGTGAATGAACATGGAATGAACATTTTAGATATTATCCATAAAAATTACGGTAAAATGAATAAAATTATTATTTTTAATTAAAAATTTTGAATTTAACTATGAAATATAAGAAAAATTATGTTAAGAACCATTATCTTCTTTAAATGAATTTTGAATTTAACTATGAAATATAAGATATTATGTTAGGAAGCATTATCTTTCTTAAATGAGTATCACGCGATAGAAATTTAAATTAATCAGAACTTCAGTATAAATATCAAAGACCACGAAAAAATAAAAGAAAACTATGGGTGAAAATGAAAGCATGAAAAGATCAAGTTTTTCACCCAAATTCGAGTAGTTGGTTGCTTTAGGTGACAAAATACCAAATAAAAAGTGTATCATTATTTAGTCAAGAAAAATATTGTGTATTATAAGTTAATAATGATTTGTTTGGAGGGTTGTGGTTTTAGGTAACAATGTGAAGAGAATATAGTGATTAGTGAGTGATAATAATATTCTATTAATCAATATAAATTATGATGCAGTATTGAAATTATTTCATCATAATTAGAGATCTCAAATTTGAGCTATTCAAAATATTATATTAAAAAAAAATCTTATAATGTATAATTCAAAGTTAATCGAAACTATAACGTAAATTTTAATTATCAAATAAATAAACAAAACTATTAATTCAGATTTTGGATGACAGTAAGCCGTACACTGCAATTTGTGTATTATGAAAAAAATAATAGAAAAAATTCTCCTTTAACGCAAATTCCGTATACTTTGGGCTGTCCTGTGTACCCCACGTTAGAATATTTAAATCTGTGACCTTTTTATTATTTTGAACTATTTTAAAGTATAAGTAGGGCTCGTTCGTATTATGATATGATATTATAATATAAATTATGAGATAAAATTAAAGTTTTATTTGAATATGTGATATAAAATTTTGATGTTATATATTTTTTTATAAACATAAAAATTTTATAAGTTGTAAGACTATTAAAATAATCCCAATAGTTTATTCAGTCTTATCAAAAAAATAAAAATTTATAAAATTACATATTATATTATTAACTTGTTATTTGTTCTCCATGTAAGTAAGCAACTGTTTCATCTAACTTTAATTCAATAAAAAAATTAAACACAAATTGTAGTGTACTAGTCTTTAATATTACTCAACAATCGGTTGGTGTGAGGTAAAGTGATTATATGTTGATGAGAATAATAAGTTTAAAAAAGTAACAATGTCATTATAAATTTTCTATAAATATAAAATAAATAGTTAGTAGATATAAATATAGGATTGTTTAAACAAAATATAAACATGTGAGTCAATTTTTGTATTAAAAATATCTCATATCATTATATGGAATTCTCATATCATGGTTTTTGGAGAATATAGAATTATATCTCATGAAATGAAATCATGAGATGAAATCAATGTAAAATCGCATGTCCAAATGCGAGTCATCTCACGATACAATATCGTGATATGATATCGCATGGTCAAACACCTACTAAGGGCCTGTTTGGATTGGTTTTTGGCTTATGACTTATAAGTCAAAAGCCATAAGTTAGGATTCTAGCTTATGACATTCGACTTATTTTTGTTTTTTTTGGCTTTGAAATAAGTGCTTATAAGTACTTTTTAACTTTACCCAAACACTTCAAAACTGCTTAGAAATTATTTTGACTTAAAAACACCTAAAATAAGTCAATCCAAACAGGCAGTAAGAATATACTTCTTTCGTCTCAATGTGATATTTTTCAGATCTCGAGATTTAAATAAATTTATTTTTTACCTTAAATATTTTAAATTTTTAATTATTATGATTTATAATACCATTTACGTAGTTTATAAATATATAAATTTTAATTTTAAAAAAAATTAAAAATTTATACACAACTTCCCCGTCAAACTAAATTACTTGATTTTTAAAAAAATGTCATATAAATTGAGATAGAAGAATATCCTTGAGATGACATGGAGAGTAAACTTGCTTGAAAACAAGTGAGAGATGAAAATATGAGAAAAAACTGATAAAAGATGAAATATTTTACAATTAACACATAATATATAATTCATTTCCTTCCTTTAATAGTGAAATACTCTTTCCGTCCAACAATCGATGTGTTTATACTTTGAGATGTTAGAAAATATTTGTCTAATTTATGGAATTAATAAATAATTTTACATTTAGTTTCTAGTTTATCCATATCATTAACTAAATTACATTTTTTTCAAGACACTATATTTATTATATTTAAAGGATGATAAAATTATCTTCTATTTATAATTTCTTAAAAAGTGTGAAAAATCAATCTTAAAAAGTGTGTAAAATCAATAGTGAACAAATATTGTTGGACAATGGACATAGAAAATATTTATTTCTTTTATCACTTTCAATTAATTTGAAGAAATTATATGTACTTTTAAAAATCAAATCCAAATAAAATAAAATAAAAACCAATAGAAAAGAAAGAAAGAAGGTAAAAAGAAAAAGAAATTATTTGTATTTGAGCAAATTTTAAATACATACATGATACAACAATACACAGCAAAGAAAAATAATTTTTTTTGTGTGTTTAACTTATTTTACGAAACAAAGAAAATAAGAAGATTTTAAATTAAAAGAATAAAATATATTTTTGTAAATAGTTCAAGGAATATTTGATATTTTTTTCTAAAACTTGCAAATCATTTGCCCTTATTTTCCGTTCAGCTAATAAATTTATTTAGAAATAAAAAGATGCTAAATTTTTGGATAACTGGACTTTAAAAATTTATTGTTTTTATTTATCATCCTTTTAACGTTGAACATAATATGATGTTCGAATAAATTTAATTTTGCCTTCTATTTGAAAATTGCCGTCAAGCAAATTAATTTTTATAAAGAGCAAAATATATCTTTGTAAAATCAGAGGTTTTGCCTCAGATATAAGACCTTGAATACACTGAGATACAAAAGAAACTCTTCCTCTACCCCACATTTTTAGATAGATTTTTAAAAGAACAATATTTTTTGATGTCAGTAGCATATTTTTCGAATGTAGGATTATCTGAATTTTCTTGTTATGTATTTGATCATTGGGAATAATGTCAAACACTAATTTTGACAAAAATATTATTTGATGACTTGATCTCCTGATGAATTTTTCGTGAGTTCATGAAATTTTAAAATGTCTCTTTAAGGAAATATGTTACCTTTTATAGGCGTGAGCTAGAGCTTAGGAAATATAGCTCAAAAATCCTAATAGAAATTGAATTTGTCTCGAAAAATCTCCAAAATTTTTGACCGTCCATACTAGTTTTTTGAATAACAAATATGATCATTTTTGTTTAATAAATCTATTTTGACATGTCATAACTCATATGTTAGAAGTATAATATAATGATTGAAGAGTATAAACATAATGATTTAGAATAGTAAATACATTTCAGAATTATGGTTTGAAAAGTGAAAATGTGAAGCAATTAGTTGATAAAATGTTACACTATTCTAATAACTCTGAAATATTAAATGTAAAATAATATCCATAATATTAGTTTATAAAATTTTTGATGTGAAGATAGAAAATTTTGAGGGACAAACGAGAAAACAAATATGACTTCAACTAAACAATTAGGACTTAAATACAATAACAATAACATATTATATGTAATCCCGTAAATGAGAGATCTAGAGAAGGCGATTTTAGGCGTGTATATAGTCTTGTCTTTATATTAAAATGAATTTTTTTTCTCAATATATCCTCAATTCAAATGAAATATGTCAATACAAGTATGAAAAGAACATACAGAACTATATAAGTCCCTCTAAAAAAGGCTTAGATGATTGCTATAGAAATATAAATAATAGTAAAACAAATATTAAATTATTTATCTTTTTTCTTCTCATATTAAGAATATATATACAAAAACCATGGTCAAGAATATTAAGTATAAAGTTATGTTAAATTTAATTATTTTTGCATGTTATTGTTCAATTATAAGTGTCCCCTTTCACTTTCTTATCATCATTGTATACTAATTAGTCCTACTCCACACATGGTGGTGGACCTAATTATGTTTTTTTTTCTAAGCAATTAAAAGTTGTTAAATCATCACTCTAATTAGTGCAACCTTTCAAAATCACAAATCATAAAATAACTCTATGCTTATGGAAAAGGTAGTCAAATAATTAATTCTCATTAGTGCTAAGCACTAGCTTAATAGTAGTATCATTAACAATCTTGGAAAATAACGACTTTTGATCCATGAAATAATACTTTATTACTCTGGATGATTTAGATTCATGCATGGTTGAACAAAGCAAAACTTGCCCTTCAATTAAGTAAATAATGTGATTTTTAGTCTTCAAATTTCACCAATCATTATTTTTTTAAAAGAACTTAAAAAGATAATATTATTATTATTACTCTTATTTAAAAGTGGGAGTTGTGTTGGACTAACACAACATTATAAAGTGGAAAATTTACCTCATATATGTATTTAATATCCTATATTACATCGTATAAATATATTTTTTAGAAATTACGAATAAAACAATTTAATTACGAGTGATAACAGACTTAAATTAATTTAGTTAATTAAATTTTATTTATTTTTATTTTCATATTTAATGTTGAAAAGTGAAAATAAAATACATGTTTTTATGACCGTTATCAAAATAATTGTCTAACTACAATTTAGAAATTTTAATTTTTCATGTCTTCCAAAATAAAAAATCAATCATTAATTACTTGAAATCCCATTTTTTCTCCATAGTCTATTAAGTGCTAATAAGTAATAAGCCCCATATTTTTTCAAACTTTTTTTCGAATATAAATCATGTATGAAGATTTTCAAGATATTAAAATAGGTGTTTGATTTTTTAAAATGACTTGTTGATATTTTAATTAATTTTTTAATAGGTTGCTTACATTTCATATAATACATACATATACATATATATATAGAGAGACATCAATTTTTATGCACTTGTTTATTATTACTTGAAAGAAAATCATTGATATTTGATAGTAGCCCATTTATATACAAATTTTGAAATGTGAACACATATCAATATCATACAATTAAATAATTTTATTTTTGAACATATTATACCAAATTGATGCATATAGACTAATTTATTTTTATTTGTGGAAAAAACAGTTTATAAACCTATTATATACACCAATAGTTGTGGAAAATATATTAATCTTAAATTGTTTATAAGCATTTGTTTGAAACCATTAACTAAATCATAATTATACAACAAATTCAAATTCTACACATCTCCTTGAAACCTAAATATATGTATTAATACAAGGGAAACTTACATAAATATACTATAATAAAAAAAAATATTTACCATTTGTACCAATAATATTTTTTTTTATTTAATCACTTTTAAATTCATTTTTAATACAAGTTTAATACATATTACAAAGAATAATTTATTATTCACATATAATACAAATTTTAATGATGAATAATACATTTATCACACACTTATAATACAATGTGAAATTTTTTACCAAACAAACATGATATATTTCAAAAATGATTATAATTCATATATATTCACTTTTAATACATATTACAGATTTAACAAAACATTGCTATAAATGGTAATAAATAAAAAGTATCGCTAAAATCAGTAATTATTTTTTAAAATGTATTGATTTATGTAATTTTCCCTTAATACAATACAACTGAAAATTTTCATTTTTAAAATTAAGATATCATACAAAATTGATACAATAGACTAGTTCAAAATCAGTCTATGAACCAATTTAGTTATGAGAAAATATTAGTCTTAAAACATTTTATAGTTTTTTGTTTGAAATCACAATTCATACTAATATAATGTACATTTGATTCATTAATTAGTGAAATCACAAAATAAATCAAAATCATATACAAATAGATTCATTTTAATTTGACAGCATAATTTATACGTAATAATAATAATAAAAAAATTAAGACAAAACCGTTGTAAACAATCAAGGTATAAGAACATGAGATTCATAATTAATGAATAGAAATCACTATCTACATCTAAATTGATTAAAACAAAATTATTTCAATATTTGTATCCAATATAAAAAAGAAGATTTAACGAGCAAAAGACGCAATATTTTTTATTTTAGGGATAATGCCCAAGTACCCCCTCAACCTATGCCCGAAATCTCAGAGACACACTTATACTATACTAAGGTCCTATTACCCCCATGAACTTATTTTATTAATAATTTTTTACCCCTTTGTAGCCTACGTGGCACTATCTTGTGGGCCCAACGATGGTTGACTTTTTTTTTCAAACTAGTGCCACGTAAGCTAAAAAGGGGTAGAAAATTACATATAAAATAAGTTCAGGGGGGTAATAGGACCTTAGTATAGTATAAGTGTGTCTCTGGGATTTCGGGCATAGGTTGAGGGGGTACTTGTGCATTTTCCCTTTATTTTATAAAAACATTAAAACGAAATTGTAGTACATAATTTTTGTTTATTTTGTTATGAAATTTTCTAGTTGCTGTATTTCTCACATAAGTGATGACTTTAAGGTGTTCGATAATATGCCAAAGCAATTTATTTTCTTATTTTTACCCACACAAAAAATATATATAAAAAAAAAAAGAGAAGCTAAAACATAAACGAAGGAAAAAGAAAAACAAAACGTATCACATTAGTCACTTTAATTCTAGTCTTAATTAATTAATCACGATTAAATAATAGTAGTTGTATTGTATGTAAAAGCACATTTGCGGAGCTACGTGAAAGTTCATGGATTGAGATGAACCCACTAGCTTTTTTGTAAATTTTATATTTATATTATAAAATTAAATAAATATTAATATGTGAACCTCAAAACAAAATTGATTTAGAACCTTCAAACTCCTAATTTTGATCACCTCTAAATTATCATCTACTTATTTTATAAATATCAATTATGTGTAACCATCAAGAAAATATGTCTATATTATTATTTATTTAAATTTAAATATGAACATTATAATTTTATTTGATAATAATAAGTAATATCGAGACTTAAATCTATCGAACACCTACTCCAATATTATATTAAATGAATATATATCACGTTTGAGCACATATTTATTTAATTATATATATATATATATATATATATATATATATATATATATATATATATATATATATATATATATATATATATATATATATATATATATATATATGGTTTCAAGTTCGATATGAAAAAATCTTTGATAGAAAACGCTACATTATGAATGAGGACCTACCTTAACTAATTATTTTTCAGTTAAGATAATTATATTTTGTCGTCAAAGTTTAAGAAGCTTTGTAAACTGATTCATCCGATTTAATTTATACTAAACTAATCGTTTTAGACTATGGTTAAAATCGAGTTGGCTAGATGTGTAATGCAAGGATCCACTTAGAATTGCAATTTTGTTGTCCAATTTAAAGGGTAAATTGTATATAATGACAAATTAATAAATTAAATTAAATGCTATAACTACACTTTAATTTAATTGTACCCTGTAGCAAACTGTTTGTCAATCACCTTTCTCCCTCAAACTCTTGCTCGCCACCCTCGCCTCTACGCTTATACAAACAGAAAGGAAATGTATAAATTGTGTTTATGTTTGTATAAAGTGAGAGAAAATTGTATATACACTTGCGGATACATATATCTTCATCCTATACACTTAGAGTTATACAATATAAATAATCCCCTGCCCAATTTTCTTTTGTCTTTCTCTCTTTCTTGTTTCATACACACAAATTATACAATTGATTTTTATGTCACTACTTTCTTTTATATATGTATAGCGAATTATGCTATTGAGTTTTTTTGTATATGTATAGCGAATTATACATATTTATGTTTGATATGGAGCATAATTATGCAAATTTTGCTATAACATACAAATATAAATTTTGTGTTTGCTTATATGTGAAAGTTGCTCTTCTTTAAAGGAAAAATTACATAAATTAATATATTTTAAAAAATAATTACTGATTTTAGTGATACTTTTCGTTTATTACCATTTATAGCAATATTTTGATAAATCTGTAATATGTATTAAAAGTGAATTATATATGCAATGCATTTGAATTATAATTGTTTCTGTTATATATTATGTTTGTTTGGTAAAACATTATCACATTATATTGTAACTGTATTAAAATGTGTGATAAATGTATTATCTATCATTAAAACTTGTATTATATGTGAATAATAAATTGTTCTTTATAATATGTATTAAACTTGTATTATAAATGAATTAAAAGTGATCAAGTGAAAAAAATATTATTGCTATAAATGATAAATTTTTTTTTTATTATAATATATTGGAAAAATAACTTAAATACACAACTATAAGTTTAGTATTTTCTAATTTTCCCTTCTTTTTTTAAATATTACGTAATTCTTTTTTTTTTAATTTTAGTAGAAGTTTAGAGATACATAGCCTTCTCTCTTGTAACACACACTTCCCCAATATCATGCCTATTTTTTCTCCACTAAAACACTCAATCTTCTGAATCACTTTTTGAATTTTGAATTATTAATTTTAATTAAAAACGTTTCACAACTTTTAATATGAAATTTTGAATTTCAAAATTCAAAAAATTTGAAATTTCTGAAAATTGGACCATTGTTCTGTGGTCTTCCTCTTCTTCTTCTTACTCCATCATCTGTCTATAGTTCTTCTTCTTTTTCTTCTTAATCCATCATCTGTTCTTATTTTCTTCTTTTTTTCTTCTTGTTCATTGCTATATTACATCAGCCGTCTCTAGGTCTTCTTTTTCTTCTTACTCCATCATCCGTTTTTTTTTCATCGTTCTGTTACATCATATTAATGGATCCTTTTACTAATAGAAGGATTTATGATTCGGACGATGAAAATTGGTAAGAAAATAGAAAAAAGTCTTTGTATGATCCTATGAATGTTCTGGCGAATCATCTAAATCAAAGGTTGACAAAATACACTAAAAAAAAAAAGAAGCAGCAACCATTGTTGTTGAAATTAGTAAAAATTTTAATAAAGGAATCTCATATGTATCATGAATTTTTGAAAATTGTTATCATGTATCAGACAATAAGTTTAATACATAGGTACTCAGTGTGTTATAGTGTGTTAGTCGATGCATTGATACATGAATTAGATGTGTATAATATGATTTCCTATATATCAAGAGTTTTTGAAAACTGTTATCATGTATCAGTCAATAAGTTTAATAACTGCGCCATCAAGTGTGCTTGCTGATACATATCGACTCAGCGTGTTATAGTGTTTAGACGATGCATTGATACTGAATTTGGTGTGTATCATATAATTTTCTATGTATCACGAATTTTTGAAAATTGTTATCATATATCAGTCAATAAGTTTAATAACTGGATGTTCATAAAAATGTCTTCAAACTAGATGATATAATCTTGAATTTTCAAAATTTGAAATTGTTAACCAATTACGTGCTGAATTAATGCTTATTAATGAACTGTTACCGTAATTTAAGCTGATTTAGATAACAAATTTAAATGTTCCGTTTTTTCCCCTTTTTAATCTTAACAGTTTTAAGTTACTGTGTATCATTTACCATGTATCACAACATACTAATGTATCACGCCACAACAATTTTAAGGGATTATTAGTAAATACTAAATTTATCGAGATAGAATATAATTATTGTATTACACTACGGGATTCCTTAAATTTATACATATATTTATGTAAGTTTCCCGTCCTTAAAGCCATTTTGCCCCACTTGTTGAATCAATTTCTGAGCCCAATTCCCATTCCCAGCCCAACTCTTTTCGGCCCATTCCAAATCCAAAAACACCCGTTTTCTTCTTCTTCTTCTTCCTTGTGAAGAACAGAATGGCGAACCCAGCTACCAAATCGACCCGAAATCCGCAAAGCTGACAACGTCAACATCATCGGCAGCTTCTAAATCCCTTTTCTCTTTCCTTGTTCGTGGGATGCCGGAATTTGCAGAAGTTCGTCGGAGTTTTTAGATGGATCATTCGTCTCAGAACGCAAGGGTAATATTCATTTCTGTTCGTATTTTTTGGTTTCATGATGTGCTGGACATGGTCATTTGATTCTACTGTATGTATGAGGCATTCAAATATTATAATTTTCAGATTGTTTCCTCTTTGTTTTACGACAATCTGTTGTAAATTTTTTGTGCTTGTTTTTGTTTCAATTTACATGTGTTTTGCAGATATATGAAGATACCTCTAGTTGTAATTGCTCCTTTTGCCCCTCTTTACAATGGCTAGTGTTACTGTGACAGTATGTTATGTATATATATATATATTGAAACCTTTTGTAATCACTTTTTTTGCTCCACTTTAATTTATGTGATTCAGTTCTACACATCATTGTTACCTTCCCTTTAATAATTAGGTGACAAGTGTTGAAGTTCTTGAAGATTCATTAGTGTCACAGTTGATGCAGATATGTAATTACCACTAAAAATTTGATCACTGTCCCTCTGTTTACAATGTCGAAGAGTGGTGAGGTTTCGTGTAAAAGTGAGAATTTGGGAAAGCGGAGATGGACTTTCGTGGTGTTCCTTGGGATACTGATACTTCATGGATTGGCTATTTTCGTCTTCACCAGAGGATTCCTCCTAACTCGCACTGAACTTTCACAATATAGTCACTGCTCTGATATTCAACAATCTCCATGCTTCTCTCCTCCTCAAGATGATCAAATGGTTAACCATTCCAAAGGGTGCTGGACGAAACCGGCTGTTGATCGAATTGTTATCATTGTTCTTGATGCTCTCAGGTATGACTTTGTTGCTCCAAGTACCTTTTTTGATGAGAAAAAACCGTGGATGGACAGATTGCAGGTGTTGCACAAGTTGGCATCTCAGCCAGGTTCATTTGCTAAGATCTTTAAAGCTATTGCTGATCCTCCTACAACCAGTTTACAACGTCTAAAGGGATTAACAACTGGTGGGCTTCCAACTTTTATTGATGTGGGTAACAGCTTTGGAGCACCGGCTATCATTGAAGATAATTTAATTTATCAGATGGCTAAGAATGGCAAGCGAGTTGTGATGATGGGGGATGACACGTGGGTTCAACTGTTTCCTCAACATTTTAATATATCTCATCCGTTCCCTTCATTTAATGTTAAAGACCTTGACACGGTAGATGATGGCTGCGTTGAACACTTGTTTCCATACCTGTATCAAGAAGATTGGGATGTACTTATAGCACATTTTCTTGGCGTGGATCATGCCGGACATATTTTTGGTGTCGATTCCACTGAAATGATAGAAAAGTTGGAGCAGTACAATGGGATTTTGGAGAAAGTTGTTGATGTCCTGGAAAGCCAAAGTGGACCTGGCGGGTTACATGAAAATACACTGCTTCTTGTGATGGGTGATCATGGGCAAACCATCAACGGTGATCATGGTGGAGGTGCTCCAGAAGAGGTTGAAACGTCGCTATTTGCTATGAGTTTGCAAAAGAATCCTCCTTCCTTACCGTCTGAAACTGATAGCTCATCTTGTCGACTTGACATGGAGAAGAGAAAGATATGTACTAGCTCCATTGAGCAGCTTGACTTTGCTGCAACAGTATCTGCTCTGCTTGGCATTCCTTATCCTTTTGGAAGCATCGGGCGTGTTAATCCTGAACTGTATGCATTAGCTGCTGGTACTTGGAACTTGGACATCTTTACCCCTGAAGGTGGAATAAATCTCTCAGGATCAGAAAGGTGGATGCAGAACTACGTCAATGTCCTCTGCATGAATACATGGCAGGTGAAAAGATACATTGATGTATATTCAGCTTCATCAGTGATAGGATTTTCAGACAAAGATATGTCTCATGTATCGAACCTCTATGCTCAGGCCCATGATAATTGGTTACATACCAAAGAAGCTGTTTTGAATTGTAAAAGTGAAAGTTGTTCAACATTGTTACCTCAACTGAAGAAGCAAGTGGAAGCTTATTCTAATTTCCTGTCAAGTATTACTGCACTTGCTCGTTCCAAATGGACAGAGTTCAATCTAAAGATGATGGGCACTGGTTTATGCATCTTGGTGCTCTCTCTTTTTGTTCACATTTTTATCATCAAGAAGTTGGACAAACTATGCAGTTGCTATCTTCCTTGTGGTGGAAATTTTGTAGTTTCTTTTGAGGCTATTTTTGCTTATGCTGCGGTGCTGATTCGTTCTTTCAGTTTTCTTTCAAATAGTTTCATCTTGGAGGAAGGTAAAACAGCAAGTTTTCTGTTGGCCACGGCTGGAATGCTTCAGTTACGTCATGCAATAGTAAAAAAGAAGATGTTTCTTGAAGGACTTCTTTTTGTTCTGGTGGTTCCTCTTCTCAGATTTGGTATTGAACTGGGACAGTCAAAGCAGGCTGTCAATTCTTTATTTTTGAAGTCATTTGCTTCATGGACTGTAAGCGTTGACAACGGCACCAACTTATGGATTTATGTTGCTGATATCTTGCCCTTTTTAGCTCTTGTCATTTTAGCTTATATACTTTATTACAAGAGCATCAGGCACAGTTCTTGTCGGGGGATATTCAAGTTAGTTGCCGTTGGAACCATATTTGCTTCTTCTCTTATAGCTTTGGCTTGGGCTTTAGATGGTAACTTATTCAGCCCTAGCACAGTTATTGTGGATATAAAAGCATATTGGATTCCTCGGATCATCTATGTTGTTGGTCTTCTGCAATTACTTTTATTAGCGATATCTCAACTTTTTGGTAAAGAGAAGACTTCAGGTTGGGAGGAAGGTACAATTGTTAAAGCAACTGCCATGTTATCAGCATGGAGTTCAACAATAATCATTTTGTCCGGGAAACAAGGTCCTCTAGTTGCTCTAGCAGCAGTAATTCAAGGGTGGTGTGTAATTAGGTTGATGACGTTGGAACGAGCAAAAAATGACTATAACGACAGTTCAACTTCATATTCTTCTCCGGTGGCAAAATGGAGTCTTTTAGCTGTGTGTCTGTTTTTCTGCACTGGACATTGGTGTGCCTTTGATGGCCTCCGCTATGCTTCCGCATTCGTTGGGTTTGATGAATTCAACCTTATTCGTCAAGCAGCCCTGCTTACCATAGATACCTTTGGTTTCTCCCACATTCTTCCAGTAATGGGACTTCCACTTATTGTTGCTTGCCGGCGACATCCAGAAGTCCAGGCTGAGAAAAGGAAACCACTGTTTTTTCTCCAGTTATGCCAGGTGTATTTGATGTACGGACTTACTATGGCTATATCTATGACATTGACAATTATATGTGTTACTATTCAAAGGCGACACTTGATGGTATGGGGTTTATTTGCTCCAAAGTTCGTCTTTGATGCTGTGGGTCTTCTTCTTACAGACCTCTTCATATGCCTTGCATCACTGTACTATTTTACATGACCAAATATATTAGATGAAGTATTAAGCGTTATGGAGGTGAAGTTTCAGCAATTCATCGGACAATGTTACAAAGTTCTTCCATTAACATCAGTATATCGTCCTCGCTAAGGTAACTCCCCATACAATTGCATCGGAATGTAGTTCATTATTGGAAAGAGAAGAAAAGTGAAGATAGTAGAGTAACATTTTGTTACATCCTAATTTATTGTCAGATTTTGGTTGATTGATTATAGATTTATAGTTACCATTTAAGGCTTTGGCCTTAAGTGGGTAAATTTTGATGGATTACTAAAAGGTTTTATTGAGGTTAGAATTTTTTTTTAGCTGGGGCAGAAACACCAGGCTTGGTACTTGTACTATGTTTCATTTTATTCAAAAGAACATTTTCACTCAGAAACTGAGCTCTTCTACTTGAGTTATTTCTGCTATTTGCCTCCTGTCTTTGAGTGTTTGAACGTTATCCTTTCTTTCAGTGACAGACAATAAGCACCCATTGCTTATCTAGTAACAAATATTGAACTATTCAAACTGAAATCCACTTAGAGAAGCTTTTGGACTGCTCAACCTCAGTTAAGTTAAGTAGATGTTCAAGTGAGGGATAAAAGGCTAGGAAAACATCAGGAGTGGGTGTCAGATCACGACATATTTTTGTTATAAACCATTCTAATATATTTGTGATAAGAGGCTAAGATAAATAGCGAGCACAAGGAGGGTTGTTTCAACATAAATGTGTCAGGGGTCGAAAGCAACCCCTGACGCCATTCTACCACAACGGCCTCTCAAGAGTTACACCAGAAAGTACTAAAAGAACAGTAAACACAGAGATCGCTAACAAAACTACAACTTATATGCAGTGGCAACGAAAATCTCATTCTTGTGACACCTGAAGTTAGACCATTTGAGTGTAACCATTGAATACAGATGCCTCCAGTCCAGATAAGCCAAGTCTCCGAAACAAGCCATACCTGCCATCTTCAACGATAGGACTTGATGCATGAGCAGGATCGTATCTCGTCTGATGAGTCAATGAAGGACCAGCCACAGGTAGAAGCTTTCTCCCAATAAAATCTAAAATTGATTCTACAGACCTACTATTTTAGAAATGTTCTGCATAAGAATTGGCCTTATTTCTGTGGTTAAAGTCATCCTGCATCTGCCCTCTCACACCCACCAAGCTTCACCCGGACCGTAAAGTTCATCAATATCAACAGCCTTCTCCCAAAATTTCTTCCTTCTTGTTCTGATCCTTCCTTCATCACTGTCCTTAAAGCAGCTATGGCCTCCACATGGAATGAAGTTGGAAAACATGGAGTCATGTAGTAAGAACTAAGTAGTGCACTGACTATAAAATCACAAATATTTTCACAAATTGAAAAGACATTCGATATAGCGAACTGGCATGCTCTAAGCATAGCATAACAAATTTACTCATATTACTTGGAATTTCACTCGGATCAGAAAACTCTGCAAACAAAATTTTGGCAGCCATTGGTCTGTTCTTTTTGTAGAGGATTTCGCGATTCTGGCTGTTCTTCGTCTTGTGAGACTCGGTGAGTTCATCTATCTCTTCTATTATTTTAAATTTAGTTCTAATATGTGTTACTCGAGTCAAGGGGTAAATAACACTATGTAAGTCACGTGAACGAGCTTGAGCTAGAAAGCCAATAAGTGGTTTGGAACTTGAGACCTCTATTATGGAAGTCCGAAGCCAAATCATCTGAGCCATCCTGAATTTTCTTGGTTTTATCTATTATTTATTTGCTTTTTATATTCCTTAGCATAGCGAATGAAGTGGACATGAATGTTATGCTAAAAAGTTGATATGAATCGAGGGTAGTTATATACATCACTGATCTCAGTAATCGAGATGTCAGTTCACATATTTGATTATTGACATCCATCAGCCTGTATAACTTAAAATTTTTTGTGCCGGTGCTGTGACATGTTTGTTTTCCAAGTCCTACCAATGTTCTTTTTGGAATATAAATTACTGGAAAGTCATACCTAGTAGAGTTGGATTTGTTTAGTTCATGTGCAATTTCTGTATTTATTGATTTCTTCTCTACTAGCTACTGGTTACAAATTCACTCTTTAACTGCAACAATTGAAACATGCTCATCTCTTGGTAGATGATAATTAGTAGACAGGCCAGTTGTTGATGTGTTAATATCCCAGTTTTTGCTGAAATAGATGATATCACCTTTCTTAAGAGTCTGTAGCAGACAACTCGGAGCAGACATGCATGTGTCTCTTCAAATTTGGACCTACAATCCTCAAATGAGTAAGACTGTCACAAATTTGAAGGTTTAGATTCTTGGTCCTAAAGAATCCTAACCATGGCTACTGATGACTTCGGCTTACTCTTAAGTGTTCCCTGATCTCCACACTTGATAACCTTAGAAGATGTGTGGATATCGAAGGACTTCAGTAATTAGAGATGTGAATGGAGATGAAATAAGAGTTAAGATGTGTTAGTGTAATACCCTACATTGAAATAAGGTCATTTTTGTTTTCTGATATTTTTTCTTAAAGAAGAGGCAGATTGTTGGTTTGTTTTAATGACCAACACATTTTTTAAAAAGGGGAATAGCGGGCTAAAGGGTCCAAAGATGCGAAGGGTTTTAAGCTGCAGCAAAGGGCGGCAAGCCGCAAGTTATGGTTAAGTATTATTACTCATTGTACTGAGCTAGCATTTCACTACTTGCTATATGTTTTCACAGAGAACTCAGGTGACCTTGGAGAAGATTTCATTAATTAGGGAGTATGAATTGATAGTATCTGGTAAGCCTCGCAACGCGTGAAAAAAGACTTATTAAACTGCTATGGTGTAGTCGGTTCTTTACAAACTGTTAGAGTCGCTTTATTTGTCATTCCTTTCGTTCGAGTCATGAATATTCCTTCGTATTGTAGTCAAGTGGCTAGTTTTGAACCTCTTTTTTTCGTATTTGGAGATGAATTGGTATTATTGCGTGACAATTAGATTATTGATTGATATTATGTCTTAATTTGTAGTTGTTATTAGTTGTGTTGTTCGAGACAGGGAAAATTTAGCTGTTGACACCCAATTACTTTAACCATTTTTAGGAATACTATTCGATTAAATATGTATTTTAAATTTAATTTAAAGTTTAGAATTTTTAGTCGATTTTGCTTGAAAATTATATATTTTAGTATGTTTTACTTTATAAAATTATCGTAAATATTACTAAAATATTTTACAATTATTAATGAATTTCAAATATTTAAAGATTTAAATGATTTTCAATTACATAAAATATTTTAATGTAGTATTTTAATTAAATAGTAATTCCTACACTTTTCTTAAAATTATCTAAATTCTAGCCTATTCTATCATAATTTCTTCCAATTCTAGCCACTCCACTTCAAATTTTATTTCAATCGTAGCCACTCTTTCATTTCAATTATAGCCAATTTAATTGCAATTTTAGCCATTTCATATCTTTCCCAATCAAATTTCAAGGCTTCATCTTTTGATCTCATCCGTCCATCTTTAAAAGAAATCTTAGATTAAATCCTAGTCGTCCGTCTAAACTAATCCTATGGTTCAGATTTAATCTACCTATTCTAACTAAAAGAACCTAATGCCTAAAATTTAACTCATTCTTCTCCCTCCCCGTCCTTGGCAGCCGCCAGCCCCTCTCTCTCCCCATTCTTTTCTGGCAGCCGCCTCCCCTCTCCCTTCTCTCTCCTCGGTGACCAACCTTCTTCTTTCCCTCTTTCTCCCTCCATTCTACTCCTCTGTCCGACCCTTCCTCTTCATCCGCTGCCCCTCTCGCCCTCGTCTCCTCGACTTTTCCTCCTCCTCATCGCTGCTCCTCCTACCACTAATGGAGCCAGCAAGCCAGGAGGCGACGCCTCCCCTCTCCCCTCCCTCTCTCCATCTTTCCTCTCCCTTTCATCCTTCTTCTCCTCTTCCCGTCTCTTCTCTTACCTTTTCTCTTCTCCTTTTTGCAGGTACCAGCGCCCCCACCGGCCAGCAACACCGGCAACAGCAGCCGGCAGCCACGACGAGCAGCCCTGCGCGGCGAGAACAACACCAGACAACAGCTCTAGTCAACGACTTCACCCAACACAGCAACAATAACAAGAAACCAACAGCTTCGGCGAAGTCCAAACATTGGGCGGATCTCAACAAATCCGTCATTGGTACTTTTAATCAATTATTACTTCGTCTATTCAATTTTTAGTCATTTTCTCAAGTGATTCAGATATCTTGATTTTTTTTTTGATATCGCTTTATTATGCTCGTCACAATTTAGGATGCTCGAATGATATGCATCTGTTCATAATTTGTATGCCTGAATTTTGGTGTTGATAATCGTTTAATTTTGCATCTATTTTAACTGGTTAGCACTTACGGTGTTCGTTTAAATCTATCCGTGAATTTCTAAATCTAAATGTTTGCATATTTTTATGATTTGTTTACTGATCTTTGCATCTTTTACTATCATATGATCAATTGGGCTATAAAGTTTATTTTAGTAAATATATTTGATTTTTGTGCACATGTTAAATTGTAGCTATTATATTTTATAGACTTGATGTGTGCTCCACTAATTGATTATGTTCACTAATTGAATGGATCCATTGTGCTGACTCGATTACACATCTTCTTGATTTATATCGAACTTCTTACTTGGTTGTATTTGGTAAAAATATTTTTTTTCTTAAAATTTGATTCCATGCTCTTATTTAAGGAAAATAATATTAATTAATCCCTCCTTCCATTAATATTTGACTTGATTAATTTTTACTTGTTTGTTTATGACAACCTTTTTTTTTCTTATCTTATTGGTGGATATTTGGTAAAATAAATCAATAATTAAATAATATATTGGCTCTTCTTTATTTAAGAAAAGTATATTGTTCTTCCTAATTTTATTGTTACTTGTTTATATTTTGACAATAAGATTTGTAATTCTAATTTGGCTCCTTTAAAATAAAGAAAATAACAAATATTAATGGAAGGAGAGATTAATTAATATTATTTTCCTTAAATAAGAGCATGGAATCAAATTTTAAGAATTTTTTTTTTATCAAACACAACCAAGTAAGAAGTTCGATATAAACCAAGAAGATGCGTAATCGAGTCTGCACAATGGATCCATTCAATTAGTGATCATAATCAATTAGTGGAGCACACATCAAGCCTATAAAATATAATCGCTACAATTTAACATGTGCACAAAAATCAAATATATTTACTAAAATAAACTCTATAGCCCAATTGATCATATGATGGTAAAATATGCAAAGATCAGTAAACAAATCATGAAAATATGCAAACATTTAGATTTAGAAATTCACGGACAGATTAAAACGAACACAGTAAGTGCTAACCAGTTAAAATAGATGCAAAACCAAACGATTATCAACACCAAAAGCATACAAATTATGAACAGATGCATATCATTCGAGCATCCTAAATTGTGACGAGCATAGTAAAGCGATATAAAAAAAATAATCGAGATATCTGAATCACTTGAGAAAATGACTAAAAATTGAATAGACGAAGTAATAATTGATTAAAAGTACTAATGACGGATATGTTGAGATCCGCCCAATCTTTGGACTTCGCCAAAGCTGTTGGTTTCTTGTTATTGCTGTTGTGTTGGGTGAAGTCGTTGACTAGAGCTGATGTCCGGTGTTGTTCCCGCTGTTGCGCGCAGGGCTGCTCGTCGTGGTTGCCGGCCGGTGGGGGCGCTGGTACCTGCAAACAGGAGAAGAGAAAGGGTAAGAGGAAGGGAAAGAGAAGAGACGGGAAGAGGAGAAGAGGGACGAAAGGGAGAGGAAGGCTGGAGAGAGGGAGGGGAAGCGTCGCCTCCTAGCTCGCTGGCTCCATTGGTGGTAGGAGGAGCAGCGATGAGGAGGAGGAAGAGCCTAGGAGACGGGGGGCGAAAGGGGCAGTGAAAGAAGAGGAAGGGGCGGACATAGAAAAATAATAGAGGGAGAAAGAGGGGAAGACAAAAGGGGGGTCGCCGGGGAGAGAGAAGGGAGAGGGGAGGCGGCTGCCGGAAAAGAATGGGGAGAAAGAGGGGTTGGCGGCTGCCAAGGAAGGGGAGAGAGAAGAATAAGTTAAATTTTAGGCATTAGGTTCTTTTAGTTAGAATAGGTAGATTAAATCTGAACCATAGGATTAGTTTAGATGGACGACTAGGATTTAATCTAAGATTTATTTTAAAGATAGACAAATGAGATCAAAAGATGAAGTCTTGAAATTAGATTGGGAAAGATATGAAATGGCTAAAATTGCAATTAAATTGGCTAGAATTTGAAATGAAAGAGTGACTACGATTGGAATAAAATTTGAAGTGGAGTGGCTAGAATTGGAAGAAATTATGATAGAATAGGCTAGAATTTAGATAATTTTAAGGAAAGTGTAGGAATTACTATTTAATTAAATACTACATTAAAATATTTTTATGTAATTGAAAATCATTTAAATCTTCAAACATTTAAAATTCATTAATAATTGTAAAATATTTTAGTGATATTTATGATAATTTTATAAAGTAAAACATGCTAAAATATATAATTTTCAAGCAAAATCAACTAAAAATTTTAAACTTTAAATAAAATTTAAAATACGTATTTAATCGAATAGTATTCCTAAAAATGGTTAAAGGTCGGTTAAAATTGGGTGTCAACATTATGATAGGCCCAAAATGAAAGTAAATTATGCCCGATTTTCTATAGAATTCTGGTAAGGCTTGCTTTGGGATTCTCCCCCTTAGAGCCATTCATTATCCTTAATTGGGTTGTGACAGTTTAAGCATTTGCTTGCTGCATCTATGGATACTTTGGTTTTAATGGTTAGGTTAAAAGATTCGTAAGCTGTACGACGTTTTTCTACATTTGCGAAACAATATAGTTCATGTTGGTACGTCTAACAAACTTCATTTTCGACCATTCACTTTAATATCCTCTAATTGATCATAACTAAAAGTTGTTACATCTTTGGGTTTTGTATGATCTCTTGCATATTTAAAAATATTTATCATTAACGAGTATATGTTGTTGAAGGAAGCTGATGGAACAGATCGATGGATCATGTTCGGTGAATCTGTCTGACGAGCTAGAGTTTGAGTTACACTAGGACTAGACTACTCAATCCTAATTTATGTACAAGTCTATACTTTGTACGACCTAAGCTGATGTAGTTGATTAGGTACATAATATATTTGTGTTGTATTAGGATTGCTAGTGTAGCTTGTATAGGACACTTCTCCTATATAAGGAGTATGTAACTCAATCATTCAATTAACAATACAATCCGTGATGCTTCACATATTTGTGAGAATTCTACATGGTATCAGAGCAATAAAGTTTTTCTACTTTTTAACGTATTAGATCTAACAAAAAACAATCAAATTATCAAATCACAATGGCCCCTTCTACCAACACTTTTTCGACCTCTTCACTTCATCACCTAATTTCGTCCTGCTCCATTAAACTTAAGCCGATTAAGAAAACTGTAGCAGGCGAGAGGGTGCAGAAGACAGTAACATTGTTGATGACTGGGAGGAGAAGGATGTGTTACTAAGGATTTGGATACCAGGAATCTTGACCAAAAAAAAAACATGTACTTGATCGTAGGCTGCTCAACTGCCGAGGAGATGTGGGAATGCTTGGAAGAAGAATATCTTCAAGTAACAAAAGATAAGGAGTCCAACTCAAGCAACAACTGCAAACTGTGAAGTTAGGAACCAAACTAATTGATGAATATATTAAGGAATTCAAAGGCATATGTGATGGCCTTGTAGCCATTCACAAGCCTTGTAGCCATTCACAAGCCTGTAAATGAGGATATCAAAGTGATTAATTTTGCTAGAGGTCTAGGTTTAAGTACAAGACCTTCAGAACTGTCATGTTAGGTAAGACACTGTATCCTACTTTAATCAATTTAATAATGCTCTTAGGGGTTTTGTTATGAGGGAGGATAAAGAAGAAGTGCCTCAACAAAATCATAACATGGCATTCTCTACCCAAAGAGACAGGGGAAGAGGAAATTACTCTCAAAGAAGAGGGAACAATAACTTTAATTCCAGAGGAAGAGGATCTAAGCCTATTGGACAGGGAACAAGTTCTTATAAAAGTAGAAACGGACCTGGTCCTCAGAACAGTCCTTCAAGTGGAAGTCATGAGAGGAATAATTATGATGCGTGTCAAATTTGTGGTAAGAATAACCATACTGCTCTTAAGTGTTTTTACAGGTGTGATTACTCTTACCAAGCCGGAGATGAGCTACCACAAACATTGGGTGCTACTAATCTTCAAAACACAGATGACATCTTGTATGTGGAATCAGGAGCAAGTAGTCATATGACACATAACTCAGATATCCTAGCTAATCTTAAACACTATAATGGACCAGATAAAATTATTATTGGGAATCGATCAAAGTTAGCCGTAACACATGTTGGGAACACATCCAGATCAGGTCTAAAATTAAGAAAGTTCTTGTAGTTCCTAAGATTAATAAGAATTTACTCTCAATTAGTAAGCTTGCAAAGGATAATTGTTGCACTCTTGAATTTGATGGAACTAACTTTGTTGTAAATGACAAGAAGACTAGGACACTGCTGGCCAAGGAAACTAAAAGGAATAGACTTTATGCTTTGGAAGATAACAATCTCTATGCTTTAACTGTTGCACACGATTGGAACACGTCAGACAACATGTGGCATACTAGATTTAAACATCTTAGTTTGAAGTCTTTAAAGTTTTTGAATAGTAATAGTTGCATCAATATTAGTAGTTGGAATAAAATGCCTACTGTTTGTTCTAGTTGTCACTTAGGAAAAAGTTGTAAACTTCTTTTTGGTTTGAGAAATAAAATTGAGAAAGAACCTTTATTGAAAATTCATTGTGACTTATGGGGACCTGCTCTTGTCGAATCTTCCCGACATGTGAAACTTTATGTCGTTCTTGTTGATGATCACACAAGATATGCATGGATTTATCCACTGAAAAAGAAGTCTGAATTCTTTGAGACCTTTCTAAAATTTCAGAAAATGGTGGAAAAATAATTTTCTAAAGAGATTAAGATTTTTCAGTGTGATGGAGGTGATGAGTTTATCCAAATAGACTTCATTAAGCATTTCGAAGATCATAGCATTGTGAGATAAATTTCATGTCCTAACACACCTGAACAAAATGGAGCTGCAGAGTGAAAACATAGGCATATTGTGGAGACTGACTTAACTCTACTACTTCATGCTAATTAATCTACCTTTGTTTTTATGGGTTGAAGTTTTCCTCATTGCAGTATTTCTCATCAATAGATTGTCTTCACCAGTCCTAAAATGGTGGCTTCATTTGTTAAGTAGTATGGGAACGACCTTGTTACAACAGTATAAAGTGTTTGGGTGTAGATGTTTTTCATATATCAAGGGTAACAATAAATTCAGTCCAAAAACCTATCCTTGTGTGTTCATTGGGTACAACAACTTACACAAAGGATATAAATGCTATGCATCCCTCTACAAGAAGGTTTTACATATCCAGACATGTTGTGTTTGATGAAAACACATTACCCTATGTGTCTCCAAAACAATCGCAGACTAACATTGATGTCTCATCTCACCTTGCTACTTTTGTTGAATCTTTCTCTAAACTGCAGCCAGATGATAATTATGATTCAGGGGAAGTACAGGCTGCTAGCCCACACATTACTAGTGATAATACTGCTACACCTCATGTATTCATTGACGATGAGAGTATTATTGACATCTCAGGTAGGATCAGATGCTGAGGAACAGTTTGAGGTTGATGATCTATATAGTAATATTGAAAGCCTAGCTGCAGATTTTGAATCTGCCTACAACAATGAGTAACAGGTTGCTCTTACTGATTTTGCCAATGATCATCATCAAACAACCACTTTAGTTGATATACCAGTTGTCCATCAACTTGACAATGCTACACTCCAGTCTACTACCTTGGTTGATGTACTAGTTGAGGTACTTCTGCACCACAAGGACATCATATGATCACCAGGAACAAGGCGAAGGAACAACACTTGTCACTTGTTGCTCGGAGCAGCACAAAAATTATGAGAGAATCAAATACTACTAAAGAAGCATTAAAATTACCTCATTGGCTTGCAACAATGCAGGAAGAGATTGATGCTTTACATACTAACAAGACATGGATTTTGGTGCCAAAATCTCCTGGTATGAACTTGGTTGGATCAAAATGGGTGTTCAAGAAAAAATTAAAAGCTGATGGAACAGCATATAGATACAAGGCCAGATTTGTGGCCGCATCTTGAGGGGATAAATTTTGAAGAAACATTCAGTTCTGTGGTTAAAGCAACAACTATTAGGGTGGTTCTATCCATTGCTGTCAATTTAAAGTGGGAAGTTAGACAACTCGATGTCAAAAATGCCTTTCTCCATGGCTTCTTACAATAAGAGGTGTACATGAGTCAACATCCTGGTTTCTTTGATCCCCAGTATCCTCAGCATGTATGTCTACTTAAAAAGGCATTGTATGGTCTTAAACAAGCACCAAGAGTCTGTTTTGATAAGTTTAGCATGTATCTCTTACACCTTGATTTCATCTGTAGTAAAACTGATCCTTCCTTATTTATTTTGAAAACTCACAAAGGCAGAATATTTCTCTTGTTATATGTGGATGATATTATTGTCGCAGGAAGTAATCCATCTCATGTCTCAGAGTTGGTTCTACAACTTGGGAAAGAGTTTGCCATGAAAAATCTTGGCAATTTACACTTCTTTATTGAAGTCGAGGTTAAGTATTTTGATGGGGGCATCCATTTAAGCCAGAGTAAGTATGTTGCTGAGCTGGTAGACAAGACTGAAATGACTTTTGCAAAGGGTATAGCCATTCCTTTGGCTCAAAAGCATGGTCTACATGAAGCTGTGGGAAGCCTGGTTGAAGCATCCTTTTACAAAATGATAGTAGGGAGTCTTCAATACTTGACTCTCACAAGATCAAATATTGCTCATGTTGTGAATTTAGCAAGTCAATTTATGCAAAATCCGAATAGTGCACATCTTCAAGGGGTGAAAAGAATTCTCAGGTACATCAAAGGCACTCTGCACTTTGGACTTAGACTTATTTCACAATCACTATGTAGGTTGTATGGGTACTCCGATGCTGATTGGGGAGGTTGTACCACTACTAGGAGATCATCTACAGGCTATAAAATCTACCTAGGTGCTAATTGTATTTCTTGGACCTCCAAGAAATAGTCTACACTTGCTCGTTCAAGTGCTGAAACTGAGTATAGAGAACTTGCCTCCACTGTATCAGAAATGAAATGGATCACATATCTACTTCATGATCTTGGGGTGTTTTTTCGATCTGTACCTACATTGAATTGTGACAACATGAGTGCTTTGTACATGACAGTTAATTCAGTTATGCATGCTAGAACTAAACATGTTGAAATGAACAATTATTTTGTTCATGAGAAGGTGGCTGGAGGACAACTTGTTACTCAATTTGTGAGGTCTAAGGATCAGCTAGCAAATATTCATACAAAAGCATTAACCAAACATGTTTTTGTCGAGTTTCATCGCAAGCTAGGAGTAACAGTTTCTCCACTCACTAGCTTGAGGGAAATGTTGAAGGAAGCTGATGGAACAGATCAAAGGAACAGGTTCGGTGAAGCTGTCTGATGAATTAGAGTTTGAGTTATGTGCAAGTCTATACTTTGTACGACTTAAGCTGATGTAGTTGACTAGGATAAGGTGTACATAATATATTTGTGTTGTATTAGGATTCCTAGTGTAGCTAGTATAGGACTCTTCTCCTATATAAGGAGTATTTAACTCAATCATTCAATTATTAATACAATCCTCGATTCTTCACATATTTGTGAGAATTCTACATATATAACGGATATGTCAGTATACGTTTCGAGTTTGAATTATAGATATAAATAAATAAATACATAAAATTCTTATAATTAAGTAGATATGGACCATACATGATGACATAAATCTAAGCTAATTGTGTTATTATTTTTTATTCTTCCTTTTGCGGATAGTAAATCAATGGTGATATATAAAAAAAGTCTCGATTCTTATCCACGACAACTGAGAGTGGTAATTTACATATTAATTAAACTAAATAAAATTAGAGTTTAAATTATATATAATGTTAGTATAGTAATGTGATTTTGCATTATCAAGTTGATCTTATTAATAATAAAACATGAAATATGAAAAAAATAGAATACACACAAACATGCCTCATTGTCAATATAATAGTGTGATTTTGCATCATCAAGTTGATTTTATTTATAATAACATGAAATATGAAAAAAAATAGAATATGCACAAACATTGCCTCAATCTCATAAAGATAAAAAAACTATCTTCCATAGAAGCTCGACTCAAATGACATACCTCAAAATCATGATAATTTTTGGGATAATGCACAAGTACCGCCTTAGACTATGATCAAAATCCTAGATACACACTTAAATTTAACTAACATCGTATAACCGTCCCAACTAATTTAAAATTGAATAAATACACTATAAATACTGACGTGACATATAAAGTGTACAAACTCTCTTGAACGCATGTGATGAGTGGACAAATTGGACATATGTCCTTTTTTAATTGGTAACTTTATAATTAGTTAGTACACATAAGTTATATATCTATATAGCTTAAATTAATACGTTTAATATTAAAACTTATATATATTTTATTATTTCCATTTTTTTTGTAAAATATTTATTTTAAATTCTTTCTCAACTTTTACTTTTTATCTTTCATTATTTTTTTTCTCTTTTCTCTTTTAATTATTTTAGAAAAATTATACGTATTTTTTTTAAAAATAATTAAAAATTTCCTTTAATTTAAAATGATAATTTTTTTTTTATGTTTTATTTAATTTTCTTCACTTGTTTTATACTCGTTTAAAATTATCTTGCTTTAAATATAAGACATTTATAATTAATTTTAAAATCAAAGAAAAAAAGGAGTAAATAAAATCAATAGAAAAAGAAATGAGGAAAAATGAATGAAGATTTAAAAAAAATATATTTTGATACAAGAAAAAAAATATGTGTATTAACATAACTTTAAATACATGATAAAAAAAATATTTTTAAAATAATAATTTAAAAACATTTAAATACATTCAATTTGGGTGGTTAAATATGCCACGTAACACAAATAATGTAAAAAAAATACTAAAAAAAGAGTTTGGGGTTTGTAGTAAGGTTTATGTTTGGAGGAATACTTACGCCTTATTCTTAAAGATATTATAACTATTATTAACATAAAGTAAATTATTACATTACATACATATAATTAAGAAATTTAACGGTCTATCTTAAGTAAAATTATGACAATATTACTTCTATCCCTAATATGCAGATATTGTGGTTGTTCCAAGCAAAGAAATATTATTTTATTTATTTTTGATTCTATGTTCTGTGCCAACATTATAGTCTTAACTAAATCGCTTTCAACATAATTTTTAAATTTTCGAGGTCGACCTCAAAACTTTGATAAAGAACTGCAGATGCTTATTTTATGTGCTAGTAATTAGAAGTAAATCCAATAAAGAAGATATGGGGTTCCAAAATTAAGAAAAGCTGTAGAAGTTATTGTTAAAGTTGTTAATAAAATGGATTTAAAATTATTTGATTTTCAAAGCTATCATTCGGGGATTGATCCATGATCTAGATTTATAATTAGTTCGATCAATAAATGTGTATTAAGTACTTTCTTTTAAAAAATAATTATTGTGGTTGATTTAATTTTTATGCACCTCGATTAATTTCATTCTATATATATTATTTTTCATTATCAACATTTACCAAGAATCTTCTTCTACTAAGATTAAAATATATGAAAAGATAAGTAGTATTATTCCAAGTTTATCGTCTCCTCTCAGGCACCCAATCCTCTCACACGATGTCACTTTCAAGTTTATTTTCACCCTTTCATCTGTCCTTGTCTTAGTGATAGATATTGAGTGAAATTAATTGAGCAAAAACTGAATAAACTTTTTTTACGTAACTTGATTCACTATTCAAAATTTGAAACGATGACAAGTGACATTTGCTTTTGAACTAAAATCATGAAATCTCTTTACAATATATATAAATAAAAGCAAGCAAGGACAATACATTAGTTGATTGAGCTAATTAAAAGTTGGAAATCACTTATTCTATGTCATTAATCAACCCAAATAGTAGCTTTTGGAATCAAATAATTCAGTTCACATTATAGAACATTGATTCGAAGTAAATAATAATATGATTATTTCCTAATTTACATAATGTGTGCATGTTAGTGATGATAAAAATTCTGATACATAAACATTATTAATAATAAGTAATATAAATACTTTTAAAACCTAACTAATTTTATTTAATTTTAAATAATTTAAGGATATTTTTAACCATTTCGAGTGATTTGCCGTTGCTGTTGCTTTGTTTTTGCTTCAACTCTTTTGTCAGTTTCTGTTTTCATTTTTTTGAGTCGACAATTGCGCATTACACTCTCACACTCAGTCCTTTTCAGTTTCAGTGCCACATACTGTAGATCACACTCTCTCTTCTTCCATGGAGTTGCTTCATTCTCCTTCCATTTCTACCTACAAACCTAAACTCAATTCCCAAAACCATCTCTTCTCCAGGAGAAACAGTAAACCTGTAGATTTTGAGACTATTCGGAGAAAATCAGTGGTTAATGCTGCTGTTCATAGAGTTGCGGCGAAGACTGCGGCGAGTGCGGTGGTGGTGGAGAAATCCACGACGGAACGATGTCGTTTTGAGGTTTTATCAGGGAAGCCATTGCCGTTTGGTGCTACTGCGACAGATGGTGGTGTGAATTTCGCTGTTTTTTCGAGGAATGCTACTGCTGCTACTCTTTGCTTGATCACTCTTTCCGATTTACCTGAAGTAATTCTACGATTATAAATTTTGTTTTTTGTTGTATATTAGATTTTTTCCCCTTGTTTCATCGCTTTGATAATAGTAGCTGGTTACACACTTCAATTAAAGGGATGTTTAGCCATGTTTCATTGTGAAATTTGAAAAAAAGAAGAAGAGAGATTTTGTTTTCAAAGTGAAAAATGATATTTGAAAGTCGGAGTTGTGTATGTCTATGGATACATACTAGAGCTGTTTTTCACTTTTTGTGAGTAATTTGGAGTGACAACACCTAGTTGTTGTTTTCAAATTCTTGACATGACACCGGAATTTTATGGCCAAATTTGAGAAAAAAGTAAACTTTTTCATGGCAATTAACATTGTTAAAAAGTGAAATTTTTTCATGGCAACTAACGTTGCTTCTTAGTTGTGCTTCATTCGTATTTATGTTTTCTCTTGATAATTGTAGCTTCCTGGAAGAAATAAGCTATTTAGTTGACTGTTTCTTCTGAAGTTCACTTTTTCTTGTAGCACTTTCTTAATCCTAGTTTATAATGAGTTGTTCTCATTGTGACTCGTTGAGGATGGTAATACTGCTACTGATATTAACAGCATAATAGAGTTGCAGGGAAGTATTATTCCATCAAGAAGTTCATTTCCCTTTCTTTTCTTCTTCTGATTTTTATGTTTCATAATGTATTTGATTGTATAAATGAAAATGCTTGATCTCTAGTGTGTTCTATGATCAACAACTTTTCAAATCAAATCATCAATATCAATTGCTCTTCATTCAGGTCATTTCATTCCAATACTAAATTATTCCCCCTTTTAAGAAAAATATGGGGATTTCTATATCTCATACTTATCCTACATGGATCACTAGTTTCATCCTAACTAGTTTGTTTCACTTGTATTGTTCCTTGGCTTCCATTGTGTTCTGCTCTTAGTTAATAGTTAAGTCTGCATTAATATTTTGAGGGACTTAGGTCTTTCTATAAGCTTTCCCTCATTTCATTTTAGGCTATGTTATATGAGTTATTTTACTCTGTAGAGTATGAGATATAGAAGGGCTTATTACGTGAATTCCTCTAAGAGATTTCAATATATTTATGCGAATACTTTTTATGGGATTAATTATAGCATATCAGGAGAAAGCGTATAAATTGTATATTTCAATACACTGTTGCACATCTGATTTGTTTGTCTTGTCAGTTTCTCAACTCTTGTTTACTCTTGCAGAAGAGAGTGACCGAGCAAATTTTCCTGGATCCTCTAGCTAATAAAACTGGAGATGTATGGCATGTGTTCCTTAAGGGAGATTTTGAGAATATGCTATATGGCTACAAATTTGATGGGAAATTCTGTCCTGAAGAAGGACACTACTTTGACTCTTCGCAGATAGTGTTGGATCCTTATGCCAAGGTCAGATAATTATGAAGTAAGAATGTTTTCTGTCAATATAAAGTCTATGCTTTCTTAGTCAGACTATGCTTCGTATTACAAATGACCTCTATTTGTGTATTTATCTATTATGTTCTTTTGTGCTGCACCGAGTCATTTTTGAACTTTCTTGCAGGCTATAGTAAGCAGAGGAGAATATGGTGTATTAGGGCCAGAGGATGATTGTTGGCCCCCAATGGCTGGCATGGTACCTTCTGCTTCTGATCAGGTAACTTAGTCTCTCACTTAGTGTTCAACATAGTCAAATGTATGATCTGGTGCTTTCTATTATTTTGTTTAGTTTTACTTTTCCCCAGCAAACTCTGGAATTGGCCATAAAATGTTGAAATGTCCACAATCATCAAAAAGCATCTTCATGCTTGCCTACCCTAGAGAAAAATAGTGTGTGGAGTCAGTACTGCCAACAACTTAGATGAGTCATACGGATATATGGTTTTGTTTGTTCAACATGTCTGTTTTACTGTTTGATCTTTGTTATTTTCAGTTTGATTGGGAAGGAGATCTACCACTGAAGTTTCCTCAGAGAAATCTGGTAATCTATGAAATGCATGTTCGTGGATTTACAAATCATGAGTCGAGTGAAACAAAATATCCTGGTACTTACCTTGGTGTTGTGGAGAAACTTGATCACTTGAAGGTGAACGCTTGGTTGTTATAATATTATTTATAATCTGTAAGCTTAGCATATGATTGTGTTTTTCAGTAGTAAGTTCTAGCTTAACTGATATTGTTAGATCGAGAACAACTTTTGGATACACCGAAATTTGAGGACATATATGCATCTACATTCATATATTGTATTGCTAGGGTTTTTGGCCCATATTTTTCTCTCTCTATAAATGAATACACGAGAATTATAGTTGTGAGAAGAGACACTTTATTTATCTACTTAGGACCATAACAGTAAAAAATTTATAACTGAAGTGCAAGCAGATACAGCAAAAATCAGAAAAGCATACCCTAGGGAAGGTATCTTCACTTAGGGGTTAAGGCTAGAAAATTAATGACCTATTTGGGGATGATGAAAAGGGGCAGCTACTACATTAATTGAGACCTGTAACTGTTAAAAGAGAGAAGGAATTAAAATCCAGCCTCTTTCCCTAAGGCCATGAGACCTTACCTAGTTGGGTTGCTTCAGATAAATGTAAGCATATAAACGGTGTTTCTGAAAGTCTGAAAATTATGAAAGATATCCAACTATTTTAGAAGTGCAATATTATTGGGGGCATTTAAGAAAACAAATCTGCTTATGGCTGGAGATCTCCTAGATTGATTAACTAGGCCAAAATGCTTTATCAAAAAAAGAAAAGGCTAAAAAACAATAAAAAAATTAATTATCAATAAAAGAAAAGGCTAAAACAATAAAAAAAGTATTGCATAAATATCCCTTTAACTTAGCATCATTTTACATTTATGTCCTCCAACTTTAGGTATGCACAAATAGATCCTTAAACTTGTATAAAGTTAAACAAATAGACACACACGTATGTGGCATCCAACATGACAATTTACGTCCGACGTGGTATTCTATATGTATTATGCCAATTTAAGTGTCTATTTATGCACATCCAAGGTTGGAGGGCATATGTGAAATGAGGCCAAGTCAAAGGGCACATTTATGTTTTATGCCTAAAAAGGTAGACTAAAGCATGAGCATCTTAGATCTGCTTCATTTTGGGTGCTATATTAATAAACTCAACAAAATAAAGTAGTACTATGGGGTGTTGTCAAAAGTGAAAAGGGTCAAACCCCAAGGTCTGGTAGGAAAAGCATGAAACTGTGCAAGCTCTAATACTTTCCAATACATTTAACACATCATTTCTTGAATTTCGGAGTTCATTATAGGAAATGTCAGAATCTGACTCTGAAAAGTTGGATAATTGGTTATCTGGTGGCTATGTTAGAGTTTGCCTTCATTTAAGTTGAGAATACTTGATAGCACAGAAGCTTTTATTGCTTGCTGGTAGATTATCTGTGTGTAAAATTTAAGTGAAAGTATAAAGATTTTCTAATAGAAAATGTATATGAAATGAAAATTTAGGAGTCTTGGAACAGCCATATTTTTTATATTTCTACCTCATTGAATTTAATGGTGGCTTTTCATTAAGTTCATTACATTTCAGATTAATTTGACCATAAAGATTTATTCCATGACTGTCAAATTTCACTTCATTAGATTTTGAAACTTCAGCAGCTTTCCTATATGTGATATAGAATATATTATTTATTGTGCATCTTAAGAGAATTCCATGTTCTGCAGGAACTTGGTGTCAACTGTATAGAGCTAATGCCCTGTCACGAGTTCAATGAGCTGGAGTACTATAGTTATAACTCTGTATTGGGCGACTACAAGTAAATCCTATCTTCACTTTGCAAAGAGTGACTTTCATGCTTTGAACTTATTGGTCTAGGAACATTATAGAAGTTTAATTTGTAAAACCACACCGGTTATCACACATTTAATATTTGAAATGGAAATGATTAAGAATTTGAATTTCAGGTTCATAACTCTCACTTAGATAAATTACTTGCATTTCAGTTCTAAACATGGTATTCGGATTAGCTTATGTCATGCTTGAGAGATCTTTTAAATTCACAAAATCTTGGAAGAAGATTGTTACATTTTACCTGTCTAGCTTTGCATGTTTAACCTTTTCTGTCAGCAAAGTTACTTTGTCCTTGTCCAAAGAAGTCAGAATAGTCTTAGGTTCAGAAAATAACCTCCTGCTCAGCTACCTAGAAATATTCCAACTGAATTAGAATGGGGAGGACCATAGATTATATCCCTCTTTGATGATTCAAGTGATGCATGCAGAAGCCTGCTGTTGTGTGGACTATGTTTATTGCTTTGTGACAAAACCAGTCCAGGTAATCATAAGTTGAATGAATGTTCATTTAATACATAAGTGAGGCTGAATCAGTAGACAACAGTGATAGGTGGAGGTTATTTTTTCCTACTTCTTTGGGTACTACAACTTACCCGGTATATTTCCACAAGTGGGGTCTGGGGAGGGTGGGGTGTACGCAGAACTTACCCCTAATGTAACTAACTGATGTTGTTCCCTATTTTGATCATGGGATGGGGTTCTTTTATTTTTTTTTCTTTTGAAATTAAAGTAATTGATGCTGCTCCAAAACCCAATTATTGACATAGTTTTATAGCTAGATTTTGTTAATGTGACAAGTCTATCTCATAAAAGACTGATTAAGAATCTCTTCATGTTTACCATCCAAATACTGCTAGATGGCTCAGAAAGGTAAAAAGTCAAATGGGACAAATTGAAGAGAGATTCTATGAGAAGAGTAGAGAGCATACTTTCGAAAGTCCTATAAGAATAATGTGCAAAGATCGCCAGAATGATCTTGGATGCAGGGATTGTAGACAGTTGATCTGGATGTCTCTTTTCATTGAGCCCATATCTGAGATATGAACCTGATATTTCTGCATAGGATTTAGTGCTAAGCTCTTATGGTGATAAATTTCAGACACACAATTTAAAATATTTTAGGCTTAATTAGCAATACTACTGAACACAGCATAATTGACATCGAAGCGTTTTCATTGTGTCAAGGCTGATGACTTGATAGTAGGTGCAAAATGCTAATTATATCTCTTTGGTTAGTGGTATATATCCTTGCCAGTATTTGCTTGAAGATAGTAACAACTGCATGAAAAATAGGCAAAACTCAAAAATATTGGTTTCATTATCAATTTTAATCTTATGGGATATTTATCTTTCTAGGTTTAACTTTTGGGGCTATTCTACTGTCAATTTCTTTTCTCCAATGGGAAGATACTCATCTGCTGGTCTAAGTAATTGTGGCCTCGGTGCAATAAATGAATTTAAGTGTCTTGTCAAGGAAGCACATAAACGTGGAATCGAGGTGACTCTTACGGGTGAAAACTGCGAGTTTGTTCTCCAAATTTTGGTGTATTCTCTTCTGATTGTTCATTGGCAGGTTATCATGGATGTTGTTTTCAATCACACTGCTGAAGGAAATGAAAATGGTCCCATACTATCATTTAGAGGCATTGACAACAGTGTGTTTTATACGCTAGCTCCTAAGGTATGTTTGTCTTTAACCCATGCACATTTTAGTTTTTGACTCTAAATAAAGTCCAGAGTCTAAGTTGAAGTTCCATATATGGATTCATTTGCTTTCTCCTCAGAATTTAATCATTTTGTAGTTGCTCCACTATTACAAATTGATTCTTCGGATCATGAAAATATCCTTTTTTTTATTCGAAAATAATTAAACCCTTCAATTGCTTTACGTGAAAACAAAAAAATAATAATCAAAACCCTGCGGTGTGGGATTCTCCACCTTGAGCTTATTATGTTGTCTATAACTCCATATCACACACTTCATCAAAATCATAACAGATGAACTGGTCATATCCTTCTAAAAAAAAAAGTTGTAAGGCTTCATTTTTTATGACTGTAAGCACTTTGGTGACGGTAAATGTGGTGCAAATGAGCAGAAACACACTCATCAGCAATGAGCCATGCCTTTCAATCATGTTTCCCTGGTGAAGCACTAAAATGGAGAGATTTGGTTAGTGTCATAAACTGCTGCCCAATGAATAAATTTAAACATAATGTATTATGGCTTCTCACAGAAGTCATACCAAAATACTCATGGGTGCTTGAAATTTGCTGATACTGGCTTCTTTTTGGTTGGTGCTTTTCTATAAAGAATAATAACTCACAAGTTACGGAATTCGTGTATATTTTCTTGCTATACTTATTCCGAGGTCGTTATTTTACATTGTAGAGAATATGTATCTACAAAAGGTTCTTGAATGTCGACCAAGTTGTATTTTCCCCCCTTTTTTGGATAATGGTATGTGAACAAAGTTGTACTTGGAAAAAGCAATGTATTTTAAACATTAGTAAACATGTTCTTACTTGTAGTTCAATTCGTTAAAAAGGAAAGTCCTATTTGCATGAAGGAATGTAGAATTATTGTTTTAAAACATGGATTAACTGTATGATTCCTAGTTAAAGATATATTTCATGGCTTTACAGGGTGAATTTTACAACTACTCAGGATGTGGAAATACCTTCAACTGTAATAATCCCATTGTACGTCAATTTATAGTGGATTGCTTGAGGTGAGTTAGATTCAAAATGTCATGTGGTGAATGTCAGTGTATTTCCTAGTTGTTGTTGGTCCATGACAACCATATCCTGCTTAGCCATACGTCAGAAAGATCTCATGGTAAAATAATCATGCAGCAGTTCTCTTAAGACCAGTAAATAAACAAAAAAAAAATGTCCCATAGCCAAGGTCTTAAACTTTTAGATGAGATGTGGCAGCACACAGAGATCCTCCTCTCAACTGGAACTGCCACCGATAGTCATATATTTCTTCAGGCTTGTTTTGAGGAAGCCAATCAGTCCTGCACATAAAGGGTTTGTATTAAAAATTACTCTAAATAAATTGAATGATCTAACACCCAAGGGTGTGTCTGGTGATCAATAAATTGGATTGAGAACCATGAGGTCTCAAGATCAAATCCCAGCGTATGAAAGAACACTAAGTGATTTCTTCCCTCTGTCCGAATCTTGGTGATAGAGTTACCCGGTACCTGTGCTGGTGGGAGGTAGCAGATGCCCCGTGGAATTAGTCAAGGTGCACGCAAGCTGACTCGACATACCACGGTTTATCCAAGAAGAAAATTAAAATGACCATCTTTATCAAGTTAAGTTCCTAGGTTACATGACTATAAAATTCTGTTTATACCATAGCAAGGAGTAGTATGAAGCATTTTACTAAAGATCATGTATACTGACCTTCCCTTCGTGTACCCTCTGGCTCACTAGGTTTTACATCCTCTCAGGAAACTACTCATCTTTTACTATTTTAGTTTAACTTTTTTTTCTTTAGCAAATATTGTTTTTTAATGAAAATGGAACACAAACACATTTTACCCACTGCTGTTATAATGTCTACGACTTATTTGCTTGACCAGACAATGGTAATTCACATCTCGATTAAATAATATTCTTTTGCAATTGATTGGATTTAACCAGTATTTTGTTGCAATTTGTATCAGTTAACTGAAATTTGAAGGATAGAGCATTTCATGTCTATGAAGGAAATGAAGCTACAAAATAAAATAATTAAGTTGGTTTCAGTGCCTATGTTTTCTGCTTTTTGTTTAAAGAAAACGTCGACTTTTGAAGCATTTATAGCTGAGGTTTCCTTAAGCTTTTCACAAGTTGACTAAAGAATATTGTTCTTAGTTCTTCAGTGTGCATTAATGGTTTTATCTTGCGTCTGCATCTAATCTTCAGTCTAATATTGTAGTCTAAGTGGGATTTTTTAGATGAACTTCTCTGCTATTTTGAAGTCTCAAATTTCTGTGGTTTTAATGCATGGAGTTACCTGTAAAGTCTATAACCTGCATATGAGTAACAAATTTGGCGCTCTAACCATGAAATATCCTATATTGATAATAATAGAAAAGGTCTACTTTAATCTCTTGACAGATATTGGGTTACCGAAATGCACGTAGATGGCTTCCGCTTTGATCTTGCTTCTATCCTTACAAGAAGTAGCAGGTACTTATGCGTAGCCTCATAATTCTTTCTGAATGTTGTTGAAAACCAAGCCTTTTCTCTTTGGCTTTTCAGCTCGTTTTTCTCTTTGGCTTTTCAGCTCGTGGAATGCTGTAAATGTCTATGGAAATTCAATTGACGGTGACGTGATCACCACAGGCACTCCTCTCACAAGCCCACCTTTGATTGATATGATTAGCAATGATCCAATACTTCGTGGAGTAAAGGTTTTTAAGTTTATTTCTGTGTTCCTCTGAGGAAGTAACTTTTATTCCCCAAAACCCTTAGGAGAAGGACTTGTATCTTTTACTTTTGCAACTGTGGTGGCCCCTGAGTTTTGCTACGTTCCTTCTCTTTGGGTGATAAGATGCCTAATCTTTCCTCTTTATAACAGCTAATAGCTGAAGCATGGGATTGTGGAGGCCTTTACCAAGTTGGCATGTTTCCGCACTGGGGTATCTGGTCGGAGTGGAACGGAAAGGTCAGTTTGGAGACATTTTTGGTGACTATCTTCATTTCAGGTTGCTCACGTTTAGGGATATGAGAACACAGACATCTGGAAAGATAAACTAATTTATTAGAGGTCATCTCATTTGTTTACTAAAGGTTTCATGCATACTAAGTAGAGTTCAGCTGTTTCTTCATGGATTCCTGTCTCATAAGCCGGAACTTCATAATGGTACCATCTAATTTCGTGGTGTCTCGTATGCAAAGAGAGGTGCATGGATAATAACTCTTGAGAGCTAAGTTGCTTTGACTCTCCAAAAATGTTGCCACACATTTCGGATCCTTAAAAACACCTATTTTTGAAGGATTTGACACGCACCCGTCGGCATTTTTCAAGAGTCCGAGCAACATTGCTTGAGGGTAAGCTTCTTGCTCTTGCTCTGTGATTCTGAGCTTCCTGATGCGAAGAGGAAAAGTATTTTATACTCTAGGTAGGTTAGAGTGGATTGGACTTGAATAGAGCGAAATGGATATAGAGGATAGCCCCAACTATTTCGGAAATAATTTGACATGCTCTAAAAGAATGAGCAACAATTGAAATTACTTTGTTTCTTTGCACGCAAGTTGAAGACATCTGATATTTTGGGGTGTATTACTTGAGTCAGATACATTTTTCTATTAACTCATTTTATTTTCCCTGTTTTTTAATTAAGGTAAGCAACATTTTTCTATTAACTCATGTAATTTTCATTATCTTTTAAATATAATGTAAGTAACTTTTATTAAAGCAAGTAGCAAGGTGGTACTGCAAAATAAGAAGTTACTAAATTCCAAAGATCACCATAAAGGAGCTGTTCTCCAAGGCTAATTTCCACTCTTATTATATAGAAATTACAGTCTCATCTATTTGTTATTGAATGTCAGAATTGACGTGATTTTAAGAGTCAATACCTATTATATTCTGTATTCAGTTTTGCAAATCGCTTGGGCATGGCTAGGAATAAAGAACCAATTTAGTTCAAACCCCACGTCTCATGTTAGAGTTTGGCTGCAAAATCTTGGTGACAGCTAGGACGAAAGAAACAATTTATAACCCCATGTTGTAGTTTTGCTGGAAAATCGTAGGAAGTCATGTGATTGCTTTCTGGTGAATTCCTTGCGACCTCAATATTATTTTTGTCTATAAGATGTAGCAGATGAAATAATTCCAACAGTGTGCTGCAACAATTGTCAGACCTTGTGGGGTGGGGGGTGGTCTATGACCCATTACCCAAGGTTGATATTTAAATGGACATTGCTTGCAGATTTCCCTAGGCAAGGCAGTAGATGTTATGATTTTTCTCTCTTCATCTTGTCTATGTAACTTTAGGAGATCACAGCTGTTGTAATTCCCGCCTTCTGCACATCTTATCATTCCATCTGTTGCAACTATTACAATTGTCATCCACTTTTTCTTACTAACTCCTGTATACCCTTATTTGTACAACAACAACAACAAACCCACTGCAGTCTCACAAGTGGGGTCCATGGAGGGTGGGGTGAACACAAACCTAATTACCTTTGTAAGGTAGAAAGGTTATTTCCGATAGACCCTTGGGAAAGAGGACAACATCCCTTGTAATTCTCACCCTTATCTTGTTTTGTATGTCATCAAAAGTTAATTAAGTGTCCTCACAAAATTTCGCACTAGTCAAAAGTTATAACTGTACTCTACTTTTTGGCATGCTTGTTTGAAGTGTTATATAATTTCACCTCTATTGAAAATAATATTTTGCCCGGTTAAACTAACTGATTGAAATCGAACTCTGAAAGTTCTTATGAAGATCAGATGCATGTATTATATTGCCAAGGTAGCTATGGCACTGAATCCTGTTATTTCTACATATCTTAAAGTTGTACAAGGATGTATGAAGCCTAGACGTTCATGTGAATTAGTTGGCGTAGTATATGTAAAACAGTTCTAACCTTTTCTTGACCAGGTTAGAATCCTTACAGAATTCATCAATGCCTTGAAATTTCTGCATATAGTGGTTTCTGAGGCAAATCTGCCAAATAATTGATATTCCTCTTGCAATACCTAACACAAAATCACAAGAGTTTTTTTTCCAGTCTTCCTAGCTAGTATGATTGCATAAGACCTCAAGGTGAAGGCTGATAAAATCTTATACTTTAGTTGTTGAATGAAAAGTTAAGCTATTAAAGGCCAAGTTAGATACTAGCCAAGAAGGAATAGATTCAGGTGTGATTTTTATCGTAGGTCTCTGAACATAGGTATCAATGCAAGTGGAAACACATTAATTACAAACTGGAACCATCATTTGATGCAGATTTTTTAACGATTAAGCTTGCATATTTTACTTTATTTTTCTGACTATTAGAGTCTCATACAGCTTTTTGCTGGAGAACTCATAGTCGCAAAAGTGGTTAGGGTGGTGATATGGCTGGCCTATAAGCAACTACTTAGTTAACTTATAAAACTTGACTAAAAAGAATAACAGTTTATACTCAACTTCTAAGACCATTCCATGTTGGGTGTTATTTTGAGCTTATCAGCTCTGGAGCTGCAGACTTGTTAAAAGTAATATCGGGCATTCAACTGTGAAGCTCTTTAGGTTCGCATCCCCTGTTCTAGCTACATGTCTAATCTACACCATCTGTAAGTTCAGAGAAGCATATCAACTCTGAACTGCACTTTCCACTACAGTGTTTATTCTGTACTTCAATACTCTATTCGAAAGTTACCAAGTGTCTGGAATTTGACATGTAATTAATTCAAATTTGTCCCTTGAAATCAGTGAACACCAAAATGCTATTCTCTGTCAGAACATGACTATCTTCACTAGCCAAACCTCTTCCGAAAATTTCAGGGAGCATTGAGATTTATCCTAACTGAGTTGGATTTGTTATTTTATTTGTGGGAAGATCTAGCTCAAGTATAGATTTGATATAAGTGGGGGTTTCTCTGTAGATCCTTGTTAGTCAGCGGAAAATGCATTTAACCGCAAATACGATAGCAGCCTAGGTGTTACTATTCAGTTAACAACATTGTTTTCTGATTGCTGTCATTTAGGATATTGTTCTCTGTGTATGAATTGGTTGCGGCCTTTCTCTGATGCTTCATCTCTCCTGGACTTTTCCTAATTAACTTTTTCCTTTAAATATATAAAAAGAAAAGGAAATGCTAACCCGCTCTCTTGTGTTTTTTTTGTTTTAGTACCGTGACATGGTACGGCAGTTCATCAAAGGCACTGATGGGTTTTCTGGGGCTTTTGCTGAATGCCTTTGTGGAAGCCCAAATCTATACCAGGTATACTACTTTAGAGTAATTTTACCTTGTAGCTGTGGAGCTAGTGATTTCTAAATTCAGTTGGGGATGATTCAGTTCCTTAATATTGAGCCCTTTGTGTTTATTGGTGTTCAATTAGAAAGGAGGAAGAAAACCATGGAACAGTATAAATTTCGTGTGTGCCCACGATGGTTTTACTTTGGCTGATTTAGTGACATATAACAATAAACACAATTTGGCAAATGGAGAGGACAACAAAGACGGGGAGAATCACAATAATAGTTGGAATTGTGGCGAGGTAAATCACTGTGCACAAATCTATATCTTCTGGATCTTTTCACTTATTTAAGCTGTCTTGAAGCTTGATTTCACACTGTGACGAGCAGATTGCTCTAGTAGTCCAAATGTTATATTTTCCTTTCCGTTGCTCTGAGATTGAGACGATTTATGTGCAACATGGTAGCATCCACATCCATGTGTTAGTGCATTTAGAGGTATCTGTGTTTTCCTTCTGCTCATTCTGTGTAATAATTATTTAGATGTTGTAATTGTTTTGCCAATATTTTTTCTCGTGGCAGTTCATGTCATCTCTGTGTTTCTTACATTAATATCTGATCTCTGCATGTACTATCTTGTGTGTTGTAATAAATAGCACCAGTTTCTTTTTCTTGTGTAACACTGACATCTTGTTTAAATTTGTAAAAGTAGTTTTACTTAATCTTCTTTTAGCATAATATACTATATACTGAGTGGTGTTTTGTGAATGCAGCAAAAATAGTAATCTGGGTACTTTATTCGATGAGAAGGATCTGAGTATTATTTTATAGATTTTTAGTTGCTGTTTCCTTGTTAAAATTTCTATTAGTTACTTCAACCAATGGAGTAGTTCTGCAGATTAGATTAATTATAGTTTAGATGCCACTCAACTTCCCTGCTGAGACTAAGGTTTACTTGAAGTGATATTGAAGGGGAAATATGTTTGAAGTTTTCTGCTCTTACTGCATGTATTAGGTGTAGCTCTAATATTTAATCTTGACTTAATTTATCACATACCATATATACATGAAGAGGATTCTATGACGCTTGCTCAGGTGATTTGATATAATTCTGGTATGAGATGTTCCGGCATGAATATCTTCTTGAGAGTGTGATACAATGTTGAGGGCGGTGAATTCAATGTTTTGGGTGCATCCAAAAGGTTTTAAATGTGGATATCAAGAATTGTGCAGTACCTTACCATGATACTCTGTCCTTTTGTTTTCAGTTATAACAAATTACTTCTTCTCTGTAGGAAGGAGAATTTGCAAGTATCTTTGTGAAGAAATTGAGGAAAAGACAAATGCGGAACTTCTTCCTCTGCCTTATGGTTTCCCAAGTTAGTTCAATTCTCCCCTTTTGATGCAATTCAATAGAAAGTAACAAATAAAACCCTCTCTATGTGTTGATAACAGTAGGATATCTGATGGTCTTTTGCCCGTTTCTCATTAATTTGTATGGAATCTGATAATTCAACCAAAAATCTTAAGATAAGGAGTGGAACAAGACAATTCATTGCCCTTTTGTTGCCGTTCTATACTTGATGTTTGACATTATATAACTCAACACCGGGTTTGCGAGTGTAAGGTGGGTTTAGTAAAGTTCGGTTCTAATACCATAAAAAAGGATCTGAGAATCTAACAAAAAAGTGTAGTAGTCCTAGACCTTTATGTACCCATCTGGTGGGCTTTCTACATGGCTATACCCAACTGTGGTACAATATAACTCAACAATTAACTTAAATTCTACGATTTGTGAGCCTACCTTTTTTGGTTATAATTTCATGCATTTCTTCTTTTTGTAATGGCTGTTCCTACTCGATATTGTTTTCTTCTTATAATTAATAATATTTTCCATTGGTGGATCTTCAGGGTGTTCCCATGATATATATGGGCGATGAATATGGTCACACTAAGGGAGGAAACAACAACACTTATTGCCATGATAATTATGTACTTGTTAACTTCCATTTATACTACTACTTTTCCCAGATGTAGGTCCATTCTTGAGTTCACTGATTGCTACCCCTCTCTGTAGATTAATTACTTCCGTTGGGATAAGAAGGATGAATCTTCATCTGATTTTTTGAGATTTTGCAGCCTCATGACCAAATTCCGCCAGTAAGAATCCATATTGTTTTTTTCCACTGTCGATAGTTCTTTCTCAGCTTCTGAATGTTGTTTGCATGCTTGCAGTGAATGTGAATCACTGGGATTGGATGGTTTCCCTACAGCAGAAAGGCTGCAATGGCATGGTCACACTCCTAGAACTCCAGATTGGTCTGAAACAAGTCGATTCGTTGCATTTACACTGGTATTTCAAGTCTTTTCATTAGGATAGTAGTATCACGTAACTGTCATTTCCTTATCCAGCTTCTGTAAGGAACCTTACTGTCAAAGATATATTCCTCTAATCCTAAGTTTCGACTCACTTCTCGAGAGTGAACATCACTAATTTTCAATATTTGACATTTTATGTAATTGTTTTTACTGTGTCTCGTGATTTGATTTGTGTGCTTGAATCAAAATGCAGGTCGACAAAGTGAAGGGAGAACTATATATTGCCTTCAACGCCAGCCATTTGCCTGTAACAATTACACTCCCAGAAAGGCCTGGTTATCTATGGCATCCGTTGGTGGACACAGGCAAACCAGCACCATTTGACTTCTTGACAGACGACGTTCCTGAGAGAGACACAGCAGCCAAACAATATTCTCATTTTCTTGACGGGAACCAGTATCCGATGCTCAGTTATTCATCGATTATTCTTTTACTATCATCTGCTGATGATGCATAGTTTTATTCAACAAGTTAGGTGGAGGTAAAGCATCTTCAGATTTTGTTATATGCAGTGAGGTTTTACTTTGTAAATAAAAGTAAGAAGCAGGAGAGAACAGAACTGCAAATAGGATAAAATTTGTGAGGAAGAAGCTGATGATTTATAAGATACAACTTGTATTATAATTGCATTTATATAAAATAAAATACTGGTGAACTTGTCTGAGTGAAATAAAATGTATAGTTGATTTCATAGAGGAATGCTTGGTAAGTAATTTGTTGATTTTCAACAAAGTAATAAGTTACTATTTTGAATCCGAAGAAATTATAAACTTATGACAAGAAGAAATTTGATCGGAAAACGTGCATTGTACGTTTATTTCATACAAATTTGTATAGGTCTAATTTAAGGTTGATAATTATCAATTACATTAATTTTTTGTATATGTTGTTTTGTGCAAATATAACAATGACAATTAACTTTCTTCATTTAATTCTTGTTATTTGTCTGTAAAATAAAAAAAATGTTGAGAAAAATATAAAATTAATTAAGATAATATAGCGTATAGTATGTGATATAGTAATAAACTCTTGCTCTAAATTCAATCATATATAAGAAAATTAATAAAGACAACGAATAAATATATATTTACCATGTTAATGAGGGAAAATGACCAATAAATTGATTTTACATAAATGTATAAGAATTATAAGATGATGATACATAAAAGTGAACTGGATTAATATTTTCTGTTCAATTTATATAAGAGATCATTACCAAAAATCTATTAAAAGACGAAAATAATTGTAACCCAAAAAATTTATCATAAATAACAAAATTAGTAAATAAAGTGCAAATTTTATACATACAAAAGAAGGATCTTTTGAGCAAGTTAACTAAGGAACATTAGTAGAAAACAATACAAATAATGATACAACTCACCTTGAAAGAAGTTTCATCACATAGATAAAAAAATAATTAGAAATATTTAAACATAAATTATTTAATTATTGTTTTCAGCCTGTTCCTCATACTGAAATAATAGTATATCAAAATTGAAAGGACCATAATGTGTCTTGCCTCCAACATTTTCACGATGAAGCAATATAATTCTTAAACTCAACTAATATTGTATGATAACAAAACCCAAAAGTAGAAAATGCATGACAAATACATGACGATGAAAAACTTGTAAAAGTTGCATATGTTGTGAATACAAAACTAATAAAATAATATTTACTTTGAGTTTTATAGATCATTTGACTATGTGATTAAATTGTATAAAATTTTTCCCTCTAAATTTATAGAATCCTATAAAGTATATGAAAATACATGATATTAATTTTATGGAAGATGAGTAAAATTAATCATTTTTATTGAACTAATTATAGGTAATAATTAATAAATTAAAATTTTCAATAAAATGTAGGAATATAGAACAACTTTCTACTATCAGATTCAATGTATATCATTTAGCAAAATAATAATCCAATTTTTGCCTAAAGTTCTTCTCACTTATAGTATAGTATGAGTATTGAGTATGATGATTCATATAAAAATAAGAAAAAATATAATAATAGACTTAACATACGAAATATGTGTTGTCATTCTCACAATCTTGTTATTAATAAAATAGAAGAATTTTTTTTTGAAATCAATGTACAATCCTTTGAGATCTTCACTTGCACAAGTCGGTCACGATTCACTAGTCTTTGTTTTATCCTTCAAGTTAAACTAAAACACCAAAAACTTGCAACTTAGAAGGCTAATATGATCATCTCTACAAACTATTGTTCAATCGCCATAAAAGAACTTCTCAGGAAGGAGACTTCAGACGATGCTTGTTCAAGTTGTGCTTCAGAGGGCGAGCAGTTTAGTCAGTGGTGGCACACACTTATAGAGAGTAGTGTCACGTTCCGCCAATTCTCAGTAAAATTTTGCATCCGGATAGGGGCGAAAAAGTCTGGAGTTTTGGACAAGTTTATAGAAAACTCTAGAAGCTCCTAGATCTTTCAAGAAGGCTTTGGAGAGTTCTAGAAGGAAGACTAGATATTTTCTAGGAAAACTTTGGAAAATCCTAGAAAGTGTAGAATTCTCTAAAAGGGTACCAAAATGTAAATAACTTACGAACTTGTAAGTAATTATAAATTACACTTTAGCCCCTAGGAAGTAGTATAAATAGAGGAACTCTCATTTGTAAATCATCCAACAAGTTGTAAGCAATCTTCCAAGTAATATGAAAGTCTTCTTCCAAAATTCTCTAAGTCTTTCCTTTCATTCTTTTAGCGATCTTAGCATAAACGGCTTACTTGAACTTACAAGATTGTGAAAGATTCGTGAGTAAATTGTCAAGTGCCGCACGGAGTTTTAGTAAAATTCTAAGTGCGTGACAATAGACTATCATTGTCTGGCTGACCAGTTAAGCTAATAAGCAGTGAAGTTGGCTCCACCAAACCCAAAGTATATAGCCCCTCATGGGCCAGGTAGTCAAGAACTCGTGGGCATCCTTCTTGAGACTATCTCCTTTGAGGTTTTCTGGAGCTATTGGGGAGGATGTCACGAGTTTTTGACTATCTTATCATGAATAATATATGTACTTTAGATTCGATGGAGTCGAAACGAGCCGACTTCACTGCTTATAAGCTTGACGGGCCAGGAGTGACAATCACCATATGTTCCTAAGGATTTCCAAATCATCCCTAGATTTTCTTTTTTCATCGGCTGGGTATCCACTATAGCTGGGAAGTCCAGCCCATTTTTTTTAATTCAAAAGATAAACTTGCCAAATTAGTTAGGACTTAGGATTACATTTACTCTTCATTTTAGTTTGTTTAAAAAAGAATATTTTTTTTTGTAATATTTTAATTTCAATTTTTTTATATGACGTGTTTAAGACTGTAAGATTAAATGACATTGTAATTTCAATTTTTTACATAGCATATATAAGGACTAAAATAGAAATATTGCAACATCACAAGATTGAATAGTCTTTTTTATTTTTTTAAACTTCATGCGCTAAATCAAACTAGATCATTCTTTTTTTAAAAAATATAAATATCATCTCTTGTGACGGCCTTAGACTTCTACTTTGTATATTACGGGACACTTGACAACTCGCTCGTGAATCTTTTTCGATCTTGCAAGTTCAAAGTAAGTCTTTTAATACTAAATCGTCTAGGATTTGCATGAGAAAGCTTTTGTATTTCTCAAAGACAAGAAAGATTTGTGTTTCTTACTTCATGGTCTTTTAATATGTTGTGTCATTTTGACACTTTTTGTTGAGTGAGTCGGGTAATACACTCAATAATAACACGGAAAGACTTAATTTAGCCATTTTTATTTTATTCTCTTCTTCTCCTCCATTTTTTAAGCCACCACCCACAGTATTTTTTTCAAAAGCTTAAACTCCTTCAATGGAGGTCAAATTTTTTATTCAGATTCATTTTTAAGTCATTTTTCTTCTTCTTCTTCTTCTTCTTTATCATCATTGTATTATTTTTCTAAATCTACCATCACCTCCCTCCACTTTTTTCCGAAAAAATGAATTCCCATCTATATTTCATATTTATTTTCTCTCTCTTTCTTCCTCTCCCTCTTTCTTCCAAAAGAGTAACATTAAAAAGAAAAAGAAAGAAGAAGAATAAATATGAAACATAGTAATAAAAAAGAATAATTTTTTCAAGAAAAGCACAAATGAGATTTTGAGTGTAATAAAAAAGAGATTCTTTTAGATTAATATTTTATTTTATTTACTAAATAGATTTTAAAATAATTTTTAACTTAAAATAAAATATGTAGTCATTTAATTGTTGTTTGTCACATCATCAATGAATGTACTACACTCTCCTTCATTTTTTTTTGTTTATTATTATAAAAGTGTCAAAATAATATAAGAGACTGTAGATGAGGTGTCTAAAATGAACATTCCTTAGTTGAGGGATTTAAGTGAAACTTATTACTAATTTTAGGAGGTCCACCGATGTATCTGACCCTAATTCTATTACTCACTGTAAGCTAAAATGTAAATAATAATAGTTAAAAAAATCTCTAAATATTTACAAATAAATCCTTTCTCAAGAATACTCTACACAAATAAACTATTCCAAGGACCTTCAGTGAAAATCCATTGAATTCTAAGCTCTTATATGAGAATTATCCATATATTTTTAGAACCTTCCACTACGAACTTACCTTATTGCCCTTGTTATTTCTTTTCTCATCTTTGTTCCTACCGTTAAAATTTTTGTCTCATTTGTCCACATCTTCACTTTTTTTTTTTAAATGAAAAATAAGTTATTTTTCCATGTTATATATATATATAGATAGATAGATAGATAGATAGATAGAGAGAAATATATATAAAGAGAGATTCCTCCACCCAACATTTTCTTGGAGCTATTTCGCGTGTCTCGATCATTAGACCACTAAAATAATTGTTTAGGGATTCCAAACAAAATTATATTTATTTACTTGTAACATTTTTTTATGTGGATACCTATTAATTTGCTGACTTATTTATCAAGAAACCACCTTACTATTTTTATATATTTTTATTTTTATTCTCTCATTTATTGAAAGTCTACCAAATGATTAAATTTTTTGAATTTTTTAAATCTATTGTTGTGTATGTATGAAAAAAATAAATTTATTTTTTCGGTATATTTTTAAAATTTCAAGTACTACAACAAATTAATATTATATTTATATCATTATATCAACGCGACTATTTTCATATCATTATATGAGATTTTAAATATTTTGAGCAACATTTTTTTTTCCAGAACTTTATATTATATTGTATTTTTTTATTTTAAATTTTCATTGTCTATATTTTTGATTCATAAGGTTTATATATATCCTATCTTTTCGAAACACCACTTATAAAATTATATTGAGTATGTTATAATTATTCGATTTATATATGCTTACTTAAAAATCCATGAGGCACAATGAAGTTTATATACATCAACGCTAATTGAAACCTCTTTTTTTTTTTTTTTTACTATGATATAAATTGGATATGCTACTGGTGATAATGATTTTTTTAATAGATTGTCTTGACACTGCAGGCTTGACTTTTGTTGATTTGAATCATTAAAAAGTTTAGTTACATGAATTTGTTAAGGCTTTTATCGTAATTGAGTATACAAATAATGTTAAATAGGATATATTAATAATATTTTTATTAGTTTAGTTTGTATGAATTATACATGTATGCACTACTTAATTTGGTACATTAAAAATAACATTGTATTACATAGAAATATTTATTTATAAAGATATTTTCCACCAGTATGGCGTAAAAGGTGTAAAATGAGTTTTGAGGAGTAATTAAGTATTTAATTATGCTAATGCATGAATTAAATTCTCTTGCATTAATAATATCTAGAAATTCATGATATTACTTAGGAGTCATTTGTTAGAGTGTATTAGAAAAAATAATGCATGCATTAATTTTTTTGTATTATTAGTACCTTATTTGACAGTCTTTTCCAAGCTATATATAACTAATGTATGAGTTATCACTTCATTGTATGTTATTAATGTATGTATTACTAATACCATGAGTTTCTAGTTATTTATAAGGCTTAAGTCATCGAAAACCCCTTAAAGTTATCCGTATAATTTGTTGGATTTTAGCAAGTGTGAATGGAAAAAGAAAAGAGAGAATATGAAAAGTGAGGGAACTACTTTGGAGGGAAAATGAAAAGTCATTTGCAAAGTGCAAATGAAAAGTCATTTCTCCCATATCGGCAAAAGAAAGGGAAATTGTTCCATTACTTCTTAAAGAGCTAAGAAGAAGATGCCCCCTCGCGCCGTCGTCGGCTTCGGCTTCGACTTCTGATTTGGCAAATGATGTGATTGATTGATAAAATTTAATCAATTTTTGTTAAATCAAATAAATCCTGTTAAAATTATCTCTTATAAATTTGTGGGTAACGGTAACATTTCGAAAAGTTGTTACTCTTTCCGAAAAGTCGTTATTTTCCTAACATACACAATTTTCCGAAAAGTTGTTATTTTTTCCAAAAGACACAACTTTCTGGATAAAATGGGTCTGAACAGAATTTCACTGAACAGACACGTTCCTTGCTGAAAATGGCTATAAAAGGAAGTCAATTTTCGATTTTATAAAACACTAAAAAATTTTCCTTCTCTGCATTTATTTTTCTCTCAAATAAAATGAAAGTGTCGATCGACCGAGTCTGTGTCACTTGTTGCTGTTCTTAAGTTCGTTGAAGTTAAAGAAGTTTGAGGTACCGCTATTTCTTTAACAGGTTTAATCCATTTTATTTTGGGAGAAATTAATCTATAACCTTGGGTACAGTGAGGGGATTAAATTTCTTAAGAACACACAGTAGTTTCTGTGGACTCGGATGCATTCTTGTATTTTATGTATTTTCTGCTTCATCTTATTTCTGGTTCTGTTCATTGGTTAACCTTATAAATACATGTTACTATAAGAATAACAATAACATAATTCATTTAGACACCTTAACTATGACTTATACCTATTGAACACCTAAATTGTTCAGAAAATGTACCTTTTAAGCACAAAATGTTGATATGGCAAAACATGTGTTTTGCACTTTCCTGAAGAACGTGAAAAAGTTCAAAGTAGACTTTTTAAAATTATTTTTGGCACTATAATTAGCTTAAAAACATTTTTTCTTCTTTTATTTACACTTTTTTCAAAAAAAGAAGAGCACCCCACCCCCTACTACTCATCTTCTTCAAAATTTAGTTTGCAAAACTTTCTCAATTTTAGCTCCAACATTGTTTATCTCTCTTTTTTTATCAATAAAAAATATTTCTTCCAAATCTGAAGATAAATGAAAATCAACTATGAAGAAAAATCATACGCAGATTTGAAAGAAAAATTTTCTTTTGAATGATTTGTTGCTAATCTCATAAAATTAATGGAACAAACATGAAGAAGAGAAGAAAGAAGATAATTGATTTCTAGTATAAAAAACGTTAGCCGATATTTTTTATCACAATTTTCGAACAAATAGTTAGGCGATATTTTTTATCACAATTTTCGAACAAAAAGTTTTACTCAATTCAAATATAAACCCATTAAATTCATCAAAAATGATATTCCAAAATTCGAAAGAATTGATTTTTGAGCTATCAATTTTTTTTGTCATCGATGTAGAAATGAATAACCGCCAACAAAATTTTCTTTCTTCTTCACTCTTAATATGAAAATGTATCTTTTTTTTTAAAAAAAATAATCTTCAAGTTATTTGATAAGAAATTAGGTTTTGTGATTTGAGAAAGAATATGTTTTGGGAGGAAGATGAAGATGAAAGAAGGTTGGGGTGGGGGAGGGGGTGGGTTTCTTAGAATAGGTTGATATTTTCATTATTTTTTAAAAACAAAAACTAGATATAAATGTGTTTGAAATAACTTTAATAAAATTTTATTTTTTAAATAATTTTTGGGGTCCAGTGCCACATGTCATTTTTTAATTAGTTGTTTTGCCACGTCGACGCAAGTGTATTACACACTCTTCATATTTTTTTTATGATTATAAAAAAATGCCTAATAGGAATAATTTTGAATAGGTAAAAATGATCAATAGGTACTAGTCTTAATTGACGTGTTTAAATAAATTATGCGGACAAACTTTAAGGGGTCGTCGATGACTTAAGCCTATTTGTAATGAAATTGTATAAATGCATGCATTAACTTGGTTAAAGACTCAATTTTTTGGCCTCTTTTTCACTATAATTGTGGAGGAAATCTTTGTAAATATTTTTTATGCAATACATGTTGTTTTAATGCACACCAAACCATGCATTAAAATAATATAGGTATGATTCGCAAGAGAGTTCTGCTCTTCTCATAGGGCTTTGAGTCTGAGCTCTGCTTCCCCGAGTGGAGTGTCTGTTGGAAGTTTTTTCCAGAACCTTATAAGGAGTTCCTTGAGCTCTTGTATAAATTCAATGCAAACATAACTAATACAAGCATTACTAATGCAAACATTATTCATTCACCCTACTTAATATTATTCTTGTACAATCTACCAAACGATCCTTTAGTAATACACACCTTTATACACAATAGCGTCTAACTAATGCAAGCTATACATAGCATAAAAATTGTACCAAGCAAGGTATTGTTAATACACAAAACTAATATATGTATTTTTTTACTGTATTATTTTACTGATACACTCTACCAAACGACCTTTTAAGTGTAGAAAATGAAAAGGACCGTGAATTATAATCAATTACTCCTTGTAAATTAAAATGTGAAATGTCTTAGTCATAGTAAATTTGTCCTCACTTTGCACGATTATAAAAATCTTATTAGACTTGTGATTAATCTTTTTATATCCAAAATTACAAGTACTTAGTAATTATATTTTAAGAAATTTATGTTTTCTTTTATTAAATAAAAAGCTAAACGGATAAGTTTATAGATCCAACCCATATGTATTTTGTAAAATTTAAAATTTATTAATAATTAAATCATCATCAACATGTTAGAGGATAATCACTTACGCCTCATTTGTTTGCATTTAATGGAGGTTTGAATCGTAATCATTCAGAATCAACCTATTAAGTTACATTTGATTTTTAGGTCTGAATTTGAATATTCAGATTCAGCCCATTAAGTTCATTTGTTTTATTTTTTTAAAAACTTCTTAATGGATCTGAAGAGGTCTGAATGAATCAGATCTGTAGGAGACTCTTAACAACTTCCAGACTCATTTAATAAATTATCAAATAATAAATCATCACTTTTCTGCTTTAAGCGTGCCTTTTTATCTCATAACTAAAAAATTTCTTTCTCTCTTTTCTCAATCAAACACCATTTTCTCCCTCTTTAACTGGTAAGTTCACATAAATCCTTTCAAATACTTTTTTATATTAATAGTTTTCTTATATTGATTGTGTCAAGAACACAGTTGGTGTATTGGTGTTTATCAAGGTTTTTTGGATGAAAAAATAGTACTCCAAATCATGATTATTAAAAATTTTAAAACTTTTTTTAATAAAAAATGATATGTTTTGTTGAAATGAAATTTTTATGATATTTTATTAATTTAATATTAATTTCACATGCACATTCAGATATTGAAAATAAACAACATTAATTATTTAGTGTTTAAATTTAGAGACCACATCTTAATATTCAGATGTGTATTCAGACCAAAACACGTGAATTTTAACACAAATCTTAATATTCAGATGTGTATTCACATGTAGGCTTTACTTACATACAACATATTTGTCACGTTAAATAAAATATACAAGTTACTTTAAAAATATTCTATCTTTATTTTAGAAAATACTAATTATCTATTAGGTCTTTTATTGAATCTCTTTCCACTTTCATGACAAAGTGATTGTGTTAGAATGAAATATGAGTTCACCAATTGGATCAGGTCCCCTAATAAAATAATAATATAAAAATTAAAAAATTCAAAGTAAATTAAACACAATAAGTATTTATCTACAATGACTAGGAGATCTAGCAACAGTTAGATAGAACAAAAGATACATTCACTTTGTGTTTATGCCTTCATGGAAATATCTTGAATGCTGAGAGACTGAATAAATGAAAAATGTATTATCTCCTGTATGAATGTAGATTCTACTTGTGTGTTGTGCAAATGTTTTGATGATTATAGGGATCACTTTATAAATATTGAAATTTTGTAGTACTCTATAGGACGTGTTTGATTCGAATTAGGACTTTAGAAGGTGTGTTCACTTTTAAATAGAATTCTTGGATGCTATTCAACGCCAAACCCTAGTTTATGCCTATATAAAAGATATTGAATTCTCTTAAAATATATCTCGAAAATTTCTTAAAGCGAACAAGATCTCAAATATTCCATAAATTAATGGAGTATTAATATACAGGGAAAATCTAAATCATCCTAGTTCAAGAAATACGCCACTAACGATCCTCGAATCATTGATAAAAATCTTATGAGAAGAGAATCAAGGGAGGAACATAAATGTAATGAATAAAGTCGTGTTTCTTCTTATTTTATTTGTGATTATAATTTATTTTCTATCACTTTAAAATTTATTGCAAACACACTTATTTGATGTTTGATTCTATGGTAGAATATATTACTAACTTTGATTGACCAACCTTCTATCATTCCACAGCCATGGATACACACTACAAAAAATTAAATATGATATATAGCTTTGAAATTATTAAATACAATTAGGGGTGTCAAAAATTAGCCCAAACATAGGTAATCCGCCCAATTCGCTCAGAATTTTAAGGGCTGGACTCAAGATAATTAGATTTTTTGAATTATTTTCTCAATTCTGATTGATTGCCTTTTTTGATCCCATGCTTTCCGTCGGTCAACAACTTTGAATTGGGTTCAATCTCAACTCGTTCAAGCGTAACCCATTTGAAGAGAATCCTCAATTGAGCCCAATTCAATTTTCAATTTCAACCAGTTTTAAAACTTTTTATTAAGATTTGTTCTTATATTTAAAGTATGAATTATTATCTATTTAACATCGTTTAGGGTTTACCCATTTGTGATTTTTTTTTAAAAAAAAAGACTCTTGAGCTAAAATTGTGATTATAAAAGTTAAATATCATTATGTTAAATTATTGAGATTAATCGGGTCAAATTGGGCGGGTCAAGACCCAACCCGTTTTTAGCTCATTTGAGCCCAACCCATTTGAGCCCAAAGTAAACTTGGGCGGGGTCAAGACCCAACCCGACTTTTATTCAACCCATTTTCGTATTCTCAATTTCAACCCAACCCGCTCATTTGATGCCCCTAGTTACGACATTAAATTCTTCACTAATTGTTTGTCTTTAGTGACAAAATTTAGTTTTCGTGCTCAAATATATGAGACATATTCTTTTAGTGACGAAACATAAAAATCCTCAAAAGTTTTGTCCATTAAAGTTTTTCACGAAAAAATTAATTCGCGCTATTTGTTAAATAGTGTTAGTCACGAATTTAAAGTTACGAGTGACACATTATTTCCTCACCAATATGTATCTAATTCATGACAAAAAATTTTCTTAAATTTATTAAATTTTTGGACTCAAAAAAATTTCATCTAAAAGAATATATTGTTACAATATCGACAAATTAGAGTTCATAGTTAAATATTAAGTTTTAGCAATAAAAATTTAGATTTAGTTAAGACTTTTATTTTCGTCACTAATAATATAAATACTTTGTGATAGATATTTTTATCGTCTCTAATCAATCTGTGATTTAGTAATAATAAAAAAAATTGTCACAAAATGTATAAAATTTTAAATAGCAACGACTTAAAATTTATAATAAATAATTAAATTATCTGCTACAATTTTTTTTTCCAGCTAAATATAATTTTCTAACTACAATTATTTATAATTGCAAGTAACAATTAATATAAAAATATTAATACAAGTGCCAACATCCAGAATGGAGCCTAATTGTGAAAAAGAAAATTTTATCTTTAGATTGCTTTGACTGTAGGAATGACTGTGAATTTACTAAAATTGAAGCAAATATCTTAAATATTAATGATCTAAATCATGGTTAAATCATAGATATATACAATTCATAATTTGGCAAATAGCTTTTAATTTAATCAGTTGTTTATTGCATCAGAGAAAAAAAGGACAAAAAAAAAAGTAAATACAAATTTACTAAGCAATCCAAAAGGAATATTCTAGTACAAAAAGAATGCCACAAATGTATGTTTATCATCGTAATATATAAATATATCCCTTAAGTTGACTTTAATTAATATTTTTATCCTTCAACTTTTAATTTACACAAATATATACAGAACTTTATAAAATTAACAAATAGACACATTCTTTCTAAGTGTCGTCCTACATGACAATTTTATGTCCTATGTGGAGTCCACATATATTATGTCACGTAGGATATATATATTTACTTATTTAATTGTATACAATTTTTATCATCTATTTATACTTATTAAAAGTTGGAGGGCATAGATATGTGTTAAAATCAAATTAAAGGACATATTAAAGGGTTTATATAATACTTAAGGAGTGTGGTCTTCAAAAAAATTTTTTTTGCTCATCTGTTTAAATTTGTGTTTCCCTTTTAGAAAATACTCTAAAACACCTTGCAATCAACTGTTATCATTTATGTTTTGGGGGAATTGAAATCAATGGAGGTAGAAAATAGTAAAAAGGGTAGAATTCTGGTTGTGGATGATATCAATTGCAATCTTACTACTATTGCATCACTCAAGTATTCCCAATTTGAAGGTACTTAACTTATCTTTTTTTATTTTTCGTTAAATGTGTGCGATCGTAAATTTAGAATTACGATGACATATGTTTCATTCTAAAACATGATATTTTCTTATTTTCTTTTCTTGATCTAAGATTTTATGTAAATCAAACTGACATCAAATGAATTAAAGGGCCTTTTTAATTTAATCAAGTATAACTATATCAAAATTTAAACAAGACAATTGTTCTTTTCATTATCTATTTAATGAATTTTACTGTACAAAATCATGAAGTATTATATATGTAAAACTAATTTTATAATAAAATCTATATATAATATGCATTTAATTAATGCAATTTTGGGTTGGTCCAATTTTATAACATATGTATTAGGTTATGTTGGTATTTATGTATTATTTTATGCGCAATGAGATATGAAGAAAGTAGAGCGTATCGATCCGATGAAATCAATAACTTCTTTGAGAAATTCTATACTATTTATCTTAAATAATTTTTAAAAAACTCAATAATTCATAAAAATTGATATGAAGAACTCATAAATTATAAATTATGAATCCTCTTCTGAATAATCAGGAAATTAGACTATTCAAGGACAAAAATACCTTTTATGTAAGAAATTCTTATATAACAGTAATAAGTCATTATTACTATTAATTACTTGGAGCATTAATAAAAAAGAATGCCACTAGTATAAACTGATTTAATAATCTGGGCATAACAATTTATTTAAAAAATCTATAAAATAACACATTTAATAACATAGATTACATATATCCTTAATCAAGAAGTCCATTCAATCTAGTAATTAATGTAAGTATACTCCTTTAGTTTAAGTAATTAATGTAAGTATACTCGCTTAGTTTAAGGAATTGATACTCTATTTTTAGCAATAAAACTTAATTAGATAATCTCAACAATGTTGGTCCTGATACTGAGCCTGATCTTCGAAACTTCATGTCTGATTATGAGAAAGATAGAAAATTTTCTAATATATTAAGTCGACATGTTAATCAGAAGCCTTGTAAATTGGTACGTACTTCTGATTTTATACGTTTTCTTTTTTATTTTCTAGTATTCTTTTATGTTTAGAAAGTTATAGCCTTTCTAACGTAAATATTTGATGATTTTTAGTGTAGAAACCTAACAAGAAATATTAATTCGAATTTTTGGTGTAAATTCGAATTTGGAGGTAATTTTTCATATATCTGTCTTATTTTCTGAAAATATTAATTTATAGAGTTAAGTTAATTTAGTGTACTTAAAATTATATAACAATTTATCAATACAACATGGTAATAGTAAATACGCTTGTAATTTTGATGTATTATTTTAATGTGTAACAAGAAAATTACGGAGGTGTTATTACAAGAAGAAACACTCGAATTAAGTAAATAATACACACTATTATTTTTCTCCGGTTTTCAAATAATTTGATTGGTTAATTTTTAATTTCTAGTGTTTTATTTTATTTTACAGCAAGGAAAATATGCAAGTATTACTGCAGAAGAAAGACCATTGCATTCCAGTACTGTTTCTCCAAATTTGTCACTTCAGGTAGTTTTTCATATACCTATATTTGGTGATAGAATATTACTCCATTCGTTCTTTTTTAGTTGTCATAATTTTCTTTTTGAGTGTCTGACTGATACTTTAAGATATATTTTTAGTTATATTGATATGGAAAAAAGATGTATTTTATATTACTTTTAGACAGTTTTTAAATATTTAAATTTTTATTTTAAAATCTCAAATTAATGTAATCTACTTTAGATTTAGAAATTAATCAAATTAACTCTGAAAAAGTCCAACATGACAACTAAAAAGGAATGCAGGAAGAATAGTGCAACTTAGTAACTAAAAAGTAACGGAGAGAGTAGGTATATTTTGAAAATATAATTTGAGAGTTAAGCAAAATAAGTAAATTTGTACACAATCATGATAATAAAGTAATTTCTTACATTTGGTAGAACCCAAATGATCAAGTTTTGTTTTATGAAAGTCTAAATGTGTGTCCTATAACGAAGACTTTAAAATGTTTATCAAATTATCCTTCAAAACAGTTAATTAGAATACTATTTTAAAATTAAATGAGACCAACAAGAATAAAAGAAGAATTATATCTTTAAATATTTAACATATAAGGAAATGTGAATTCTTTTACCATATTATAACTTTTGAAACATACTTAGAGAAAATATTTTTCAGTAAATATGCTTATAATTATTTTTGGTGTCTTCTTTCACTATGTAGCAAGAAATCTATGGAGGTGTTACTGCAGAGGATGCATTGTTCGATCATCTTGATGTTCCCTCAAATTCAAAAATTGGGGTAATTTTTCATACTCTTCATTTGGTCAATGAACATTTTGCTATAAAGTAAAGAAAATTGAGAAAGTTTGTACGCACTATCATTTTGTTACACACATACAAAAAAATATTAATGAAATTCAAAACTATATATTTTTTATAAAAAATACTTACAAATTCGATTTCTTATTTTACTATGCAGTCAGGAGATTATGAAAGTTTTATTGCAGAAGATTGGTCATTACTCGATAGTCTTTTCTTGGATCATGAACTCGAGGTAGTTTCTTATATACATTTTGTATGTTAGATCACAAAGCATTATTTTTTGAAAGTACAATACCAGAGTTGAGTGAATTGTGGTGTACATGTCTGGAATAGTAGGACCGTCTAGAATAACACTAAAGAGATTTGAATTTTCTCCTATCAGATTATCCATTATTCTATTATCCACCATATATCCATAGTACTTTCCATTTAATAGTGGTGGTCATGTTTGTGACGCTCCTTGAGCAGTAGGTGGTGCAACTATTGATCATTTTCAAATTTTATTTTTTTGAATGACATACCTACTCTAATACCAATTGAACTGTACCACCTATTTGATACATGAATTTGGTACTTGTAATACTTTAATTGAATCATGGAACAAGAAAGAGCACAAACATTTATTATTGAAAACCTTCTTATTCAAGGAAGAAAAATCACAACCTAACACGTGTAGAATTTTCAGCAACTTCTCACTAACTTCAAAGAGTGGTTTTAGATTACAACTCTATAATCTAAAAGAATAGGTCTAGTACTTCAACTCCAACGATTAAATCTAATTGTTATCTCTTCTCTCCAAGAAGTCATAACGGCTTATTGTTACAACTCTCACAAACTCATTTTTAAACATAGAACTATTACAACTCAATAACAATTTCAAGTCACACAAACAATAAACCTACTAAAAATGAAAACCTAACTCTAGTTCTTCTTTCTTGTGTGCTCCCTCTACCACTTCTTGCCTTTTGTTGAAAAACTACAATATTCAGTGTCTTCAAAAGCAATTATCTTTTATTGGACCCTGTGCAGATTCAAACTCTATTTTTCGTGCGCCTTCTCTTCCTACTTCATTTTGTAACTAACCTTCAGTACTTGATCTAATTTATTAATCATCAAATATTATATTATGAAATTATAATTATAAACTTAATTGGGAAAAAAGGTTTGTATACACTATCAGTTTCTTTTCACCCACTTCATTTCCCCAGTCAATTAGTGAAGATGATTTACCTTCGATTTGAAAGGATACCCAAGTAGTTGGACAAATAAGTTATCATTTGATTTTTTCTTAATTTTTTGTAGAACGGAAATGATAGATTTTTGTTATATGAAATTAAAATTTAAACTTATGTTGTACAAGATATTTCCATAGTGCAATTCAAAACCATATCATAACTTGTAAACCCATAGTGCAAATAATTGTCAATAAATATTTTTATAACTTTTGTTCTTTTATTTCAATCATGTGTAGCAAGCTAATCATGAAGGTCTTACAACAAAGGAAGGATTTCTCCAACTTCGTAAAGATCCCCCAAACACAACACTTGAGGTGTCTTCTTATTTACCTATTGTTATTTATTTTTTTCTTATGTTTTTGTCGTATATAAATGATCTACTTTTGTTATATGAGTAGCTAAATATGTGTTGAATAAGATAATCTAAAATTGAAGATCAATATTTATCATAATTTGCAAACAAATAGTGTGAAAATATTTGTCATAAACTGTACTCACAACTTTTGGTGTCATTATTTCACTATATGGAAAAAAAATTAAGCAGATATTGTTATATATTAAAAAATGTTCTTTCTCCATACTAGTGTTCTTACAGATTTAGAAGCTTTGATAGTTTTTTATATGTCTATGTTTGGTCATAGAATATTATATTCTAAAAATATACTTACAGAATTACCAGGTTTTTAGGCATCTCTACCTCTGCATTGTTGCCATAGTTGGCTAACACTGTTAGATTACCAAAACCTGCTAACTTATGGCAAGTAGTCCTTAAAACTAGTGTAGTAGATATTGACCTTTGTTGATCATCCTTGACTAGAGACATAGTATGATTAGGAGGAGCAGATAATATAGTATCTTGATCGGACGGTGTTAGCTTGGTACCTGGTCTTGACAAAAAGTCTGCTACCTTGTTTGCTTGTCGTAAGCTATGTATGATTGGTGGATACCACAAAGTCGACTGAGCGAACTACAAAATAAACTAAACTAGAGTTTTATCCTTCTGAACTACCTTCAATCAATTCCACACTATCAAATAAATGATCACAATGTCAATACAGACGTTTTGATACCTAAATCACAATAATTGAAGATAGGCTTAAAAATGAGTCAAAATGGCATTGTGGAACACATTGTCACGATCGGGGAGCACACCCTAGATGTAACTAGCGTCTTCGTCCTCGACGAGTCCTTAGACTATCTCTTAGCATATATCATGGCATATCATAGGTAGAGAAAATGTGTAAAATTTTGATCTTTTACATGTGAAGTATACCTAGACTTCTCATTTATCATATATGAAGTTTACATAGACTTCTCGTTTAGCAACATAGTCAATATCATCAAAATAGTCTATTATTGTCTCACATATACCATATAATAGAGATTAAATTTGAGTATATCCCTTACACTAGTACAATATGCCTCATATAGGCTTTCAACAATGCTTTAAATATAAGGGAAAAAAAGTATCTTAGGCATAGTCTATACTAGTAAGGCTAGAAAAGTGGCATCATCCTCGGACTTGAGGATTCACCAACAACTTGGGAAAAGTATCCAAGTCTTCCTTGCAAATGGCCTTGAAAATTCTTCAATGGCCCGAACCTACATATTTGTAGAAATGGAAAAAATATGGGTTAGTAAAAACCACATGTGTTAACTATGAATATATGCAAATAAACCATTTGAAGATATGCACAAAAGGTACTTTTCTTTAACGACATGCTAAGTAATTTTGAAAGCATTTATGCACAAATAAGAGCATATACAAATCAATGATCGCAACAACATAAGATTAATCGGGTCAAATTAGGTGAGTCAAGATCCAACTCGTTTTTATCCCATATAGGTCCAACCCATTTGAGCCCAAGATAAACTTGGACGGGTCAAGATCCAACCCGACTTTTATTCAACCCATTTTAATATCTCAGTTTTAACCAAACCCGCCCATTAGACACCCCTAAAGAACATCAAGTATTGACCAACATCAACATAATAGAGTAATCATGATCTTAGAAGTCTTACCTATGGCTTCAAAATCTCACCCTCAATTCCACAACATTTATCCAATAATAATAAATTAAGTAATAACACTTCCAATTACAACAACTCTAATCAAGTATCAATCTTCTTCATAGTTAGGGTTAGGGTATACCCATGAATTCTTCAAGAAATAGATTCAATCCAACAAATACATGAAAATAGACAGTCCATGAATGAAATAACATAGTTAACACAAGTCTAACAATCAATACACTCATTACTTCAAATCAATTCATAAGCAAGATCCAAGATTTAGGGAAATTAGGGAAGGGACATGGATCACACGAAATCTCACATCATCAACATCAATTACTCAATAATATGCACTTAATTAGCCTATGTAATCACCATTCGTCATAATTAATCATCATTTTCATGTTTGGAAGGAATCCATTTGTAGAGAAAAACCGTTGAAGTTGGGTGATTTAGAAATTAACTTTGAATAGACCTCATGGGGAAATAACCCAAGAGTGAAAGTATTCATACCTTACGAAGGCTTCAACCATAAATTTGAGTAGAAAACTTGAGGTATTTGGTCTTCTTCTTCAAGCTTCAATGCTTCTTCAATGCAGGTTAGGTAGAGAGAAGTGAGAGCTTTTAGGTTTTGATTTGGAATTTGATTTGAGTGGGTAAATGTGACTTAAAATTGATTTAAAATCAATATATAACCCTCCCCTAAAATATCTAAAATATCCTTCACTTAAGTTGACCTTTTTGTGAAGTCAAACTTGAATTCGAATTTCAGATTTTTCATCAAGAAACAAGTCCGCGTCGTGGAGCTTTTCTCGCAAGATTTCTGAAATTAATTTTTGAGACAGTAGAGTCCGCTACGTGGATTAAGATTTTTGGACCTTGGTAAACCATGTCCGCGACGCGGATTTGTTTCATGATAGTGCAATTGCTTGCTGCCTTGGGGTAGCTTGTTTGGCCAATGGTGGGGTCCCTTCAAGGACCCCTAGGGTGGTCCTTAGGGGGTCGGACCCAGACGTTTTGACCATATAAATATTATTTTACTTATTTAAAATATTTTTACAAGTTTTAAACTTAATAAAACACTCCCAAACCTTCACAAGACCTAAAGACGTTTACTAGTTCAATTGCACTAGTTTTCAAACGTCATGGTCGTCCCTTGACGTTTAGGATCTAATACTCCTAAATCAAATTTACTACATTAGTCTAGGTTTAAAAATGTCATTTTAACCCTTTTTAAATAGGTGGGGATCAAGTCTAAGTCATGAAACTTCCAGAATATTACACCCATGTGGGAAATCCCTAAATTCACTCCGTCAATTAGTCCCATTAAGCTCAAGGAGCTTGAACCCCAAAAAGGGGAACAATCAGATATCCAAAACGACCCAAAACAGCTCATGCAACAACAAATATCACAAATAACCATATAAGTCTAAGAAGGGAAGTTTAGGACAAGTATTAACCTCCTAGACGAGTTCCCAACACAAAACAAATGGTCCTATCTCGAAGCCCCAAAAATTTGTAGCACTTAGCAATAAAAATCAGCTCAAGAGAAGCTAGAATGATCAGAAATTAACTTTACAAAGTTATAAAATGATTATGAAATTTATGCTTATTACAATATAGTAGGCTAGTTAAATGACCTCCACGATCTGGGGCCTCATAGACGCGATTGCGGTGGCACTGGCCAGAACAACTCTGACCCTTCTCTGAGAACGCAGGACCAGCTAGTTCGTGAACGACAAAGCGTGAGAAGCCCTACACAGTACGAATGATGTTTACACTATCAGTTTCTTTTTACCCACTTCTTAAATTTTTGTAGAACGGAAATAATAGACTTTTGTTATATGAAAATTTAAACTTATGTTGTACAAGATAATTCCATAATGCAAATAATTGTCAATAAATATTTTTGTAACTTTCGATGTTTTATTTCAATGTGTAGCAAGCTAATCATGAAGGTCTTACTACAAAGAAAGGATTGCTCCAACTTCGTAATGATCCCCCAAACACAACACTTGAGGTGACTTCTTATGTACCTATTGTTTATTTATTTTTTTGTTATGTTTTGTCGTATATAAATGATCTACTTTTGTTATATGAGTAGTTAAATATGTATTGAATATGATAATGTAAAATTGAAGATCAATATTTTTCATAACTGGCAAAACAAATAATGTAAAAATATTTGTCATAAAATGTACTTACAACTTTTGGTGTCATTATTTCACTTTATGGAAAGAAAAGTATGCAGGTATATTATTATATATGAAAAAATGTTCTTTCTACATATATAGTGTTCTTACAAATTTAGAAGCTTTGATAGTTTTTAATATATGTATGACTGGTCATAGAATATTATATTCTAAAAATATACTTACAGAGTTGAGATTTTTTTTTGGATGGCAAGGTTATATATATTATATATAAACTAGGGAGTTACCAGGTTTTGAGGCATCTCTGGCTCTACATTTTTGCCATAGTTGACCATTACTGCTAGTTCACCAAAACATGCTAGCTTATTACAAGTGGTCCTTATAACTTGTTTAGTAGATACCGCCCCTTGTTGATCATCCTAGACAAGACGGTGTTAGCTTGGTACCTAGTCTTGACAAAAAGTCTGTTACCTTGTTTGCTTGTCGGAAACTATGTCTGACTGGTGGATTCCCTAACCTCTTCATAAGCAACCTGCAAAGACTAATTTTGTTGTATAAATAGGTTGACAATTTTCAACGGAGTCTAGATTAATATCAATAGAGAAAATGGAACAATCAACAACTAATTTTAAACCATCGAGAAGAGCTTCTATTTCAATGAATCGAGCCAATGGATATGGGGAGATATGTGGGGTGGGGGATACCTAGATCAAACTAGAACTTTTTAGCTATTTAAAAATGGAGGAAGATGTGGAATATAGTTTCATCCTCTCGTCTATAGATAGTGCAAATGGATTCTGGGATAATGCAAAAGTTGTGCAAGTAGGGGTTGGTAGGAAGTCGAGCACAACCAAAGGAAAGTTTTGACTTTGTTTGGAATTTTTTGCTTCCAAATCCAGCTATGATGAAACGGGTTGAGAAGGGATTGTTTCATAATATGTAGGACGGATTTGGTGGTGAACAAACTATTTGGGTTGCCCTTCCAGTAGTGCTTGTCGTTGTTCAAAGGATCAAGGCCTAATGTAATGAATTTTACTTTTTCCATGATATTCTGAGGGACGTGATCCCAAATAGAAGAAATAGTAGCATAATCATATTTCAATGTAAGGGGACCTTGAACTATTTGTCTTAAGGGAGGGGTATTCGAGATCCATCTATGGTACCAAAGGCTAATATATCTACCATTATTTGGGGACCAAGCTATATTATTTGAGCAAATAGATTTCCGAGTAAGGAAATTAAGTAAGCTTGTACACACTATTATTTTACTCTTCACTATTTGTCCTTTTTTCCACTTTTCCTCCACTACATAATTAGTGGATATAGTTGTATATTTTTAGCCGAAAGAGTTTTCAAATAATTTGGTTGGTTAATTTTGAATTAAATTATTTTTTATATTTTGGCGGAACACAAATGATCAATCCTCATTACCGAAATGTTTAATTCGTGTTGTATAAAATATTTCAATAATGAAACTCAAAATTATATCATAACTTATGAATTCTTAGTGAAATATTTGTCAATAAATAGCTAACAATCCTGATTTTACTATGTAGTAAAATAATTATGAAGGTGTTACTGTAGAGGATACATCGTTCCAACACCACATGTCAGTGTTGCTTTCTTCATTATCATCGTCACCACCATTTCTTTCGCTGTTAGAGCTGACACCAGCACCAAATCAGAGTTCTAGTGTTTAATATGAATTGAGCAACTTTGTATAGTGCTTCCTAGAAGTCTACATCTAGTGCATAGTTTATCTAACCCTCGTAAATAATTGTTCGTTTATACACTGTCAAATATGTATGTTTTTTCACACACACCAATAGGGACCTCCACGCATATATGGGCAAAACATCCTCACAGTGTCTCAACTGTATATACATCTGTGAAAAATAAAAATGATTTTTTGGAACTACAAAAATCCTAGACTTTTAGGGAAGTTTCTTGAATAATTTAGTGTAGTCACTTGGATAAGTATCTTGTATAAATAAGTAGATAATCTAGAGTAGAAAATAATGTTACAAGACTTTTCTTGTAGATATTCTTGAGAAATTAGATATGTATAGAGAATCATGGAATATTCTAAATTTTGTAGTATATAGAACCATCCATAGGTTAGTATAAATATGAGTATATTTGTAAAAACAAGCCCAAGAAAAACTCAAATAAAAGAGTATCTTTTATAAACAAGTTCTCTTTTCTAGCTTCCTCTTCCTTGGTTGAATCTTCTGATATTAGTTAACGATCTTGGGCTAGCAAAAGACTTTCCCAATTATATTTTTCTTTTGCTATTCTCTACATGGTATCAGAGCCATAGTCATTTTTTGAATTTTGGATTTTATTCAAGATCGGGTTAGGTAGATTCATCTAGGTTGTCCATATGGATTCTAGCGGTCATGTTAGTATAATGGATTGGGGATGGAGTTGTTGAATCAGTCCAATCACAAGGTATGAAAAAATATATGAAATCATACCTTGTGGGCGAGGATTTGTGGGATGTTGTGAATGAGAATAACACAATTTCTCATGCTGAAGGACCGGAAAATAGTAGCACATACAAGAAGTGGAAGCAGGTTGATGCGAAGGCGGAGTTCATTCTAAAGAGGACAATCTCATCCTATTTATTTTATCACATTATAAAGTAGAAATCAACTCATGAAATATGGAGGACCCTCGATCGTTTTTTCATAAAGGAAAATAAAGCTTGACTATAGATAGTGAAGAATGAATTAGCTAACACCACTGAAGGTACTCTTTCTATGTCTAGTATTTTTTAAAGATTAAGAACTTATGTCGTAGATATAAATATTGAATTCGGAGGAGGCTAAATCTGAAGCACAAATAAGAAGTATAATCCTTAGTGGGTTGAAATCTGAATATATTTTATTTGTGACGTTAATTCAAGGATGGAATCAACAACTATCCTTGAAGGAATTTGAAAATTTGTTGTCGTCACAGGAATCACTAGCCAAGAAGTTCGAGAGTGTGTTTTATGGAGAATGAGATGCTCTTATAGCCGCCAAGAGAAATTATAAAGGAAAAATAAGAGATGTGTCACACTCTAGATCCTTAGGTGGTTCACACTCACCTAGAGAGAAGGAAGAGCCTTCTAAATATTATGGTAAGAAGCCTCTCAGATATTATCGTTGTGGCGAAGCTAGGCACATAAAAAGATATAGACGAGCCATATGGCTAGAAAAGTTGTAGAAAAAGAAGAAGAATGGGGAAAGTTTTTAGTATAGTTGAGGCTCGAGCAACCATGGTTTCTATCAACCTTATAAGAGATTGGATCGAGGATCCAGAATATAATGCAGTTGCCCATGTGGAGAAGCAAGACACTGATGTAATCGATATGAAGCAAGAAACTCTTGAAGATGTTTATATTGGTGATATGGTAGCTTCCATCGAAGAAATAAAGGAAGTAAATTCAGAACAAGCAACGCCTGGAGCTATATATACCAATGGTGATCTTTATGGAGAAAGTATTGACAAAGATATATGAGAAGTTGATGTCTTTGATCAATCCTTAGCTATATCGAGGCCAGTCATTGACTCAGATCAAATATTGGAAGCAAATGGAGAAAATGTTGATCAAATATATGGAGAAGCTGACCCAGAAGACCGAATTTCAGGTGAAGCGATAGACGGTATAACTTTCCAAAGCTCAAAAGATGAGAAGTATGTAATTGAAGAGCACAGAAGGAAATTTGATGGTGTATCCTACTATGGTGCCGAGGCTTCACAAGAAATAGATGAAAATATCATCCCCGATTGAGATGAAGAGGATATTAATAATGAAATCCCTCAATATATTGAATTGCATCAAAAGAAACATTTTCTACAATTTTGAGCTTCGCAGTTTCAAACTTTTTCATCTAAGATTTATCTCCAAATAGTACAACTGCAAGAAATCTAAGTTTAAGAAGAAGTTTGAGAACTCAATACGGAGATAATCTACGTGGATCAACTTACAATGAAAAATCTTTATCATTTGGAGAAGGAAGAGGAGTCCGGAAGATATTGTTGAGAATTTTTACCTACACGTGGCTCAAAGCTTCATTTGATCTCTTCCACGACAAGTGTGGGGTAGTTTCCAAAAATCACTTTAAGGGGGAGTGTGAAAAATAAAGATGCTTTTTTGGAATTACAAAAATTCTAGATTATTAGGGAAGTTTCTAGAATAATCTAGTGCAGTCACTTAGATAAATATCTTGTAGAAATATCTAGAGTAATTATATATTTATAGAAAATCATGGAATAGTCTAGATTTTGTAGTATGTAGAACCATCCATAGTTAAGTATAAATGATATTGTACATTTGTAAAAAAAAAACATCAAAGAACAACTCAAATAAAAGTGTCTTCTTTCATAAGCAAGTTATGTTTTCTAGGTTAACGATTTGCGGCTAACAAAAGCCTTCCCGAATTGTACTTTTCTTGTGCTATTCTCTACTGTCTTTACTAACCTACCAAGTTTTTCCCCTACCTCGGCTAGGATTGTGTGGTCGTAAAATTCCATTTGTAGCTCTCGAAGTCTATCCACATTGCAGATTTCATTTATTACTCATGGCTCTAAATCTTGTTGGTTTTCCTCCACTGTCATTTCTATTTAAGATAGTTTAATATTGAAAATCAAAATTATGCAATAACTTGCGAATGTTTTGAAAACTAATTTTCATAAAATATGCTTACTTCTTATATTGTCTTATTTCACTGTGTAGAAAGAACAGGATAAAGCTATTAACACTGAAGAGGAAATACCAGTTCATCTCCGTGATGCTCCCTCAACTAAGGCATCCGAGGTTGTTTTTTATATATCTCTTCCTCTTTTTTTTTTTTATCATAGAGAAATATGTTATGAAAAGTATTTAATCTTCTGAAAGTATGTCATTTCAACCTTCCCATTAGTGAGGGATTTATCAGTAGTCTCTAAACACACGATGAAAAAAGTCGAACGAACATGTTGTTAACTACTGGATCCATCAAGATTTACTCCCCTTTCTACTTATCCTTATGGTAAATTGGTAACCATATCTCAAATAAAAGAGTATTCTTCCATAAACAAGTTATGTTTTCTAGGTTAATGATTTGGGGCTAGCAAAAGGCTTCCCAAATTATACTTTTCTTCTGCTATTATCTACTGTCTTTATTAACCTACCACGTTTTTCCGCTACCTCGGCTAGGATTGTGTGGTTGTAAAATTCCTCTGGAAGTCTAATCCACATTGCCGATTTCATTTATTACTCATGGCTCTAAATCTTGTTGGTTTTCCTCCATTGTCATTTCTATTTTAGATGGTTTAATGTTGGTTCATGTCCGTAATGCTCCCTCAACTAAGGCATCCGAGGTTGTTTGTCATATATCTCTTCCTCTTCTTTTATCATAGCGAAATATGTTATGAAAGTATTTAATCTTCTGAAAGTATGTTATTTCTGCACTGTGAACAGAGTCTAACGAACATGTTGTTAACTACTGGATCCATCAAGGTTTACTCCCATTTGTACTTATCCTTTGTACTTATCCTTATGGTAAATTGGTAATCATATCTCAATTAACAACAAACATGTCTAACATCTCAATATCATATTAAGTTGAAGACTTGTCTCCTATGCAAGTTCAAAACATTCGGTAACACATTGACTTTATTACTCATTGTACTGCTGTCGAACTACCAGACTCGTCATTTGATCAATCTACAATCACATCATATTGATCTCCTTTCTTATTTCACTGTGCAGAATGAAAAAGGTAAATCTATTGCTACTGGCACTGCAGAGGAAAGACCGGTGCATAAACTGAAAAGGGTAACATATTGATCTCTTTTTTTAATTATTATTTTTTATCATAGAGAAATATGTTGTAAAAATATTTACTAGTTTTGTCTTTGTAATTTTTCAGCCGGGAAGTGTTTCGCATTTGTGGGTAAAGAATTATTATTCGTTCCCTTCGACTGCTTATCGGAAGAATGAGAGATACTAATTCAAGCATACAAGGAAGATCTATGGGGTCTATTGGTTTCTGTTCCTTTAATTTATCTTATTGGCGTTCAATCTCTAAGGGGGGTTTCCGCTGAGAATGGAATATTGTTTGTGGTTCGCTATCAGTACTTGTTTTAGAGAGACATAAACTCAATTTCGGGGTCTTTTCCTAGCCCTCATTAGATTTTATGGTTTCTGCAATATGTTTTTCTCCTAGTACCTTTATGTTTGGTTTTGAATTGGAATTATTCTGTTCAGTATCATTGAATTGGAATTAAAATATTTTGTGTTTTTTGGTGGACTACTACTACTCTTCTTTTTCTGTTTGGTTGTAGTGTGTGTCTGTCGGCACAATGGAATGTGTAACCCCCTGCTATTTCATTCAACAACATTTGTTCCTTTAATTCATATAACACAACAGCGAGGTCTTGTTCTGGCAAAGATAAATTTAGTCTATGTATTCTGCTCATAAATCTGCCTTTACTCTCCTTCATAATTTCCGTCGGTCTGACTACTGCTTTGTTCCACAATGCTCCATTTCGTGCTTGCCAAATATGATATTATTGCTCGGATAAGTGCTCTGCTGATCTTCCCTGTGGCTTTCCTTGCTAGTTGCCTCATTACCTGTGGTTAGTTCTTTGTATATTCAGTCCCATCCATTCGAGTACCGCCATTAAGCATTTCACTGAATACTCATATTCAAAGAAGAGACGTTCCGATACTTTTTGGTTTGCACCCTCACAATAAGCTATGTATACATATCTGCAAGTTTCTTGATGTATTCGAGATCCTATAAATTTAAGTATTTTTTGTAATTTGAAAAAATAATAGGTATAAAATATAACTTGCTCTTAACACTATGAAATTTATGCAATCTTTTGCTTTTTTAAAAAAGTGGTCTTGTTTTTATGGCCTAATACTGCAGCTCTACTTGGATAGAGTATAGAACAAATTAACTTAATTTTGAGTTGATACATTTCGAGATACATGTATCTGGACGTATCAAAATCTGGTAAGATTCATAATATTACAACATGTATGGTGTGCATTTAAGTAATTTGATTATATACTAGTGAGATTATTGAAAGTTACCCTTGAATAAAAAAATGGTCCATGGGTTGACCCTGCCCAGCCTCAATCAAGTCTCAAGGATCAAGGGTTTATATGGGCTGGATTTATAAGCTCTAGTTTTAAATGGATTTGAAAAAATTTATTTCAATCCTACTTTAATAACGAATTGGGTTGAATCGTCTTCATGAGGTAAGCCCATTTTGACGGCTCTAGTTTTAACAATGAGGCAAACAGATCAAAATTAAGTTTAGGGCTAAAGGAGGGTTGTATATCATTTGTTATATGTTGCGAACACATTAATGTTTTGTTCCTGAACAGATATATTTTTATGAAAAAATAATATAATATCTCATAAAAGTCTTTGTTAAGAATTTTCAAGTTACACTAGGGTTATTTAACGATCCTTTCATGCATTATGATAGGTATGAAAGAAAAAATAAATTTCAAAAGGGACGTTCTTTGATGAATAAATGAAAAATTTACCTTGTCAGTGTTTGATAATGTCATTTTTCTACCTACTTTCACACATGAAGGATACACATATATAAATCAATTATCCAACCATAGGTTATCTTTCAACTCTGACTATATCAATTAACAACTGTGACTAAATCAATTAATGATACGTCGTTAAATTTTAGAAAATTCAGTTCTAACCAATAATGTAACTCTATGGCGGAAAAGTAAAAAAATAATATCAAGTAGTTTTGATGATTCAATTAATCTTATTATTACTTGAGGTAATTATAAGTTACTTCGACTGAAGTTCTTTTTAATAATTATATGTAAATAATTAATTTTGAACTTAATAAATTAAATAAAATTATAATTAAAAAAATTATACTACTTCATAAAATTTTAATCATGAATCCGTCTCTGAAAATGATTGAAAAGGCTATAAACTTACATTGTTTATTGTTTCTTGTTGAGACTTCTAATCTCATTATTGATTAGAAAACGTAAGACTTCAAATTAATTCAGCTGATATGCTGCTATCAAACATCATATATATTTCCGTCTCAAATAAATTGCATGTTTTGGTTTATAAAATTTTAATTTGAGTTATTCTAAAATTAAAATTAAATAAAATCAACTTAATTCTCTTATTTAGAATTTAAATACTTCAAATTTATACGACAAAGTAGTGAAAGCTACAACCATTCTCATATTATTTTGATTCTCAAAAAAGTAAAACATGACAATTAATATGAATCCGAAAGTGAGTGCTTAATTAATTTCTCACCTCTTTCTATACACACATGCCTATAGTTTTACAAACTCTATTTAACCAATCACTAAATAGAGAAGAAACCTTAATACAAATCTACATATATCACCAACAATCTTAGTTTTTTTTTATAAACACATAAATTTTATTGGTATCTGACTATTCCTGTAATTTTAAAAATCTTGTAATGATATGATATATTTATAGCTATTCGTATAGTGATATGTTTAAGAGTACAAATTTTACAAAGTCTTATATACCATATATTCATAATCACAAATTTAAAAAGACTTTATGTCCTTTTTAAGCTACATGTTATTTTAAATTAAAACTATATAAGTATTATATTTGCAATTTCCCACTTTCATTGCCAATTAGTTGAACTATAAAAGTACTAATGTACTATATTTGCTATTGTAAAAACTCTATTATGTGTGTGTGGGGTGGGGGTGGGGGTGAAAATGAGTGTAATATATATTATCACTATCAATGTGTATAAATTATTTTTTATTCAACCAAATATCTATATTAAAATTAGTGACAGTGAATGATGTAGCCTATATATTCAAGGGCTAGAAACATTCAAGGGCTACACTAGTCTTTTTTTTCATTGTTTGGAGTAATTGTTAGTAAAAAAAATATTTTTGAGTTAAAAACGTAACGAGTTAAAAGATTGATCTATATCGACTAATTCAAACTGCATTGTTATTTATATATCAAATATCATTAATTACTTGTTCAAGATAAACTCCCAAAATCTTAACCACCTTTTGGACCAAATTATAATAATACCTTGTTCTCACCAATCCTAATTATATTATAACCAACCAACATTGAACCTTTTAGATATGGATTAATTTTTTTAACTAAAGAAATATTTAGACTTGTTTACTATTTATTATTTTGAAATATTGTTATATATTTTGATATGTTGTTTGTTATTCATATTTATTATCAGTATACTTAAACTTATAACTATAATACAATTATCGACTTTATTTGTCTTGTCACACTTTTTATGAATGATAATCATCCCACTTAACTACATTAGTCAGTAAAAAATAAATATTTATACTATCAATCTATATTAATTTGATACAATCAAGATAAAACTACAATAGATATATAATATATTCGATACAACATTGAGAACATAAGTAACTCTTTGGTGAGATTCCTATTTTTCATTTTGAGTAATGTAGTATTCTCTTTTTATTACCTCTCTCCTATCGATTGCCTCTAAAAACATATTTTCTATTTAAAATTCATAATACAAACTTTAATTTTTTTTATGATTGGTTACTTATAATCATCTAAAAACTTTCATAAATAATATAAAAATTCTTTTACTCTATAAATATAACCATCTCATCTATCAATCCATCACTCTAATATATCGATAACCTTTTACACTTCATATCCACACAACCCCCAAAGAGATGAATTCAAAGAAAAACTTCAATGTGAAAGTGAACAAGAGTGAAGTAGTGGCAGCAGTGTTGCCAATGCAAGAACATTGGCTACCATTATCTAATCTTGATTTGCTCTTACCTCCATTGGAGGTCGGAGTTATGTTCTGCTATCTAAATCCCATTATTGTTTCGGAGAAAATTAATATGAATTTAGAATTTAACTCAATCGTGAAAATACTCAAAACATCTTTGGCTGAAACATTAGTTTCTTACTATGCATTTTCTGGAGATATAGTTGAAAATTCAGCCGGAGAACCGGAGATTCTTTGCAATAATGGTGGTGTTTCTTTTATTGAAGCTTTTGGTGCTGTTGAGCTTAAAGAGATTAATTTTTATAATCCAGATGAAAGCATTGAGGGAAAATTTGTTCCTAAAAAGAAGCATGGTGTTCTTGCTATTCAGGTATTAATAATTATGTGTAAAACAATTTCTCCCTATTTATTCCATGCATGTGACTTAGTGAATATCCCAACATATAAATACAACGATAACAATATATTCAGTAATCAATTTAATCTTATATGAAAAGAATAAGGTATAATACGCGGACCTTAACTTTATTTGTGTGAGGTGCTGAAGAAGGTAATTATTTATGATATATCCAAGACTTTTCCGAAACATGATTTGAAAATATTTATTAATCGTTGAGGTGTGTGACCAATGTGATTTTAAAACTCCCTTGACAAGCGTAAAGGTGGATGTACGATTCGGGTTATGGATTTGACAAAACTAAGTAACTGTTTAGTTTGATTTAAATCTTGTATTTGCCTAAAAAATGGGTTTAGGGCCCGTTTGGATGGGCTTAATAAAAACAGCTTTTAGAAAGTACTTTTGAAAGTGCTGAAACTTATTTTTAAAATAAAGTTATGCGTTTGGATAAAAGTGCTGAAATTAAAAAAAAAAGTTGTTGATGTGTTTGACAAATAAGTGCTGTTAAACAACTTTTTAAATCAAAATGTCTGAAATACCCTTAAAAGCTGTTAACATAATAAAAGTTAATTAATTTATATTTTACAGCAATAAATAATTATATTTTACTATCATCCACATATATCTTTCTCATCAGAAATTATTTATAAGAGGAATATAAACTTATTATAGATTTTAAAGATATATAATTTGAATAGATTAAAGAACGATTTAAGATTTTATTTTAGTTTCATCCATAGATAATAATAATTGTCTATCATTCATATATTTCTTTATTATCACAAATTATTTATAAGAGGAATATAAATTTTTATTTAAGTTATATGTGCAACTTATTTTACATTTTAATAATATATAATTTGAATAGATCACTTGAAAGATTTAAGATTTATTTTATTTTCATTCATTAGTAATAGTAATTGTCTATCATCCACACGTGAAAAGGGAAAAATAGAAGAAAGAGATGTTAGGGTTATGTGGGTAATTTGGAGATTATATAAAAATATTAAGGGCAAAAAGGTAAAAATGTGGTCAACTTAAAACAGCTTATAAGCTGGAAAAAAAAAGCACCCTACTCCAGCTTTTAACTTTTGGCTTAAAATAAGTTTTTTTTTTAACTTAAAATAAGTTATTTTGAGTATTGCCAAACAACTAAATAAGTCAAAAACAAGCTTTTAAGTCAGTTTGACCAGCTTTTAAGCTGAGCCAAACATGCTCTTAATGTATAAATTATTAAGTTAAAATATAATTACTTCAAACTACTAAAATCTTGCATTCATAAACGTCAAATCATGAACTTACCGCTTCATATAAGGGTTTTGATTCTCTTTAAGAGGCAAACACGCAAAAAAAATTATAATAGTGATGCTGTGATTCGAATTCGTATAATACTTCTGTCTACTTTAATACCACTTAAAGTGTGTGACTATCTTCATCATCGAATAACATAAGTTGTTACTCTCCCGGTTAATTTCACTTGTCCAGTTTGAACTTTGTATACCCTAATAAACAATAATCAACATTAATCCATATTAATTGGTGTTTAGTCATCGGTCTGAGATATGATTTGATGTTGAGAGTAAAATAGGAAGAAAATAATTTTTTTTATATGTTAAAAGTGACAAGTAAAAGTGATTTTTGTTTTAAACTAGTGGACAAATAAAAATGCGTGGAAGGAGTATATATTAAACATATTTTATTAGCATAATACATAAATATGTCCTTTAATTTGGGTATGCATAAGTAGACACTTAAATTTGTATAGAACTAAACGAATAGACACGTGTCCTATTTGACATCGTACATGACAATTTTACGTCCTACATGGTGTCGTGTGCATATTATGACACATAGGAATCACATGTCTACTTGCTCCATTTTATACAAGTTAAAGTATCGTCTACTTGTATACACCCAAAGATAGAAGGTACTTAAATGTGAAACAAAGTCAAATTAAAGGACTTATTTATGTGTTCCGTCATTTATTTACTTAACTAATCATGTTTTCCACAAAAATACTCTGTCTTGATTGTTGAGAAAATAATCACAAAGTTTTAAAAAAACAAATTAAGTTTTTCAAATTTGTGATATTAAATATATAAAAGACGGTATACTTTTTAAACAGACTAAAATAGAAATATTTTTGAGACGTAAATTAAGATTAAGGAGGTATAACTCTTCTGCTAGAGCAATATAAAAATAGACAACCCCATAACCTAACTTTGTCCTTTAGTTTATTTATTTAATTCCTTGAAATTATACCCAATTTTATTTGATGCAGGTTACACAACTCAAATGTGGAGGAATAATTGTGGGCTGCACATTTGATCATAGAGTTGCTGATGCATACTCAGCCAACTTGTTTCTTGTGTCATGGTCTGAATTAGCTCAATCCAAGCCACTCTCTCAGCTCCCATTGTTTCGACGATCATCCCTTTTTCCTCGACATCCTGGTTACTATGATGACTCGATCGATGACTTATATGTACCACTCTCAACCCTACCTCCCATGAAATCCGAAATCCTTAACCCTAATGATCAAGTCATTGGTAGAATTTACTATGTCACGGGTGACAAAATTGAGCACCTTCAATCACTAGCTAATTGTCATGATGACCAAAAAGGCACGTCCCAGAGGTCTAAACTTGAATCATTCAGCGCTTTCTTGTGGAAAACTATTGCATGTGGAATTAATAAAGAAACTTGGGGTTTCAACAATTTTAGGTTTGGTATTGTGGTGGATGGTCGGACTCGATTGATCATAAATAATGTGGATAAGTCGCTAAAAGGGTATTTTGGTAATGTTCTCTCCATCCCATTTGGAGAGAAAAAAGTTGAGGAGGTAAAAGAAAAATCGTTAAATTGGGTGGCAAATGTAATCCATGAATTTCTTGATATCGCGAAAACACAAGAGCATTTTCTTGGATTGATAGATTGGGTTGAGGCTCATCGTCCTGAACCATCCATGGCAAAAATATATGCGATGAATGGTGATGGACCCGCGGTGGTAGTGTCATCGGGGCAACATTTCCCTGCGAAAAAGATAAATTTCGGATGGGGTGAACCAGCGTTCTGGTCTTACCATTTTCCGTGGGCCGGAAAAGCGGGATATGTGATGCCAATGCCAAGCCCTAAAGGAAATGGAGATTGGATTGTGTATATGCATCTCTTGAAATGGCAAATCGAACTTATTGAGGCTTCTCCATACCAAGTGTTCAAACCAGTGACCGCAAATTATCTCAATTTGATTTGACTATAGTCCGGTTTTAGTCATTGAGTCACATCCATCTTTTTCAGATTTAACGCTTTTTTCTTGTTTTATTTATTGTCCCATGAATATGTTATTTATAATTTGGACATGTGTGTAACATATGTAGTTCTTCATTTTCTTCTTCTCTTCGTCATGTAATAGTGGTTTGATTTGAAATTTACATACAAAAAACCTTTGTGCATTATTGACCACATACAAGTATTAGGACGGAGTTACAATTCTGCTTACTGGTTGACAATATCATTAGCTTTGACTGAAATTGTGTATTATATATATATACATATATATATTTTAAAAAAAACATATAAATAACTTATTGATAACTCATTCTTCAAGCTTCTTTTTCTCTAATTAAATATAAATTTAGAAATCATAATTCTACCTGGGGAAAAAAATTAGGGTCAACTTGAAGTCAATATTAGCAAGAACATAGATAGGAAGAAGTGTCGTGTATTAGGTTAGAATGTTAGTGGGGGTATAATGTTATCTTGCTTTGCGAATGTATAGGCTTATTATTAATTAGTGCATGTCGTAGTATTAGTCGTACCCTTATAGTTCTTATTATGTGTTGTTTGTCGTATTTCGCAGGGGTAGAGCTACCTTTCTCCGAGGAGTGTCAAGCAACATCCCTTTTCGGAAAAACTTACATACTATATAGATATCAAATTTTGGTTTAAAAAAATATATATATTTGCGATGAAAAATGATTGCAAATGTTATTTGCGATGAAAAATGATTGCAAATGTTATTTGCGATGGGGAGGTGTGGGGTGGATTGAGCTTAACCTGCACAAATGTTTAACGTACCCCACTCCGTCCACACAACAATCTTTGTCATTTCAACTCGCTTTACTCTGCATGAATTTTTTAATATTTTTTTTTCAATTAAGTTTAATACTAAAAATAATTTTTTTATAAATAAATTTATTTTCTAATTAAAGTTATATTAATTTAATAGATAATGACTTAAATTTTTCGATTTTTTAGAGGTTAACTGTATTGAAAAATATGTAAGAAATCGTATTAGTTTTCATGTAACCATTTTCAATTACTATCTAAATATTTTAGCAAGTTATATTATAATTATTATTGTAATAATTTTATCTCAATGTTTAACAACTTTGAGCAATAGCAATGGCCATTACCAAATGAACATACATTTTTTGTCATAATGTAAAATAAAATAAAATTCATAAAACTGGATATTCACTCTTTTTAAATTAGAAAGCATTGATACCCTTCTCTTTTTTTTTTCGAAAGACAAGAAATCAATCAGTATTACTCTTAATTGAAAATATCTTTTTAGAAATTGATCCAACTGTTAACAATAAAATATGTTATCATATTAATATATATTTAAAGAAACTTTCGATTGATATTAGTTTGAATACAAATGTATGCATTTGTTATGAGATTTGTGTATTTTTATCCGTAAAGGGCGTTCTATCATTCTTATAATATCTGATAAGTATGCAATAAAATAATATCGCAAAAGTATTTATGCATAGCAAAACACTATGAGATAAGGAGTGGGGATTCAGGGTAAAAAGGTGGACGAGTAAGGAGGAGACAACAAACTTGGAGCGTGTACTTACGAAACCTATTTTTCCTACTTTTATAAGAAAAGTCATTTTTTTTAAAACAAAAAAATAATTTTAAAAAAATTAAGTATTTCTCAAAATATTTGGATTAAAATCTTCCTTAGTAAGGGTTCTGAAGGATATTTTTATAAATTAGCAAAACCACTTCCATCTTTATAATAATTATAGATAAAATTGTTATATGATGCATGAAGAACAATAGATATATATATTTTTTAAAATATATGTCACTATAAGAAGAAAATACTTGTGAATTTCATTATTACATTTGTTGACTATATGTTTTAATTAACAAATATAAAGACATTGAAGCCATTGATTGTAATTGATTCCATTAAAGAAATTAATTGGGTAAAAACTTATCTTTAATTTGTTTGGAATCTAAATCTATATAGATAATATAACAAGTAAAACTAATGTAATATTTTTAAATTATTATTATACATTTACAAAAACAATTTCATAATGCTGACTTTTAAAAAAATGGGACTACAATAAAGCTATATTTCATTTCATTTTCCTATTTTGGAATCGTTTAGATGGAAATGTTGGTCCCATGTATAAAACAAGAAGAGAAGAACATTTATACGGAAAAAAAAAACCAAAAAAGGATTTTTAATTGCATATATCTTTTATATTAATGGGTTGATGACTGCTTGTCAAATAATACTTTATCCGTTTATGTTTATTTGTCATTGTTTAATTTAGCACACTTATTACGAAAATAATTATTGGTATAAGTATGTTTATTTTACTATAAATCCCTCTTAATTGATGTGTACTATTAATTGTATTTAATAATAAGGATAAAAATATGAAAAATGATAATTGTATTTTCTTTGATATGTTAAAAATGATAACAAGTAAAATAAAAATATATTTTAGGAATAAATAACAACAAAAAATGAATGAAATGAGTACTAGTATCTAGCTGTATTTGCGATTAATATCACTATTCGTTATGTTGCTGTTATTTTTACTGAAACTTTTACATAGTGACAACCTATACATAGATTGATAGATAGAAATATCAATTGCATGCATGTAATGCTCTATACAAATATTTAATTTATTGCTTAGGTAAAAAAATAATGTAAAATATTTCTTATATTTAGTCGAAAAAAGAATGAAGGATTAGACGGGTAAAAAAATAATGTAAAACATATAAAATATTTCTTTTATATGTTTAAGTTATAAATTTTTCTGTTAGAAAAAAAAAGTTAATTTTTTTCTAATGATGACATCTCCATTTTGATTGGTCTGCCAAAATAAGTTCCTGGCTTCACGCGCTGCCTTTGACCTGTAATACATATTCTCTGTAATCAAAAATACTCTGATTTATTAATATAAATATACATCACCGTCGTGGAAGTTTACTTACGGAGTGTTATCATGAAATATTGGATTTTCTCTTTCTCTCTCTAGATCTCTCATCTCTTTTCTCTTAAAAGTTTTTGTGTTCTTCATTCATCTAGTGTGTGTGCGTGAATTCAATCCTAACAATACACTCATGATGTCATGTCACCGAAAAGTATTTAATAGGTATATGTTTGAACAGTAAAGGTGCTCAATAGGTATACTATTAAATTGAGGTGTCTAAATGAATTATGCGGACAACTTTTAAGCCAATTAGTAATGAGATGGTTTAAATGAATGCATTAACATGGTTAAAGACTCAATTGTCCCTCCAATATTTTTTACATCTTTTTCACTATAATTGTAGAGAGTATCTTTATAAATAATTTTTATGCAATACATGTTGTTTTAATGCATACCAAGCCATGTATTAAAATAATTTATGTATAATTCGCAAGAGAGTTCTTCTCTTTCCGTAGGGCTTTGAGTCTGAGTCTGAGCTCTGCTTCTCTGAGTGGAGTGTCTGTTGGAAGTTTTTTCTAGAACCTTATAAGGAGTTCCTTGCGCTCCTATATAAATTTAATGCAAACATAACTAATTCAAGCATTACTAATGCAAACATTATTAATTTACCCTATTTAATATTATTCTTATACACTTTACCAAATGACCCCTTAGTAATACACACTTTTATACACAATATTGTTTAACTAATGCAAGCTATACATAGCATAAAAATTGTTGCAAGCAAGGTATTGTTCATACACAAAACTAATACATATATTATTTTTGTTGATACATTCTACCAAATGACTTGTAAGTGTAGAAAATAAAAAGGTGTGTATTATAGTCAATTACTCCTTGTAAATTGATATGTAAAATGTCTTTGCCGTAGTAAATTTCTCCACACTTGGCACGATTATAAAAATCTTATATGATTTACGAATAATTTGTTAAACCCAAAATTACATGTACTTACTAATTATATTTTAAGAAATTTGTATTTTTTTTTTAAAAAAAAAAACAAACTAAACAAATAAGTTTATAGATTCAACCCATATGTATTTTGTAAAATTTAAAAATTAAATTAACAATTAAATCATCATCAACATTTTATATATAATGACAAATTAACAAATCAAATTAAATGTTAATAACCACACTTTGATTTAATTGTGTCGTGTAGCGAACTGTTTGCCAGTCACCTCTCTCCCTCAAACTCTCACTCGCCACACTCCCTCTCTCGCTCGCCATCCTCGTCTCTATCGCTTATACAAACAGAAACGAAATGTATAAATTGTGTTTCTGTTTGTATAAAGCGAGAGAAATTGTATATACACATGCAAATACGTATATCTTCGTCCTATACACTTATAATTATATAATATTAAAATTTCCCTGTGCAATTTTCTTTTGTCTTTCTCTCTTTCTAATTTTATACATACACAAATTATATAATTTGTATTCAACTGCTTTCTTTGGTATATGTATAGCGAATTATAGAATTGGTTCTTTGTATATGTATAGCGAATTATACATATTTGTGTTTGCTATGGAGTGCAATTATGCAAACTTTGCTATAGCAAACAAATATAAATTTTGTGTTTGTTATATGTGCAAGTTGCTCTACAAAATATTTGTCACGTTAAATAAAATATACAAGTTACTTTTAAAAATATTTTATCTTTATTTTAAAAAATACTAACTATTCTATTAGGATCTTTTTTTAAGCTCTTTCAACTTTCATGGGCAAAGTGATTATGTTAGAATGTATTATGAGTTCACCAGTGATAACTGGATCAGGTCACTCAATAAAATAATAATATGAAAAATAAATAATAACTCAAAGTAAATCAAACACAATAATTTTACGTAAAATCTCTTTACTCAAGGAATATGAAACCACGACGTGAGTATTTATCTACAATTATTTAGAGATCTTAGCAACAGTTAGATGTTAGGGGTTGATATTTCAGAACTATCATTGACCAAAATATACATTCACTTTGTGTTTATGCATTCATGGAAATATGTTGATTGCTAAGAGACTGAATAAACGGAAAATGTGTTATCTCCTGTATGAATGTAGATTCTACTTGTGTGTTAGTGCAAATGTTTTTATGAATATAGGGACATTGAAATTTTGTAGTACTCTATAAGACGTGTTTAATTTGAATTGAGATTCTAGAAGGTGTATTCAGTTTTTAAAATTAGAATACTTGAAGGCTACTCAACACTAAACCCTAATTTATGCATATATAAAGGGTATTAAATTCTCTTAAAAGGTACCTCGAAAATTCCATAAAGAGATCAAAATCTTGAATATTCCGCAGATTGATGGAATATTCATATAGAGGTCAAATTTAAATCATTTCAGTTCGAGAAATACGCTACTAACGGCCCTCGAATAATGGATAAATCTTATGAGAGGAGAATAAAGGGAGGAACATAATTGTACCCGCAATCTTAATGAATAAAATCATGTTTCTTCTTATTTTATTTGTGATTGCAGTTTATTTTCTGTCACTTTAAAATTTATTGCAAATACACTTAGTTGATGTGTGTTTCTATGGTAATCAATTGTAGAACACATTACTAATGTTGATTGGCCAACCTTCTATCACTCCACAATCATGGATACACATTACAACAAATATGATATATAACTACAAAATTGTTAGATACATCATTAAATTCTTCACTAATTATTTATTCATAATGACAATATTTATTTTTTGTGCTTAAATATATGAGACACATAATTTTAGTGACGAAACATAAAAATTTGCAAAATTTTGTCCATTAGATTTAGTTAAGACATTTATTTTCGCCACTAATAATATAAATAATTGGTTGATAAATATTTTATCGTCTCTAATCAATATGTGATTTAGTTATAGCAAAAAAATTGTCATAAAATATGTAAGATTTTCAATAACGACAACTTAAAATTTATAATAAATAATTAAATTTTTTGCTACAAATTTCTTTTACAGCTAAATATAATTTTTTAATTACAATTATTTATAATTACAAGTGACAACAGTAATACAAATACCAACATCTAGAATTGAGACTAAATGTGAAAAAGGAAATTTTATCTTTAGAATGCTATTGAATGCAAGAATGATTGAAAATTTACTAAAATTGAAGCAAATATCTTAGATATTAATTATCTAAATCATGCTTGTTTTATTTTAAAAGTATACTGTTATTTTTTAAAAAAATGGTGTGAAGATGACTCGATTTCGTAAAATCAATTAATCTTATTATTTAAGAAAAATTGACTTTCCAAATTAAGGAGTCACCACTCGATTTTTGATAAAATCAAGAAAAATTTAAAATTTTCAAAGATTCAAAACAGATAAAATCAATTGAAAAAGGTTCGAAGTTCAATGTACATCCCGAGAAGGTGTTAGGCCCTCGGGATGCCCGCTAACTTGCGGTTGACCGGCGATTTAACTAAATGACTTTTAAAATAAATTTTTTTAACTAAGTAAAGAGAAAATTCATTTTAACATATTTTATTCCATTTTTTATTTATTTCTAAAGGAGAACATCTAAAGGAAATTAACTTAAGAAAAACTAAATGGTGATAAAAGCAAACAAAATAAGTAAATAAAATAGTAAAATTTAAAATAATAAAAAATGACTGCCCTTTAGGAGATTATTAAAATTCTACCAAAATATTAATTAATTCAAACAAATAATAATAAAGAAGAAAAATAATATTTGACTTTGGGCTAGATACTCAAAATCATTAAGTTGGGTTTTGGCTCACCTGTCCTATATTGAACTATTTAAATTTGGGCCCTTTTCAACAATTCAAATCCTACAAAACAAATTGGCCTTTGGGCCTATTAAAAACTTTTGTTGAAAAGGTCCCTGGCCCGTTTCGTGTAGAAATAAGATGTATACTACTGTATACGGTGTATATTCAATCCATTTTTTGGCACTTTTGAGCCCTGCATTGTTCGAATACACATTTTTCACTATTTTCCCTGTATTTTTCAAATTATTTCTGCGTATTTGTACCTGTACCATTTTTAAACCTGTTTAACAATTGTATATCGTCGCCCAAAATATGTATACCAATGTATACGGGCTGTATCCTATGCATGTATTCATTGTCTATTCGTGTGTTTTATCTTAAATTGGCGTCCCTGAACGTTAACCTGCCATTCATATTTTTTGTACACCTATTTAAGGTATAGCGTTTCTGTATATCAGTGTATACAGGATGTATATTGTCCTATTTTTCAACTTTCGAAAGTTGAAAGCTCCTTTTCAGCAGTGTATCTGGACTGATATCAACCTAGATTTTTAATCTTTGCTTCCTGAACGCCTTTCAACCTGTATATAAGGGTATAACATGTGTATATAGCTGGTATACAGCTTTCTTCAACACCTGCAAACTGTAATTTTCTAGCAGCCTCTGCTGGTTTTTCCGACCTGTACATCCTTTCAGAAGGTTGACTGACTCGGAAGGGTGTTTTGAGCCTTTATGTCTCAACGAGAAGGTGCAAGGAATTGGAGTGAGGTCCATGAGGACTCGAGAATAGTTTTACATGCAAACAAACTAGACAAAAGAAAAGAAATTAGGAGGGTAGAATTCAATATCACATCATAACATTAACGTCACCCGTAAACAAAATAACTATGATGATCCATGCAATTAACATCAAACAAACCCAACTAGAAAGCGAGACGGAGCAACACATAACTTAAACAAAATCCTACAAACTTCGGCTATGCATGCTTGAATGTATGAAAGCAACAACATATAGTTTACTCGAAATTTCAAAAACAATACTTCAAAATTAAAAATGCAGAAATGGAACCATTAAGAATGAAGGAAGTGAGCTGCAAAATATGAAAGGAAACAGCTACACAAGACACAGCCGAATTTTGATCATGCACAATCCAACTATCAATCAAACTAGGCAAGAAAACAGTTCATTTAACTCGCTATAGGACTTCGGATTAAGGCAGTCAACTACAAAGGCCACTGTCCATGAAGGTTTTATATGCTCCTGTTAAATAGTCCTCAATGACTCATTTATCTTTCCAAATTTGATCATGTATGCCATAACTACAATGCTTATTGCTTTTTCTTAACAAACCTCTAGTGTTCAAAATCAGTTTGGGGTTTCCAACATGCAGCTCATTTGATGGGAAAGAAAGAACACGATTTGTAAATATGAATTAGTTACAGCAGTAGCATAGAAAGAAACGATTGGAAGTATAACCAAACCCATGAGGAACTTTAAAACAGTGGTGCATTTAAATGGAAGAAAGAAATACTTCAAGCAAAGCAAAAAAAAAAACCTTGTTCATATGAATTCATAAAGATCAAAAACAACTAAATTCACATGAATTTATAGAGATACTTCAAACTCCTTTAGTCTCTAAACATCAAAACATCGAAGATGTAGCCAACAGAATCGAGTTAAATGGCAAATGAGCATGGCTGGAACCAAATTTGAGCCAACAGATTCATTACGAGAGTTCAAACATTGATTCAAAATAATGACCTGCCATGAACCTTCACCACAACATCCTCAAGACAAGCAAATAAAGACTATCCGACAAACAATACGAGAACTCATTTCGAACTTACATATTCAAGCTAAACACAATACAATCGAAGCAAAGAACTGCATACGAGCAGTTCCAAATGGAACTTAACAAAGTTGAAGCATACCCGTCACAATCAACAATGAATCAATCACACCAAACAATCTTTCGAAGAAGAGCATAGAAGTCGAAACGAGTAAACCAAAACAGTGACGAAATAGAGGAAACAACAATATTCATCGCATCGCATTCAACACTGAAACAAGACGTAAATAAAAGGAAGCCTTACCTTTCTCCGAGCAGCGACTGAGACTTTGCTGGTAAAGGAGACGACCTTCCACGACTACAATAGAAATCTGACCACTGCAACGAACTCTGGAAACAGTGATGGAATGAGAATAGAACGAGGAAGGGATGGAAGTTTAGACTGAAATGAAGCCGGTTCCAACGTTTGGGGCCTAAACTTTCACTTCCAAATTCGATTTCTATAGGTTGCCTTCAACCTCTAGTGTGTAAACTACCCCTGAACTAGTGCCTTATTTTCTTCAATTTTGTTGGTTGTTTGTATTTTTGTAACAGTGATAATAGCCAGAAAATTCAACCCCTCAAACAGTGAGGAAATGGTAGTATATATAGTCATTTTTCAAAGGTGGAAAGCGGGGGGAAAACGAAAGAAGGTTTGGGGCAAATTCGTGATTCCATGTCCCCTTTTGAATTCAAAATCCTCTCTTCACCCAAAGGATAAGGACGCCAACTAAACGAGTACGAACCTTCAACAGAACAAGCGATCGCAATCATCAAATTTGCAAGCAAAAGACGATGGAGAAAGGAGATTTCTCCACCTGGGCTTGTCCTCCAACGCCCTCGTACGACTTGCATAGGAGGGGGACGGCTCGAGGAGTGAGGGGTAAGGCCAGACAGCGCGAGAAACGGCTAATGGGTTGCGAAATTTCTGGGATTTTTTTTACGTGCATGTTCTGTTTTTTCTGGGGAATGCGTGTAGGAGAGGAAGAAGGGGAATCGGGTCGGGGATGGGTCGAAAGAAAAAGGGGGAGAAGGGAATTGGGTTTGAGATTTAGGGATTATGGGTCGGATAGGAGGAATGGGTTGGCTGGAAAATAAAAGAGGAATTGGAAAAAGAAGTAGGCCCAAATCTGGTCCTTTAAATGAATTAAAGGGAAAATGGGTTAAATGCTGATTAAAAAATTTGGGCCTCGGAAATAAAATAAAATAAAAGGTTGGAAAGGGAATTAGAGGGCATTTGCAAAAAGGCCCAAAAATTGAATTGGAATTTTAAGAGGGGTTAATTTAATAAATAGTCAAATTAAGTTAGGATAATTAATTTGGCTAAACATTAAATAAAGAATGAATTTGTATTAATTAATCAACGAGCTTCTTTATCTTAGTAATATAATTATTTCAATTGTAAAAATAGTGATTCAAAATATAACCATAATTTAAGCTGAATTAGTTAAATAGAATACTTACTAAAATTAAAATATCTTGAGAAAAAATCGTAAAATATACCAACTACATACATAATCATGTAAAATATATAGGCTATCTAAAATTATAAGAAAAATGACAAAAGTATTCAAAATAACATAAAGTTCATATATTATTATTATTTTTTCAAAATTTATAAAACTAATTATTTTAAATTGTTTGGAAATTTAAGAAGCTCGAAAACTAATTTATACCGAGGAGGGTCGAAATTGGGTGTCAACAATGGCTAGATCATAGATATATACAAATCATAATTTGGCAAATAGCTTTTAATTTAGTCAGCTGTTTATTGCGTTAGAGCAAAAAAGGACAAAAAAAAAAACAAAGCTAGAAAGCAATCCAAAAGGAAGATTATAGTACAAAAAGAATGCCACAAATGTATGGTTACCATTGTAATAAATAAATATGTCCCTTGATTTGACTTTAGTTAATTTGTCCTTCAACTTTTAATTTACATAAATAAATACTGAATTTTATAAAATTAAACAGATAAATATATTATTTTTAAGTATCGTCCTACATGATAATTTTATGTCCTATGTGACGTCCCACATGTATTATGACACGTAAGACATATATGTATTTACTTGTTTAATTTCATACAATTTTTAGTATCTATTTATACTTATTAAAAATTGGAGGACATAAATATGTGTTAAAATTAAATTAAAGGACTTATTAAAAGGTTTATATAATAGTTAGGGAGTGTTCTCTTCAAAAAAAATTTTTGCTCATCTATTTAAGTTTGTGTTTCCCTTTTAGAAAATACTCTAAAACACCTTGCAATCAATTGTTATCATTTATGTTTTGGCATAATACATATATTGGACCCTAAACTTGGCTTCAAATTTTAACTTTGATCTCCAATTTTCATAATGCACAAACAGACACTTTAACTATCCAACTTTTAAATAAATAAACACATGAGTCTTACATGACACAATACACGTAGGACACCACGTAGGACAAAAAATGACATGTAGGATGACAATGTAGGACATGTGTGTCTATTCGTTCAACTTTATACAAGTTTAAGTGCTTACTTGTGCCCACCCAAAGTTGAAGGACGTAAATGTAATTCGAAACCAAGTTAAAGGGCACATTTATGTATTATGCCTTTATGTTTTTGGGGAATTAAAATCAATGGAGGTAGAAAATAGTGAAAAGGGTAGAATTCTGATTGTGGATGATATCAATTGCCATCTTACAACTACTGTGTCACTCAAGTATTCTCAATTTGAAGGTACTTAATTTTTTTCGTTAAACGTGCGCGATAGTAAATTTAAAGTGTGATGACACATGTTCCATTCCAAAATAGGGTATTTTTTTTATTTTTTTTTCTTGATCTAAGATTTTATGTACATCAAAATTGACATTAAATGAATTAAAGGGTCTTCTGAATTTAATTAAATCAAAACTGACATCAAATGAATTAAAGGGCCTTCTAAATTTAATCAAGTACAACTACATGAAAATTTAAACTAGACAATTATTCTTTCCATATCTAGTAATGAATTTTGACAGTACAAAATCATGAAGACACCACTATTTTTTTATTATATATGTAAAACTAACTTTAACATAAAATCTATATATAATATACATTTAATTAATGCAATTTTGGGTTGGTCCAATTTTATAACATATGTATTAGGTTATGTGGTATTTATGTATTATTTTATGCGCAATGAGATATGAAGAAAGTATCGATCCGATGAAATCAATAACTTCTTTGAGAAATTATGTATTATTTATCTTAAATAATTTTTACAAAACTTAATACTTTATAGAAATTGATATGAAGAACTCATTAACTTTAAATTATGAATCCTCTTCTGAATAACCATGAGATTAGACTATTTAACGACAAAGATACCTTTTATGTAAGAAATTCTTATATAACACTAATAACTCATTATTACTATTAATTACTTAGAGTATTAGTCAAAAAGAATGCCACTATTATAAACTGATTTAATATTCCGGGCATAACAATTTATTTAAGAAATCTATAAAATAACACATTTAATAAAATAGATCTTTAATCAAGAAGCCCATTCAATCTAGTAATTAATGTAAGTATACTCGTTTTGTTTAAGTAATTAATGTAAGTATACTCGTTTAGTTTAAGGAATTGATACTCTATTTTTAGCAATAAAACTTAATATTATTCTTGTACACTCTAGCAAACGACCCTTTAGTAATATACACCATTATACACAATAGCGTCTAACTAATGCAAGCTATACATAACATAAAAATTGTAGCAAGAAAGGTATTGTTAATATACAAAACTAATATATGTATTTTTTTACTATATTATTTTTACTGATACACTCTACCAAACGACCTTTTAAGTGTAGAAAATAAAAAGAACCGTGAATTATAATCAGTTACTCCTTGTAAATTGTTACGTGAAATGTCTTCGTCGTAGTAAATTTGTCCTCACTTCGCACAATTATAAAAATCTTATTAGGCTTGTGATTAATTTTAAATTACAAGTACTTAATAATTATATTTTAAGATGTTTATATTTTCTTTTATTAAATAAAAAGCTAAACGGATAAGTTTATAGATCCAACCCATATGCATTTTGAAAAATTTAAAATTTATTAATAATTAAATCATCATCAACATGTTAGAGGATAATCATTTACGCCTCATTTGTTTGCACTTAATGGAGGTCTGAATCGTAATCATTCAGATTCAGCCTATTAAGTTACATTTGATTGTTAGGTCTGAATCTGAATGATTCAGATTCAGCCCATTCAGTTCATTTTTTTTAAAAAAACTTCTTATTGGGTATGAAGAGGTCTGAATGAATCAGATCTGTAGGAGACTCTTAACAACTTGCAGACTCATTTAATAAGTTATCAAATAATAAATCATCGCTTTTCTGCTTTAAGCGTGCCTTTTTATCTCATAACTAAAAAATTTCTTTCTCTCTTTTCCCAATCAAACACCATTTTTTTCCTCTTGAACTGGTAAGTTCACATAAATCCTTTCAAATACTTTTTTTATATTAATAGTTTTCTTATATTGACTGTGTCAAGAACACAGTTGGTGTATTTGTGTTTTATCAAGGTTTTTGGATGAAAAAATAGTACTCCAAATAATGATTATTAAAACTTTTAAAACTTTTTTTAATAAAAAATGATATGTTTTGTTGATATAAAATTTTTATGATATTTTATTAATTCAATATTAATTTCACAAGCACATTCAGATATTGAAAAAAAATGTTGAAAATAAACAACATTAATTATTTAGTGTTTAGATTTAGAGACCACATCTTAATATTCAGATGTGTATTCAGACCAAAACACGTGAATCTTAACACAAATCTTAATATTCAGATTTGTATTCAGATTGAGGCTTTACTTACATACAACATATTTGTCACGTTAAATAAAATATACAAGTTACTTTAAAAGTGTTCTATCTTTATTTTAGAAAATACTAATTATCTATTAGAATTTTTATTGAATCTCTTTCCACTTTCATGGCAAAGTGAATGTGTTAGAATATATTATGAGTTCACCAATGATAATTGGATCAGGTCTCCCAATAAAATAATAATATGAAAAATAAAAAAATTAAAGTAAATAAAACACAATAATTTTACTAAAAATTTCCTTACTCAAGAAATATGAAAACCACGACATGAGTATTTATCTACAATGACTGGGAGATCTAGCAACAGTTAGATAGACCAAAACATACATTCACTTTGTGTTTATGCCTTCATAGAAATATGTTGAATGTTGAGAGACTGAATAAATGGAAAATGTATTATCTCCTGTATGAATGTAGATTCTACTTGTGTGTTGTGCAAATGTTTTGATGATTATAGAGATCACTTTATAAACATTGAAATTTTGTAGTACTCTATTGGACATGTTTAATTTGAATTGAGACTTTAGAAGGCGTGTTCACTTTTAAATAGAATTCTTGGAAGCTATTCAACGCTGAACCCTAGTTTATGCCTATATAAAATATACTGAATTCTCTTAAAATACATCTCGAAAATTCCTTAAAGAGAACAAGATCTTGAATATTCCATAAATTAATGGTATATTCATATACAGGGCAAATCTAAATCATCCTAGTTCGAGAAATACGCCACTAACGATCCTCGAATCATGGATAAAAATCTTATGAGAGAGAATCTAGGGAGGAACATAAATGTAATGAATAAAGTCGTGTTTCTTCTTATTTTATTTGTGATTGCAATTTATTTTCGATCACTTTAAAATTTATTGCAAACACACTTATTTGATGTTTGATTCTATGGTAGAATAGATTATTAACTTTGATTGGCCAACCTTCTATGATTCCACTGTCATGGATACACACTACAAAATATTAAATATGATATATAGCTATGAAATTATTAAATACGACTAGGGGTGTTAAAAATTAGCCCAAACATAGGTAACCCGTCCAATCCGCTCAGAATTGTAAGGGCTGGGCTCAAGATAATTTGAATTGGGTTCAATCTCAACCCATTCAAGCATAACCCATTTGAAGAGAATCTTCAATTGAGCCCAATTCAATCTTCAATTTCAACCAGTTTTAAAACTTTTTATTAAGATATATTTTTATATTTAAGGTATGAATTATTATCTATTTAACATTCTTTTAGGGTTTATATATCCATTTGTTATTTTTTTAAAAAGACTCTTGAGCTAAAATTGTGATTATAAAAGTTAAATATCAATATGTTAAATTATTGAGATTAATCGGGTCAAATTGGGCGGGTCAAGACCCAAACCGTTTTTTGCTCATTTGAGCCCAACCCATTTGAGCCCAAAGTAAACTTGGGCGGGTCAAGACCCAACCCGACTTTTTAAAACCATTTTAATATTCTCAATTTCGACCCAACCCGCCCATTTGACGCCCTTAATACCAGAAAAAAATTCTTCACTAATTGTTCATTTTTAGTGACAAAATTTAGTTTTCGTGCTCAAATATATGAGACATATTCTTTTGGTGATGAAACATAAAAATCCGCAAAGTTTTGTCCATTAAAGTGTTTCACGAAAAAATTAATTCGCACTATTTGTTAAATAGTGTAGTCACGAATTTAAAGTTACGAGTGACACATTATTTCCTCACCAATAATGTATCTAATTCATGACAAAAAAATTTCTTAAAATTATTAATTTTTGAACTCAAAAAAATTTCATCTAAAAATATATATTGTTACAATATTGACAAACTAGAGTTCGTTAAAATTTAGATTTAGTTAAGATATTTATTTTCGTCACTAATAATATAAATACTTTGTGAAAGATATTTTTATCGTCTCTAATCAATCTGTGATTTAATAATAAAAAAGATTGTCACAAAATATGTAAGATTTTAAATAGCAACGACTTAAAATTTATAATAAATAATTAAATTATCTGCTACAAATTTCTTTTTTCCAGCTAAATATAATTTTTAACTACAATTATTTATAATTACAAGTAACAACTAATATAAAAATATTAATACAAGTACCAACATCCAGAATGGAGCCTAAATGTGAAAAATGAAATTTTATCTTTAGAATGCTTTGACTGCAAGAATGACTGTGAATTTACTAAAATTAAAGCAAATATCTTAGATATTAATTATCTAAATCACGGTTAGATCATAGATATATACAATTCATAATTTGGCAAATAGCTTTTAACTTAATTAGTTGTTTATTGCATTAGAGCAAAAAAGGACAAAAAAAAAGTAAATACAAATCTACTAAGCAATCCAAAAGGAAGATTCTAGTACAAAAAGAATGCCACAAATGTATGTTTACCATCGTAATAAATAAATATGTTCTTTAATTTGACTTTAATTAATATTTTTATCCTTCAACTTTTTAATTTACACAAATATATACTGAACTTTATAAATTAACAAATAGACACATTCTCTTTAAGTGTCGTCCTACATGACAATTTTATGTTCTATGTGGCGTCCACATATATTATGTCGCGTAGGACATATATATTTACTTATTTAATTTTATATAATTTTTATCATCTATTTATACTTATTAAAAGTTGGAGGGCATAGATAAGTGTTAAAATTAAATTAAAGGACTTATTAAAGGGTTTATATAATAGTTAAGGAGTGCTGTCTTAAAAAACTTTTTTTTGCTCATCTGTTCAAATTTGTGTTTCCCTTTTAGAAAATACTCTAAAACACCTTGCAATCAATTGTTATCATTTATGTTTTTGCGGAATTGGAATCAATGGAGGTAGAAAAAAAGGGTAGAATTCTGGTTGTGGATGATATCAATTGCCATCTTACTACTATTGCATCACTCAAGTATTCCCAATTTGAAGGTACTTAACTTTTTTTTTTTTAATTTTCGTTTAACGTGTGCGTTCGTAAATTTAGAGTTACGATGACATATGTTTCATTTCAAAACAGGATTTTTTTTTTATTTTCTTTTCTTGATCTAAGATTTTATGTAAATCAAAACTGACATCAAATGAATCAAAGGGCCTTCTAAATTTAACTAAGTACAACTATATCAAAATTTAAATAAGATAATTGTTCTTTTCATTACCTATTTAATGAATTTTGACTGTACAAAATCATGAAGACACCACTATTTATTTTATTATATATGTAAAACTAATTTTAACATAAAATTTATATATAATATACATTTAATTAATGCAATTTTGGGTTGGTCCAATTTTATAACATATGTATTAGGTTATGTTGGTATCTATATACTATTTTATGTGCAATGAGATATGAAGAAAGTAGAGCGTATCGATCCGATGAAATCAATAACTTCTTTGAGAAATTCTGTATTATTTATCTTAAATAATTTTAAAAAAACTCAATAATTCATAAAAATTGATATGAAGAACTCATAAATTTTAAATTATGAATCCTCTTCTGAATAATCAGGAGATTAGACTATTGAAGGACAAAGATATCTTTTATGTAAGAAATTCTTATATAACAGTAATAACTCATTATTACTATTAATTACTTGGAGCATTAGTCAAAAAGAATGCCACTAGTATAAACTGATTTAATAAGCTGGGCACAACAATTTATTTAAAAAATCTATAAAATAACACATTTAATAACATAGATTATTTATATCCTTAATCAAGAAGCCCATTCAATCTAGTAATTAATGTAAGTATACTCCTTTAGTTTAAGTAATTTATGTAAGTATACTCGTTTAGTTTAAAAAATGGATACTCTATTTTTAGCAATAAAACTTAATTAGCCTATTTAAATATATATTTTCTCTTTTCCTTTTTATTTGATACAATTTTCTTTTCAAGAGTCAATTGATATGAACATTGCCTAATATTATAAATGTATTTTTTTCATCAGATTAATATAATGAAATTATAATATATAGTAATTTTTGTATTGTTTATAAATATTTAAATTTTATTTTTAAAAAATATTAAAATAATTTAAGTAAATTTAACTTTAAAAATTAGTCAAACTAACTCCAAGTGCAATAAGAAACTAAAAGAAATTGAGGAAGTATATTCACTTTATCTAATTAATTTCTTTAATTCTTCATCAAATGATTTTTGAAATATTTCAATATGTAATAGTAATAATTATTTGTTCTTTTCGTATGTTTATATAATAATAAAATTGCTTTGTTTAATTCAGTTATGACAGTGAATAGCATAGAAGTTGCTTTGGGTGGCCTTAGAAGCAGTGGCCTCTCATTTGATCTTTTGCTCACTGATATCCACATGCTTAAAATGGATGTCTTTCAATTTCAACAAGACATAGCTGAGGAATTTGACATTCCCATTTGTTGTAAGTTTATAATTCTTTAAATTTTTTTATGAAAATTAAAAAAATATCATTCTTTATTGATAACTCTAAACTCATAATGATTCAAATTTTATATACTATATTATCTACTCCCTACATCTCATTTTATGTGACACCATTTCCTTTTTGTTCAATCCGAGAAAAGAATGTCCACTTAATTTTAGAGATAGTACTTTTATGAGGAGGGAGAAAAGTGAGTTTACTGTTTAAAGGACAATCTGACAAACATTCCAAAGTCTTTATTATTTTTTAAACTCCATGTCTGGTCAAATGTTGTCACATAAAATGAAACGGAGGGAGTATGAAATAGCGACTAACCCTAATAATACTATGTATGATTTATAGAAAGAAATTTAAGATATGCGGAATAGGGATTAATCTAGAATGGAATTACATGGGAATTTTTATACGGATTAGTATAAAAATTTGCAGGAGAATAAGTTACCTGCAGATTTTCATACTAATCCCTATTCCGTAATTCACACTTTACCTATAGTGAACTATTAAGCATCCTTTTTGCTCTATTTTGTTCTAATTGTATGACTTAGATCTTTATCATTTAATGTGATTGCCAGTTATGTCAAATGATAAGAAAGATAGTACACTTATCAAAGGACTTGACAATAGAGCTGTTTTCTTCACACTGAAGCCCATAACACAAGATGGTATAAATTATTTATGGAATTATGCAACCTCATTGGGAAAGAAGAAGCATAAAGGAAAACAAGTTGTACAAGTGTTTGAAGAAAACACTAATGAGAAAATCCTCAATGAGGTAATTGATATTGAATCTTCGTCTTTCGTTAGTAAGAAGGACAAATCTATCAGAAAATATGACGATGTTGAAAATAAAAACTATTCATCTCAACGAGCCAAGAGGAGTAATACCCTTTGGAGGGATCCCCTTCACAGCAAATTCGTGGAAGTTGTTGATATACTTGGTGTGAAAAGTAAGTCTTCCTATACATAAATAATTCGATAATATCAGGTCATTCAAATATTATCTATATGTAAAACACCATAAAATATGTGATTTTCGATAGAGCCACCTTTCATCATTATTTAGCTAGATTAAAATTTTAATTCTTTTTCTATATGTTGTAGGTACTTGACATATACCCCTTATTTTATTCAATAATGCATGTCCACTTTTCCATGTTTTGTCACCATTTTATAATTTTCTTATATTTATATAACACAATCTTATTATATAGTCTTTTATCGAAAAGTTATATTATTTAACTAGATTGAAATCTTAATTTCATATTTTAGTTTCATGTAGGTATATATTGTAGGTACTTAAGTGACTTGTCTTACTTACTACAAATGTCTATTTTTTTATTATTTTATCCCAAATAAATTTTCTGCCTCCATCACTGCTTGTATATATATTTCGATTTGAGTAAACTAGTAAATAAACATGATATATATATATATATTTTTTGCAGATGCTCGTCCCAAAAAAGTTCATGAACTCATGAATATGCCTGAGCTGACTAAGAAACAGATTGCTAGCCACCTCCAGGTTTAATTAATTACCTTTGATGTTTATATTTTCTATCAACCTCTTTTTACTTTTTAAAAGTCACAATATTTATCCTTTTAGGAATTTATATGATAAATTCACATATAGAAAAATAAATATTATTTTTTGAGATGAAAAGTGAAAAATACTAAATACTAATTGAGTAAAGAGTTAATAGTGGTTTATTATATTTGTGTTTGTACACTATGCAGAAATATCGTTTGACCTTGGATAAAAAACCTAATCCAAAATTGGTTTTGGATTGGAGTAAAACCACATCTGGTAATGCTAATCAATTGTCAATAACAACTGACAATATTTCAGCTTTAGCTCCACAAGTTATGACAAAAAATCTCAACAATGCTGACCCTGATACTGAGCCTGATCTTCGAAACTTCATGTCTGATTATGAGAAAGATAGAAATTTTTCTAATATATTAAGTCGACATCTTAATCAGAAGCCTTGTAAATTGGTACGTACTTCTGATTTTATACGTTTTCTTATTTATTTTCTAGTATTCTTGTATGTTTAGAAAGTTATAGCCTTTCTAACGTAAATATTTGATGATTTTTAGTGTACAAACCTAACAAGAATGAGAAGGGGATAATTGATGATTTTTAGTGCACAAACCTAACAAGAATGAGAAGGGGATAACTATTAGCAAATTATATAATATCTTACAAATAAATAGTGTAAAATTAATTATTGTTAAATCTTCATATAATTTTTTTTATATCTTATTTCATTATGTAGCAAGGAAATCATGAAGGTATTAATGCTGATGGAATATCGTTACAACTTGGTAATGTTCTTCCAAATTCGAATTTGGAGGTAATTTTTCATATATCTGTCTTATTTTCTTAAAATATTAATTTATAGAGTTAAGTTAATTTAGTGTACTTAAAATTATATGATAATTTATTAATACAAGATGGTAATAGTAATTACGCTTGTAATTTTGATGTATTATTTTAATGTGTAACTATCCCCTATATTTAAAACTTAGAGGTATTTTTCATATATTTATGTTTGGTCAACGAGTATTATATTACGAAAATAAAAATATCTAGAGTTAAAGGTGGATCGACTCATCATATTCACATTGAAATAGGATCAACACAAGAAAAAATACTCGAATTAAGAAGTTAATACACATTATTATTTTCTCCGATTTCAAATAATTTGATTGGTTAATTTTTAATTTCTAGTGTTTCATTTTATTTTACAGCAAGGAAAATATGCAAGTATTACTGCAGAGGAAAGACCATTGCATTCCAGTACTGTTTCTCCAAATTTGTCACTTCAGGTAGTTTTTCATATACCTATATTTGGTAATAGAATATTACTTCATCCGCTCTGATTTAGTTGTCATAATTTTCTTTTTGGGTGTCTGACTGATACTTTAAGATATATTTTTAATTATATTGATAAGAAAAAAAATTATATTTTACATTACTTTTTAGATAGTTTTTGAATATTTAAATTTTTATTTTAAAATCTCAAATTAATGTAATCTACTTTAGCTTTAGAAATTAATCAAATTAACTCTGAAAAAGTTCAACATGACAACTAAAAAGGAATGCTGGAAGAATAGTGCAACTTAGCAACTAAAAAGTAACGGAGGGAGTAAGTATGTTTTAAAAATATAATTTGAGAGTTAAGAAAAATAAGTAAATTCGTACACAATCATGATAATAAAGTAACTTCTTACATTTTGGTAGAACACAAATGATCAAAGTTTTGTTATATGAAAGTCTAAATGTGTGTCATATAAAATAATTCGATAATGAAAATCAGAATTATACTCTTTCCGTCCCATTTTATATGATAACATCGGACACAAAGTTTAAGAAATAATGAAGACTTTAAAATGTTTATCAAATTATCCTTCAAAAAAGTTAACTCACTTTTCTGTCTCCTTATAAATGTATTAGAATACTATCTTTAAAATTAAGTGAGACCAACAAGGATAAAAGAGAAATTGTACCTTAAAATATTTAACATATAAAGAAATGTGACATTTTTTTACCATATTATAACTTGTGAAATATACTTAGAGAAAATATTTTCCAGTAAATATGCTTATAATTATTTTTGGTGTCTTCTTTCGCTATGTAGCAAGAAATCTATGGAGGTGTTACTGCAGAGGATGCATTGTTCGATCATCTTGATGTTCCCTCAAATTCAGAAATTGGGGTAATTTTTCATACTCTTCATTTGGTCAATGAACATTTTGCTATAAAGTAAAGAAAATTGAGAAAGTTTGTACGCACTATCATTTTGTTACACACACAAAAAAAAAAAGGTTTATGAAATTCAAAACTATATTTTTTTTATAAAAAATATTTACAAATTCGATTTCTTATTTTACTATGCAGTCAGGAGATTATGAAAGTTTTACTGCAGAAGATTTGTCATTCCTCAATAATCTTTTCTTGGATCATGAACTCGAGGTAGTTTCTTATATACATTTTGTATGTTAGATCACGAAGCATTATCTTTTGAAAGTACAATACCAGAGTTGAGTGAATTATGGTGTACATGTCTGGAATGGTAGGACCGTCTAGAATAACACTAAAGAGATTTGAATTTTCTCCTATCAGATTAAAATTATTCTATTATCCACCATATATCCATAATACTTTCCATTAATAGTGGTGGTCTTGTTTGTGACGCTCTTAGACCAGTAGGTGGTGCAACTATTGATCATTTTCAAATTTTATTTTTTTGAATGATAGACCTACTCTAATACCAATTAAACTGTACCACCTATTTGATACATGAATTTTGTACTTGTAATACTTTAATTGAATCATGTAACACGAAAGAGTACAAACATTTATTATTGAAAACCTTCTTGTTTAAGGAAGAAAAACCACAACCTGACGTGTAAAATTTTCAGCAACTTCCCACTAACTTCAAAGAGTGGTTTTAGATTACAACTCTTTAATCTAAAAGAATAGGTCTAGTGCGTCAACTCCAACGATTAAACCTAATTGTTATCTCTTCTCTCCAAGAAGTCATAACTGCTTATAGTTACAACTCTCACAAACTCATTTTCAAACATAGAACTATTAAAACTCAATAACAATTTCAAGTCACACAAACAATAAACCTACTAAAAATGAAAAACTAACTCTAGTTCTTCTTTCTTGTGTGCTCCCCCTACCACTTCTTGCCTTCTGTCCAAAAACTACAATATTCAATGTCTTCAAAAGCAATTATCTTTTATTGGATCCTATGCAGATTCAAACTCTATTTTCGTGCGTCTTCTCTTCCTACTTCATTTTGTAACTAACTTTCAGTACTTGATCTAATTTATTAGTCATCAAAACTATATTTACTGAAAATATATTGACCAGATTTCCATTTGTCTATGTTTCACCATAGAATATTATATTATGAAATTATAATTATAAACTTAATTGAAACAAAAAAGGTTTGTACACTATCAGTTTCTTTTCAACCACTTCACTTCCCCAGTCAATTAGTGAAGATGACTTACCTTCGATTTGAAAGGCTTCCCAAGTAGTTGGACAAATAAGTTATCAATTTAATTTTTTCTTAAACTTTTGTAGAACAAAAATGATAGATTTTTGTTATATGAAATTAAAATTTAAACTTATGTTGTGCAAGATATTTCCATAGTGCAATTCAAAACCATATCATAACTTGTAAATCCATAGTGAAAATAATTGTCAATAAATATTTTTATAACTTTTGTTCTTTTATTTCAATCATATGTAGCAATCTAATCATGAAGGTCTTACTACAAAGGAAGGATCGTTCCAACTTCGTAATGATCCCCCAAACACAACACTTGAGGTGACTTCTTATATACCTATTGTTTATTTAATTTTTTTCTTATGTTTTTGTCGTATATAAATGATCTACTTTTGTTATATGAGTAGTTAAATATGTGTTGAATAAGATAATCTAAAATTGAAGATCAATATTTATCATAATTTGCAAACAAATAGTGTGAAAATATTTGTCATGAACTGTACGTACAACTTTTGGTGTCATTATTTCACTATATGGAAAAAAATTAAGCAGGCATTATTATATATTAAAAAATATTATTTCTCCATACTAGTGTTTTTACAAATTTAAAAGCTTTGATAGTTTTTTATATGTCTATATTTGGTCATAGAATAATATATTCTAAAAATATACTTACAGAGTTACCAGGTTTTGAGGCATCTCTGCCTCTACATTGTTGCCATAGTTGGCTAATACTGTTAGATTACCAAAACCTGCTAATTTATTGCATGTGGTCCTTAAAACTAGTTTAGTAGATATTGCCCTTTGTTCATCATCCTTGACTAGAGACATAGCATGATCAGGAGGAGCAGATAATATAGTAGCTTGATCGGACGGTGTTAGCTTGGTACCTGGTCTTGACAAAAAGTCTGCTACCTTGTTTGCTTGTCGAAAGCTATGTCTGATTGGTGGATTCCCCAACCTCTTTATAAGCAACCTTGAATGATTATTTTTTCTCATATAAATAGGTTGAGAATTTTCTAGTGCTTCTATTGTCTCAATTGAGTCTAGCTCAATTTCTATAGGGACAATAGAACAATCAACAACTAATTTTAAACCATCGAGAAGAGCTTTTATGTCAGTGAATCTTTGGGTAGTGATGTTACGGTAAACACTCATTACCAATTGCCATTGTGATCCCTGATAACTCCTCCAAGTACCTCCCTTATTACAAACTTTAAAAGGAGTCGTGTGTGTTAAGTTTGAAAGATCCTACCTGGGATGGGGGGAACCACCTAACTCTAAGGAGGTCGGATGATTCAGGATCTTGCGCTTGATGAGTATAATGTCGGTATTATGTCATTTTATTATTCACCAGGGTAGACGGTAGGGATGCGTTTTTGTTGTTGAAAATATTATGGTTTCTATTTTTCCATAAACTCCAAAGGACGAAAGGGAGAAATCCGACCAGTGAGACCAACAAGGATAAAAGAGGACGAAAGGCAACAACTTAAGATCTTTCAATGAGTTGAGCGAATGAGTATGTGGAGAGATGTAGGGTGGGTGAGATATGGTTTCATCCTCTTGTTTATAGAATGTGCAAATGGATTCTGGGACAATGCCAAAGTGGTGCAAGTAGGGGTTGGTAGGAAGTCTATGATGTGTGCACAACCAAAGGAAAAATTTGATTTTGTTTGGAATATTTTGCTTCCAAATCCAGCTATGATGAAACGGATTGGGAGGGGGTTGTTTTGGAATATGGAGGACGGATTTGATGGTGAATAAACCATTTGGGTTGCCCATCCAGTAGAGCTTGTCGTTGTTCAAAGGATCATGGTCTAATCTAATGAATTTTATTTTTTCCATGATATTCTGGGGGATGTGAAGGTTAAAGAGTGTTCCAATTCCAGTTAGTGTTAGAATTGTCCCAAATAGAAGAAATAGTGGAATTTTAATCTTTCAATATAAGGAGACCGTGAACTGTGCGAGATCCATCTATGATACCAAAGGCTAATAGATCTACCATTATTTGGGGATCAAGCTATATTATTTGAAAAAATAGATTTCACAGTAAGAAAATTCTCGTACACACTATTATTTTACTCTTTACTATTTTGTCCTTTTTTTCCACTTTCCCTCCACTGGATAATAAGTGGATATAGTTGCATATTTGAGCCGAAAGAGTTTTCAAATAATTTGGTTGGTTAATTTTGAATTAAGTTATTTCTTATATTTTTGCATAACACAAATGATCAATCTTCATTCAGGTAGTTTCTCATATACATATGTTTGTTAAATCATTGATCATTATATATTTAAAAAGTGTACTTTTTAGAGTTTGAACGAATAAAATAAGTTTATATATTATACTATTTTCTCTTCATTTGATATTCCTTTAAAGCATTTTTCCTTTTTTTTCTTGTTAATGAGTGAAGAACATTGTATATTTAGAAACAAAAGGATTCAATTTAGCTTATTAATTTTTGATAAAGTTGTTGAATGAATTAATCTATTTGTATTGTAGGAAAACATAAACATGTATGAAATAAAAAATTTGTATTGTATAAGATAATTCAATAATGAGATTCAAAACTCTAACATCACTTGTGAAAATAATCTTAAATCAATATTTTTTTCAACTTTTGATGTCTACTCAGGATGACTTCCTACTTTGCTATGATGACACAAATTTGGAGCCCAAGGTAATTCCTCACATACATATGTTTTATCATTGAGCATTACATTAATTTTCTTCCCCAGTTAATTTCATAGTTAATTAGTGGATATGGTCATTTATTTTGAGGTAAAAGAGTTTCCAAATAATTTGGTTGGTTAATTTTTAATTTACTTGTTATGTTTTTTTCACACTAATTCTATTGAGGGGTCCTGTGCTATATAATTGCTGTAAATTAGGTTGGTGATGGAGTTAGCTTTATCTTCATCAAGAGTTAGGGGACCATGTATTTGTTCCCTAATGGTCTTAGGGTTGGGTATCTATTTATCATGCCATAATGAAACTAGAGAGCCCTTTTTTATAAGAGCAATATACTAGAAAACACAATAGAATATATATATATATATATATATATATATATATATATATATATATATATATAGAGAGAGAGAGAGAGAGAGAGAGAGAGAGAGAGAGAGAGAGAGAGAGAGAGAGAGAGAGAGAGAAAGTGTATGATCAAATCCCATGACCTAGTCGATGAAAGTACAAAGCTAGTTCAAGAGTACAAGTCTCAAAAGTAGACCAAAAACTACATACTTGTCGAAAATACAAAACACTAGTCAAAACTATGTATAGATAGAGATAAGTCTAACTAGGACGCCATCAAATCGCCCTTAATCTCCGAGATCTCCACAAAGGCTCGAATCACCGTTGTCGGTTGGCGCTCGGATCTTCATCAAGAAAAAAATGTCGAGTGTAGGATGAGAATCAAAATAAAAAGAACCCAATAGGAATCATAAGTCGACTGAGCTTTGAAAGTAAATACAATATGAAAAGCGAGGAAGTAGACAATGTCAAGAGGTCAGATATGAATGAAGAAATAACAGAGAGTCTAACAATTGAGCTCACAAATCTAGAAAGAACGAAGTAGTAGAGTAAAACAACTATATAAAACTGAACTGGACCTTATAGACCTACTAGTTTCTGACAACGTGCGTTGCACGTTTATTTTTACTATTGTTACATAATATAAAATTATACTATCAAATAGAAAATGTTTAAATCAACAACATTAATTTTATCAATTATATTTCATGTATCAATAAAAATAAATAAAAAGGGATTGGGCATTTGGCATCAAGCAAAAAGTATGTAAAATTAATTAATATAATATAGTCTCTTTTAACTTTGTATAAGTCTTTTTTATGATCTAAATATCAGTGATAACCTTTTATAGCCATAAATGGATATTAAAAATACATGCACACTTATTAATGAGAAACGATAGAGTGAAATATTTATATTATTTAAGGTTCTAAAATTAAAAGATAGTACTATCAAAATTACACAAGATTGAAAGCAATTATATTTAAAATATAAAACTGACAGATATATAATTTAAACACTGAACTTCATACATACATCTATTTCAAAAGCTCATAATAATAGCTAAAAGATTACAACACCACAATGAGTTTGTTAGAAATGCAAAAGAAATTAGAAACAACAATAATCTTCGTGAAGGAGAATATATATCGAAAGAGATATGAGGACTTAGGCATGTCTAAAAAGAAGTCTTCTAGTTCTTCTCCCTACCTCATGTTTTCTATTTTTTCATGTCTTTTTTGCCTATCATAGATGGAATAATTTTTTGATTATCAGTTGAATGACAATATCTTTCATTTTTCAATGGTTATCACCTATTTCTTGAATAGTAGTAAAAATGTCTGTTTAAAATCTATATTTTTCAGTTCTAAAATAGTCTTTAATATATAGATAGATGGAAAGAAGAAAAATACAAATCATAGTTAGACTTAATAAGAGAATTAACATTACCACTAATAATTATTGCTTTGAACTTGGAATCTAGTCTAGTTTGAATGAATAGTTAAAAGATGAAAAACACAAACCATTGTAATTAGTAATAAATTGAGGCAATTACAAGTCATCTCAATAATTTATTACTAATTCATTCATATATAATAACGCACTTTTAATATCTTAGTAATAATAAATCAAATAAATAAAAACAGTGGCATTAATCGGATAAATGGGGGTTCACTCTTTTCATATGTCAGTAATTATTCTAGGATATAAATGTACAATTAAAATATATCATTTCACATTCCAAACATTTAATTATTTCCTCATATTTTAATTAAGAATTAATTTAAGAAAATGCAAAACTCATCTACTTTTTTATTAAAATAATACAAGTTAACATTTAAACTAAATAATTAAATGCTTTATAACATTTTAATTTATAGTAAGGGTAAAATTGTAATTCAACTTTTAACTTTTTTGTTCCCTCTTATAATAATATATGATAAGGTACACTGGTGCGCAACTTGAAAGTAAATAACCCAGACGGACCCTATACACCCTATGAGTACACATAAAATCTAGAGATAATGCTAACTAAGATTAATGGGTTCTATAATTGAAATGGACGACCCCGAACTCGAACCATGGCGAAGGCACCTCAAAGAACCCAATATATAAAGACACCATGTCAGGACTCGAATCGATCCTAGTAGAGAAATGTCAGGGCCTCAAACTGCAACTAATAGAGATGTGCCAGCGCTCCAAACAACAACCAAAAGACTCTGATTGTCTCCAAATCACATGCTCCTCTTCATGAGGGAATGTACCATAAAGTGAAACCACCTTCATAGTCACAAGGGATCCACTCACACTCAAAATCCAAGACCCGTCTAATATAACCAACAAGGACCGAAATTGCAAAAGAAACACCAACGCCAAAATATATGGGAAGTTTTTTATGGACAATTACAAGAGTTGAGTTGTATCCTAGATAAGGATTCATACTATTAGACCCAAGTCAGTTTTATCAATCTATAGGGGGCTAAGCATTCCAAACCAATATTGGAGTATTTCTAAGGCATAACGACTCCAAATAGCAAGTCTAAGCAAACATTTGCATATGCGTAGGCTAAGGCCAAGAATAAGTCACCAATAACAAAAAATAAAACTAAACATATAGATACTTAAGGCATTATAAAACATCACAAATGAGGTAGACATGCTCAATTTCCTGGAAAAACTACTTGAGAATAAGGATAAGGTATGTGTTCTATCCACTAAGCATGACACAAGCTAGAAACCCTGACCAAAACTATCTAAGCAACATGAATTTACCAACACAAGTTCAATATAAGATCGATAATTTGGAGCCTAGCTACCACAAAGTCGACTAGGCGAACTACAAAATAAACTAAACTAGAGTTTTATCCTTCTGAACTACCTTCAATCAATTCCACACTATCAAATCACAATGTCAATACAAACGTTTTGATACCTAAATCACAATAATTGAAGATAGTCTTAAAAATGAGTCAAAATGGCATTGTGGAACCCACTGTCACGATCGGGGAGCACCCCCTAGATGTAACTGGCGTCTTCGTCCTCAAAGAGTTATTAGACTATGTCTTAGCATACATCATGACATATCATAGGTAGAGAAAATGTGTAAAATTTAAAAGTTTTACATTTGAAGTATACTTAGACTTCTCATTTATCATATATGAAGTTTACGTAGACTTCTCGTTTAGCAACATAGTCAATATCATCAAAATAGTCTTATATTGTCTCACATATACCATATAATAGAGAATTAAATTTGAGTATATCCCTTACACTAGTACAATATGCCTCATATAGGCTTTCAACAAAGTTTCAAATATAAGGAAAAAACAAGTATCTTAGACATAGTCTATACTAGTAAGGCTAGAAAAGTGGCATCATCCTCGGACTTGAGGACTCACCAACAACTTGGGAAATGTATCCAAGTCTTCCTTGTAAATGGCCTTGAAAATTCTTCAATGGCCCGAACCTACATATTTGTAGAAATGGAAAAAATATGGGTTAGTAAAAATCACATGTATTAAGTATGAATATATGCAAATAAACCATTTGAAGATATGCACAAAGGGGAATTTTCTTTAAAGACATGCTAAGTCATTTTGAATGCCTTTATGCACAAATAAGAGCGTATACAAATCAATGATCGCAACAACATAAGAAATGTTCATATTCATATATAAGGATAATATCATCATAAGTCATATTAACATTTCATGTTCTAGAGTTTATATCATCGAAGCATACAAGTCCTTCACTCACAATCCCATCCCAAGCCTACAAGTGCAATGCTCATGTGAAGCCCCATAACCCCCACATAATCAATTAAACTAGAAAAGAGATCATCAGATTAATGCTTTTACCTCATATAACATAACATTATGTGTAGTCATCATCATATATAGCAATTTAGACCAATATCATGTTCATCAAATGAAACCAACATCATATAAGAGAAACATTATATAGAACCAACATTATACCTTCACTTATAACATAAGTGCATAAGAACATCCTCCTATGACTCCCCTCAAGGCCAACTCATGCAATGCATAGGTAAAGTATCATACCCTTACCAACACTAAGTAGTACTTCTTGAGTCACCCTAGTTAGTGTCCATCTTTATTACTTTCATTAATTCATTTTACTTTCGGGAGCATTTGCCTTAACCGACAATAGACCATGTGAGCTAAACATAGAATCTGGTGTCATGAAACCCTACATCGAAAGAAGGTGCTCTACTTGCCAAGGTAGAACCATAACATAAACATAACATTCTAGGTGGATCCACTAGCTAGTTTTCCTATGGGGGCAACATAGTTAAGGAACAAGGAGATTTCATAGAAATTCTTTTATGCACATTTGCATTGTAGTCTCCATCTCATGAGAACCATAGTGAACCTACCTTACCTCTTTGGAAGAGATACCTCTCATATCTAGTTCGCTCGATGCTAAGCTAAAGTCTCTTTTTGAAAGGCCATTAAGTATTTCTTAATCATCAAATCTTAATAGAGCTCATAAGAGACTAACCCCTTGTATAATCATGTCAATAACTCATTAGGTGTAGGATAAGAATATTTTTTCATCACTAAACCATCATCATGTGAGAAATACATCATACCATAATCACATTAATAAGAAACACAAGATAATTCCTTTCGACCCTCCATAACCTTACTTCATCATGTTCTCACATTCAACATAATCATAGACTAATAATACATGCATAGCTTCATCATTTACTCTTCAATTGAATAACAACATTAGGGGTGTCAAAAATGAGCCCAAACATAGGTAACCTGTTCCAATACGCCCAGAATTTAAGGGTTGAGCTCAAGATAATTTAAATTGTGTTCAATTTCAACCCGTTCAAACATAACTCATTTGAAGAGAATCCCCAATTGAGTCCAATTCAAACTCCAGTCTCAACCCGTTTTTAAATTTTTTATTAAGATATGTTCCTATATTTAAGGTATGAATTATTATCTATTTAACATCTTTTAGGGTTTATCTATCCATTCGTTCTTTTAAATATATATATATATATATATATATATATATATATATATATATATATATATATATATATATATATATATATATATATATATGAGCTAAAATTTAAATTGTGATCATAAATGTTAATTATCAATTTGTTAAATTATTAAGATTAATCGGGTCAAATTAGGTGAGTCAAGACCCAACCCATTTGTATCCCATGTAGGTCCAACCCATTTGAGCCCAATATAAACTTGGACGGGTCAAGACCCAACCAGACTTTTATTCAAACCATTTTAATATCTCAATTTTAACCAAACCCGCCCATTTGACACCCCTAAACAACATCAAGTATTGACCAACATCAACATAATAGAGTAATCATGATATTAGAAGTCTTACCTATGGCTTTAAAGAATCTCCTTCAAAATCTCACCCTCAATTCCACAACATTTATCCAATAATAGTAAATTAAGTAATAACACTTCCAATAACAACCCTAATCAAGTATCAATCTTCTTCATTGTTAGGGTTAGGGAGACACCCATGAATTCTTCAAGAAATAGATTCAATCCAAAAAATACATGAAAATAGACAGTCCATGAATGAAATAACATAGTTAGTACAAGTCTAACAATCAATATACTCATTACTTCCAATCAATTCATAAGCAAGATCCAAGATTTGGGGAAATTAGGGAAGGAACATGGATCACACGAAATCTCACATCATCAACATCAATTACTCAACAATATGCACTTAATTAGCCTAAGTAATAACCATTCGTCATAATTAATCATCAATTTCCAGTTTAGAAGGAAACCCATTTGTAGAGATAAACCCTTGAAGTTGGGTGATTTAGAAATTAACTTTGAATAGACCTCACGGGCAAATGACCCAAGAGTGAAAGAATTCATACCTTATGAAGACTTCAGCCATAAATTTGAGTAGAAAACTTGGGGTATTTGGCCTTCTTCTTCAAGCTTCAATGTTTCTTCAATGCCGGTTACGTAGAGAAAGAAAGTAGAGAGAAGTGAGAGTTTTTCGGTTTTGATTTGAAATTTGATTTGAGTGGGTAAATGTGACTTAAAACTGATTTAAAAATCAATATATAACCCTCCCCTAAAATATCTAAAAGATCCCTCGCTTAAGTTGACCTTTTTGTGAAGTAAAACTTGAATTCGAATTTCATATTTTTCGTCGGAAAACAAGTTCACGTCGTGGAGCTTTTCCCGCAAGATTTCTGAAATTAATTTTTGAGACAGTAGAGTCCGCGACGTGGACCAAGATTTTTGGATCTTGGTAAACCATGTCCGCGACGCGGATTTGTTCATGATAGTGCAATTGCTTGCTGCCTTAGGCATCTTGTTTGGTCAATGGTGGGGTCCCTTCAAGGACCCTTAGGATGGTCCTTAGTGGGTCGGACCTATACGTTTTCACCCTATAAAAATTATTTTAGTTATTTAACATATTTTTACAAGTTTTAGACTTAATACAACACTCCTAAACCTTCACAAGACCTAAAGACGTTTACTAGTTCAATTGCACTAGTTTTCGAACATCATGGTCGTCCCTTGACGTTTAGGCTCTAATACTCCTAGATCAAATTTATTACATTAGTCTAGGTTTGAAAATGTCATTTTAACCCTCTTTTAATAGGTGAGGCTCAAGTCTAAGTAATGAAACTTCTAGAGTATTACACCCATGTGGGAAATCCCAAAATTGACTCTGTCAATTAGTCTCATTCAGCTCAAGGAGCTTGAACCCCAAAAGGGGAACAACCTAATCTCCAAAACGACCCAAAACAGCTCATGCAACAACAAGTATCACAAATAACCATATAAGTCTAAGAAGGGAGGCTTAGGACAAGTATTAACCTCCTAGACGAGTCCCCAACACAAAACAAATCGTCCTATCTCGAAGCCCCAAAATTTTTTAGCACTTAGCAATAAAAATTTGCTCAAGCGAAGCTAGAATGATCAGAAATTAACTTTACAAAGTTATAAAATTATTATAAAATTCATGCTAATCACAATATGGTAGGCTAGTTAAATGACCTCCACGAACAGGGGCCTCATAGACGCGATTGCGGTGGCACTGGCCAGGACAACTCTGAGCCTTCTCTGCGAACGTAGGACCAGTTGGTCCGTGAACGACAAATCGTGAGAAGCCCAACACTGTACGAATGATGTTTACACTATCAGTTTCTTTTTACCCACTTCTTAAATTTTTGTAGAACGGAAATAATAGACTTTTGTTATATGAAAAATTAAACTTATGTTGTACAAGATAATTCCATAATGCAAATAATTGTCAATAAATATTTTTATAACTTTCGATGTTTTATTTCAATCATGTGTAGCAAGCTAATCATGAAGGTCTTACTACAAAGGAAGGATTGATCCAACTTCTTAATGATCCCCCAAACACAACACTTGAGGTGACTTCTTATGTACGTACTGTTTATTTATTTTTTCTTATGTTTTTGCCGTATATAAATGATCTGCTTTTCTTACAAGAGTAGTTAAAGATGTGTTGAATATGATAATGTAAGATGGAAGATCAATATTTATCATAACTTGCAAAACAAATAATGTGAAAATATTTGTCATAAAATGTAATTACAACTTTTGGTGTCATTATTTCACTATATGGAAAGAAAATTATGCAGGTATATTATTATATATGAAAAAATGTTCTTTCTACATACATAGTGTTCTTACAAATTTAGAAGCTTTGATAGTTTTTTATATGTCTATGACTGGTCATAGAATATTATATTCTAAAAATATACTTACAGAGTTTGAGAATTTTTTTTGGATGGCAAGGTTATATATATTATATATAAACTAGGGAGTTACCAGATTTTGAGGCATCTCTGGCTCTACATTGTTGCCATAGTTGACCATTACAGCTAGATCACCAAAACATGCTAGCTTATTTCAAGTGGCCCTTAAAACTAGTTTAGTAGATACCGCCCCTTGTTGATCATCCTAGACTAGACGGTCTTTGCTCGGTACCTAGTCTTGACAAAAAGTCTGCTACCTTGTTTGCTTGTCGGAAGCTATGCCTGACTGGTGGATTCCCTAACCTCTTCATAAGCAACCTGCAAAGATTAATTTTGTTGTATAAATAGGTTGGAAATTTTCCAATGCTTTTATTGCCTCAACGGAGTCTAGCTTAATATCACTAGGGACAATGGAACAATCAACAATTAATTTTAAACCATCGAGAAGAGCTTCTATTTCAATGTTTTGAGCCATTGGGTATGGGGAGATATGTGGGGTGGGGGGATACCTAGATCAAACTAGAACCTTTTAGCTATTTAAAAATGGAGGAAGATGTGAGATATAGTTTCATCCTCTCGTTTACAGATAGTGCAAATGGATTATGGGACAATGCAAAAGTGGTGCATGTAGGGGTTGGTAGGAAGTCGCGCATAACCAAAGGAAAATTTTGATTTTGTTTGGAATTTTTTGCTTCCAAATCCAGCTATGATGAAACGGGTTGGGAAGGGATTGTTTCAGAATATGGAGGACAGATTTGGTGGTGAACAAACTATTTGAGTTGCCCTTCCAGTAGTGCTTGTCGTTGTTCAAAGAATCAAGGCTTAATGTAATGAATTTTACTTCTTCCATGATATTCTGAGGGAGATGATCCCAAATAGAAGAAATAGTAGCATTTTCATATTTCAATATAAAGGGACCTTGAACTCTTTGTCTTAAGGGAGGGGTATTCGAGATCCATCTATGGTACCAAAGGCTAATAGAACTACCATTTGGGGACCAAGTTATATTATTTGAGCAAATAGATTTCCGAGTAAGGAAATAAAGTAAGCTTGTATACACTATTATTTTACTCTTCACTATTTGTCCCTTTTTCCACTTTCCCTACATTACATAATTAGTGGATATAGTTGTATATTTTTAGCCGAGAGAGTTTTCAAATAATTTGATTGGTTAATTTTGAATTAAATTATTTTTTATATTTTTGCGTAACACAAATGATCAACCTTCATTATAGAAATGTTTAATTCGTGTTGTATAAAATATTTCAATAATGAAACTCAAAATTATATCATAACTTATGAATTCTTAGAGAAATATTTGTCAATAAATACCTAACAATTTTTTATGTCTGATTTTACTATGTAGTAAAATAATTATGAAGGTGTTACTATAGAGGATACGTCATTCCAACACCACTATGTTCTTCCATATTTGGACCTTGATGTATTTTTTTTAATATACCTGCGTATGGTTAATAAACATTTATATTTTGAAAATATAATTACAATATTAAGAGCTTTAAAAGAGTTTGTACACACTATCATTTTTTTCCACCATATGAATTTTTTATCCACTTTTCCTCCAAATTAATTAGTGGGAAATCCCAAAATTGACTCCGTCAATCAGTCCCATTAATCTCAAGGAGCTTGAACCCCAAAAACGGGAACAATCCGATCTCCAAAAAGAGCCAAAACAGCTCATGCAACAACAAGAATCACAAATAACCATATAAGTCTAAGAAGGGAGGTTCAGGACAAGTACTAACCTCCTAGACGAGTCCCCAACACAAAACAAATGGTCCTATCTTGAAGCCCCAACAATTTTCAGCACTTCGCAATAAAAATTAGCTCAAGCGGGAGCTAGAATGATCATAAATTAGCTTCACAAAGTTAGAAAATGATTATGAAATTCATGTTTATCACAATATAGTAGGCTAATTAAATGACCTCCACGACCTGGGGCCTCATTGACACAATGTGGTGGCACTGACCAGGACAACTCTGACCCTTCTCTATGTAAGCAGAACCTAGTCCGTGAACGACAAAGGGTGAGAAGCCTAACACTCTATGAATGATGTGACCAATTTCTTGGCCTCCGTGAATGCAACTCTAGGTCCTTGAACTCGAAGAACAAATGCATGGTGCACTAGCAAAGGCTTCACCAACTCATGTTGGATTTGGCGAAGTTCCATGAAGGGGGCTCAAAATTCAATAGAAACCCCGTGCATTCAACGAACTATGTTACCTCACAAAATTCGACATTTAATACTCAACAGAATTGTCAAAACTTCCAAAAATGGTAGTCTCCCACACCTAAGCTCCATTTAAAGCCAAAATCCATAAGGTAGCTTGAAATGAGCCATGAAGCCTCAGGGCCCACACAAAAGGTCCTTTCAGATCAAACTTGACGTTCTAGAGCTAATAGAATCGTTAGAAATGCATTCTGAGTCCGTTTACCTAAATTTTTTACCGAAAGTCAACACCTCAAGTTTAAAAAGCTCCAAAACACGAAAATACACATAATAACCAAACGAATGACCTGGTGACCAAATTTTCAGTCCTATCAAGTCATATATGACTTGGAGTCGGTAAAAAAGTTTTAAACGATGAACATAACTAGTGACGATTATGTTCTTATTTAATCATAGGTATTACTTGCTTGATATGACTTTTTTTCCTTTTCCAAATTTTACATTTGCCATGCTTCTTTTGCTTAGCTTCAAGTTCCTTCTTCTCAAGCATGTTAGTGTTGCATTCTTCATTATTAGTGTCACCACCATTTCTTTCACTGTTAGAGCTGACACCAGCACCGATTACTTTAGTCAGAGTTCTAGTGTTTAATATAAGGATTGAGCAACTTTTTATAGTGCTTTCTAGAACTCCACATCTAGTGCATAGTTTACATAACCCTTGTAAATAATTGTTCGTTTATGCACTGTCAAATATGTATGTTTTTTCACACACACCAATAGGGACCTCCACACAGATATGGGCATAACATTCTCACAGTGTCTCAAATGTACATACATCTTTGAATAATAAAGATGATTTTTTGGAACTACAAAAATCCTAGACTTTTAGGAAAGTTTCTTGAATAATTTAGTGTAGTCACTTGGATAAGTATCTAGAGCAGAAGATAATGTTACCAGACTTTTCTTGTAGATGTTCTTGAGAAATTAGATATGTATAGATAATCATGGACTATTCTAAATTTTGTAGTATATAGAACCATCCATAGGTTAGTAAAAATATGGGTATATTTGTAAAAATAAGCCCAAGAAAAACTCAAATAAAAGAGTCTTCTTTTATAAATAAGTTCTCTTTTCTAGCTTCCTCTTCCTTAGTTGAATTTTTAGATATTAGTTAACGATCTTGGGCTAGCAAAAGACTTTCCGAATTATATTTTTCTTTTGCTATTCTCTACATGGTATCAGAGCCAGTCATTTTTTGAATTTTGGATTCTATTCAAGATCGGGTTAGGTAGATTCATCTGGATTGTCCATATGGATTCTAGGGGCCATGTTAATATAATGGACTGGGGATGGAGAAGGAAGAGCCTTCTAACTATTATGATAAGAAGAATCTCAAATGTTATCGTTGTGGCGAAGTAGGGCCCATAAAAAGATATAGATGAGACATATGACTAAAAACGTTATTGAAAAAGAAGAAGAATGGGGAATGTTTTTAGTATAGTTGAGGCTCGAGCAACAATGGTTTCTATCAACCTTGAAAGAGATTGGATTGAGGATCCAGGATATAATGCAGTTGACCATGTGGAGAAGCAAGACACTGATGTAATCAATATGAAGCAATAAACTCTTGAAGATGTATATACTGGTGATATGGTAGCTTCTATCGAAGAAATAAAGGAAGTAAATTCAGAACAAGCAACACTTGGAGCTATGTATACCAATGGTGATCTTTATGGAGAAAATATTGACAAAGATATATGGGAAGTTGATGTCTTTGATCAATCTTTAGCTGTATCGGGTCCAGTCATTGACTCAGATCAAATATTTGAAGCAAATAGAGAACATGTTGATCAAATATATGGAGAAGCCGACGTTGAAGACCAAATTTCAGGTGAAGCGATAGATGATATAACTTTCCAAAGCTCTAAAGATGATAAGTAGGTAATTGAAGAGCACATAAGGAAATTTGATGGTGTATCCTACGATGGTGTCGAAGCTTCACAAGAAATAGATGAATTGCATCAAAAGAAATATTTTCTAAAATTTTGAGCATTGCAGTTTCAAACTTTTTCATCTAAGATTTATCTCCAAATTGTACAACTGCAAGAAATCTAAGTTTAAGAAGAAGTTTGAGAACTCAACACGGAGATAATTTACCTGGATCAACTTACAATGAAAAATCTTTATCATTTGGAGAAGGAAAAGGAGTCCGGAAGAAATTGTTGAGAATTTTTACCTAGACGTGGCTCAAAGCTTTATTTGATCTCTTCCACGACAAGTGTGGGGTAGTTTCCAAAAAATCACTTTAAGGGGAAGTGTGAAAAATAAAGATGCTTTTTTGGAATTACAAAAATCCTAGATTATTAGGAAAGTTTCTAGAATAATCTAGTATAGTCACTTAGATAAATATCTTATAGAAATATCTAGAGTAATTATATATTTATAGAAAATCATGGAATAGTCTAGATTTTGTAGTATGTAGAATCATCCATAGTTTAGTATAAATATGGGATGGTATTGTACATTTGTAAAAAAAAACCCAAAGAACAACTCAAATAAAAGTGTCTTCTTTCATAAGCAAGTTACGTTTTCTAGGTTAACGATTTGGGGCTAACAAAATGTTTCCTGAATTGTAATTTTCTTCTGCTATTATCTACTGTCTTTACTAACCTACCAAGTTTTCCCCCTACCCCGGCTAGGATTCTGTGGTCTTGAAATTCCATTGGTAGCTCTCGAAGTCTAATCCACATTGCAGATTTCATTTATTACTCATGGCTCTAAATCTTGTTGGTTTTCCTCCACTATCATTTCTATTTAAGATAGTTTAATATTGAAAATAAAAATTATGCAATAACTTGCGAATGTTTTGAAAACTAATTTTCATAAAATATGCTTACTACTTATATTGTCTTATTTCACTGTGTAGAAAGAACAGGATAAAGCTATTAACACTGAAGAGGAAATACCGGTTCATCTCCGTAATGCTCCCTCAACTAAGGCATGCGAGGTTGTTTTTCATATATCTCTTCCTCTTTTTTTTTTTTTTTTTTTTTTTTATCAAAGGAAAATATGTTATGGAAGTATTTAATCTTCTGAAAGTATGCCATTTCAACCTTCCCATTAGTGAGGTATTTATCAGTAGTCTCTAAACACACGATGAACAAAGTAGAATGAACATGTTGTTAACTACTGGATCCATCAAGATTTACTCCGATTTGTACTTATCCTTATGGTAAATTGGTATTTATATCTCAAATAAAAGAGTCTTCTTTCATAAACAAGTTATGTTTTCTAGGTTAATTATTTGGGGCTAGCAAAAGGCTTCCCGAATTATACTTTTCTTCTGCTATTCTCTACTGTCTTTATTAAACTACCAAGCTTTCCCCTACCTCGGCTAGGATTGTGTGGTCGTAAAATTCCTCTGGAATTCTAATCCACATTGCCGATTTCATTTATTACTCATGGCTCTAAATCTTGTTGGTTTTCCTCCATTGTCATTTCTATTTATGATGGTTTAATATTGAAAATCAAAATTATACAATAACTTGCAAATGTATAATGTGAAAACTAATTTTCATAAAATATGCTTACAACTTATATTGTCTTATTTCACTGTGCAGAAAGAACAGGATAAAACTATTAATACTGAAAAGGAAATGCTGGTTCATGTCCGTAATGCTCCCTCAACTAAGGCATCCGAGGTTGTTTGTCATATATATCTTCCTCTTCTTTTATCATAGCGAAATATATTATGAAAGTATTTAATCTTCTAAAAGTATGTTATTTCTGCACTGTGAACAAAGTCTAACGAACACGTCGTTAACTACTGGATCCATCAAGGTTTACTCCCATTTGTACTTATCCTTTTGGTAACTTGGTAATCATATCTCAATTAACAACAAACATGTCTAACATTTCAATATCATATTAACTTGAAGACTTGTCTCCTATGCAAGTTCAAATCATTCGGTAACACATTGACTTTACTACTCATTGTACTGCTGTCGAACTACCGGACTCGTCATTTGATCAATCTACAATCACATCATATTGATCTCCTGTCTTATTTCACTGTGCAGAACGAAAAAGGTAAATCTATTGCTACTGGCACTGCAGAGGAAAGTCCGGTGCATAAACTGAAAAGGGTAACGTATTGATCTCTTTTTTTAATAATTATTTTTTATCATAGAGAAATATGTTGTAAAATTATTTACTAGTTTTGTCTTTTTTATAATTTTTCAGCCGGGAAGTGTTTCGCATTTGTGGGTAAAGAATTATTTTTCGTTCCCTTCGACTGCTTATCGGAAGAATGAGAGATACTAATTCCAACATACAAGGAAGATCTATGGGGTCTATTGGTTTCTGTTCCTTTAATTTATCTTATTGGCGTTCAATCTCTAAGGCGGGTTTCCGCTGAGAACGGAATATTGTTTGTGGTTCGCTATCAGTACTTGTTTTAGAGAGACAAATGCAATTTCGGGGTCTTTCCCTAGCCCTCATTATATTTTATGGTTTCTGCAATATGTTTACTCCTAGTACCTTTATGTTTGGTTTTGAATTGGAATATTCTGTTCAGTATCATTGAATTGGAATTAAAATATTTTGTGTATTTTGTTGGACTACTACTACTCGTCTTTTCTCTTTTTAAGATTGGCTTTCAGTTTGGTTGTAGTGTGTGTCTGTCGGCACAATGGAATGTGTAACCCCCTGCTATTTCATTCAACAACGTTTATTCCTTTAATTCATAGAACACAAAAGCGAGGTCTTGTTCTGACAAAGATAAATTTAGAAGTCTTGTTGACCAGTAGACATGTATACTTGAGAGATACATGTATAGAAGCTAATGACTTGTAGTAGAAAACGAGTATAAAGTTTTATTGCCTATTTGTAAACTAATTAATCTTGATATTACATATGGACATTGCCTAATTAGTGGGATCATCTATCGATTTAGCTATTCTCGTACTGCATTTTTTATAGTTGCATTTGATATTAAATCAGAAACATTTACAACTATCACGAATTTCATAACAGTATAGATACGTATAATTTCGACGAATTTGGAACCTAAGGACTATATGCTAATAGAGGTGAATGAAAAATTGGGGATTATGTATATTCCAGATGATATTGTTAGTAAAGAAATCCATATATTGATTTTGGGAACATGAAATATTTGAATTTCCTTTAGAATTGAAACATAAGGATGATATATACTTGCATCCCTATGGTGTTTGCAAGTATGGTGATGAAGAAATTGTATTTACAATATGCAATTGGATAGAAGAATCAAGTGATGTTTGTGATTATTTTTTTCATCATGTGAAGAATAAGAGTTGGAGATATGTTAAAGCAACTGAGGTTGGTAGCATTTTTAGTTATAGGGAAACCCTCTTCCCTTTGAAAAATATTGGCTTACCAACCAACGGAACAACTGTCTAGATGATTATTTTGTAAGTTGAAGTCGGATCGAATTTGAAGAAAAGAATTATTATTAGTTTCAAACACCAATACTCACATTGAATCTTTTCTCCGTTTTTATTCAATTACATGATTTTGAGCTTAATCGTCATATAGCATGCTCTAATAACGATCCAAATAAAAGAATGTCAATATTATTATATATACGTAGGACTTGTACCTACATGTCCATTTTCCATAATGAGAAAAAACCATTATAAGCTCAATTGTCATGAAAGATCCATGTTGAAATTAAGACCAAGTCTTTTTTAAAAAACAATATTATAATCTCTAAAATTTTCTGTCATTTTTTTCTAAAAAATTACAAAAATTTCTTTTCGGGATACATTCATTTCCTCTCTAAAAGACATTTCTCCCCTCTCAGATACATCCCTCCCATTATGTAATGTATCATTCACAATCGCGTGAGCTATGTATACGTATCTGCAAGTTTCTTGATGTATTCGAGATCCTATAAATTTAAGAATTTTTTGTAATTTGAAAAAATAATAGGTACAGAATATAATTAGCTCTTAACACTATGAAACTTATGCAATCTTTTTTACTTTTATAAAAGAGCGGTCTTGTTTTTATGGCCTAATACATGTACATAATTCTTTAAATTTGATCACAATCCAAAAATGTCGATAATTTAGAAGAATGACTTTGAAATTGGTGATTGCTTTTAAACTTTTGACCTCTACTTGTCGATCCATTGGTAAACCTTTAAGGTCAAAAACCTTTTCAAACAGCCCAAACATGTTTCGGTATGCTTTTCAGAAGATTTTACAACCACTTTCTTCTTTATTTTTGTACCTCAGAGACCACTTATGTTCAACCCCATCTATTTATTGAATTGAAGTTTTTTATTTTTTTTTAAAAAAAGAGAATAATAAAATGGACTATAGAATGCAAACACATAATTCATAATTTGGCATTACCAAAGGCAATGATGTTCAATAATTTGGCACACAACGATATATTGGGAAAAACAACACATGCAAGTGTTCAATGGTGGGTAAAACAGCCCCAGAGAAGGCATAGAACCCCTTCTATATTAAGTCAAACATGTTGCATGCCAGAAAAAATTCTCAAGTACACATTAGGTTGACAAATTCATATATATCCACTCCCTAATAACATCTTTAATTAGAAAAATATTGTAAAAATTATATATTACTGAGAATCTAGAAATTGAATATCTATTTCTAAACGAACATAAGAAAATTGAAAAAACTTCATAATACCTAAATGTAATTAAGATGACAAAAGTTTAGAAAAATGAAGAATGTGTTAGTGTCTATTAATTGAGTCATGTACTTAGTTTAGAAAAATCTTATAATTTAATTATAGTTTTAAGAATAATCATGTAACTTATGCACGAAAGTTAGCCACTTGAAAAAATATATTGACAAATTTAAAAATAGAATTTTTAGAATTTTAAAAATGAAATATATATGAAATGACAACGTATTATCCTTGATTATCCTCAACTTCATATTTTTTGTATGATAGAAAAATATAAAATTTTGACCCGTCAACTTTAAATTTAAATCAAACTTACGTTAATTCACTCTTTCGGCTAATATATTTGAAATCAAATAAATGGGAAATTTTGATTATATATTTTAATGAAGAACTACACATTTATAATCTAGTAAACATTTTTAATTTACTTTAAATAAAAATATACCATCCTATTCATTTTAGTTGTAAAGTTATTTTCAAATACATAATTCATATATAATTTCAGAAGTGTAATGTTTTCAGTAGGAAGAACCTAATGGTTAAATTCATAAAATTAAAATGTTGGATCTTCCTCTTCAGCTAGAATGTAAAGTAATTGCTTAATCAATATTTTTTGTGCATATATAACTCAAACGTGGAGGTTACTCCTTGCTGTAGGCGGATACAATTGTTATTCTTACAATAACCTGTATTTATAAGGTTAATAAACAGAAACAGAAATAAGATGAAGCAGAAAAAATATAAAATACAAGAATTAATCCGAGTCCATAGAAACTACTGTGTGTCCTTAAGAAATTTAATCCCCTCACTGTACCCAAGGTTATGGATTAATTTCTTCCAAGATAAAACGGATTAAACCTGTTAAAGTGGTACCTCAAACTTCTTTAACTTCAACGAACTTAAGAACAACAACAAGTCACACAGACTCAGTCGATCGACACTTTGATTTTATTTGAGAGAAAAATAAATGCAGAGAGAGAAAAAAAATTTCAGTGTTTGAAAAATCAAAAATTGACTTCCTTTTATAGCCATTTTCAGCAAGGAACATGTCTGTTCAGTGAAATCTGTTCAGACCCATTTTATCCAGAAAGTTGTGTATTTTGGAAAAAAATAACAACTTTTCGAAAAAATGTGTCTGTTAGGAAAATAACTACTTTTTGGAAAGTAATGACTTTTCGGAAAAGTAACAACTTTTCGGAATGTTACCGTTACCCGCAAATTTATAAGAGATAATATTAACAGGATTTATTTGATTTAACAAAAACTGATTAAATAAATTTTGTCCAAAAAATTTATCAATCAATCACATCATTTGCCAAATTCAAATCCAAATCCAAAGCCAAATCCAAATCCAAAGCCAAAGCCAAAGCCAAAGCCGAGCTGAGTCATTTGCCAAATCCAAATCCAAATACAAATTCAAAGCCAAAGCCAAAGCCGAGCTGAGCGAGCGAAGACGACGACGGCGCGAGGGGGCATCTTCTTCTTATCTCTTTTAAGAAGTAATGGAAGTGTTTCCTTCTATAAGGACAACAATTTCCATTTCTTTTGCCGATATGGGAGAATGACTTTTCATTTGCATTTTGCAAATGACTTTTCATTTTCCCTCCAAAGTTGTTCCCTCACTTTTCATATTCTCTCTTTTCTTTTCCCATTCACACTTGCTAAAACCCAACAATCCCCCACATGAATGGGGAAGGCTATTGTTAAAACATATGCATGAAAAAACTTGTGTGTCTTGTAGGTAAAGGTTAATCGCATCTGGATAAGTAGGTTTCCCTTTAAACTTTCCGTAATGAACATATATCGGATATACTCGGTCAATCGGTATATTTGATATCTTTGAACCATCGAGCTTCGGTGTATACCTAGACAACATATGTCACACAATCAACCTTGAACTGTTCTTAGTTCTCATTTTTTTGTTCGTTTCGGCCATGAACACATCTGGGATAGTAAGTGCTTAAAGAAATGGCCTTACCGGATTCTCCTTGAAGCGGCTTACACTTCACACTTACATAGGTGATTTCTAAATGTGTTATCCCATAGATACACCATTTGATATTCCCTGTATCAAACTTAGAAACCATTAAAAAGTCCTTATGTCTTTATCCTGGTTACTAAACATTGTCTCATCATGAGAATGGACCATAAAATAATAATAATTTTTTTTTCTTTGACAATGTTGAACCGTCATCAATGACTTTGCTTTATCTCCTTCAACCTAGATCTTCGGATCTCCAGTCTTCTAGGTAGAGTTACCGCCACGATGACTTGTTCTTGGCATAGTCTCATTCCCGTCGATGATTTCTCAACTCCCTCTCTATTTAGGCCTTTTGTAAGTGGATCCGACACATTATCTTTTGACTTCACATAGTCAATTGTGATAATTCCACTAGAGAGTAGTTGTCTCACAGAGTTATGTCTTCGTCTTATGTGACGAGACTTGCCGTTATACATAATGCTTCCAGCCCTTCCTATTGCATTGACTATCACAATGTATGCATATAGGGGCCATTGGTTTAGGCCAAAATGGAATATCTTCTAAGAAATTCCGGAGCCATTCAGCTTCTTCACCTGCCTTGTCTAAAGCAATGAATTCAGACTCCATTGTAGAGCGAGCTATACATGTTTGTTTGGATGATTTCCAAGATATTGCTCCTCCACCAATAGTAAAAACGTATCTACTTGTGGATTTTGTTTCAGTTGACCCAGTAATCCAATATCCTTCAAGAACGGCTGGATATCTGTTGTAATGTAAAGCATAGTTTTGAGTGTCATCTAAGTATCCCAAAACTCTTTTCATTGCCAACCAATGATTATGATTAGGATTACTTGTGTATCGACTCAGTTTACTGATAGCGCAAGCTATGTCTGGTCGTGTACAATTCATGACATACATTAAGATTCCCAATACGCTAGCATAGTCCAATTGAGACTGACTTTCGCCTTTAATCATTGCAAGATGAAGATTTACGTCAATTGGAGTCTTTGCCCTTTTAAAATTCAAAAATTTGAATTTTTCAAGTATCTTTTGAATATAATGAGTTTGATACAATGCTAGACCGTTAGGAGTTTTAAGAATTTTAATTCCTAATATCACATCAGCAACTCCTAAATCTTTCATATCGAACTTACTAGCAAGCATATGCTTTGTAGCTTTTATATTAGCAATGTCTTTGCTCATTATAAGCATATCATCTACATATAGGCACAAAATAACTTCCTGATTTGGAGTATCTTTAATGTAAACACATTTATCACATTCATTGATCTTAAATCCATTTGACAACATGGTTTGATCAAACTTTGCATGCCATTGTTTTGGTGCTTGTTTTAGCCCATAAAGTGACTTAATAAGTTTGCACACTTTCTTTTCTTTACCAGGAACTACAAAACCCTCAGGTTGTTCTATGTAAATTTCCTCTTCAAGCTCTCCATTTAAGAAGGCTGTTTTCACATCCATTTGATGAATTTCAAGACCGTATACTGCAGCTAGTGCAATTAACATCCGAATTGATGTAATCCTAGTCACTGGCGAATATGTGTCAAAATAATTAAGACCTTCTTTTTGTCTAGAACCTTTGACAACAAGTCTTGCTTTATATTTGTCAATAGTTCCATCGTCTTTCATCTTCCTTTTAAAGATCTATTTTGAACCCAAGGGTTTGTTCCCTGGAGGAAGATCAACCAACTCCCAAGTATGATTGCTTAAGATTGATTCAATTTCACTATTAACAGCCTCCTTCCAAGAGGTTGAGTCGCTAGACAACATTGCTTCCTTGAATGTTTGAGGCTCACTTTCAAGAAGAAATGTTACAAAATCTGATCCAAATGAAGTAGATGTCTTTTGACGTTTACTGCGTCTTGGACTTTCTTCATTTTGTTCATTATCATTTGGTTCTTCTCTGGGTTGTTTAGATCCCCCACTAGATGACTCAAGTCTAGTTTTATACGGATAGATATGTTCAAAAAATTCAGCACTATCTGATTCCATTACCGTACTATCATGAATATCCGGATGTTCGGACTTATGAACCAAAAAACGACATGCCTTACTGTTTGTGGCATATCCAATGAATACACAATCCACAGTCTTAGGTCCTATTTTTACCCTCTTAGGTATATGAACTTGGACTTTGGCTAGACACCCCCACACTTTGAAATATTGCAAATTGGGTTTTCTACCTTTCCATTTCTCATATGGAATTACATTTGTCTTTGAGTGAGGCACTCTGTTAAGTATCTGATTTGCTGTAAGGATAGCTTCCCCCCACAAGTTCTGTGGTAAACCTGAACTTATAAGTAATGCATTCATCATTTCTTTTAAAGTTCGGTTTTTTCTTTCTGCAATTCCATTAGACTGAGGAGTGTAGGGAGCAGTAGTTTGATGGATTATTCCATTTTCTAAACATATTTCTGCAAATGGAGATTCATATTCTCCACCTCTATCACTTCTGATCATTTTGATCTTTTTATCTAACTGATTTTCAACTTTAGTTTTATATTGCCTAAATGCATCTATTGCTTCATCCTTACTATTTAGCAAATAGACATAACAATATCTAGTGCAATCGTCAATAAAAGTTATGAAATACTTTTTCCCACCACGTGATGGTGTTGACTTCATGTCACAAATATCAGTGTGAATCAATTTTGAAGGATTTGAATTCCTTTCAACAGATTTATAAGAATGCTTAGCATACTTAGATTCAACACAAATTTGACATTTTGATTTATTGCACTCAAATTTTGACAAAATATTTAAGTTAATCAGTTTTTGCAAGGTTTTGTTATTAACGTGTCTCAAACATTCATGCCATAAACATTTACAATCAAGCAAGTAAGAAGAAGCAAAATCTTTATTCATATCAACTGCAATTACATTGAGTTTGAAAAGGCCATCACTAAGGTAGCCTTTTCCTACATACATATCATTTTTGCTTACTACTACTTTATCAGAAACAAATACACATTTAAATCCATTCTTGGTCAGAACTGGAATTGAAACTAAATTCTTTCTCAATTCTGGAACATATGAGACCCTATTCAAAGTCACCACCTTGCCTGATTTCATCTTTAATAGGACTTTGTCAGTTCCTTCCACCTTTGCAACAACGGAGTTTGCCATAAACAATTTTTCATCTGCAAGTGTTGGAGTATATGATGAAAATAATACTTTGTTGGCACAAACATGGCATGAGGCACCAGAATCTATCCACCATTCTCTTGGATTTCCAACCAAGTTACATATGAAAAGCATTGCACAGAGATCATCCATTTCTCCTTTGGATTCAGCCAAGTTTGCTTGATCTTTCTTTTTCTTGTCTTTTTTAGGACCCCGGCATTCATTAGCCCTATGACCATGTTTACCACAGTACCAGCAGTTTCCATTGAATTTCTTCTTAGGAGGATTGCTTTTTGGACCAGATGCTTTCTTTCTTTTTCTTTAATTTTGTGGAATCTTCTTCAACAAAATTTACTCCAGATATTGCTGAATTACCACGTGACCTCTTTTCTGCAGCCTTATTATCTTCTTCGATTCTCAACCTTACTATGAGATCTTCAACAGTCATCTCCTTGCGTTTGTGTTTCAAGTAGTTTTTAAAGTGCTTCCACAATGGAGGTAACTTTTCAATAATTGCAGCCACTTGAAAAGCATCATTCATAATCAATCCTACATTAAAGGTTATGTGAGTACTAAGGGAAAACTTAATATTTCTAACATAGGCATTAAATAAATTTATACCTTCAGTAAGGAGATCATGGATTATGACCTGCAATTCTTGAACTTGGGTGACGACAGTGTTACTGTCTATCATCTTATAGTCCAGAAATTTTGCCACAATGAATTTCTTCATTCCGGCATCTTCTGTTTTGTACTTCTTTTCTAAAGCATCCCAGAGTTCTTTTGAGGTTTTGGCATTGCTGTACACATTGTACAGATCATCTTGCAGACCACTCAAAATATAATTTTTACACAAAAAATTTGAGTGTGTCCATGCTTCTGTTACCAAGAATCGTTCATCAGTCGGAGTTTCATCTGACCTAACAGGAACATTCTCATTGATGAACTTCAGCAGACTCAACGTAGTGAGATAGAAGAACATCTTTTGCTGCCATCTCTTAAAGTCGACTCCAGAAAACTTTGCAGGTTTCTCAACCGGTGCTAAGGCAGCATTTGAACGATTATGTGCAACCGTTGTTGTTGCAGCACTTACTGTTCCAGCATTTGTTTGACTTGAATTAGTCATTTTTTTTCTGTCACAAATGGCAGATAAATTAAGTATTTAAAATACTAACAATAAAGAACAAATCTTTACACAAAGTGTTTCTGATTTAACGATAAAGTTTTTATGTTCTTTTAATCGTTAATCGAATGAATTTTAAAAATTCAAGCAGAGTAGAAAACCATAAAGGTTCTAATCTCCAGAAACCTCAAATACAGAAACTGATAAATTTCTTAAGATTGTTATTCTTACAATTACATGTATTTATAAGGTTAATAAACAGAAACAGAAATAAGATGAAGCAGAAAAAATATAAAATACAAGAATTAATCCGAGTCCACAGAAACTATTGTGTGTCCTTAAGAAATTTAATCCCTCACTGTACCCAAGGTTATGGATTAATTTCTCCCAAGATAAAACGGATTAAACCTGTTAAAGAAATAGCGGTACCTCAAACTTCTTTAACTTCAACGAACTTAAGAACAGCAACAAGTCACACAGACTCAGTCGATCGACACTTAGATTTTATTTGAGAGAAAAATAAATGCAGAGAAAGAAAAAAAATTTCAGTGTTTGAAAAATCAAAAATTGACTTCCTTTTATTGTCATTTTCAGCAAGGAACATGTCTGTTCAGTGAAATCTGTTCAGACCCATTTTATCCAGAAAGTTGTGTATTTTGAAAAAAATAACAACTTTTCGAAAAAATGTGTCTGTTAGGAAAATAACTACTTTTTGAAAAGTAACGACTTTTCGGAAAAGTAACAACTTTTCGAAATGTTATCGTTACCCGCAAATTTATAAGAGATAATATTAAGAGGATTTATTTGATTTAACAAAAACTGATTAAATAAATTTTGTCCAAAAAAATTATCAATCAATCACATCATTTACCAAATCCAAATCCAAATCCAAATCCAAGCGAGCGACGACGACGACGGCGCGAGGGGGCATCTTCTTCTTATCTCTTTTAAGAAGTAATGAAAGTATTTCCTTCTATAAGGACAACAATTTCCATTTATTTTGCCGATATGGGAGAAATGACTTAAATGCAAATGACTTTTCATTTTCCCTCCAAAGTTGTTCCCTCACTTTTCATATTCTCTCTTTCCTTTTCCCATTCACACTTGCTAAAACCCAACAACAATTTCAAAAACATCTCATCGTAGATTTCCTTAACTGTTACAAGTCACTGGGCAGACTTTATGGGAGTAAAAAAAGTGAAGTAACAACAAAATGAGTTAATGATAATCATAATAACTAAAAATATTTTTAGAAACTATTTGGTTTTCTTGTTATCATTCTTGATAGATTTGGTTTGCCTAAAGTTGTACTTTTACCTTTGATTTTTGTTAGAATGAAATTAATTTTTATTCGTGGTCGTCTTAAATACAAATATCATCCTATTCATTTTATTTGTAAAATTATTTATTAATATCTTTTTCTTATTTTCAATCTAATTTATATTATTTGTTTTATCATACTTATCTAATTTCAAGTATATTAATTAGAGTCAAAATAAAGGTGAAAAATCATAAATTCATGATTTATTTTTGTATTAAGGCCAAATACATAAATAGATCCCTAAACTTGTTGGATTTTTCCCTCGGGTACCTCGACTATGTCATTTTTCTATTGAATCATTGAACCACCCGTAATTTGTTCCTTTAAAGCACTGTTGGTTGATTTTGATCGGCTTTTCTATTGTAAATGCCTTTAATTGTGTTCGAATTGTAATAATTTTGATTGAATGAATGAAGACAAACCGTGTTAGTCTCATTTGTTTCCTAATGTGTTCAAATGACTTAAGTAAAATACAATTATTCTCGAACATTTTCACAATCAATTGGACTAATGAGTTGTGGAACAACATACGTATCCTCTATAAATACCCCTCATAAATCTAGTTCCACATCAGACAACGGTATTTGTTTAAAGGGAACAAATTATGGAGATTCAATGATTCAATAGGAAAATGACGTAGTTAAAGTACCTGAGGGAAAAAACCCAACAAGTTTAGGGATCTGCTTATGTATTTGCCCTTGTATTAAAGTAGACATTTTTCATAAGCATAATGAATAGAAAAAATATTAAGAGTTAAATTAAAGTAATAGTAAAATAGAGTAATGAATAGATATTGCAAGACTCACAAAAAAATGTGAAGTAATAACAAAATAAATTAATAGTAATAACAATAACTAAAGATGTTTCTAGAACTATTTAATTTTCTTGTTATCATTCTTAGTAGATTTTTGTTAGCGTGAAATTACATTTTTACCCTTATTATTATTCACTTCATATATAGGAAGATATTTCTAAAATTATTTACTATCTTTCTTAATACATTTTTGTTAGAATGAAATTACATTTTTACCCTTGATTATCCCACCACTTCATTCTTCTATATAATAGAAAAGAAATATATAGATTCCTCCACCCAACATTTTTCTGGAGCTATTTCGTGTGTCTCAAATCAATTATTAAAGCAATAGTTTAGGGGTCCCAAATGATATAATGTTTTTTTACGTGGATAGCTATTAATTTGCTGACTTATTTATCAAGAACCCACCTTACTATTTTTATATATATTAATTTTTATTCTCTCATTTACTGAAAGTCTATCAAATTGTCAAAATTTTTGCATTTTGCAAATCTATTGTTGTATACAAAAAAATAAATTTATTTTTTTTGGTATATTTTTAAAATTTCAACTACTACAACAAACTAATACTATTTTTGTATCATTATATGTAACGACCTGATTAGTCGTTTTGGAGCAGCAGAATAATTTCTGGAAAAACTGGCTGGGACGACGGAAGTCGTGACGGACCGTCGTAGTCACGACGGCCCGTCGTGAATGATTCGTCCCATGACACTTAGCATTTTGAATTTGGGTACTGGAAATCGACTCTCTGTAAATTGTGACGGACCTGCAGGACGTGCCGTCACACCCACGACGAACCGTCGTGAGTCCCGTTGCAAAACACTTCGACTTTTGAGAATTTGGTGCAAGAAAACGAGTTTCTGACCGCCATGACGGACGTGCAGGACGGACCGTCACAGGCGTGACGGACCGTCACAGCGTCCGTGGCGACGATGGGAACCTGGGCAGGCGCGACGGCCATCGTGACGGACCGTCGCAGGCATGACGGCCCGTCACAGGCTGCACAATCCCAGGCAGTTTGGGATTTCTCCACACGTTTTAAGGGTCGTTTTTGACTATTCTTTCCTTAATTATAAAGATTGAGGGGTAACATTAATAAATCTAATTACTTAGGGGTTAAAAGGGGTAACCTTAAGTGAATTAGTGGGGTTTTATTGTCCTTTTTCACACTTAATTACATGATTAATTAGGGTAAAGGAAAGAGGGTTGAATAAAACAAAAGAGAAAGAACAGAAAGGGAGAGAGCAGATCGATCGAGAGAGAGGAGAATAGCAAGCTTGGGAAATTTCTTGTTGATTCCAATTCTTCGGTGGAGGTAGGTTATGGTTTTATGTTACGATAATCGTAGTGAACTCTTGATAGTGTATGATATGTATTGATGATGTTGTAAACCTGTCTATATGCTTAATTGTATGCTCGCATGATTATGATTATGAAATTGTTATGAATTAACAAAGCATGATGAAGCTATTGAATCCCAAATCTTGAAAGAACCCTAATTCACTTGATAAACTATATAATGATAATGAGGATGCCTTAGTATAAAAGAAGGCTTGATGAATTAGGGGATCGGGTGCCACGTTCCGGTACCAGGATAGAATGAATATGAGGATCGGAGTGTCACGTTCCGTCACCAGGATAGAATGAATATGAGGATCGGAGTGTCACGTTCCGACACCAGGATAGAATATGAGGATCGGGTGCCACGTTCCGGTACCAGGATAGAATGAATATGAGGATCGGAGTGTCACGTTCCGACACCAGGATAGAATATGAGGATCGGGTGCCACGTTCCGGTACCAGGATAGAATGAATATGAGGATCGGAGTGTCACGTTCCGACACCAGGATAGAATTAGAGGAGCGGAGTGTCACGTACCGACACAAGAGGAAGAAAGATAATGAATCTTGAAAGATAATGAATATACCCAATCTAATGAACTTAATTTCCCAAATGAGTATGGTATTGAGGCTTGAGACCTCATGTGTGAACTTGACGGAAATTGTTAATGATAAAGTAATTGCTGTGCTACATGTTGAGTATTGTAGTTGATTTACATTATTGTTGATATATATTGTTCCCTATTTTGAGTTGACCGATGATATCTACTCAGTACGTGTGGTTGTACTGACCCCCTACTTTTATGTTTCCCTTTGTTATTTGTGTTATGCAGCAAACGTTCCGTCAACTTCGACTCAGCAGTAGATCAAGCCAGTCTTCACTCCATCGGAAATTCAGGGTGAGCTAATGCGTCTAGCTTGGACTGGGTCTCCTTCTTCAAGTCTTGATGCCTTGAACTTCCGGCATGGACTAGTTTTTAATTGTTTTTAGCTTTTTAGACATTCTTAGATTAGTAGTTTGAGATAGATGTTCTTGTGGTGATGACTTCCAGATTTTGGGAATATTAATAATAGTTTTGAGTTGTTTTTCTTTATTAATGAGTTTAAGTCTTCCGCATTATTTTCTGTTGAAATATCTTGAAATGTTAAGGTTTAGATGGGTTGGTTCGCTCACATCGGAGGGTAAATGTGGGTGCCAGTCGCGTCCCCGATTTGGGTCGTGACAGACTTGGTATCAGAGCATTAGGTTCATTGGTCTCATCACACAAGAACAGGTCTAGTAGAGTCTTAAAGAACGGTAGGGGGACGCCTTTACTTTTCTTTGGGAGGCTATAAGACTTTAGGAAAATTCCATTCTTTCATTCTTTCTTTCGTGCTACTACTTGAGTCCAATTGGTATCTAGGTGATACAAATTGGTATCTGACCATCTTCATTCTATTTCGCAGATGGTTAGAACTAGAGCAACGACCGCACCAGCAGCGACAACGGAAAGACAGGAAACTACTGAGCCATCCACTGGGGCTGTGGCTCGAGGAAGAACAACGGCAAGAGGCCGTGGGAGAGGTCGTGGGAGGACGTCCTCTAGAGGGAGAGGACGAGCCCCTAGCCCATCTGATACTAGGGCGGTGACTCCTCCACCGACCGAAGAGGTGATAAGAGAGGGTGAGGAAGGGGAAACTGAACAAGGGCAGAATGAGGAAATGCCACCCCAACCTACCCCAGAGATGATCAACCAAGTACTTGCTTATCTTAGCGGGTTGTCTGATCAGGGTCAAGCACCTCCAGTGGTTTCTGTACCAACACCTCCGGATTCAGAGATACGACATGCGGCTACCATGGCTCCCCGCATGGATGCACCATTGGGAATAGGCACATTTCCACGTCTGACTACTGGGCCTATTATGACAAACGATCAACATGAACTTTTTAGTAAGTTCTTGAAACTAAAACCTCCAGTCTTCAAGGGTGCAGAATCTGAGGATGCTTATGACTTTCTGGTTGATTGTCATGAACTACTACACAAAATGGGAATAGTAGAGAGGTTTGGTGTCGAGTTCGTGAGCTATCAGTTCCAAGGGAACGCCAAAATGTGGTGGCGTTCACATGTTGAGTGTCAACCAACGGAGGCACCACCTATGACTTGGGAATCATTCTCTAGTTTGTTCATGGAAAAGTATATCCCCCGCACTTTGAGGGATAGGAAGAGGGATGAGTTTTTGAGTCTTGAACAGGGTAGAATGACGGTTAATGCATACGAGGCTAAATTTCGCGCACTGTCCAGATATGCCACGCAACTTTGTTTCAGTCCACAAGAACGGATCCGCCGTTTTGTGAAGGGGTTGAGGTCAGAGTTGCGGATTTCAGCCTTGCAGATAGCGGCAACAGCAACATCCTTCCAAGAGGTGGTAGATTTTGTGATTGAGGTGGAAGGAGTGAAACCAGATGACTTCACCACGACATCGACATCAAAGAGGTTCCGAAGGGGAGGTGAGTATAATGGTTCTTATTCTAGAGGACAGAACTCCGGAGGTCACTCAAATCGACCAATACAGTCTTCACTACAGACTGTAGTTGGGGGTCCACCTCAGAACGGTCAACACTTCTCTGAGAGGCCGACGCGTGAACCCAGAGAATGTTATGGGTGTGGAGAGATTGGACACATTAAGAGGTACTGTCCAAACCAGAGTTACAAACCCCCAATGGCTAGAGGAAGAGGTGGTAATGGTAGAGGTCGATATTCTGGAGGGCGTGGTGGCCGAGGTAATGGTGGTCACCAAAACGGCAGAGGTGAAGGGCAAACCGGAGCCACTACTACACAACATGGTAGGGGCAACGGACAGACAATTAATGGGGCTCATTGCTACGCTTTCCCTGGGAGATCTGAAGCGGAGGCGTCTGATGTTGTTATCACAGGTAATCTCTTGGTTTGTGATTGCATGGCATCTGTATTATTTGACCCTGGCTCCACGTTTTCATATGTATCTTCCTCATTTGCTAATGGCCTGAATTTACATTGTGAATTACTTGACATACCTATTCGTGTTTCTACTCCGGTGGGTGAGTCTGTGATAGTCGAAAAAGTGTATAGGTCTTGTTTGGTAAATTTTGTGGGGAGCAACACTTATGTAGATTTGGTTATTTTAGAAATGGGTGATTTTGATGTAATTCTGGGTATGACTTGGCTTTCTCCAAACTTTGCGATTCTGGATTGTAATGCTAAAACAGTGACGCTAGCCAAGCCTGGGGCAGATCCGTTAGTGTGGGAGGGTGACTACACTCCCAATCCGGTGCGTATCATCTCCTTTATTCGTGCTCAGAAGATGGTTAGTAAGGGTTGTCTAGCTTTCTTGGCACATCTTAAGGATGACACTACTCAAGTACCATCGATTGAGTCAGTTTCGGTAGTCTGTGAGTTTTTGGATGTGTTCCCTGCAGATCTTCCCGGTATGCCACCAGATAGGGATATAGACTTCTGCATTGATTTGGAACCCGGTACTCGCCCCATTTCTATACCCCCGTATAGAATGGCTCCCGCGGAGTTAAGAGAATTAAAGGCTCAACTTCAAGAGTTGTTGAGCAAAGGCTTCATTAGACCAAGTGCATCTCCTTGGGGTGCTCCGGTTTTGTTTGTAAAGAAGAAAGATGGGAGTTTCCGAATGTGCATAGATTACCGACAGTTGAACAAGGTAACTATTAAGAACAAGTACCCCATTCCTCGCATTGATGACTTGTTCGATCAGTTACAAGGTGCTTGTGTCTTCTCGAAGATCGACTTGAGATCCGGTTATCACCAACTGAAAATACGAGCAACGGATGTGCCAAAGACTGCTTTTCGAACTAGGTATGGGCATTATGAGTTTGTGGTAATGTCGTTTGGTCTTACTAATGCCCCTGCTGCCTTCATGAGCTTGATGAACGGGATTTTCAAGCCATATTTGGATCTCTTTGTGATTGTGTTTATTGATGATATACTGATATACTCCAAAAGTAAGAAAGAACATGAGGAGCATTTGAAATTGGTATTAGAGTTGTTGAGAAAGAAAAAGCTTTATGCGAAATTCTCCAAGTGTGAGTTTTGGCTAGATTCAGTGTCCTTCTTGGGGCACGTGGTTTCTAAGGATGGAGTGATGGTAGATCCATCAAAGATTGAGACGGTAAAGAATTGGGTAAGACCTACAAACGTGTCAGAAATAAGGAGTTTTGTGGGGTTAGCTAGCTACTACCGCCGATTCGTCAAGGGATTCTCTTCCATTGCTTCCCAATTGACGAACTTGACTAAGCAAAACGTCCCATTTGTATGGTCGGATGAGTGTGAGGAGAGCTTCCAGAAGCTTAAGACTTTGTTGACTACCGCACCTATCCTTACCTTGCCGGTAGAGGGCAAAAACTTCATTGTTTATTGTGATGCATCCTATTCTGGGTTGGGTGCAGTGCTAATGCAAGAGAAAAATGTGATTGCTTATGCTTCAAGACAATTAAAAGTGCATGAACGCAACTATCCGACCCATGACTTGGAGTTGGCCGCGGTAGTATTTGCACTAAAGCAATGGAGACACTATTTGTATGGGGTTAAGTGTGAAGTCTATACGGACCATCGTAGCCTACAGTATGTCTTCACTCAGAAAGACTTGAACTTGAGACAGAGGAGATGGATGGAACTACTGAAGGACTACGACATCACTATTTTGTATCATCCGGGGAAGGCTAATGTTGTAGCGGATGCTTTGAGTAGGAAGGCCGGAAGCATGGGAAGTCTAGCTCATTTGCAAGCTTCTAGACGCCCATTGGCTAGAGAAGTGCAGATTTTGGCTAATGACCTTATGAGGTTAGAAATAAATGAGAAGGGAGGATTGTTAGCTTGTGTAGAGGCAAAATCCTCTTTCCTTGATCAGATTAAGGGGAGACAGTTTGACGATGAGAAACTAAGGCGAATTCGAGATAAAGTGTTGCAAGGAGAGGCTAAGGAAGCGATAATCGATGGGGAAGGTGTTTTGAGGATCAAGGGAAGAGTATGTGTACCCCGCATCGATGATTTGATCACCACTATTCTTACAGAAGCTCATAGTTCCGGATATTCTATACATCCTGGCGCAACCAAGATGTATCGCGACCTAAAGCAACACTTCTGGTGGAGTAGAATGAAGCGAGATATTGTTGAGTTTGTTGCCAAGTGTCCAAACTGTCAACAAGTAAAGTATGAACACCAAAGGCCCGGAGGAACACTTCAGAGAATGCCCATTCCTGAATGGAAGTGGGAGAGAATCGCAATGGACTTTGTGGTTGGTCTTCCAAAGACATTGGGTAAGTATGACTCTATTTGGGTGATTGTGGATAGGTTAACTAAGTCTGCTCACTTCATTCCTGTCAAGGTGACCTACAATGCAGAGAAGTTAGCAAAGATCTACATCTCAGAAATCGTTCGGTTGCATGGAGTTCCACTCTCAATCATATCAGATAGAGGTACGCAGTTTACTTCTATGTTTTGGAGAACACTACATGCTGAATTAGGTACTAGGTTGGACCTTAGTACTGCATTTCATCCTCAGACCGATGGTCAGTCTGAGCGAACGATTCAAGTTTTGGAGGATATGCTTCGCGCATGTGTGATAGAGTTTGGTGGCCATTGGGATAGTTTCTTACCTCTGGCAGAGTTTTCATACAATAATAGTTATCACTCTAGTATCGACATGGCCCCATTTGAAGCATTATATGGGAGGAGGTGTAGATCTCCCATTGGTTGGTTTGATGCCTTCGAGGTTAGACCTTGGGGGACTGATCTGTTGAGAGATTCTATGGAGAAGGTGAAAGCTATTCAAGAGAAGCTTTTAGCGGCTCAAAGTAGACAAAAGGAGTATGCAGACCGAAGGGTTAGAGACTTGGAGTTCATGGAAGGTGAACAAGTCTTGTTGAAGGTTTCGCCCATGAAAGGGGTGATGCGGTTTGGCAAAAGAGGTAAGTTAAGTCCAAGGTACATTGGACCATTTGAAGTGCTTAAAAGAATAGGGGAGGTGGCTTATGAATTAGCCTTGCCCCCAGGGCTGTCCGGAGTGCATCCGGTGTTTCATGTATCCATGTTGAAGAGATACCACGGAGATGGAAACTACATCATCCGTTGGGATTCAGTTTTGTTGGATGAGAACTTGACTTATGAAGAGGAACCGGTTGCTATATTAGATAGAGAAGTTCGCAAGTTGAGGTCGAGAGAGATTGCATCCATCAAAGTTCAATGGAAGAATCGACCGGTTGAAGAAGCTACTTGGGAGAAGGAGGCAGATATGAAAGAAAAATACCCACATCTGTTTACAGATTCAGGTACTCCTTTTCGCCACTGTTTTTCTCTGTTGATCGTTCGGGGACGAACGATGGGTAAATTGGTATCTATTGTAACGACCTGATTAGTCGTTTTGGAGCAGCAGAATAATTTCTGGAAAAACTGGCTGGGACGACGGAAGTCGTGACGGACCGTCGTAGTCACGACGGCCCGTCGTGAATGATTCGTCCCATGACACTTAGCATTTTGAATTTGGGGTACTGGAAATCGACTCTCTGTAAATTGTGACGGACCTGCAGGACGTGCCGTCACACCCACGACGAACCGTCGTGAGTCCCGTTGCAAAACACTTCGACTTTTGAGAATTTGGTGCAAGAAAACGAGTTTCTGACCGCCATGACGGACGTGCAGGACGGACCGTCACAGGCGTGACGGACCGTCACAGCGTCCGTGGCGACGATGGGAACCTGGGCAGGCGCGACGGCCATCGTGACGGACCGTCGCAGGCATGACGGCCCGTCACAGGCTGCACAATCCCAGGCAGTTTGGGATTTCTCCACACGTTTTAAGGGTCGTTTTTGACTATTCTTTCCTAATTATAAAGATTGAGGGGTAACATTAATAAATCTAATTACTTAGGGGTTAAAAGGGGTAACCTTAAGTGAATTAGTGGGGTTTTATTGTCCTTTTTCACACTTAATTACATGATTAATTAGGGTAAAGGAAAGAGGGTTGAATAAAACAAAGAGAAAGAACAGAAAGGGAGAGAGCAGATCGATCGAGAGAGAGGAGAATAGCAAGCTTGGGAAATTTCTTGTTGATTCCAATTCTTCGGTGGAGGTAGGTTATGGTTTTATGTTACGATAATCGTAGTGAACTCTTGATAGTGTATGATATGTATTGATGATGTTGTAAACCTGTCTATATGCTTAATTGTATGCTCGCATGATTATGATTATGAAATTGTTATGAATTAACAAAGCATGATGAAGCTATTGAATCCCAAATCTTGAAAGAACCCTAATTCACTTGATAAACTATATAATGATAATGAGGATGCCTTAGTATAAAAGAAGGCTTGATGAATTAGGGGATCGGTGCCACGTTCCGGTACCAGGATAGAATGAATATGAGGATCGGAGTGTCACGTTCCGACACCAGGATAGAATGAATATGAGGATCGGAGTGTCACGTTCCGACACCAGGATAGAATATGAGGATCGGGTGCCACGTTCCGGTACCAGGATAGAATGAATATGAGGATCGGAGTGTCACGTTCCGACACCAGGATAGAAATATGAGGATCGGGTGCCACGTTCCGGTACCAGGATAGAATGAATTGAGGATCGGAGTGTCACGTTCCGACACCAGGATAGAATTAGAGGAGCGGAGTGTCACGTACCGACACAAGAGGAAGAAAGATAATGAATCTTGAAAGATAATGAATATACTCAATCTAATGAACTTAATTTCCCAAATGAGTATGGTATTGAGGCTTGAGACCTCATGTGTGAACTTGACGGAAATTGTTAATGATAAAGTAATTGCTGTGCTACATGTTGAGTATTGTAGTTGATTTACATTATTGTTGATATATATTGTTCCCTATTTTGAGTTGACCGATGATATCTACTCAGTACGTGTGTTGTACTGACCCCCTACTTTTATGTTTCCCTTTGTTATTTGTGTATATGCAGCAAACGTTCCGTCAACTTCGACTCAGCAGTAGATCAAGCCAGTCTTCACTCCATCGGAAATTCAGGGTGAGCTAATGCGTCTAGCTTGGACTGGGTCTCCTTCTTCAAGTCTTGATGCCTTGAACTTCCGGCATGGACTAGTTTTAATTGTTTTTAGCTTTTTAGACATTCTTAGATTAGTAGTTTGAGATAGATGTTCTTGTGGTGATGACTTCCAGATTTTGGGAATATTAATAATAGTTTTGAGTTGTTTTTCTTATATAATGAGTTTAAGTCTCCGCATTATTTCTGTTGAAATATCTTGAAATGTTAAGGTTTAGATGGGTTGGTTCGCTCACATCGGAGGGTAAATGTGGGTGCCAGTCGCGTCCCCGATTTGGGTCGTGACATTATATTAACATGACTATTTTAATATTATTATATGAAATTTTTAATATTCTGAGCAACATTTTATATATCAGAACTTTATATTATATTATATTTTTCATTTTAAATTTTCATTGTCTACATTTTTAATTCATAATATTTATATACATTCTACTTTCTCGAAACTCCACTTATAAAAGTAAATTAAGTATATTATAGTATATGCTTACTTAAAAATCCAAGAGGCACAATGAAGTTTATAACGCTAGTTGAAACCTCTTTTTTTTACTAAGATATAGATTAAAGTTACATGAATCTGTTAAAGCTTTTATTGTAATTGTGCATGGAAATAATGCTAAATAGAATATATTAATAGTGTTTTTATTAGTTGAAATTGCATTAATTATACATGTATTATTTTATGCATTGTTTAATTTGATGAATTAAAAATGACATTGTATTACATAAAAATATTTATTTACAAAGTCATTATCCACCTGTATGGCGTAAAAGATGTAAAATGAGTTTTGAGGAGTAATTAAGTATTTAATCATGTTAATGCATAAATTAAATTCTTTTGCATTAATAATATCTAGAAATTCATGGTATTACCTAGGAATCATTTGGTAAAGTGTATTATAAAAAACAATGCATACATTAATTTATTTTGTATTATTAGTACCTTGTTTGACACTCCTTTCCAAGCTATATATAACTAATGCATGAGTCATACACTTTATTGTAAGTTATTAATGTTTGTATTATTAATAATACCATGAGTGTTATAAATACATTGAATTAAGTGGATTGTCCATTAAGCTTATCATAAGCTTATCCTTATCATGGATATGTATTCCCAAGGTGATGAATCTTTTTGGGATAGAAATGTATCTACTAATATGACATTAAACATAGTGACCTTTTGGTTGATTTCTCTACCTATAAATAGAGATATCATTCACCATTGTAATATATACTTGAATAAGAAGAAAATTCCTCTTCTTCTATCTATTTCTCTTGTCTTCTTCTCTTTATGATTATATTTTTATAGCTTGATTTTATAACACGTTATCAGCACGAGTCTCTAGCCAATTGAGAGTGAGTTTTAGTTTTTCTTTAACTCATGTTTTGGTTGATCTCGCTATGAGAATCAAGGTATTATTTGCATAAGATCAGGTATGTATTTTCTAGAATATTTTATGATTTAGAATAAAAATAATATTCAGTCACTAACAATTATCAAGAACTGAAGACATATACTACTATTGGTTGAATATAACATGCTATACAAAACTTCTTAAATAGAAGAAGGTATAAAATTTTAATAGCATGAATTTGAATGTTATTTTGATTATTTTGAAAGACTCAAAGGGTGAGTCATGTTGTACTTCGGTCTATTATACCGTTGGTTAAGGGTAAGACGATGGATTCAAGTTTCATCGCACCAAAAGGGTAAGACATCTGATTAAAGTCCGGATGCACCATAATGAAAAATATTTGAGGATAAGACGATAGATTCAAGTTCTATTGCACCAAAAGGGTAAGACATCAATTTGAGTTTTGATGCACCGTGATTGGGTTCAAGTCCCATAGAATTATGGCATAAAATGCCTTATATGGATAAGACATTGAGTTTGAGTCAATGCACCATAATGATGATATAATGATGACTAAGGCTTTGAGGAAAAGTCTTGAAATTCGTCCTATTGAATTTGCTTCATTCCTTGAAAAGAAAGTGGTAGCAACATGTAATAACTCTGAAATCCGCCTGTTAACTTGCTCCATTCAATCATATGAATGTGGTAGCAGTGAATGTTAGTCTGAAAGATGACAAATGATTAATAATATGAATAAGGGCGTGGAGGGACATAATTATAATAGTCATCATTGTGGTAATGATAAAAGGAAGAACACTATGAGTTCTTCAAATAGTCCTTCAAAATGTGAAGGCAATTTTTATTATCAAAATGGTATGAAAGGTCATTAGACTTGTGAATGTTGTCAACCCAATAATTTGACAAATTTATAAATCCTCTATCATGATACAAGAAGATAAAGTGATGGTACACTTAATCTTTCAAAGTGATGTTGAGGTGTGTCATGGAAATATGATGAATTTTAAAGCCATGACAATGTGCTTATAATGCAAATTTATGAAGTACATATAAATAATTAGTCCAATCCTTGAAGAGAATGTGACTTGTAATGAGTATCGTGAATGCTCGACCATTCTATAATAGAATGGGTCCAGATGTGATAAAATCATTATGGGTTGGATATATGTCACAACTCACCTCTATGGAAGGTTTGAGAAAAAAAATGATAGATGTCACTTCTCATCTCTACGGGAGATTTGAGAGGAAATAAATTTTATTTGGCAGAAATGACTAATTGTATTGTACGTTTTATACGTCACTATGATATAAAATACCGAAAGGGCAAAAGAAAGAAATAGTTCTTGCCTAGTAAGGGTTGTGGTCATTATTGTGTGGCAATACAAATTTGTCATTGGTTGTGTACCTATGGTACAACAAAAGTAAAGCAAGAAAGACGTCTTGCTCGTAATGATTTTGACCATGACAATAATAATATAATTTCCTCCTTGAAGGAGATGCTCACCAAAGGGATGATGTCATGCAATATGTGATAGTACACAAAATTAATTGCAAGCTCTAACGTGTTGTGTTATTATCAGAGGAATAATATTGGGGTTGTAGTAAGTCTCAAAAGAAACTTTTTAAGTTTCGGATGAATTGAAAATAAATATTGAGACTATAAATCACTACAACCGGAGAGGGTTATAAATGTTTATGTAAAAGATTACCCCACTTTTCCTCTTGTTTGTTCCATACAAACATGTACATGCTGATGAAATCACATGTAAAAGTAAATTATAAGTGTACTAAAATAAAGATCAGTTGGCATGACTGGTTGACCATTCCGATTAAATGTGATGTAAACGTGATTGAGAATTCAGGTGATTTATATGATGAAGAAATAAAGATTCTTCAAGAATTCTCTTGTGTTGCTTGTTCTCTTGATAAAGTGATCATTGTACCAGCTAAGGTTAGGACTGTAATCCCCTAAAATTTTTGGAACATATAAAAGGGTGAATATGGGCCCGTTCACCTGTCATGTAGATCATTTGCAACTATATGATTGATGCATCTATGCGATGGTCAAATGAATTTTGTTGTCAACTTACAAATTGGTTTTTGTAAGGTTGTTTGCTCGAATTGTTAAAATTAAGAGCACAGTTCCAAACTATGAAATTATATTGATAATGTTGGTTGATTTAGCAGAAATTGTATGCCTCCAATTATAGCTAAATCATGGTTATGAGAACAAAACTCCCAAATAAGATTTGGTATGAGATAATTTTATTTAACATGTAGCAACACATGTATGCATCAAACCAACAAGGTTCCCCCATTAAAATTGGTTCAGGGTCAGGAACCATATAATTTTCATCTAAAAAGTTGAATGTGCGGTTATGATTTTAATTGCTCCACCACGCACAAAGATGAACTTCCAAATAAGGTTGGAATGAATGTTAGATTTTCTAACATTAGGGGGAGAGATGATTGACAGCTGAAAATTATGTGTGAGGTTAATTATCTAGATCCTCGTTAAATAAATATGTGAACTTAAAGTTCAAGGAATAATTCAGTTGCATAATGTTGCAAATCAGTTGCCAGATGAATGCACTGACCCTATGATATAATTCAGCTGCAAATGCTTCAATGTGAAGTCCTTGAAGGACAGAGTCTATGATACGCCGGAAGCGTAATAGACCAATCGATTCCAAATATAAAATTCCTTGAAGAAGGAAGGAGCAAATGATCAATATGGTCATGATAATGAGGCAAGTGCTATAAAATAGCACATTGACATAACACTTCCTAAAATCTTGAAAAAGGTTCAGGTACCTGAAATAATGAAAAATGAAGAGATCTCGATAAGTTATGTCTTGTTGGAATTGATATCAAATAACCGTCGACGGTATATTTGATATGAGGTAGCGCTCAATGATATAAATTGTGACGAGGATCTTGAATTCAAATCTGTCATATAGTGTGGACAGATAAATGGTTGGCCAAGTAAAATGCACAATTCAAGTATATTTTGTTTCACTTAGAAAAGTGACATTTTGGACTGGTAGTCCATAAATCAAGGTATAATCTCAGTGGGGTACAAATAAATTATTATGCGATAGTATAACCGTAAGATATCAAATACGATTTGTGCCTTGGGCATAAAGGTTTATCGCAAAAATCCTGACATTATTGAAGATGTTTTCTCCTTTGGTGGATGCAATGAGGTTTGTTTTGATCTGGCAACCTATGAAAAACTTGAATGCATGTAATGAATAATTGTAATGTCTAGCTAGACAATAAAGGTTATATGAAAATCCTTGAAACAATCGAGGTGTCTGAAGCATATAAGAGTTTGAAAGAAACTTTTTCAATAAAGCTTCAAGAATCCTTATATGGATTGAAATAGTCAAGGAAGAAAAGGGTACAAAATAATGACCCTAATTGTCCTTGTATTTTTATGAAAAGGTCTTGGTAAGACAAAATTTTGTCTTGAGCTACAGATTGATAATTTGACAAATGAAATATTTGTCTAACAGTGCACGTACACTGAAAAGTTTTGATGCAATTTTATATGGATAAATCACATTCATTGAGTACCCCAATGATTATGAGATCACTTGACATAAATGATGATTCAGTTTGATCTCAAAAGAAGGATGAAGAGTTTCCTGATGAAACTCTATCTTGGTGCAATCAGGGCACTAGTGCATCTTACTAACAATATTTGACCAGATATATGTTTTGCAGTAAATTTACTGGCAAGATTCAGTTTCTCCCCAGGACATTGAAATGGTGTTGAGCACATGATTGAATATCCTCGAAGGACTACAGTTATGGGTTTATTCTATTCCGAGGAATCCAAGACAAAATTGATTGGTTACGCAGATGCAGAATATTTATCTGATCCGCATAAAGCTCTATCTTAAGCACGCTATGTGTTTGCATATGGAGGCACAATAATATCCTTGCGATCAATGAAGCAAATGTTGCTATGCAGAAGTAAAAGTCCTCCATGAAGCAAGTCGAAAGTGCGTCTGGTTGAGATAAATGACACACCATATTCAAGAAATGTGTGATTTTTCTTTGAAAAAGAACATACCAACCACAATGTACGAAGATTGGAGACATCATCACAAGAAATTATGTGATGTTTTAATCAGGGGGAGTATAATACGCGTTGCAATCTTTTTCCCTTGACCGAGGTTTTTTCCCACTGGGTTTTCCTGGCAAGGTTTTTAATGAGGCAACAAATAGTGCGTATCAAAAGATATGTGTACTCTTTTTCCTTCACTAGAATTTTTCCCACAGGGTTTTTCCTAGTAAGGTTTTAACGAGTCACATTATCTGTGGACATCCAAGGGGGAGTGTTATAAATACATTGAATTAAGTGGATTGTCCATTAAGCTTATCATAAGCTTATCCTTATCATGGATATGTATTCCCAAGGTGATGAATCTTTTTGGGATAGAAATGTATCTACTAATATGACATTAAACATGGTGACCTTTTGGTTGATTTCTCTACCTATAAATAGAGATATCATTCACCATTGTAATATATACTTGAATAAGAAGAAAATTCCTCTTCTTCTATCTATTTCTCTTGTCTTCTTCTCTTTATGATTATATTTTTATAGCTTGATTTTATAACAATGAGTTTCTAGTTATTAGCAAGGCTTAATAAGTCATCTGTAGCCACTTAAAGTTGTCCGCATATTTCACTTGGACACCTTATCTTATGTTTATTCCAATTGATACCTTTATTAGTAAAAAAAATATCTATTGAACATTTTTTGACCATCAAATAAAAACATGAAACTGTGTGAAGAAAATAACTATGACTATATCGATGATGGCGGTATGATACCAGAAAGAAAAAAAGAATGAAGGATTAGACGGGAAAGAGGTATGTCAAGGGATGGTGGCAAAGAAATTTGCCTGATGAAAATATTGGATTGAGCAAGGAAGACAAATTGGGGAAGATGATTGCCAGAGATTTTTTAATTTCTCTTTTATATGTTTAAGTTATAAATTTTTCTGTTTCATTTTTTTCTAAGGTTGACATCTCCATTTTGATTGGTCTGCCAAAATAACTTTCTGGCTTCACGCGCTTCCTTAGACCTGTAATATAATCATGATGTCATGTCACCGAAAAGTATTTAATAGGTATATGTTTGAACAGTAAAGGTGCTCAATAAGTATACTATTTAATTGATGTGTCTAAATGAATTATGCGGACAACTTTAAGGGTCTGCAAATAACTTAAGCCTATTAGTAATGAAATGGTTTAAATGCATGCATTAACATGGTTAAAGACTAAATTGTCCCTCCAATATTTTTTACATCTTTTTCACTATAATTGTAGAGAGTATCTTTGTAAATAAATTTTATGCAATACATGTTGTTTTAATGCATACCAAGCCATGTATTAAAATAATTTACGTACAATTCGCAAGAGAGTTCTTCTCTTCCCGTAGGGATTTGAGTCTGAGTATGAGCTCTGCTTCTCTGAGTGGAGTGTCTGTTGAAAGTTTTTTCTAGAACCTTATAAGGTGTTCCTTGCGCTCCTGTATAAATTTAATGCAAACATAACTAATTCAAGCATTACTAATGCAAAAATTATTCATTCACCTTATTTAATATTATTCTTATACACTTTACCAAACGACCCCTTAGTAATAAACACCTTTATACACAATATTGTCTAACTAATGCAAGCTATACATAGCATAAAAATTGTAGCAAGCAAGGTATTGTTCATACACAAAACTAATACATATATTATTTTTGTTGATACATTCTACCAAACGACTTGTAAATGTAGAAAATAAAAAGGTGCGTATTATAGTCAATTACTCCTTGTAAATTGATGTGTAAAATGTCTTTGCCGTAGTAAATTTCTCCACACTTTGCACGATTATGAAAATCTTATTAGATTTATGAATAATTTGTTAAACCCAAAATTACAAGTACTTACTAATTATATCTTAAAAAATTTGTATTTGCTTTTGTAAAAAATAAAAAAAAAACTAAACAAATAAGTTTATAGATTCAACCCATATGTATTTTGTAAAATTTAAAAATTAAATTAACAATTAAATCATCATCAAAATTTTATATATAATGACAAATTAACAAATCAAATTAAATGTCAATAATCACACTTTGATTTAATTGTATCGTGTAGCGAACTGTTTGCCAGTCACCTCTCTCCCTCAAACTCTCACTCGCCACGCTCCCTCTTTCGCGCGCTCCCTCTCACTTTTATACAAACATAAATGTATAAAATGTGTTTGTGTTTGTATAAAGTGAGAAAAAATTATATATATATATATATATATATATATATATATATATATATATATATATATATATATATATATATATATATATATATATATATATACACATACATATATTTTCGTTTCCCTCTCTCTCCTCTCCCAGATCTCGCTCGTCACTCTCTTAGATCTCGCTCGCCACCCTCGTCTCTATCGCTTATACAAACAGAAACGAAATGTATAAATTGTGTTTTTGTTTGTATAAAGAGAGAGAAAATTGTATATACACATGCAAATACGTATATCTTCGTCCTATACACTTATAATTATACAATATAAAAATTCCCCTGCGCAATTTTCTTTTGTCTTTCTCTCTTTCTCGATTTATACATACACAAATTATACAATTGATTTGTATACAACTTTTCTTTTGTATATGTATAACGAATTATACAATTGGTTCTTTGTATATGTATAGCGAATTATACATATTTATGTTTGCTATGGAGTGCAATTATGCAAACTTTGCTACTGCAAACAAATATGAATTTTGTGTTTGTTATATGTGCAAGTTGCTCTACAAAATATTTGTCACGTTAAATAAAATATACAAGTTACTTTTAAAAATATTTTATGTTTATTTTAGTAAATATTAACTATTCTATTATGATCTTTATTGAAGCTCTTTCAACTTTCATGGCAAAGTGATTATGTTAGAATGTATTATGAGTTCACAATACAATAATTTTACGTGAAATCTCTTTACTCAAGAAATATGAAACCATGACGTGGGTATTTATCTACAATTATTTAGAGATCTTAGCAACAGTTAGATGTTAGGGGTTGATGTTTCAGAACCAGGATTAACCAAAATATACATTCACTTTTTTGTTTATGCGTTCATGGAAATAAATGGAAAATGTGTTATCTCCTGTATGAATGTAGATTCTACTTGTGTGTTAGTGCAAATATTTTTATGAATATAGGAACATTGAAATTTTGTAGTACTCTATAAGACGTGTTTAATTTGAATTGAGACTCTAGAAGGTGTGTTCAGTTTTAATTAGAATTCTTGAAGGCTACTCAACACTAAACCCTAATTTATGCATATAAAAAGGGTATTAAATTCTCTTAAAAGGTACCTTGAAAAATCCATAAAGAGATCAAAATCTTGAATATTCCGCAAATTGATGGAATATTCATATAGAGGTCAAATCTAAATCATCCCAGTTCGAGAAATACGCTACTAACGGCCTTCGAATCATGGATAAATCTTATGAGAGGAGAATAAAGGGAGGAACATAATTGTACCCGCAATCTTGATAAATAAAATCATGTTTCTTCTTATTTTATTTGTGATTGCAGTTTATATTCTATCACTTTAAAATTTATTGCAAATACACTTAGTTGATGTGTGTTTCTATGGTAATCAATTGTAGAATATATTACTAATTTTGATTGGCCAACCTTCTATCACTCCACAATCATGGATACACACTACAACAAATATGATATATAACTACAAATTCTTCACTAATTTTTTTTTTTCATGACAAAATTTTTTCGTGCTTAAATATATGAGACACATAATTTTGGTGACGAAACATAAAAATTCGCAAATTTTGTCCATTAAAGTTTTCACAAAAAAATTAACTTGCGTCATTTGTTAAGTAGTGTTAGTAACGAATTTAAAGTTAGCAGTGAATCATTATTTCCTTACCCATAATGTATATAATTCATGACAAAATTTGCCTTAAATTTATTGATTTTTGGACTCAAAAGAATTTCATCCAAAAAATATGTCGTTACAATATTAACAAATTAGAGCTCGTAGTTAAACATTAGGTTTTAGCAATAAAAATTTAGATTTAGTTAAGACATTTATTTTCGTCACTAATAATATAAATAATTGGTTGAAAAATATTTTGTCGTCTCTAATCAATATATGATTTAGTGATAGCAAAAAAGTTGTCATAAAATATGTAAGATTTTCAATAATGATGACCTAATATTTATAATAAATAAGTAAATTGTTTGCTACGAATTTCTTTTACAGCTAAATATAATTTTTTAATTACAATTATTTATAATTACAAGTGACAACTTATAAAAATAATAATACAAGTACCAACATCTAGAATTGAGACTAAATGTGAAAAAAGGAAATTTTATCTTTAGAATGCTTTGACTGCAAGAATGACTCTGTATTTACTAAAATTGAAGCAAATATCTTAGATATTAATTATCTAAATCATGGTTAGATCATAGATATATACAAATCATAATTTGGCAAATAGCTTTTAATTTAGTCAGTTGTTTATTGCATTAGAGCAAAAAAGGACAAAAAAAATTAAATACAAAGCTACAAATCAATCGAAAAGGAAGATTCTAGTACAAAAAGAATGCCACAAATGTATGTTTACCATCGTAATAAATAAATATGTCCCTTAATTTGACTTTAGTTAATTTGTCCTTCAACTTTTAATTTACACAAATAAATACTGAATTTTATAAAATTAAACAAATAGATATATTATTTTTAAGTATCGTCCTACATGACAATTTTATGTCCTATGTGGCGTCCCACATGTATTATGACACGTAAAAAACATATATGTATTACTTGTTTAATTTCATACAATTTTTAGTATCTATTTATAGTTATTAAAAATTGAAGGACATAAATATTTGTTAAAATCAAATTAAAGGACTTATTAAAGGGTTTATATAATAGTTAGGGAGTGTTCTCTTCAAAAAAAAATTTTGCTCATCTGTTTAAGTTTTTGTTTCCCTTTTAGAAAATACTCTAAAACACCTTGCAATCAATTGTTATCATTTATGTTTTGGGGGAATTAAAATCAATGGAGGTAGAAAATAGTAAAAAGGGTAGAATTCTGGTTATGGATGATATCAATTGCCATCTTACAACTATTGCGTCACTCAAGTATTCCCAATTTGAAGGTATTTAATTTTTTCGTTAAACGTGCGCGATCATAAATTTAAAGTGTGATGACACATGTTCCATTCCAAAATAGGGTATTTTTTTATTTTCTTTTCTTGATCTAAGATTTTATGTACATCAAAATTGACATCAAATGAATCAAAGGGTCTTCTGAATTTAATCAAATCAAAACTGACAAAGGGCCTTCTAAATTTAATCAAGTACAACTATATGAAAATTTAAACTAGACAATTATTCTTTCATGGCTATTTAATGAATTTTGACCGTATAAAATCATGAAAACACTAATGAGAATATAAGATGAAAAAATCAGTTAGTAATTTTCTGTTAGTAACAATTTCCATTAGTTAGTTTTGTACAGTAAAGTTAGTTAGCAAAGTTGTTATAAATCAGCACAATTGTTAGTTAGTTAGTAGTCTTATATTTATAGGTTCATATTGTAACTTTCTTCTCTTAATTCACATTCAATACAATACACAATTTTCTCTCTCAATTCAGTTACTCCTCTAGTTGAAGTTCATCAATGGTGTCAAGGAATGAAGCTCATCAATGGTGCTAATTTTGTCATGGTATCAGAGCATTGGTTGATGTATCGTAGTTGTTCTTGTTTTGAAATCGTTTCGTAAGCTTCTTCTCTTTCTCTGTTGTTTTCAATCGATTCGATTAGCTGATTAAGGGATTTTGTTGTGAATTCTCTGTTTCTGTCATTTTCCTTCTTCTTCTTCTTCTTCTTCTTCTTCTTCTTCTTCTTCTTCTTTCCTTCTGATTGAGGAAACACATTTCGTGGTTGGATATTAGCAAGTTTTTCTAGTTGTTTTCGTGTTGGATTTTCTCACAAATATTCGAACACAATGACTAGTACTCAAGCTGATTCCGCTTCTAGTTCAACTACATCTCGATTGGATTTTACTAGTCCCTTTTACCTGCATCCATCAGAAAATTCAGGATCATCCCTGTTACCTGGAGTTTTCGATGGTACCGGTTATAGATCTTGGTGAAGAGCAGTTCTCAGAGCATTGTCAGTTAAAAGCAAAACATGTTTTATCAATGGAGCAATTGTGAAACCTGTTTCTACTGATCCTAATTTCATGCAATGGGAAAGATGTGACGATATGGTCACATCTTGGATCTTAAATTCCTTGTCTCCAGAATTGCGTGATAGCCTGCAATATGTGAATAATGCCAAGGAGTTATGGGCAGAGTTAGAGGAAAGATACGATCAAACCAATGGGTGTAATTTGTATCAATTACAGAAGGAGATTAATGAACTTGTTCAAGGCACTTTAGACATCACTAAGTATTACACAACAATGAAAAAGTTGTGGGAGGAGATAAGTACAGTTGATGTCAATTCTCAGTGCACATGCGTGTGCTCTTGTGGGGGTAAAACAAAGTTACAGAAAGCTGAACAAGATAGAAGACTGATACATTTTTTAATGGGGTTAAATGAAATGTATACGACTGTTAGAGGTAGCATTCTTATGATGAGCACTCTTCCTATCATGGTTCAAGCTTTTGCCATTCTATGCCAAGAAGAAAAACAAAGAGAAGTGAAGCCTCATAATCATATAGCCTTAGATTCTACTTCTCTCAATGCTTATAGACAATACAAAAATAATGCAGGTTACAAGGAATGCAGAACAAATTATAGTTCATCTAAAGGAGCTGGAACTAGTTCTGGTAATACAAGCAATAATAATGTGTCTAGAGGAAATTCAAGTACCAACAGGTCCTTTTTAGTCTGCGACTATTGCAAGAAATCAGGACACACGAGAGATAGATGTTATAAACTTCATGGATATCCATCCAATACAAAGTTTCAAAAGGAAAAGGAACAAGTTTGGCTGCAAATATGTGTGCTTCTGATATGAATACACAACAATATGAGGAAGAGTCTGAAATGGGAAAGCAGATGCCACTAAACCTGTCCAAAGATCAATATGAACAACTACTCAACATCTTGCGAACTATACAAGCTGGAAATGGAGGTTTAAATTCTGATAATTCAAACAACATGCCGAATGGGGCTATGAACTTGGCAGGTATACTTGTTTGTTATTCATCTATCACTGATATAGGTGATCTTTCTTGTAAATGTCTTAAACTAACTGTTGGCTCTTGGATTATAGATTCAGGAGCATCAAGACCTATGATAAAAACCACTCTCACAAACATTAGAACACTCCCATATCCTTTCTTAATATCACTCCCAAATGGTTACAAGGTTAAAGTGACTCAAGTTGGTGATGCTTGTTTAAATCCAGCTTTAACTCTAAGCAAAGTGTTATTTGTGCCTAGCTTCAAGTTTAATCTCATTTGTATTCATTGTTTAGCATTACAACTTAATGGAGTAATCAGTTTTGATAAGTTTTCTTGTTTGTTGCAGGGCCCTTCTCTGAAGAGCCCTCTGGAACTTGGTAAAGCCAAGAATGGTCTGTATTTCTTGTGTCAAAAATGTCACAATTGCTGCAAGTCTGCTGAGGAAAAGTCACCTCATTCTAATTGTCATATTTTCTCCAAAATTCACACTGCATCTTCCGTAAAACAATCTCAAATTTCTACTATAAATAAAACACATTGTAAGGCTATTCCTTCTTCTTATTCTAATGATAAATGTCTTTCATTTGCTAATGTCTCTAGTCATATTTATAATGATGAACTTCTGTGGCATGCTAGATTAGGCCATGTACCCTTTGTAAAGATGAGGAATATATCAGTCATACATGTAAATTTTTCTCCTAAACAACCTTTTACATGCAATATATGCCCTATGGCTAGGCAAACTAGGATGCCTTTTCCAGAAAGCACATCTACCACTACCACAATTTTTGAATTGCTACATGTTGATTTATGGGGGTCATATCACATTCCTACTCGTGATGGTTACCATTATTTTCTTACTATGGTGGATGACTACAGTAGGTCCACTTGGACACAATTACTAAAGTGCAAAAGTAATGCTCTTCAAACCATTAAAGCTTTTGTATCTCTCATAGAAAACAAATTTCAAACTAAGTTGAAAGTCATAAGATCAGACAATGGTTTAGAATTTATCTCAGCTGAAGCTGTATATTTTTTTCAAACCAAAGGAATTATATACACCAAAGGACTTGTCCATATACACCTCAACAAAATGGAGTGGTAGAAAGGAAACATAAATACTTACTTGAAACAACAAGAGCACTCTTATTTCAATCAAAATTACCTACTAAATACTAGGGAGAGTGTGTAGTAACTACCACATATATAATAAACAGATTGCCTACTAAACTTCTTCAAAAACAAATCTCCATATGAGATATTATACCATAAACAACCTACATATTCTCATCTTAAGAGTTTTGGTTGACTTTGTTTTCCAACTGTCTTAAAAACTCACAAGGATAAACTTGAACCAAGAACCACTCCCCATGTTTTTGTTGGCTACCCATTCAATACAAAAGTCTACAAAGTTTTGAATTTAGCTACCAAGAAAGTTCACATATCTAGAGATGTTATTTTCCATGAATTTTTTTTCCTTTTGTTCTTGCTCCTGATGACTCTAGTTTCAGTTCTGTTTTACAAATGCTTACTCATTCTGTCAATATGCCTTGTATGCCTGAAAAAATAAACATTTTTGCTGTTACACCAAATGAAGTCACTGACAATCAAGTAACTAATATTACTAACATACATGAAACACCATCTGTTGATATACATGATTCTACACAACAAGAACCACAATAACCTAGAAGAACTTCCAGAACAATAAATACTCCTAGTTATCTAAAGGATTACACCTACATCCTACCTAAGTTACATGATTCCTAACTAAGTTGCATTCCCTCAATGCTTTTATGTCTCACAATAACCATGTATGTTTCAATAGTCTTTGTTCTGATAGCCAGCAGCTAGTAACAACCATTTCACATGAATGTGAACCTAATTCTTTTTAAGAGGTAATATTGCACCCTGCTTGGCAGCAAGACATGACACATGAGTTTGAAGCTTTGTATGCTAATGATACTTGGGAAATGGTCATGTTACCTGATGGAAAAAAGGCTATTGGTTGTAAATGGGTATACAAAATAAAGCATAAAGCTGATGGAAGTATAGAGAGATTCAAGGCTAGGCTGGTAGTAAAAGGTTATACACAACAAGTTGGAGTAGATTACACTGAAACATTTTCACCTGTGGTGAAAATGACTACTGTTAGAACACTGATTTCGTTAGCTGTTAAGAAAGGTTGGAATTTGTATCAACTAGATGTGAATAATGCATTTTTACATAGTGATTTACATGAGGAAGTTTACATGGTACCTCCACAAGGTCTTACAACAGGCTATGATAACATGGTGTGCAAATTAAAGAAATCCTTTTATGGCCTGAAACAGGCAAGTAGGCAATGGTATGAGAAGCTGGCAAACAGTTTGTGTTCAAGAGGGTATCAACATTCAGATAGTGATTATTCTTTGTTTTACAAAAAGAATGGGTGTTCTTTGTTATTTGTTGCTATATACGTGGATGATATAATCATGACTGGTAATGATGTTGCTGAAATCAATTCTTTAAAGTGTTTCCTGCATAACCAATTCAGAATAAAAGATTTGGGTAAACCACACTATTTCTTAGGCCTAGAAATCTTGTAGAGACATGATGGTGTTCTTATCTCTCAGAGGAAATTCACTTCTGATCTTCTGAAGGACTTTGATGTAATGAGTTACAAAACTACTTCATCGCCACTTGATTGCACTGAAAATTTAAAAGCCACAGATGGTAAGCTCTTAACTGATCCTACTCAATATAGGAAGTTGGTTGGCAAGCTCAATTTTCTAACTAATACTAGAATGGACATATCCTATAGTGTCCAACATTTGAGTCAATTTATGCAATCACCCAATGAACCATATTTGAAAGCAGCCTATCATGTACTCAGATATTTGAAACAGGATCCAACCATGGGTATTTTTATTTCAAATAAGCCTGAGCTCACTGTCAGTGCCTACTGTGACTCTGATTGGGCGGCTTGCCCTTAATCAAGGAGGTCTGTTAGTGGTTACCTAGTACTTATGAGAGACAGTCCTATCAGCTGGAAATCTAAGAAGCAAGCAACAATATCATTATCATCTGTTGAAGCTGAATATAGGGCAATAAGACAAGTTGTGGGAGAGCTAGTGTGGCTTGAAAGGTTGCTAGGTGAATTGGATGTGAAATGTTCCCTGCCTATACATGTTCATTGTGACAGTCAAGGAACAATTCACATTACCAAGAATCCAGTTTTTCATGAACGGACAAAACATATTGAAATTGATTGTCATTTTCTAAGAACTAAACTTCATCAAGGTTTAATCACACTCCATCATATATCCACTGATTCACAATTGACAAATATCTTCACCAAAGTCTTGACTGGGGTTAAACACACTTCTCTATTACACAAGTTGTTTGTAATTACATCACCTCTAACTTGAGGGGGGGTGATGAGAATATAAGATGAAAAAATCAGTTAGTAATTTTCTGTTAGTAACAGTTTCCATTAGTTAGTTTTGTACAGTAAACTTAGTTAGCAAAGTTGTTATAAATCAAGAGAATTGTTAATAGTTAGTAGTCTTATATATATAGGTTCATATTGTAACTTTCTTCTCTTAATTCACATTCAATACAATACACAATTTTCTCTCTCAATTGAGTTACTCCTCTAGTTAAAGTTCATCAATGGTGTCAAGGAATGAAGCTCATCAATGGTGCTAATTTTGTCAGACACCACTATTTTTTTATTATATATGTAAAACTAATTTTAACATAAAATCTATATGTAATATACATTTAATTAATGCAATTTTGGGTTGGTCCAATTATATATAACATACGTATTAGATTATGTTGGTATCTATGTATTATTTTATGCGCGATGAGATATGAAGAAAGTAGAGGTTATCGATCCGATGAAATCAATAGCTTCTTTGCGAAATTTTGTATTATTTATCTTATATAATTTTTAAAAAACTTAATACTTCATAGAAATTGATATGTAAAACTCATTAACTTTAAATTATGAATCTTCTTCTGAATAATCATGAGATTAGACTATTTAAGAACAAAGATACCTTTTATGTAAGAAATTCTTATATAACAGTAATAACTCATTATTACTATTAATTACTTAGAGCATTAGTCAAAAAGAATGCCACTAGTATAAACTGATTTAATAATCTGGGCATAACAATTTATTAAAAAAATCTATAAAATAAAACATTTAATAACATAGATTACCTATATCCTTAATCAAGAAGCCCATTCAATCTAGTAATTAATGTAAGTATACTTGTTTAGTTTAAGGAATTGATACTAAGCAATCCAAAAGGAAGATTCTAGTAGAAAAAGAATGCCACAAATGTATGTTTACTATCGTAATTAATAAATATGTCCCTTAATTTCACTTTAATTAATATTTTTATCCTTCAACTTTTAATTTACATAAATATATACTGAACTTTATAAAATTAACAAATAGACACATTCTTTCTAAGTGTTGTCCTACATGCCAATTTTATGTCCTATATGGCGTCCACATGTATTATGTCACGTAGGATATATATTTTTACTTATTTAATTTTATACAATTTTTATCATCTATTTATACTTATTAAAAGTTGGAGGGCATAGATATGTGTTAAAATCAAATTAAAGGACTTGTTAAAGGGTTTATATAATAGTTAAGGGGTGTGGTCTTCAAAAAAAAAATTTTGCTCATCTATTTAAATTTGTGTTTCCCTTTTAGAAAATACTCTAAAACACCTTGCAATCAACTGTTATCATTTATGTATTGGGGGAATTGAAATCAATGGAGGTTCAAAATGGTAAAAAGGGTAGAATTATGGTTGTGGATGATATCAATTGCAATCTTACTACTATTGCATCACTCAAGTATTCCCAATTTGAAGGTACTTAACTTATCTTTTTTTTATTTTTCGTTAAATGTGTGCGATCATAAATTTAGAATTACGATGACATATGTTTCATTCTAAAACAGGATATTTTCTTATTTTCTTTTCTTGATCTAAGATTTTATGTAAATCAAAACTGACATCAAATGAATTAAAGGGCCTTCTGAATTTAATCAAGTATAACAACATCAAAATTTAAACAAGACAATTGTTCTTTCCATTATTTATTTAATGAATTTTTACTGTACAAAATCATGAAGTATTATATATGTAAAACTAATTTTAACATAAAATTTATATAATAATATGCACTTAATTAATGCAACTTTGGGTTGGTCCAATTTTATAACATATGTATTAGGTTATGTTGGTATCTGTGTATTATTTTATGCGCAACGAGTATGAAGAAAGTAGAGGGTATCGATCCGATGAAATCAATAACTTCTTTGAGAAATTATGTATTATTTATTTTAAATAATTTTAAAAAAACACAATAATTCATAAAATTAATATGAAGAACTCATAAATTTTAAATTATGAATCCTCTTATGAATAATCAGGAGATTAGACTATTTAAGAACAAACATACCTTTTAATTAAGAAATTCTTATATAACAGTAATAACTCATTATTACTATTAATTACTTAGAGCATTAGTAAAAAAGAATGCCACTAGTATAAACTGATTTAATAATCTGGGCATAACAATTTATTAAAAAAATCTATAAAATAACACATTTAATAACATAGATTACCTATATCCTTAATCAAGAAACCCATTCAATCTAGTAATTAATGTAAGTATACTCGTTTAGTTTAAGTAATTAATGTAAGTATACTCGTTTAGTTTAAGGAATTGATACTCTATTTTTAGCAATAAAACTTAATTAGCCTATTTAAACATATATTTCTCTGTTCCTTTTTATTTGATACAATTTTCTTTTCAAGAGTCAATTGATATGAACATTGCCTAATATTATAAATGTATTTTTTTCATCTAATTGATATAATAAAATTATAATATATAGTAATTTTTGTATATTTTATAAATATTTAAATTTTATCTTTAAAAAAATATCAAAATAATTTAATTAAATTTAGTTTTAAAAATTAGTCAAACTGACTCCAAGTGCAATAAGACAAATAAAAAAATTGAGGAAGTATATTCATTTCATCTAATTAATTTCTTTAATTCTTCATCAAATGATTTTTGAAATATTTCTATATGTAATAGTAATAATTATTTGTTCTTTTTGTATGTTTATATAATAATAAAATTGCTTTGTTTAATTCAGTTATGACTGTGAATAGCATAGAAGTTGCTTTGGGTGGCCTTAGAAGCAGTGGCCTCTCATTTGATCTTTTGCTCACTGATATCCACATGCTTAAAATGGATGTCTTTCAATTTCAAGAAGAGATAGCTAAGGAATTTGACATTCCCATTTGTTGTAAGTTTATAATTCTTTATTTTTTTTTTTGAAAATAAAAAAATATCATTCTTTATTGATAACTCTAAACTCATAATGATTCAAATTATATATACTGTATTACATACTCCCTACATCTCATTTTATGTGACACCAAAAAAAATGTCCCACTTAATTTTAAAGATAGTACTCTAATACATTTATGAGGAGTGATAAAAATGAGTTTACTTTTTAAAGGACAATTTGGCAAACATTCCAAAATCTTTATTATTTTTTAAACTCCGTGTCTGGTCAAATGTTGCCACATATAATGGGACGGAGGGAGTATGAAATAGCGACTAACCCTAATAATACTATGTATGATTTATAGAAAGAAATTAAAGATATGCGGAATAGGGATTAATCTAGAATGGAATTACATGGGAATTTTTATACGGATTAGTATGAAAATTTGCAGGAGAATATGTTACCTGCAGATTTTCATACTAATCCTTAAAAAACCTCTCATAATTCACACTTTACCTATAGTGATCTATTAAGCATCCTTTTTGCTCTATTTTGTTCTAATTGTATGAGTTAGATCTTTATTATTTAATGTGATTGCCAGTTATGTCAAATGATAAGAAAGACAGTACACTTATCAAAGGACTTGACAATAGAGCTGTTTTCTTCATACTGAAGCCCATAACACTAGATGGTATAAATTATTTATGGAATTATGCAACCTCATTGGGAAAGAAGAAGCATAAAGGAAAACAAGTTGTACAAGTGTTTGCAGAAAACACTAATGAGAAAATCATCAATGAGGTAATTGATATTGAATCTTCGTCTTCTGTTAGTAAGAAGGACAAATCTATCAGAAAATATGACGATGTTGAAAATAAAAACTATTCATCTCAACGAGCCAAGAGGAGTAATACCCTTTGGAGGGATCCCCTTCACAACAAATTCGTGGAAGTTGTTGATATACTTGGTGTGAAAAGTAAGTCTTCCTATACATAAATAATTCGATAATATCAGGTCATTCAGATATTATCTATATGTAAAACACCATAAAATATATGATTTTCGATAGAGCCACCTTTCATCATTATTTAGCTAGATTAAAATTTTAATTCTTTTTCTATATGTTGTAGGTACTTGACATATACCCCTTATTTTATTCAATAATGCATGTCCACTTTTCCATATTTTGTCACCATTTTATAATTTTCTTATATTTATATAACACAGTTTTATTATATAGTCTTTCATCGAAAAGTTATATTATTTAACTAGATTCAAATTTTAATTTCATGTATGTATATATTGTAGGTACTTAAGTGACTCGTCTCACTTTCTACAGATGTCTATTTTTGTTTTATTTTAACGTTTCTTAGTAAATTTTCTGCCTCCATCATTGCTTGTATATATATTTCAATTTGAGTAAGCCAGGAAATAAACATGATATATATATATATATATATATATATATTTTTGCAGATGCTTGTCCCAAAAAAGTTCATGAACTCATGAATATGCCTGAGCTGAGTAAAACACAGATTGCTAGCCACCTCCAGGTTTAAATAATTATCTTTGATGTTTATATTTTCTATCAACCTCTTTTTACTTTTTAAAAGTCAAAATATTTTTCATTTTAGGAATTTATATGTTAAATTCACATATAGAAAAATAAATATTATTTTTTGAGATGAAAAGAGAAAAATACTAACTACTAATTGAGTAAAGAGTTAAAGTGGTTTATTATATTTAAGTTTGTACACTTTGCAGAAATATCGTTTGACCTTGGATAAAAAACCTAATCCAAAATTGGTTTTGGATTCAAGTAAAACCACATCTGGTAATGCTAATCAATTGTCAATAACAACTGACAATATTTCAGCTTTAGCTCCACAAGTTATGACAAATAATCTCAACAATGCTGGCCCTGATACTGAGCCTGATCTTCGAAACTTCATGTCTGATTATGAGAAAGATAGAAGTTTTTCTAATATATTAAGTCGACATCTTAATCAGAAGCCTTGTAAATTGGTACGTACTTCCGATTTTATACGTTTTCTTATTTATTTTCTAGTATGCTTTTATGTTTAGAAAGTTATAGCCTTTCTAACGTAAATATTTGATGATTTTTAGTGTACAAACCTAATAAGAATGAGAAGGGGATAACTATTAGCAAATTATATAATATCTTACAAATAAATAGTGTAAAATTAATTATTATTAAATCTTCATATAATTTTTTTTATATCTTATTTCATTATGTAGCAAGGAAATCATGAAGGTATTAATGCTGAAAATATTCTTGGTAATGTTCTTCCAAATTCGAATTTGGAGGTAATTTTTCATATATCTGTATTATTTTCTGAAAATATTAATTTATAGAGTTTAGTTAATTTAGTGTACTTAAAATTATATAATAATTTATGAATACAACATGGTAATAGTAATTACGCTTGTAATTTTGATGTATTATTTTAATGTGTAACAAGAAAATTACGGAGGTGTTATTACAAAGAAAAAAATATTAAATATCCCCTATATTTAAAACTTAGAGGTATTATTCATATATTTATGTTTGGTCAACGAGTATTATATTATCGACTCATCAAATTCACATTGAAATAGGACCCACACAAGAAAAAACACTCGAATTATGAAAATAATACACACTATTATTTTTCTCTGATTTTCAAATAATTTGATTGGTTAATTTTTAATTTCTAGTGTTTTATTTTATTTTACAGCAAGGAAAATATGCAAGTATTACTGCAGAAGAAAGACCATTGCATTCCAGTACTGTTTCCCCAAATTTGGCACTTCAGGTAGTTTTTCATATACCTATATTTGGTAATAGAATATTACTTCATTCGCTCTTTTTTAGTTGTCATAATTTATTTTTTTTTGAGTGTCTGACTGATACTTTAAGATATATTTTTAATTATATTGATATAAAAAAAAGTTTTATTTTATATTACTTTTTAGATAGTTTATAAATATTTAAATTTTTATTTTAAAATCTCAAATTAATGTAATCTACTTTAGCTTTAGAAATTAATCAAATTAACTCTGAAAAAGTCCAATATGACAACTAAAAAGGAATGCAGGAAGAATAGTGCAACTTAGCAACTAAAAAGTAACGGAGGGAGTAAGTATATATTGAAAATATAATTTGATAGTTAAGCAAAATAAGTAAATTTGTACACAATCATGATAATAAAGTAATTTCTTACATTTTGGTAGAACACAAATGATCAAGTTTTGTTATATGAAAGTCTAATTGTGTGTCATATAAAATAATCGATAATGAAAATCAGAATTATACTCTCTTCGTCTCATTTTATATGACAACATCGGACACAAAGTTTAAGAAATAATGAAGACTTTAGAATTTTTATCAAATTATCCTTCAAAACAGTTAACTCACTTTTCTCTCTACTCATAAATGTATTAGAGTTCTATTTTAAAATTAAATGGGACCAACAAAGATAAAAGAGGATTTGTATCTTTAAATATTAACATATAAGGAAATGTGACATTCTTTTACCATAATATAACTTTTGAAATATACTTTGAGAAAATATTTTTCAGTAAATATGCTTATAATTATTTTTTGTGTCTTCTTTCGCTATGTAGCAAGAAATCTATGGAGGTGTTACTGCAGAGGATGCATTGTTCGATAATCTTGATGTTCCCTCAAATTCAGAAATTGGGGTAATTTTTCATACTCTGCATTTGGTCAATGAACATTTTGCTATAGAGTAAAGAAAATTGAGAAAGTTTGTACGCACTATCATTTTGTTACACACACAAAAAAATGAAATTTAAAACTATATTATTTTTATAAAAAATACTTATAAATTCGATTTCTTATTTTACTATGCAGTCAGGAGATTATGAAAGTTTTACTGCAGAAGATTTGTCATTCCTCAATAGTATTTTATTGGATCATGAACTCGAGGTAGTTTCTTATTTACATTTTGTATGTTAGATCACAAAGCATTATTTTTTGAAAGTACAATACTAGAGTTGAGTGAATTATGGTGTACATGTCTGAAATGGTAGGACCGTCTAGAATAGCACTAAAGAGATTTGAATTTTCTCCTATCAGATTATCCATTATTCTATTATCCACCATATATCCATAGTACTTCCGATTTAATAGTGGTGGTCTTGTTTGTGACGCTCCTTGAGCAGTAGGTGGTGCAACTATTGATCATTTTCAAATTTTATTTTTTTGAATGATAAACCTACTCTAATACCAATTGAACTGTACCACCTATTTGATACATGAATTTGGTAGTTGTAATACTTTAATTGAATCATGTAACACGAAAGATCACAAACATTTATTATTGAAAACCTTCTTGTTTAAGGAAGAAAAACCACAACCTACGACATGTAAAATTTTCAGCAACTTCTCACTAACTTCAAAGAGTGGTTTTAGATTACAACTCTATAATCTAAAAGAATAGGTCTAGTACTTCAACTCCAACAATTAAATCTAATTGTTATCTCTTCTCTCCAAGAAGTCATAACGGCTTATAGTTACAACTCTCACAAACTCATTTTCAAACATAAAACTATTACAACTCAATAACAATTTCAAGTCACACAAACAATAAACCTACTAAAAATGAAAACCTAACTCTAGTTCTTCTTTCTTGTGTGCTCCCTCTACCACTTCTTGCCTTTTGTTGAAAAACTACAATATTCAGTGCCTTCAAAAGCAATTATCTTTTACTGGACTCTATACAGATTCAAACTCTATTTTCATGTGCCTTCTCTTCCTACTTCATTTTGTAACTATCCTTCAGTACTTGATCTAATTTATTAGTCATCAAAACTATATTTACTGAAAATATATTGACCAGATGTCCATTTGTCTATGTTTCACCATAGAATATTATATTATGAAATTATAATTATAAACTTAATTCAAACAAAAAAAAGGTTTGTATACACTATCCGCTTCTTTTCAACGACTTCACTTCTAATAACAGATAGTATTAAATAAATAGTATTAAATAATATTAGTATTTACTGTGTACAAATTCTAGTCCTATTAGGATTAGTACTCCTTAATCCTAGTCCTATTAGGATTAGTACTCTTTCCTATATTACCGTTCTTACAGCCCTTGAGGCCAATTACCTTCTCAAATACGTCGATGGAAGCACAGAATCGCCGCCGGCAGTCATCACCGCCACGGACAGATCAGAAAAAACCAATCCGGCCCATGCCGCCTGGAAAGCCGTGGATGGCCAGATCCGATAATGTTTGATTGCGGTCATCTCTCCCACGGTTCAGAAACACGTCCGATCCTACACAACTGCTTCAGCCCTGTGGACGGCCCTCGCAACACGCTATGCATCAATTTCCCACTCTCATATTTTTCAATTGCATGATCGTCTCCACACAATTACCAAAGGCACAAAAAATATGGCGGAGTATTTAGACGAGGTCTCCACCATCATCACAGCCCTCGACACCGTGAACGAAATCATTTCCGAAAAAGATCTCGTCATGTGCGTCGTTCGGGGGCTCCCATCAGCTTACTCCTCCATTAAACAGGCGGTTCGCATCAGTCCAACGCCCATTGACCTGGATACTCTCTCCTCGTGGCTAAAAAGTGAAGAAATCAACGTGGATCTGGAGAGCAAACTTCTTTTCCGAGAAGCCGCTGTTATGGAGCCAGCCACCGCCCTCACCGCAAGCCAGAACTATCGCGGGGGGCGTGGTGGCGGCCGGCAGGGGAGCCGCGGCGGCTACGGCAGAAACAGTGGAGGCCGCGGGCGCGGCGGTCGGCAGGGCAGTCGTCCGTCGTACGACGGTCAGTAGCACAGCAGCAACAACAGCCTGCACTCCTTCAGCAGCGGCGGGCAGTCATCTTCCAGCGGCGGGCAGGGCACTTACGAGCGGGATCGTCCAACTTGTCAAATATGTCAGAAAACAGGACACACCGTTGTTCGTTGCTGGTTTCGGTATGAGGAGAGCCGAAATAGTGATAACCGTGCCAATTATGCATCTCAAGCCGGCCCTTCCTCTGAATGGCTGTTGGATACTGGGGCCAATATGCACGTTACTTCTGATCTATCCAAGCTTAACGCTCCAAATCCATATCATTGCTCCAATGGTATTACTGTTGGCAACGGTGAGTCCCTAAATATTTCTCACACTGGCACGAGTACCATTAAAACCCCACCTCTATCTTTCACCTAGGTAATCTTACCCACGTCCCTTCTATTAAAATCAATCTCCTTTCAGTTCACCAATTCACAAAAGACAATAATTGCTCACTCTTGTTCACCTCTAATGATTTTCAAATCCTAGACAATACTACCAAGAGGGTGATTTTTCAGGGCCCCTGTGAGCATGGTCTGTACGTTCTTCCTGGCACAAGTTCGTCTGCCCACCCAGTTTCAGAAAGCGTTCCTGTGGCTCCGGTGGCTCTTTCGGCTGATGGCCACAGTCTTTTGTGGCACAGTCGTCTGGGTCACCCGTCTACTCAAATAATAAATTCTTTAATGTCTCAATTAGGTTTTTCTTCCATTCATATAAACAATTGTGACTCCTGTTCAATTGCTAAATCTCATAAATTACCTTTTACTTTATCTAAGAAGCGTACAACTGCACCTTTTTCAACTTATTCATTCTGACCTATGGGGTCCTACTGTTGTTCCTTCATTTGCTGGTTTTCGCTATTATATTTGTTTTGTGGATGATTTTACAAAATACACTTGGTTGTACCCACTAAAACACAAATCACAGGCATACACCACCTTTGTCACTTTTGAAAAAATGGTCAAAACACAATTCAATTCTCATGTTAAACTTTTTCGAAGTGACAATGTAAAGGAATATGTCAATAACATCTTTGGCCAGTTTCTGCAATCCCTGGGAATTATACATCAAACCTCCTGTCCATACACTCCCGAACAGAATGGGGTAGCTGAGCGTAAGCATCGCCATCTCATTGAAACGGTGGTTACTCTTCTACATCAATCTCATCTCCCTGTCTCCTTTTGGGTAGAAGCTCTAGCCACCGCAAACTACCTCATTAACAGAATGCCCAGTCACACTCTCTCCAACAAATCACCCTATCAACTCCTTTACCAAGAACTTCCCAATTATACCAACCTCCGCGTCTTTGGGTGTCTTGCCTACCCTTGGTTACGCCCTCATATTACTCACAAATTACAACCCCGATCCCGTCCTTGTATTTTTTTGGGCTATCATCCTACCTACAAGGGTTATCACTGTCTTGACCCACAAACTCATAAAGTCTATATATCTCGTCATGTCAAATTTGTCGAAAATGAGTTTCCCTACGAGTCTATTTCCTCCTCCACAAATACATCATTCATTGGCGTCCTTCCCCTTTTTCCAACATACTCACAGGGTCCCTCACCACCTTCCCACACACCTCCACCCACTACCCAACCACCCCTCATCACCCCTTCGACCGTCACCCACAATACACCCGCAACCACCACCCACACTCACAACAAACCCGAACCACCCCATACCCACAACATCTCCAGCCCAATCCGTTTTGGGTCCTTCCCGGCCACCCCCGAATCACCACCGCCCGTGCCACCCCCCAATACTCATCCCATGTTAACCCGTGGCAAAGCCGGTATCTTTAAACCCAAAACCTTTCAGGCTACCATACTACCAAATACACCCCTTCCCGATAGTGAACCAACAACTTACTCTGTTGCCTCAAAAAATGCTTATTGGCGTCATGCTATGGATGACGAGTTTAAGGCTTTGACTGATCAGAAAACTTCTGTTCTTGTACCTAAGCCCCATGGGCGGCACCCAGTGGGCTGTAAATGGGTTTACAAAATTAAACACAATGCAGATGGCAGTATTTCCAGGTACAAGGCTCATTTGGTTGCTAAAGGCTACAATCAGGAGTATGGGCTTGATTACTCCGAGACATTCAGTCCTGTTATTCGGCAGGAAACCATTCGCATGGTACTGTCACTCGCCGTGCGCAATAATTAGCTCATCAATCAGTTGGATGTTTCCAATGCTTTTCTTCATGCCATGCTTGATGAAACTATCTACATGACGCAACCACCGGGCTATGTTGATCCCCGCTTCCCTCAACATGTTTGCAAACTCCAGAAGTCTCTGTATGGGCTCAAACAAGCCCCTCGTGCTTGGTACACATGTCTGAAAACGTTCCTCCAGGGACTCGGCTTCACGTGTTGCGTACACGACACGAGTCTGTTTACTCGACATTCAGCACACGGTACAATCATTCTTCTTGTCTATATAGATGATATCATTATTACAGGCTCTACTGCAGCTCTCATTCAGGATGTCACTCGAGCTACGCATACAACCTTCAAAATGAAGGACCTTGGCCCGTTACATTATTTTCTGGGAATGGAGGTCTCTCGGACAGGCAGCGGCTTGTTTCTTCATCAGTCAAAATATGCTCGAGATCTGTTGCAGAAAGCTGGACTGGAAAAATGCACCAGTCAACCAACACCGATAGCAGTCTCTTCGTCTACGAATGGAGCCGACACCCCCTTTGCGGATATCACCCACTTCCGCAGCCTCATTGGGGCTCTACAGTATCTGGCCATTACCCGTCCTGACATCCAGTTTGCTGTCAACCGAGTTGCTCAGCGCATGCATCAACCAAGTGAACATGATTGCCATTGTCTACAACGCATTCTCAGGTACATTTTTGGCACTCTTGGTCGTGGTTTACTCATTCGACCCGGGGACTTGGAGCTTCGGGGTTTCTCAGATTCAGATTGGGCGAATGATAAAAATGACAGAAAATCTACATCGGGATTTTTTTTGGGCCGAACCTGATCTCCTGGTGTACAAAAAAACAACCCAAGGTCCCTCGGTCCTCGACTGAAGCTGAATACCGCGCCCTTGCTCTTCTTGCTGCTGAGACCATGTGGGTCACATATATTCTTCGCGAACTCCGCGCCACTCACACTGTTCCTACTCTCTATTGTGACAACAAATCAACTATCTGTGTGGCCAAGAATTCTGTCCTACACACCAGAATGAAGCATGTTGATACCGATTGTCTCTTTGTTCGCGATGAAGTTCAGGCTGGCACCATGACTGTGCAGTATGTACCCACTGAAGAACAACCGGCTGATATTCTCACCAAGCCTCTCCCGAGCCGACAGCACGATTACCTTAGTTCCAAGCTTCCGTTCACTTCCGCTCAGCTCAGCTTGAGGGGGGATAATAACAGATAGTATTAAATAAATAGTATTAAATAATATTAGTATTTACTGTGTACTTATCCTAGTCCTATTAGGATTAGTACTCCTTAATCCTAGTCCTATTAGGATTAGTACTCCTTACTATATCTCCTATATATATCTCGCATGTATTCCCTTATTAGGTTAACACTTCAATACAATCAATATTCCTTCAACTTCCCCAGTCAATTAGTGAAGATGACTTACCCTCGATTTGAAAGGCTTCCCAAGTAGTTGGACAAATAAGTTATCAATTTTATTTTTTCTTAAATTTTTGTAGAACAAAAATGATAGATTTTTGTTATATGAAATTAAAATTTAAACTTATGTTGTACAAGATATTTCCATAGTGCAATTCAAAACCATATCATAACTTGTAAATCCATAGTGCAAATAATTGTCAATAAATATTTTTATAACTTTTGTTCTTTTATTTCAATCTTGTGTAGCAAGCTAATCATGAAGGTCTTACTACAAAGGAAGGATCGCTCCAACTTCGTAATGATCCCCCAAACACAACAGTTGAGGTGACTTCTTATATACCTATTGTTTATTTAATTTTTTCTTATGTTTTTGTCGTATATAAATGATCTACTTTTGTTATATGAGTAGTTAAATATGTGTTGAATAAGATAATCTAAAATTGAAGATCAATATTTATCATTATTTGCAAACAAATAGTGTGAAAATATTTGTCATAAACTGTACTTACAACTTTTGGTGTCATTACTTCACTATATGGAAAAAAAATTAAGCAGGTATTATTATATATTAAAAAATGTTCTTTCTCCATACTAGTGTTCTTACAAATTTAAAAGCTTTGATAGTTTTTTATATGTCTATGTTTGGTCATAGAATATTATATTCTAAAAATATACTTACAGAGTTACCAGGTTTTGAGGCATCTCTGCCTCTACATTGTTGCCATAGTTGGCTAATACTGTTAGATTATCAAAACCTGCTAACTTATTGCAAGTGGTCCTTAAAACTAGTTTAGTAGATATTGCCCTTTGTTGATCATCCTTGACTAGAGACATAGTATGATCAGGAGGAGCAGATAATATAGTAGCTTGATCGAACGGTGTTAGCTTGGTACCTCGTCTTGACAAAAAGTCTGCTACCTTGTTTGCTTGTCGGAAGCTATGTCTGATTGGCGGATTCCCCAACCTCTTCATAAGCAACCTTGAATTGAGTCTAGCTCAATTTCTATAGGGACAATAGAACAATCAACAACTAATTTTAAACCACCGAGAAGAGCTTTTATTTCAGTGAATCTTTGGGTAGTGATGTTACGATAAACACTCATTACCAATTGCCATTGCGATCCCTGATAACTCCTCCAAGTACCGCCCTTATTACAAACTTTGAAAAGGAGTCGTCTTTGTTAAGTTTGAAAGATCCTACCTGGGGTGGGGGTGGGGGGAACCACCTAATTCTAACGAGGTCGGATGATTCACGATCTTGCGCCTGATGAGTATAATCTCGGTATTATGTCATTTTATTATTCACCAAGGTAGACGGAAGGGATGCCTTTTTGTTGTTGAAAATATTATGGTTTCTATTTTTCCATAAACTCCAAAGGACGAAAGGGAAAAAATCCGACCAGTTGGATAGGTTGCTATGTTGCAGCAACTTAAGATCTTTCAATGAGTTGAGCGAATGGGTATGTGGAGAGATGTAGGGTGGGTGAGATATTGTTTCATCCTCTTGTTTATAGAATGTGCAAATGGATTCTGGGACAATGCCAAAGTGGTGCAAGTAGGGGTTGGTAGGAAGTCTATGATGTGAGCACAACCAAAGGAAAAATTTGATTTTGTTTGGAATTTTTTGCTTCCAAATCCAGCTATGATGAAACGGATTGGGAGGGGGTTGTTTCGGAATATGGAGGACGGTTTTAATGGTGAATAAACCATTTGGGTTGCCCATCCAGTAGTGCTTGTCGTTGTTCAAAGGATCATGATCTAATCTAATGAATTTTATTTTTTCCATGATATTCTGAGGGATGTGAAGGTTAAAGAGTTTTCCAGTTCCAGTTAGAGTTAGAATTGTCCCAAATAGAAGAAATAGTAGCATTTTAATCTTTCAATATAAGGAGACCTTGAACTGTCCGAGATCTATCTATGCTACCAAAGGCTAATATATCTACCATTATTCGGGGACCAAGCTATATTAATTGAGCAAATAGATTTCTGAGTAAGGAAATTAAGTAAGCTTGTACATACTATTATTTTACTCTTCACTATTTGTCCTTTTTTCCACTTTCCTTCCACTACATAATTAGTGGATATAGTTGTATATTTTTAGCAGAAAGAGTTTTCAAATAATTTGGTTGGTTAATTTTGAATTAAATCATATTTTATATTTTTGCGTAACACAAATGATCAATCTTCATTATCGAAATGTTTAATTCGAGTTGTATAAAACATTTCAATAATAAAACTCAAAATTATATTATAACTTATGAATTCTTAGTGAAATATTTGTCAATAAATATCTAACAATTTTTGATGTCTGATTTTACTATGTAGTAAAATAATTATGAAGGTGTTACTGTAGAGGATACATCGTTCCAACACCACTATGTTCTTCCATATTTGGACCTTGATGTAGTTTTTGTAATATACCTACATGTGGTTAATAAACATTTATATTTTGAAAATATAATTACAAAATTAAGAGATTTAAAAAAGTTTGTACACACTATCATTTTTTCACCATATGAATTTTTTATCCACTTTTCCTCCAAATTAATTAGTGGGAGATCCCAAAATTGACTCCGTCAATTAGTCCCATTAAGCTCAAGGAGCTTGAACCTCAAAAACGGGAACAATCTGATCTCCAAAAAGAGCCAAAACAGTTCATGCAACAACAAGAATCACAAATAACCATATAAGTCTAAGAAGGGAGGTTCAGGACAGGTATTAACCTCCTAGACGAGTCCTCAACACAAAACAAATGGTCCTATCTCGAAGCCCCAAAAATTTTCAGCACTTCGCAATAAAAATCAGCTCAAGCGAAGCTAGAATGATCATAAATCAACTCCAGAAAGTTAGAAAATGATTATGAAATTCATGCTAATCACAATATAGTAGGCCAGTTAAATGACCTCCACGACCAGGGGCCTCATTGACGCAATGCGGTGGCACTGACCAAGACAACTCTGACCCTTCTCTGCGTACGCAGGACCTAGTCCGTGAACGACAAAGGGTGAGAAGCCTAACACTCAACGAATGATGTGACCAATTCCTTGGCCTCCGTGAATGCAACTCTAGGTCTGTGACCTCGAAGAACAAATGCATGGTGCACTAGCAAAGGCTTCACCAACTGATGTTGGACTTGGTGAAGTGCCATGAAGGGGGCTCAAAATTCATTAGAAACCACGTGCACGCAACGAACTATGTTACCTCACCAAATTCGACGTTTAATACTCAACAGAATTGTCAAAACTTCCAAAAATGGTAGTCTCCCACACCTAAGCTCCATTTAAAGTCAAAATCCATAAGGTAGCTTGAAATGAGCCATAAGCCTCGGGGACCACACGAAAGGTCCTTTTGGACCAAACTTGACATTCTAGAGCTAATAGAATCGTTAGAAATGCATTCCGAGTCCGTTTACCTAAATTTTTTATCGAAAGTCAACTCCTCAAGTTTCAAAAGCTTCAAAACACGAGAACACACATAATAACCAAACGAATGACCTGGTGACCAAATTGTCAGTCCTATCAAGTCATATATGACTTGGAGTCGGTAAAAAAATGTTTTAAACGATGAACATAACTAGTGACGATTATGTTCTTATTTAATCATAAGGTATTACTTGCTTGATATGACTCTTTTTTCCTTTTCCAAATCTTACATTTGCCATTCTTCTTGTGCTTAGCTTCAAGCTTCTTCTTCTTAGGCATGTCAGTGTTGCTTTCTTCATTATTATCGTCACCACCATTTCTTTCGCTGTTTGAGCTGACACCAGCACCGAGTCTGAGTTCTAGTGTTTAACATATGAATTGAGCAACTTTGTATAGTGCTTCCTAGAACTCCACATCTAGTGCATAGTTTATCTAAACCTCGTAAATAATTGTTCGTTTATGCACTGTCAAATATGTATGTTTTTTCACACACACCAATAGGGACCTCCACACATATATGGGCATAACATCCTCACAGTGTCTCAACTGTACATACATCTATGAAAAATAAAAATGATTTTTTGGAACTACAAAAATCCTAGTCTTTTAGGAATATTTCTTGTATAATTTAGTGTAGTCACTTGGATAAGTATCTTGTATAAATAAGTAGATAATCTAGAGTAGAAGATAATGTTACCAGACTTTTCTAGTAGATATTCTTGAGAAATTAGATATGTATAGAGAATCATGGAATATTCTAAATTTTGTAGTATATAGAACCATCCATAGGTTAGTATAAATATGGGTATATTTGTAAAAACAAGCCCTAGAAAAACTCAAATAAAAGAGTCTTTTATAAACAAGTTCTCTTTTCTAGCTTCCTCTTCCTTAGTTGAATCTTCTGATATTAGTTAACGATCTTGGGCTAGCAAAAGACTTTCCGAATTATAATTTTCTTTTGTTATTCTCTACATGGTATCAGAGCCATAGTCATTTTTTGAATTTTGGATTTTATTCAAGATCGGGTTAGGTAGATTCATCTGGGTTGTCCATATGGATTTTAGCGGTCATGTTAATATAATGGATTGGGGATGGAGTTGTTGAATCAGTCCAATTACAAGGTATGAAAAAATATATGAAATCATACCTTGTGGGTGAGGATTTGTGGGATGTTGTGAATGAGAGTAACACAATTTCTCCTGTTGAAGGACCGGGAAATAGTAGCTTATACAAGAAGTGGAAGCAGGTTGATGCGAAGGCGAAGTTCATTCTAAATAGGACAATCTCCTCCGACTTATTTTATCAGATTATATAGTAAAAATCAACTCATGAAATATGGAGGACCCTCGATCGTTTGTTCATAAAGGAAAATAAAGCTCGACTATAGATAGTGAAGAATGAATTAGCTAACACCACTGAAGGTAATCTTTCTATGTCTGGTATTTTTTAAAGATTAAGAACTCATGTCATAGATATATTTATTGAATTCGGAGGAGGCTATTTCTGAAGCACAAATAAGAAGTATAATCCTTAGTGGGTTGAAATCTGAATATATTTTATTTGTGACGTTAATTCAAGGATGGAATCAACAACTATCCTTGAAGGAATTTGAAAATTTGTTGTCGTCACGGGAATCACTAGCCAAGAATGTCGATAGTGTGTTTTTCAAAGATGGAGAATGAGATACTCTTATAGCCAACAAGAGAAACTTTAAAGGAAAAATAAGAGATGTGTCACACTCTCGATCCTTTGGTGGTTCACACTCACCTAGAGAGAAGGAAGAGCCTTCTAAATATTATGGTAAGAAGCCTCTCAGATGTTATCGTTATGGCGAAGCAGGGCACATAAAAAGATATAGACGAGCCATATGGATAAAAAAGTTGTTGAAAAAGAAGAAGAATGGGGAAAGTTTTTAGTATAGTTGAGGCTCGAGCAACTATGGTTTCTATCAACCTTGAAAGAAATTGGATCGAGGATCCAAAATGTAATGAAGTTGACCATGTGGAGAAGTAAGACACTGATGTAATCGATATGAAGCAAGAAACTCTTAAAGATGTTTATATTGGTGATATGGTAGCTTCCATCGAAGAAATAAAGGAAGTAAATTCAGAACAATCAACGCCTGGAGCTATGTATACCAATGGTGATCTTTATGGAGAAAATATTGACAAAGATATATGGGAAGTTGATGTCATTGATCAATCTTTAGCTATATCGAGGCCAGTCATTGACTCAGATCAAATATTGGAAGCAAATGGAAAATGTTGATCAAATATATGGAGAAGCCGACCTTGAAGACCAAATTTCAGGTGAAATGATAGACGATATAACTTTCCAAAGCTCTAAAGATGATAAGTAGGTAATTGAAGAGCACAGAAGGAAATTTGATGGTGTATCCTACTATGGTGCCGAGGCTTCACAAGAAATAGATGAAAATATCATCACCGATTGAGATGAAGAGGCTATTAATAATGAAATCCCTCAATATATTGAATTGCATAAAAAGAAACATTTTCTAAAATTTTGAGCATCGCAGTTTCAAACTTTTTCATCTAAGATTTATCTCCAAATAGTACAACTGCAAGAAAGCTAGGTTTAAGAAGAAGTTTGAGAACTCAATATGGAGATAATTTATGTGGATCAACTTATAATGAAAAATCTTTATCATTTGGAGAAGGAAAAGGAGTCCGGAAGAAATTGTTGAGAATTTTCACCTAGACGTGGCTCAAAGCTTCATTTGATCTCTTCCACGACAAGTGTGGGGTACTTTCCAAAAAAATCACTTTTAAGGGGGAGTGTGAAAAATAAAGATGCTTTTTTGGAATTACAAAAATCCTAGATTATTAGGGAAGTTTCTAGAATAATCTAGTGTAGTCACTTAGATAAATATCTTGTAGAAATATCTAGAGTAATTATATATTTATAGAAAATCATGGAATAGTCTAGATTTTGTAGTATGTAGAACCATCCATAGTTTACTATAAATATGGGATGATATTGTATATTTGTAAAAAAAAAACCATAGAACAACTCAAATAAAAGTGTCATCTTTCATAAGCAAGTTATGTTTTCTAGGTTAACGATTTGGGGATGACAAAAGGCTTCCCGAATTGTACTTTTCTTCTGCTATTCTCTACTGTCTTTACTAACCTACCAATTTTTTCCCCTACCTCGGCTAGGATTGTGTGGTCGTAAAATTCCATTGGTAGCTCTCGAAGTGTAATCCACATTGCAGATTTCATTTATTACTCATGGCTCTAAATCTTGTTGGTTTTCCTCCACTGTCATTTCTATTTAAGATAGTTTAATATTGAAAATCAAAATTATGCAATAACTTGCGAATGTTTTGAAAACTAATTTTCATAAAAATATGCTTACTACTTATATTGTCTTATTTCACTGTGTAGAAAGAACAGGATAAAGCTATTAACACTGAAGAGGAAATACCGGTTCATCTCCGTCATGCTCCCTCAACTAAGGCATCCGAGGTTGTTTTTCATATATCTCTTCCTCTCTTTCTTTTTTTTTATCATAGCGAAATATGTTATGAAAGTATTTAATCTTGTGAAAGTATGCCATTTCAACCTTCCCATTAGTGAGGGATTTATCAGTAGTATCTAAACACACGATGAACAAAGTCGAAAGAACATGTTGTTAACTACTGGATCCATCAAGATTTACTCCCATTTCTACTTATCCTTATGGTAAATTGGTAACCATATCTCAAATAAAAGAGTATTCTTCCATAAACAAGTTATGTTTTCTAGGTTAATGATTTGGGGCTAGCAAAAGGCTTCTCGAATTATACTTTTCTTCTGCTATTCTCTATTGTCTTTGTTAACCTACCAAGCTTTTCCCCTACCTCGGCTAGGATTGTGTGGTCGTAAAATTCCTCTGGAAGTCTAATCCACATTGCCGATTTCATTTATTACTCATGGCTCTAAATCTTGTTGGTTTTCCTCTATTGTCATTTCTATTTAAGATGGTTTAATATTGAAAATCAATATTATACAATAACTTGCGAATGTATAATGTGAAAACTAATTTTCATAAAATATGCTTACAACTTATAGTCTTATTTCGCTGTGCAGAAAGAACAGGATAAAGCTATTAATATTGAAAAGGAAATGTTGGTTCATGTCCGTAATTCTCCCTCAACCAAGGCATCCGAGGTTGTTTGTCATATATCTCTTCCTCTTCTTTTATCATAGCGAAATATGTTATGAAAGTATTTAATCTTCTGAAAGTATGTTATTTCTGCACTGTGAACAAAGTCTAACGAACACGTTGTTAACTACTGGATCCATCAAGGTTTACTCCCATTTGTACTTAATCCTTATGGTAAATTGGTAATCATATCTCAATCAACAACAAACATGTCTAACATCTCAATATCATATTAAGTTGAAGACTTGTCTGTTATGCAAGGTCAAAACATTCGTTAACACATTGACTTTACTATTCATTGTACTGCTGTCGAACTACCGGACTCTTCATTTGATCAGTCTACAATCACATCATATTGATCTCCTGTCTTATTTCACTGTGCAGAAAGAAAAAGGTAAATCTATTGCTACTGGCACTGCAGAGGAAAGACCGGTGCATAAACTGAAAAGGGTAACATATTGATCTCTTTTTTTAATTATTATTTTTTATCATAGAGAAATATGTTGTAAAAATATTTACTAGTTTTCTCTTTATAATTTTTCAGCCGGGAAGTGTTTCGCATTTGTGGGTAAAGAATTATTATTCGTTCCCTTCGACTGCTTATCGGAAGAATGAGAGATACTAATTCAAGCATACAAGGAAGATCTATGGGGTCTATTGGTTTCTGTTCCTTTAATTTATCTTATTGGCGTTCAATCTCTAAGGGGGGTTTCCGCTGAGAATGGAATATTGTTTGTGGTTCGCTATCAGTACTTGTTTTAGAGAGACATAAACTCAATTTCGGGGTCTTTTCCTAGCCCTCATTAGATTTTATGGTTTCTGCAATATGTTTTTCTCCTAGTACCTTTATGTTTGGTTTTGAATTGGAATTATTCTGTTCAGTATCATTGAATTGGAATTGAAATATTTTGTGTTTTTTGGTGGACTACTACTACTCTTCTTTTTCTCTGTTTAAGATTGGCTTTCAGTTTGGTTGTAGTGTGTGTCTGTCGGCACAGTGGAACGTGTAACCCCCCCCCCCCCCCCCTGCTATTTCCTTCAACTACATTTGTTCCTTTAATTCATAGAACACAACAGCGAGGTCTTGTTCTGACAAAGATAAATTTAGTCTATGTATTCTGCTCATAAATCTACCTTTGCTCTCCTCCCTGATCTTCTTCATAATTTCCATTGGTCTGACTACTGCTTTGTTCCACAATGCTCCACTTCGTGCTTGCCAAATATGATATATTAGAGCTGCTATTATTGCTCAGATAAGTGCTCTGCTGATCTTCCCTGTGGCTTTCCTTGCTAGTCGCCTCCATATTCCCTCCAGGTTAGTTCTTTGTATATTCGAGTACCGCCATTAAGCATTTCACTGAATACTCATATTCAAAGGATAGATGTTCTATACTTTCTTGTATACACCCACACAATAAGCATTCCCATCTTTGCAAGTCTATCTCTTGTTAGTAGCCTCCTATGCATAGTCTGCAAGCATATAAAACTGTGTTTTGGTACGATTCATTGTATTCCATGTATCTCTCCACCATGGCCATTGGTTTCCATTTCCTGACAACCATCGATAGCCACTTTGAATTGTATATTCCCCATTTGTTTCCTACATAGCCTGCTGCAAATTTATCTTTGATGCTATAAATTATCCTCCAGTACCAGCAACTATTTGCACTCGGTTTATATTGCCACCAATCTGCCCCTTTTATATATATATATATTTCGTGCACCCATTTGACCCAACGATTATCAGCTTTGCTTGTTACATTCCACACATATTTAGCTATAGAAGCCTCATTCCATCTCATACATTCTGTAATTCCCAAGCCTCCCTCTTTTTTGCTCTGGCAAACTATCTCCCATGCTACAAGTGGTGCTCAAAACGAAATTCCTACAAACTGCCGTTATACTGTTCATAACCTTCTTAAGTAGTAGGAAAATTGTTGACCAGTTGCATTCTTCCGGCATATGATAGGTTATCCTTGAAAAATTTGCTCTCATATCCATCTGGTCCAGGTGATTTGTTATCCTCAAAAGCCCATAAAGCTTGTTTCACCTCTGCCTTTGGAAATGCCTCTATTATTTAATTTTCTAATACAAATACATGAACTTGATTTAAAGGCGATCGATATAGGGTTCTTTGTCCAGGTGATCGATATCCATCTGGTCCATATCCATCAAATGCTCTCATATCCATCTGGTCCAGGTGATCGATATAGGGTTCTTTGTCCAAACCCGTGAACTTGATTGTATGTTTATTTTAGTAGCTAGCTAGTCTTAAAGGCGAAGAATAGAGGCGAATCCATTTCAGCGATCATGATATCATTTCATTACATTACAAGGAAGCCTTCATTTTAGGATAAGGGTTAAAAAATACCATAAGTTGGACCATTGACTTTTTTTTATATAATCCAAGTGATTTCAAATGTATAATGTGTAAAAAAGAGTAAATTTCTCAATAAATTAAATCACTCGACTATGAGAAATTACTTTGTTTTGTATTAGGTCCAATAATGGAACCCTTGAAAAAAGAGGATAAATCGAAATATAGCTGCTAAGACAAAACTAGGTGCAATGAAACAGACTGACCTAGTGGATAAATATATAAAAAATAATAATAATAATTAGACCAGAGAATGTGATTGCATTATAACGTTTCAATTGAACAGATCGAGCCAAGCTCGAATTGACGTAACGTAGAACAATATGGAATCTCTTTTGCTACTTTTCCAATTTACCTTTTTATAATTTTATAGAATTATAGCTAGTAGATTTAGATAAGAATAACAAAAAAAGAAAACTATATTCTTCTTGAAAATACTTGTTCCATGATGAAAATCCTTGATGACATTTGAAACTTTGTCCATTAATAACAAGTCATATATAGCTAGGCAGCTATTCATGAAATTAAATTTATCCACATGAAGTCATGTAGCTATCAAATATTGAATGCAAATTCGTCATCATTTGTACATCACTCATTATATATACCACTATGCATGCTTCGATAATTCAATTCAAACCATATAGTAAAAACAACTAAGAATATATTAAAGGAAATTAAACAATGAAATTTCATGTTGTTATTTTGATGATTTTGGCCTTGTTGCTAACCGCGACAAGTGCACAACAATGTGGAAGACAAGCTAGAGGGCGTGCCTGTGCCAATAGGTTGTGTTGTAGCCAATATGGGTTCTGTGGCTCGACTAGGGCTTACTGTGGATTTGGTTGCCAGAGCAATTGTCGCCGTTATGATGCCACTGGCAAAGGTGAAAAACTTAACGATGATGAACACAAGAATAATGATGGTCACAACTAATGAACGTATGATATGATGAGCCTTGTAAAAAGAATAAGGTATAATATCATGTATATTGTGTGTGTTTTAATATAAGTTGTAATTTTAGAATAAAGTGAGAGTGTGTTATGTGACTTTCACTAGGAAAAGAATAGTGTCATGTCTTGAACACTATATATGTAAAAATTATTCATGTTTGTTAAACAACACTAAAAATGTTGTCTGATACTTCCTCAGCTTCTTATTACTTGTCATAGTTTATTTTGTTTTTGAGAATTAAACGATGAACCTTGGTTAACTTCTTAAGATAGTTCTTTTTTCATCATATTATATTACTTTTCGTATAGTTTTTTAATATCTAGAGTTATGTTTTAAAATATTAGATTGATGTATCTATTATAACTTGAAATCTCGTTAATTGACTCACGAAAAACACAACATAACAACTGAAAAGAAACCTACCAAGTGTAAGTAGTAGAGCTATTTATATTTTATGGTTGACTATTACGATCTAAAAATCTAAATAGACGTGATGACACTTATCCAATCATCATCGTAGGTGAACCACAACATATTTTTATATCAATTTAATACAGTTATGAATAAACACTATAAATAATTGTTTCACAATGGAAAACACATAAAAAAGAATAAGCATTACATCACCCAAAGCCTAATATCGCAAGTACAAGAGCGGCTAGATAGATATACAGATACATACAAATAAATAGATAGATAAGTCGATAGATATATAGATAGATAAACAGATACACACAAATAAATAGATATATAGGTAGATAAATAAATAGATAAATAGATAAATATGTACAAATAAATAGATAGATACGCAGAAAGAAACATACATAGGTAGATAATAGATAGATAGATAGATACGTAGAAAGAAAGATAGATAGGTAGGTAATACATAGATAGATACATAGATGGACAGATAGATGAATAGAGAGATAGATATATATGTTAGAGTTTTTCCCTTATTTTTTTACCTTTTTGAAGTTAATTTTTTTTTTAAAAAAAAAAAAACATTACTATAAATGTTTTTACTTTTGATAAAGGAAAATATATTTTTCTTCTATATTTGGTATATTCTTTTCTTAGCGAAAAAGTTTGAAAATCTATAAATTGAAGATTCTTATTCTGATCACAGAAAAAAAGAGCATTCATTGTATAGTCATTTAAGATTCTTGTTTATGGGAGAATTTCTCCTAAATATATTTATGATTTTTTTGAATATCAATTTTCAATATATATGTAGGTCATTTAATCAAACCATATTAATAATATGTCAATAGTGTATTTTATTTGTGGACTGATTTGTCAACAATATATTTTGCAATTATAATTATGAATAATCATATGCCTATTTCCAACTATTATATGAATATATCAGGAAAAAAAAGAAGAAAACATATAATGATGATATCAAAAGTAATGAAGTGATTTTTGACCAACCTTAATAGACATCACATTGTTACCTGTCGGGACGTTTGAGACTTGAAAGTCATGCTAAGCTAATTAGGTTAGACTTAAGACAATATTTTCTTGGTGATAACTAAGCCTTTGAAGTAAATTTCAACCCATCACAACCATTTTTGGCGACGATGTTCTGAGATTGAGATATAACATATTTTGTGAGGCAACATTAAATTTTCAGCATAATAGAGTTTAAAGTTAACTTCGAAAAATCATCTATAAAGATTCTGAAGGTAATAAATCTTGAGTTTCGGACGTGTTGTGGATCGTTATTTCTAGATTCTGAATAATCAAGTGTCTTGTGATTTCGTCGCTCCTACATCAAGACACAAAAGTTTTAGTGACACCACACAAATATGAAATTTTCAGCATGACAAAATCTAAAGCTAACTTCAAAAAATCATAAAAAAAAAAAGATTCAGAATATATTAAATTCTGGATTTTGGATATATTAGAGATCGAGAAGTCTAATTTCAGCAAAATCAAATTGTTTATAATTTCGATTTTTCTATAATGAGATATGAATTTTCTACGACAGACGCATCAAGTTGTAGAAAAAGTGACAAAAATCAAAAATGGGGAAGGAAAATTACCTTGAATTATGCCCCTTTCGTCAATGGCTTGTATCTCACAATCTGTAATTGGAAAAAAAATTGTGGATACAATGTGTCTATTTATAGATGTCATGTGATGGGAATAAAATTCTTTTCCTAGTCAAATAACAAATCCTTTTTGGCTAGGACAATAGAAAACATATATGAATTTGAAATTGAGTAGGAATACAATGCCTAGTTCAACTACAATTTGAATTTAAATGAATTTCAACATAAATTATACAAAACATTCCAAGTTCTAACTGAAGTCAAATTAGAAGTCATGTAACTAAAGAACTTCTAATAGGATTCGACGTGAATGACTATTGGGAATCGTATGTGACTAAAAAAAATTAGTGAATCATTTCATTCCTAGTTGACTTTGGTCAATAATATTAAAGGACAAAATTCAATACTTCAAGTCTCGTCTTTAAGATGCAAATAATTCCGACATGACTTGAAGCAGGGGGCATTTGTAATCATTTAAAATTTATTTAAATATAAATTTATTAAATGGTTCGAATTGCATTAAATTAGTAAATATATTAGTCTAAATAAATACTATGGATTAATATAATTGATTTAATTATTTAAATTCAGATAAATATAAATTTAATTAAAGTCCACTCCATGAAGCTCATATGATTTTACTTAAATCTGATTGGTCGAAGGGAAACTTATTCCAATCGTAACTCCTCCATTCTAAAACTATAAATAGGGGTCTCATAATTCAGAAAAGATGACAGAATTTTAACAAGAAGCTAGAGAAAGCTCGTGAATCAAAAGCTGCAGATTTCTCTACAAATTCAAGAATTCAAGCATTCAAGTTTCAAGAACGATCAAGTTCAAGTCGAAGATTAAGTTCAAGAACATTCAAGATCAAGACCAGCGGATTCAAGATCAAGCTCCAAGCCCTTGAATTCAACTAGAAAGTCAAGATCAAGATAAAGTTCAAGTCAAGATCAAGTCCAAGTCCAAGTTAAAGTCAAAAATTAAGTTTAAAAACAATCAAGATCAAGACCACCAAATTCAAGATCAAGCTCCAAGCCCTTGAATTCAACTAGCTTGTCAAGATCAAGATAAAGTTCAAGTCAAGATAAGATCAAGTCCAAGTCCAAGTCCAAGTCCAAGTCCAAGTGTAAGTCGAAGATCAAGTTCAAGAACGATCAAGATCAAGACCACCGGATTCAAGATCAAGCTCCAAGCCCTTGAATTCAACTAGAAAGTCAAGATCAAAATAAAGTTCAAGTTCAAGTTCATTAGAGATTCAAGAACAAGCTTTAAAGCCCTTGAATTTATATTTGAAAAGGCGAATTCAGAGGAATCATAGAGATTGTAATACTCGCATTTGAAATAATAAAATCAATTGTTGATATGATCTTCCGTTCTTGATTATTTTTTTCTCGACGCGAATTTTATTATCTACAATATGCACTCAATAAAAGAAAAATATAAGGTAGTATCAGTACAAGTCACTATGTACTGATGGGCATATCATATTCCAATTCAAATTAGAAAGAAGCAACACACAAGTCAAATAACAAATAGAGCAGACTTTAGCACATAAACAATTCACAATCAACAAGTATAATTACCACAAGGTCAACTATATCAATAAATTAAAGATGGTTCAGTCATTCATTACTCACTACATCATGATACAACACAACCATAAGTAAAGTATACACACATGCTAAGTGACTTATATATGCAAATATTCATTTTTTGCACTAAGCTAACTCCATCCATGGACCACAATGGCGTGGTAATATATATATATATATATATATATAAAGCAAAATATACCATAATATTTGACAAATTAAATAGTTAGTATACATAAGTAGTGTGCAAAACTACTAGATAACTTTTGTACTTCTTTTTGTTACTTTGGTGTTGATCGTGTGCAAGCTCATTCGAAATCAACTTTGTATATACATATTTGTATACAATAGTGGAATAAAATTTTTATTAAGGAATTAAGTCAAATTAAAATATAAAAAATAAATATATAATAAAACTAATTTATCTACACCTACAATATAATTTTTCATGAAGAATATCATTAATACTATTATCGTATTGAAGAATGCTTTGGTGAAAATTATAAGTACTAGACATTAATACTAAAAATGTATAAATATTAGGTGAAATAAATTAATATGAAAGCTTGTCACAAGAAAATGAGTTTGCCCATAAACAAGAGATGTCATTTTTCTTCTTTTGGTAAATTTTTTCTTTTGCCACATATAAAATTACATAATATCAAACATCAAAAAATGACCTATCCGTGCAATATTTTTTAGAAATCATTTGTTTGAATTTTTTCCCTATAATAGAAAAAAAAATTACAAATACTATCCACTATTTATATAGCAGTATCCCTCCACCCCCACCCCACCCTTAAATTAAAGAAATTATCTAATGGTACCAAAAATTTAACTTCAATTGCAGAAATTAATATAATTTTACAAATAACTTCTGAAAATAATAATATATACGTAATTTTATTTTAATTTTGTACTATCAAAGATTTAAAAAAAATTCAATCGACTCCAACCTTTAATGATACCAAAATCCATATAGAATCAAAGAAGAATGTGGCAAAATTAGTTGGTGCATAATATATATATATATATATATATATATATATATATATATATATATATATATATATATATATATATATATATATATATATATATATTTGAATGTTTATTTCCTAGAAATTACGGTAATTGACTAATGACTTTATCTTTTTGACCTTTTCGTAGTTGGCTTTGTCTTAATAACAATTAACTTAATTTTCAAGAGATTTAATTCTACAGCATATGCAGTTTAACAGACGCTATAAAATTTGGCTAGTGAAGAGTATATTTTCTAAAAATATTTCCAATAAATTGCACTCTTCAAAATAAATAAATTTTAAAAGTTTGATGAAACAAAAAATAAAAATAAATTGAACTTATCGAAATTTTTCTCTTTTAGTATGTGAGTCAATGCCTATGAAAATTACATCAAATGACTTGAAAATGGTTGGTGTGTGGGATTGAAGACGGTGAAGTTTTTGTCATTTCTCTTTTTTTTAAAACTACTTAGTAAATACTTCATCCGTTTTACAAAGAATGACCTGATTTGACTTGACACAAAGTTTAAGAATATAACGAAAACTTTTGAATCTTATGGTCTTAAATTAAAGTTAAGTTTAATGTATATAATTATTCTTTGATCTTATGGTCTTAAACATGTCACGTGAAAAACTGAAAGTAAAATATTATTAAAAAAAATTCATTCTTTTTCAAACAGACTAAGAAAAGAAGGTCATTCTTTTTTAAACGGAAAGAGTAACACTTTTTATTGTTCTTGTGAATTATGAACTTTATAGACCACGGTGTATAAATCAATTTTAAGCAAACCGGTAATCTATAAGAAAATATTAATTTATGATTTAAAATTTTGCAAGTTAGTACAAATGTTAAACAATAGTTTAATTATATTTTTTTAATAGGATTAAAAAATATGTGAACAGATATTAAAATTGAATCTAAACATTTATCAAGAATTATATTTACAAACTTAAAAAAAAAAAAAAAAGATAAAAATTTATATGGTAACTTTATATAGAATTATTTGCATAAATCATCAACCTATAGTAATCTTAAAAGGGACTACTTCAAAACAAAGATCACCTCATTAATAAAATAAGAGCAACATAATCTTACTTCCATTGACTACTTCAAAAAAAATTATATTTACAAATTTTCAAATGCTTATAAAATGAATGGATTTTGAATTAAAAGTACAAATAAAATCCAAATTCACTATCTAGATCTCATTAATCATACTTATCCAAAAATTTCAAGAACATCAAGAAAAAGAAGAAAAAAAATGGATTTTTGGAAGTTTTTTGGTTTTTTGAGAATTTTAAAAGAATCCATTCAACTTATTCCAAAGAATGGAAAAATCTTGGGATTAATAACCATTTTTTACCTTCTTTTCACCTCAATATTCTTTTTATTTTTCAAATTCTCCTCTGGTTATATGTTAATAGACATGTTTATTAAAGAATCCTTCATTCCTATTTCTAGTATACATAATTCTTCACTAGGTAATCTACTTTTTAGGATTAAACAAAATTTTAAACTTGTTTTAGCCATTGATTTTTCATTCTTTTTTTTCTATTTATTCATCTCAATTTTCTCCACCAACACAATAGTTTTAATTTCTTCTATATCATATTATAATAAAACATTAAATTTCAAAGATTTGGGTGTCAATATTTTTAGATCATGCAAAAGGCTTATTTTCACAATGTTTTATACCACAATTATTGTTATTGGATATTTTAACTTTTGTTTATCCATAACAACTCCTTTTTTAGCTACATCTAATTTATATGATTTTTCAGTTGTTATTATTTTCAAGATTTTCGTGTATATTATTTATTTATATTTATCGATCGTTTGGGTTATGGCATTAGTGGTTTCAATTGCTGAAGAGTGTAATCATGGAGTTATGGTTCTTGGAAAAGCTGGAAAAATAATTAAGGGAAATGAGATGAAAGGGTTTATGTTAAATATTGTGTTTAATTTATTGGCTTTAATTATTTATTTGGGCACTCAAATTATTATGAAGAAATGGAGTTTTAACAAGAATAATTCAATGTTGATTTTGGTTAATGGTTCTTGTTTATTGAAGGTATTTGAGCTAGTAAATTATACAGTTTTATATTTTCATTGTAAAAAAGAAAAAGGGGGAGAAGAGATTATTGAATTGCAAGAAAGTATTTGAATATAGCAAGATTTATGACTTACCATTAATAATTGATGGTACAAATTAATCGAGATCGATCATTGCAATCGTTGGTTTTCAACGTAGAAGCTAAGTCCTAGTATATATACATGACTATGCAGTTTTCAATAAGAGAGTTATCAACTCGACTTGATTACGTCTCTATCATTTGTAATGTTTGGCCTTATTTTAACCCCCCCCCCAACAAAATTGTACCTCCTAGTGCCTACTTGTGAAAAAGTACTAAAAAGCAATATTTATGGTAAAAGAGTAAGTTTTGAATTTTGGACCTTATTGCTCATGATATTTCACGATCAGTATTAGAAATGAACGAAAATGAAATGGAACGTATGGAACCACATATTACACTACTCCAACCATGTTTAAGTTTGAATAAGTCAACAAATGACTTAGAAACATAATTAGGTACTTTGGTTCATATTAAATAAAAAATTAGATGATTTGTAACACCTCACAATTCTATTCTTAGAATCTGAATTTTCCGTTGTAAGTTTATAACCTCGCATAGGTCTGCATTAGTTGATTGAGCGGACCGGGTTAGCTTTGTTGTAATATAACCTATGGTCTATTTTTCAGACTTAGATTGATTTTATTTTGGGTTGCATCCCCATATTCTAGATTTCATAGATATTTAGATACACGACTATCAGGTTCTTGAGAGAGTGGGGGTTTCCGTGAATCTTTTGATGATGGTTGATATAAAGACTTGTTTTGCTTATTAAAAAAGTTGTTTCAAGTGATTAATTGCTTGTGTATTAGTAAATTATTAGTTCTCTTATCGGAGATTTAATGTGGATGCCTCTTCATGATGGGTTGGATCGTGACACTTTGGAGATGCAATCTGAATATTAAGTAACAGAGTTATTTGGTGGGATTATGTTGGTTAAATTACTTTCTTATAGACACAACGATTTAGTAGAAGTACATGAACGATAACTATACTATTTCAAGTGTATCGTAGACTAGGCAATAGTCTGTTCTTATGAAAACTATACCTTGTTATATCTTCCGAATTCAGAACTAATGTTTTTCTTCTCCTAATAAAAACTCCTATTACTGTATGAATTGCAAAAAATGTTAACAATAGATTGCCTTTGACACCTTCTCAGGATCGTTATCGTTTGGAAGCTTTACCTCACGGTGATTGAAGCTGCATTTCTTGGCTTATGTGGTCCTCGCCTTTCGTCACTTCATTTTCTTTTGCCCCCCATTCTGCAGGTTTGTGTTCTGTTGATGCTGAAAAAAATACAGCTGTTTGTACTCGTTGAGATTGTCTGTCGTGATGCAAGTTCATCATTCACAATGCATCCTGTTTTATTTGAGAATTTTCGCGTCTAGCTAAGTCAGCAGCAGCTTTTGCAGCATTTGCCTCATTGATAGCCTGTTTTAGGATGTCTCTCAATTTGTAGTTTTCTTCCTTTGCTGCTTTACTTCTTTGCTCGGCTTCTTTGAGAGACTCGTTGAGCTTAGTAGCTTCGTGTAGAGCAAGATCTCGTTCTTCTTGAACTTCTTTTATACATTGAATAAAGCTCATTTCTTTCCCATTCCAAGACGAAAGTGACTCATCCGCCTCTAATTTCAATCTCTCTGCTGTGTTCCTATACAATTCTGTTTCCCTTTTCGATTCATCCAAAAACATTTTATATCTAGCCTTTGTGCTTTTGACAATCTCTTTCAGATTTCTAACTTCCTTTTTCACTAGTCCTAATTCTTGTTGTGTAACACAAAGCTTATCTTTCGCCTCAGATGCTTCGTATGAAACTTCCTTCAACGCCAACGCCAAATCATCTAAAGCCTCTCTGCTCTTTTCCTCTGCCTCATTTGCCAATTTCATTTCTCTTTTCAGCAAACTCATCTCATCATTCAAAGCCTTGACCTTTGATGATGCAATCTCCTCGTTCTCGTTTCTTATCTCCTTTTCGGTTGAAATTTTAGTGTAAGAAGTGTCGAAAGACTCAATCTTTTCATGAAGAGAAGCTATTTCAAGCATGGATTCTTCGAGTTCAATCTTGATTTCTTCAAACTGTCTTGTCTTAGCTAACCAAGCATCAAATATTTTCGACTCTGATAACTTCTTCTTCTCCAATTCATCTTCTAATTCTTGAACCCTTGTCTTAAAATCAGATAACCAATCCGTTACACGAATCTTGAATGCTTTTACAGGACTAAATACATCTTTTTCTGTTATCTTGAGATCACATTTTATCGCCTTTTCGACCTCCAACTTCAAACACTTGATATTCTTATCTTTTATCTTTAACTCTTCTTGTTTGTTAGTAAGCAATTCCTTCAAAATCCTAACTTCTTCATAGAGTTCACTTGATGTTATTCCATCACTCTCCTTGTGAACTACTACTTGTTTTATCTCACTTAGTTCATTTATAGCTTCCTTCTTTTCTCCTTCAACAAAACATAATTTCTCTCTTGTCTCTCTCAAATCCTCTTCAAGTTTTTCTATTTGTTCTTGCATAACAACACGTGTATCGTTTCGATTCTACACACACAAGAAAACAAATAAAAATCTAAATTTTTGGACAAATTGATACAAAAATGACATAACAACTATAATTACAGTCTTACATATTAGGCCACAATCTCAAACTAATTCGGGTCGACTATATCAATTCGCGTTTGATACCATAGTGAGTACCTAGATAATAAGTAAATTCACAACTTTTTATAATACCTTAGATGAATGGTTAAAAGAGGGCTTCCTATCAAGAGAAACAAGTGCATTGGTATCAATTTGTGATCCCAAAGCATCACATCTACAAAGTTTGGATGCAGAAATTGTTTTTGAAATAATTGATGAATTTTTCCTCTTTCCAGAATCATTATTGGACCCTACTCTGCAAATCCTCCAAAAAAAAAAAAACATCAAAAGATTAAGTCTTTATGATTATGCATAAACTCAAATATTCAATAAAAAAGACCAAAAAAAAAAAAAAATAGTCAGTTGATCTTCTTATCTGTCTAAGCCTTGATGGAATATAACAAGCGACCAGTAAGATAGTTAAGTTGTCTCATACCTTGACTTGGAACGTAACATCATGCGTATGCGTCTCGAATCACTACTCATCGAAGATTATTCAAGAAAAATATATCAAAAGTTCCCGCTAATTTAATTATGTATACCAAAATTGGTGGTAGAGAGAGTGAAGGCCCTATGGCTATATACAAAGTTGGAAGCTCATATGTAACGTCAAAAATCCATAAATTGCAACATATAAATAAAAGTAAATGTTGAAAGACAATAAGTAATTTAATAGCATAACTAATTGATTTTAACAGTTTCAACCTTTTGTATATTTATTTTTGTTAACTAATTACTATTATAATAAAAGTAAATATATACATGTTACTTTTCTAATAAATCTTAGATGATGTGATCACACAAATTAAATAATAAGATACTTGTTGCTTCTTTCAATATATACTATATTATATTGTTCCTAGTCCATGCCTCGTTTGGCATGAAAGTCAACTAATAGTTTCTTTCCTAGTCCCTAGACAGTTTATTATTTTTTTTATAAAAATCGATGGATAGAATATTTTTTTAAGCGTAAAAATTACAATTGAAGAATATAAATAAAATCCATGAAATAACGTCGATTTTTATTTAAAAAACTGATCCTGTCCGTTGGTTTTAACCCTCGATTTTGATCCAATTTTTTTAGCAATGGGCATGTTTAATGCAGCGTCTGAATTCGTCTAGGGGCTAGGAAGCATGATTTTTTTTTACAATTTTGTTTTGTTTTAATCAATGCTATGCCGCTCTAGTTTAATAAACTATAGTATAATTCAATATTATTTTATTCTCTAATAACTACTGCAACAAGTAACTTAATATATAGTTTGCTTAGCTTAAGTTTACAATTGCCAATTGGCAATAATTTAAGTATATCATGTTTCAAACACAAGTCTCCACATTTTCAGTTTATCTTTCATTGACGTGAGATTCGTCTAAGGTGTGATATGCATCGTGTTTGTGAAAAAATCTATTAGTCTTTCCACTACTATGGACAAAGGTTTTCTCCATGGAAAATTAGTGGAAATTTGTGCTATAAAAACATGGGTTTTTTTTCCCCACTCATTTCTCAAGGAATCAGCTCATACTTTTAACTATACGGATGATATAGTTAAACTATTGGTAATCTGTTGATTTATATTTGTTGATTTAAAATTGATGGATGTTATGATTAATTTTTTGGTGATATGTTGATCTAGAACTATAAAAAATAGCCGATTTATAATGGATGGTATAATTAATTTTTTGGTGATATGTTGATCTAGAACTATAAAAAATAGTCAATTTATAATTGATGGTAGAATTAATTTTACTTTTTAGTTATATGGTCCAACCTTACAAAGCGTAATATCATATAATCTAATAAAGTATATATCAATTTTTTAGTATCATCAAGTTAATTTACAAGGTGTACAATGTGGTGTTACCTTTGTGTCAAGCTCAAATTTAATAACAATTAAAACCAATTGATGGATTTGTTGGTTAGAAAATAATGGCGATTTGCTGATTAAGAAGTTGCAATAAGTATATATTGTGATGTATGGTTTGATTAATTTTTTGGTGATATGTTGATTTAGAATTATAAAAGATAGAGATAAATTTTAAAAACACACTTAAATTATTCACTTTTTTTTTGTTTCATATCTAAACTATCACTTTTCAGTTTGAGAAACACACTCCAGTGGTCCATAATATTAATTATTCAATTATTAGATAAAAATTAAATAATAAAAAATTAATATTAATTAAAAATTAAAGATTACTATCCATATAAAAAAATTTAATTATTTTTCTTATCTCACTCCACCACCTCCTTCAGGTATCCCCCCTCCCCCGCGATAACCCCATCCTTTTTTTAAAAAAAAATTATTTATAAAATATTTTTAAAAATTTCATATTTCGTCCTCCCCCCCCTCCCCCTCCCCTCCCCCGTCCTCCCCCGATAGAAATTGATATTGTTCCTCTCATCAGCCTGCGTCTCGTAGGGGTTGCTTTGAGTGTGGTGCAGATTCGATTCCAAGTAGGAGCACATCTCGAGGAGCAGTTTGAGTCCGAGTTTGGAGTGTCTTGGAGTTGTGTTGAGCTGCTTGGCTGTTCCGTGGCCCACACCTCCCTCTATCTTTTACTTATTCTGTTATTCAGTATTCAGACAGGATATCCCTTATGTTAGATTTGCCTTTTTAGTTTCAGACTTGCATCGTATTTTAGAAGCTCTTGTACTCATGACTCCATTTCTTGGGTAGTATTTTTTTCAGTTTTCCGCATTCGTACTTATAAGAACTCAGTGTTGGAGATTTGGAAATTTGTTGTCTTTTCACTTATTTGTTAGTTAAGTTTGTTAAAATATGTTGGTGGGCTTACCTATTGGTTGGGAAGATAGGTGCCATCACGACTCGTGATCTTGGGTCGTGACAAATTTGGTATCAGAGAGGATGTTTGGCGTACTTGGCCCACATTCGAGATACTAGTATTGAGACTCCTATGCTTGAGTCTATTCCAGTGGTGAGTGAATTTTCAGAGGTATTCCCGATCGATTTGCCAGGTCTTCCACCAGATCGTGATATTGATTTTTGTATTGATGTGGAGCCAGGCACTCGGCCTATTTCTATTCCTCCTTATCGTATGGCACCGGCTAAACTGAAAGAGTTGAAGGAGCAGTTGCAGGATTTGTTGAGCAAAGGTTTTATTGGATCAAGTGTATCTCCTTGGGGTGCTCCAGTGTTATTTGTGAAGAAAAAAGATGGATCTATGCGTATGTGTATTGACTATCGACAGTTGAACAAGGTAACCATTAGAAATAAGTATCCGATACCTCGTATTGATGATTTATTTGATCAGTTACAGGGTACTTCAGTTTTCTCCAAAATTGACTTGAGATCTGGCTATCATCAGCTGAAGGTTAGGGCGGAGGATATCCCTAAGACGGCTTTTCGAACACGTTATGGTCATTACGAGTTTTTGGTGATGTCTTTCGGATTGACTAATGCCCCAGCAGCTTTTATGGACTTGATGAATGGAGTGTTCAGACCATATTTAGATTCCAAGTAGGAGCACATCTCGAGGAGCAGTTTGAGTCCGAGTTTGGAGTGTCTTGGAGTTGTGGTGAGCTGCTTGGCTGTTCCGTGGCCCACACCTCCCTCTATCTTTTACTTATTCTGTTATTCAGTATTCAGACAGGATATCCCTTATGTTAGATTTGCCTTTTTAGTTTCAGACTTGCATCGTATTTTAGAAGCTCTTGTACTCATGACACCATTTCTTGGGTAGTATTTTTTTCAGTTTTCCGCATTCGTACTTATAAGAACTCAGTGTTGGAGATTTGGAAATTTGTTGTCTTTTCACTTATTTGTTAGTTAAGTTTGTTAAAATATGTTGGTTGGCTTACCTATTGGTTGGGAATATAGGTGCCATCACGACTCGTGATCTTGGGTCGTGACAGATATTATTTTATTTTAAAAAATCTACCCCATACTATATAATTTTTCGCTCCTAATTTTTAATTTTTTTACATTTTTCTTATTTTGTGTTAGATATGCACGTACATATATTTTTAGAAAAAAATTCTATTAGTGTACCGAATGTAACATAAACAACAAAAAAATATAAAAAGTCTTGCGGCGGCAAGTAAAAAATATTTTCGATATGTATATCTAAACACTGGAAAAAATATTGAAAGCAGAGGGTTAAGTGGAATGAGTAGAATTATATTTTTAAGAAAATTAATTAATATATAAATTAGTATTGGATGAGGGGGAGGAGATGAAGTAAAAAATGAAATACTTTTATAAAAGAAATTTAAACAAAAAAAAAACTTTAGAAAATAGTTTGGGGTAAGAAAAATATTTTACATTTTATTTTATAAAGAAAATATTATTTTTAATAGTTTTTTAATTTTCAATTTTAACTAATACTAATAATTTATTTATTTTTTGTCAAGGTTGAGTATTTTGTCCATGTGGAGTGTAATGTGGAAATTTTTTAAAATAAAAGAGAGAGTGTATTACACATACCATGATGAGAGTGGTATAAAAGAGAGATATGTGTTTCTCAAACTAAAAATTGATAGTTTAGGTATGAATCTCAAACTTTTAATTGTTTAGGTATGAAACTCAAAAAAAAAAGTATAGTTTAGGTGTGTTTTTGACACTTATCTCTAAAAGATATTCATTTATAATTGATGGTAAAATTGTTTTAGTTATATGGTACAACCATATGAAGCGTAACACCATAATCTAATCAAGTATGTACCAACTTTTTAGAGTTAATATCTCAGATGGTCACTCAACTATGCACTATTTTCTCACAAAGTCACTCAACTTTGGTTTCTAACTCAAAAGTCACTCAACTATGAGTTCTTTTCTTAGAAAGTCACTCGTCATTGATTTTTATTTAAAAAGTCACTCAACTATTAGTGTTTAACTTACAAAGTCACTCAACTATGAACATTTTACTTACAAGTCACCCAATCTATTTACTTAAATATTTTCATAAACTTACAAACATGAAGTTTGTATTTCTTACTTAAATTTTAAAAAATAAAAAGATATTCATTTAAATCATTTAATAACTCGATCCGCCAAAAATATAATATATTACCTTTTATTTTTCTTCTTTTCTCCAATTGTGTGTGAATACAACGATCTACATGCATTGCTCATAAAATTTAGGAATTAGAAAATTATTTTTCATTAAATTCAAAATTTTAGTAACACTGATAAGTAATGAAGGAACAAAAAGAAGTGAATAAAAAAACTGACTTGAATTTTTTACTAATGTTTCTCCTACCGTTAAGTTAATTAAGATTTGGTTTTGACATGCTTTTTTCTTAAAAATGGTCTTTACATGTTGATTTTAGAGTGCTAATGTTAGATTAATTAATTGGTATAAATGAATATCCTTTATGAGAGAAAAATTCATAGTCGAGTGACTTTTTGAGAAAAGAACTCATAGTTGGGTGACTTTAAAGTTGAAAATCAAAGTTGGATGACTTTTTAGGAAAAAAAAAATCATAATTGAGTCACCATATAAGATATTACTCCAACTTTTTAGAATCACCAAATTATTTTATATGGTATATAATATGATTTAACTTTGGTGTCAATCAAATTAATCTAATTCAATTTTACCAATTTCAATAAAATATAAAATTATAACCAAATAAACTAAAAATTGGATGCATACATTGATGATGACGCTAACTTTTATTATTATTCTAACCTACATTGGTGTAAAAAATGATTTAACCAAAAATAAAATTTTAAACAAAAAAAATGAAGGAAGAGAAATAAAAAAGAACTAGGAAAATTTTGAAAAATAAAATGAGGGAAAAGGTTTAAAAAAAAAAGGAGAAAGAGACGTAAGAAGAAAAATAAGAAAAGAAGAGAAAATTTTCAGAAAAAAAGGGTGGAGAGAGAAAAAGATAATACGTTTATTCAATATTTTAGAAAAAAAAATTTAGAAAATAGACATTTTTTTAGGAACAAAAAATTTGTATCTTCTTTAAATCAATTTATAATATATTCGTATTTTGGTATTTTTGTTCTTATTATTTTTGTTTTGTTTTGTTTTGTAAAGGTTTCATTGTTATGCTAGTGAAAAGTCAAACTATTGTTATATTGGAACAATTTGAGTGGTTAAATTGTATAGTTGGTTTTTTTTATTAGGTCAATGTGAATCGTTTTAATTGAACCATATATTCAAAACATAATATAAAAATATGACTTTTAACTTGGTTTCAATTGCAATCAATCAATCAATATATATATATATATATATATATATATATATATATATATATATATATATAAATCTGAATCTAAAACCGCTGATGTGGCACCTCTATATGACCTCCATTAGTTTTTTCTTTTTTTTGTCTTTTTTTTTATTCTTTTCATAAAATATTTTTTTATTAATTATAAAATTCAATCATATTTATATTGTAATCATATGAAATGAGTTACAAAAAACTCCATCTATTGACATTCTCTACTTAAATAGGATGTCTTTTCGATTCCCTTTTAATCATTTTTATGACTTATTTTATCTATAAATATCAATCATCTTCGGAAATGTTGCATGTTCATTTTCATTTTTTCATTCTTTCTTTTTAGTAGTATAATCTTTTAATTTTATTTTCTTCATCTTTTTCTTCATGAATCATGTAGTTAAGTAATCAAAAAAGAAGAAATAGAAAAGATGATGTCACGATATGATTTCATTTTGATGAAGATCATTGGTATATTCATCAAAGATTCATCACATTATTTGGTACAAGTTCAACAAAATGAAGAAAGAAACTTAATTATCTTGGAGATTCATGCATAGAGAATTGTAGTGGTATAAAAGTTTGATTTTTTATTTTCAAACATTTTGAAGATTCATTGTTATACTATTTTTGATTTCAACTAATATAATTTTGTTCTCTTTTATTTTATTTCTTCATTTTGAACAAAAAAATAATTATTTTGAACAAAAAATAAATATTTTAGATTTTTCATGGTTGAATTAAAGGTATATTATCTATGATACACTTATTTAATATCTACTGAATATTTTTGTCCCTAAAAAATATGATATGGTCTATTATATTATTAATCAATCACAAAATAAGTGAATAAATATTTTTTTAGTATTGAATATTTTTAATGATATGTTCTAATTGAGCACACCCGATATCACTTTGTAAGAATACACTACATTGTTGTTGTTTTAATTAAACATATAAAGTTTGTATTTTTTAAGTTATTAATGAAATCGTATGAAAATATATGTAAATTTGTGACTAATAAAATTAATTTCGATTAGAGAACTTTTTTTATTGTAATTTGTTATTAATAACATTTTAAGTTTCTTACCTTTTCATTTTCTCCTATTAAATAGATAAGGGATAAACTAATCTTACAAACATAATTGGAAATTTTAATTTAGCATTCCCTAAAATTAATCTCATTAATTTTCCCTTTTTATACTAAGCAATATGTATCTCTTTATCTTCATAACTTATATTTCTATAATCTCTATAACTCCCCATACATCTCAAATTTTAAATGCGTAAACTTATGACATTTGACATATTAATTAATAATGTACTATCCCTCATTTAATAGATTATAGATGTTAAATTTGTTAAGTTTTATTTCAATCGTCATCTCAAAATGATCTTCATAATTAATATATAAGTAAAAAAAATAAAGTGATAATATTACGTTTGGAAAATAAAGAGAGCTATTATAATTGATTGAGAAAAAGTGATCTTTAATATTATTTTAAAGAACGCGCAAAGCGCAACCTAATTCCCTAGTTATGACTTTAACTTTAGGGTCCACAAATAGACACTTAAATTTTTATAAAATTGAATAAATAAATCTTCGAGTTTTGTAAAAACACAAAAATACAAAAAGAAAGCAATCGATACAAATACAAATCAATTAATTGTAATTTTGAAAGAAAATCAAACAATATAAATACAATAGAATCTGATATTCGTATAATTTTGAAACAAGAAAAATACAAATAGAAAGTCAATTTATGTAATTACAATACGTGATTGGTGGAATTTTTCTCTTAATTCGTGGGTCTTTTTCAAATCGTTAAGTCTATCATTGATTAAATTGAAAGTTATTTATATAAATAAATACTTAATAGTCAAGCAAAATATAGAAATGGTAATCTAAATAGCTAGTCAAATTGCAATTACTTCATTATTTTTCCAGTCTTAACTATTTATGAACCTTCCTCTTATTTTATTATTTTTCTTTGGTTTAATATGTTCACAGGGTTTCATTGGTGAACATGGTGGTGGGGCAACCTTTGTGGAATTTGTGGATGACTTTGAATTGTGATATATTATTGACAATTAATGAAAAGATTATTATGTCATTTGTAAAAAATTTGATTCGTTTATGTTATTTTTTTTAAGAAAAGGCTTATGCATTTCATTATTTGTTAAAATAACATAGATGAGTCTTTTCTTAAAGTTCAATTCATATTTGAGGTTTTTTTTTAAAAAAAATAGTTTAATAATATTAATAGTGTGACAGAATCATAATTTAATTTTGCAAAACCAAAAATATTTTAGTTTCACAAATAATGACATGGATGGTCATTTTTAAAATGGAAATGGTGTAAATGAACAAAACTTATTACAGATAGCATAAATGAACCTTTTCGTAATATTCGATGAGATATTTGAGCATTTTTCCTTATATAAATGACCATTCAAATTAATAAAACAACACAATAAAGTAAAGTTTGATTTATTTTTTTGTGACAAAGAAACATCCCTTTACACAAATTTCTAAGGGAGTTACTCGTTTTGTTCTTAATTATTTGTCTATTTTTTTTTCTAGTTGTTACTAATTATTTATCTATTTTGACAAATTAAGGAAGGACAAACTTATTTTTACCTATCCTCAATTTATTATTCTGAAAAATGTAGAACTTTTTGAATATCTTAGTTTTTAATTAATTCACTCCATGATTAATAGGGATAAAATGATAAACTCACTATGTAATAGTTATTTCTTTTGATATATTTATTAATTTAAAAGTGAACAAATAATTAGAGACAGAAGATATTTTAGTTGGAAAATCAACTCTACCGTATTTATAATATTTACACGATAAATAATTTATTTACCAATTAAAAGGTACACTGATTTGAAGAACAAAAGGGGTAAGAAAATGACATAGTTGAAAAAAAGTTAATCCCCAAATATTCATTAAAATCAGAAGCGAGCGTATTAGTGGCCTAAAGCAAAAATCAAATGGGGCCTTAAACTTAAATTGTTACTAACTTTTATATAAATTTATTTCTTCTAGTTTCATCTTATAATATAATCATTCTTATTTTAAATTATTTTTCATTAGATATAGTACTCCAAACATATCAAATTTTTTCTAATAATCTATTCATTTTTCATGAAATGTTTATTTTTCTACAAATAGTATTCAATATTTATTAAAAAATAATAACTTATAACGTATTATTATAAAAAATGAGGCTTCTTAAATTTAGAGGTCTAAGACACATGTCTTTTTTTTAACACTGCCGAGCCACCGCTGATTAAAATCATGAAGTTTTGTTATAAGAACATCAAGTTAATTACTTGATTTTAGGTTAAGAAATAACAATAACCTTTATAACATTCTATTTTTGTGCAAGGCTCACTACGACAAAAACAATTTTTAGAGGCACTAAATATTGACATTAATAAAGAGCGCTAAAGTCTTTATCGGCATTAGTTAAGTGCCGTTAGAATCAATATCGCTAAAGGCTTCAGGGACATATACAAAAAGTTACAATTGCCACTAAAAATATATATTTAACAACAATTAAGAATTAATAGCCGCTAATGATTATTTTTGTTGCAATGGTTGTATAGCGCATAATGGAGATTTTTGTGTGAATGAGTGTGAATGATAGGGGGATGACTTCTTCATCTAATGGGAGAAATAGATAGGGACTTTTGAAATTAATTCTAGGCCAAAAAATGGTAAAAAAATTAAGGTCATAATATGACGAAGTCATAAATTTCATTAAATTTGTATAAAATTTAACTTTATACTTCAGACAATTTTCTTTATACATAGTTAAAAAAAAAAATTCCACAAAGAGTGTTTAGCGGCTGATAATTCTTCACTACATATGGCTACGCCTCTATTCGTTATGAAAATAAATACCTGTGAACTAAATTTGAATATTAATTTTAAGGATATTTTAGGCCTTTTTCCATTATTAAATTATAAAAATGAATAATCCAATCTATGAGATGCTCTCAAATACATATATTAGTGTATGTGGTTATATAAGTAATATAAAATTGAGTAGTTATTATTTATACAGAGAAAACATAGAATTGATTGTCTAATTTGAATTTTGATTTGAACTATGAAAAAATATTTATTTTTTGATTCTACATTGATTTAGATAATTGAAGTGTGTGTGCGCGTGCGTGCGCGCACACAATAAAATAAAATTTGTGACAATAAAAACAGTTAGTTATATTTTATTTACTCAATAGTTAGTTTTTTTTTTTAAAAAAAAAAAACCAATAACACCATTAGTATAACTAGTTTTGTTTTATACCAATTAAAAGGTACACTTTTATTTGAGAAACAAAGAGGGTGAAAAGAATGATATAGTATAAACGAGTTATTCGTTAAATATTTATTGAAATAAATATGAAGTCAATTAATTCATAATTAATTAATTTTAGTGTAAGAAATACCAATATAATAGATAATGGGAGTAGGTGTAAGGATGTAGTAAAGAATGGAGAATTTTGGCTAAATTCAGATAGAAAATTATGTTTTAACAAATGATAAGAAGGTGACTTTTTATTTAATGGATAAGTTTGAGATAAATTCTCGTTCTTGGCAGGCCATTATATGTTCATGTTAATAATAGTGAGATTTTTTTATAATTAATTAGTGTAAGTCCAAACTAAATTTTACTAGAATCAAGTCAAATTAAATTATCACGATCAATAAATTCAACTTTTGTGTGTTTATAATGTTAACGCACTTGATATAAGAAACTCATTGTCCTTCAAGGAAAAACACATTTATTTAAGAATGTTCTAGTGTTTTACCTAGCCAAGTAATTTGAATTACCTCTTTGAATAGGTATAGAGCTTTTAAGTTTTTGAGTTATAGTTGCATTAAATATTATAAGTCAATTATTCACAATTCAACTTTTTTTTTAAAAAATATTATTAAAAAAATAGACTTGTTGAATATCAAATTCGAAATATGTAATATAAATGGAAGTCTGGAGCCTAAAGGGTATAAAATATTAATAAAAATTCTAAAACGGTATATAAAATTTTATTTAACCAAAACGGTAAAATCGCTGGAACAACAACGATTTACTCCACCAGAAAAAGCAAAATCGCTGCCGCTACAGCGATTTTGCTAAATGTAAATTTTTTATTTAAATTCATGCATGTAGACACAATGATGCAAATTCTCAGGGATATTAAATTCTTAGAGTAGAATGGTAATTCAAAACTTTTAAGTTAGGAGCTTCCCACTTATAATAATAATAATAATAATAATAATAATAATAATAATAATATATATATATATATATATATATATATATATATATATATATATATATATACACACACACACACACTAAATTAAATGTAATAAAATAATTAGTCAAAATATAAATTAAATATCTAAGTAGATAGTAATATTTGAATTACATAATAGAGGAGCAAAATACAAAGTTCAGCAGTCCTACTCAATAACTATGTGTGAAAAAATGAAATATTATATTCTTTTTAAAATATCATTATACTCAATTGTTTTCTTTCTTTTGATGCTAATGGATGAACACTAATAAAGTTTCAATTAATATAGAAGTTGAAACATATTTTGCCAACTATAAGAAGTTGAAAGGAATCAAATTAAGTAATTGAGGAATATCAAAGAGTTTTTACCAACAAATCTTTAAGACTATACTATATAATCATACTCAATATTAGTCATTCAACATAAACTTGCGTTTTTAAGCGGGTACAAAAGTGTCTTCTAATTTTGAGGTATAATCTTAATTAAGTCTAGATTTTTCTGTCTGGTTTGTTAAGTTCATTGGAATGATAACTTTCTAATTATTTTAATAGGTACAATATATAGCTTGAAAAGTATAATCACACATATATATATAAAAAAAAAAAGAGTGTTGTACACATATGGTTTGATGCTGAATGATGATCAACTCTTTTTGAAACCCTCTAAGCATAGTTTTCCGTAAAAAAGAAGCTATGCTTTATCAAATTTTATACGAGTAATAATATATTGAAATTGCAATTGTTTGCTAGCAAAATATATCACATTTTCTTACACAAATAGAACAATTCAAAGTCTTCTCTAGCAATGATAGATAGTAGTTGTAATCCTATAAATGTAAGTCTGGGTATATCTGGAAGTCTGTAAGGAAGTAGTTGTATTGTAACAACATACATTAAGAATGTAAGAAGACTTCAAGTAACGTCACATTTTTCCTTTTTAATTCGTTAACTTCTTGTGTTTTTCCTCGAATATTTTACAAATGTTGATATCTAATCACTTTTTGATTGATCAAAATTTTATGTATTTTTAGTTGTTGATGATTGTATGTACATTTAATTGCTCATAGATGGGTAAGCTTTTGAGACTTATCTATTGTGCAGTAGATCAAAAATATCGAGAGAATCCTTGTAAAAACATCGTGTTCTCCTAAAAATTTATTGTATATTTTTTAACTTACTTTATTGATTTTCATTCGAGGTACATGTGCAACGCACGTGTCCGGAGACTAGTATTAATATTATCATGAGTAGCTAGGCTACTCTTTCACAATACATTCAAGTGGTAAATCACATAGTGCGCCTCATCACTTTTATTCATGATACATACTTTTACATGCATAAGTTTATTTTTTTCATAAGTTACACCATATCACACATAAGCCTACAACACAACGTGTAGTGTGTGTTACTATAAGCTTTTACCATTATGGATCAGTTGAGGTCACCATTGTCCAAGTGTTCGCCATTGTTATTGACGGTTTCATTGGCAAACATGGCTGTGGCACAACCTTTGTGACAATTACTCTGGCATCCAGATCCACAGTAGTCACAACTAGTGCCACACCAACCAAACTTGCTGCAACATAGCTTGTTGGGACACTTACGCTTACCGTTTTGACGACCACATTGTTCTGCATAACTTATAGTTAGCAACAAGGCTAAAATCACAAATATAAGGGTTGTAGAGAACTTCATCCTTTTGGTTCTTAATTTTTTTTTCTATGTGGAATATTTGGTTAATTGCTTATTGAGATGATATTGGAATGGAAACAAAGTTACTCTTATATATAGGGTGTGATCATGCCCACTAGTCAAGATTTTATATGAGATTTTTCAACTTAAATGATTCAGTAGCTTGACTATAAGTTGTTGCTGTTTATGCATTTTAATACTAAAATTAAATTGTTAAGTGCATATGTTAGTAGGCATTCTCTTTTTTCACTTTTAATTGTCATGATTTATATTTTTAAAGGCAAATTATAAAAAAAATTGACTAACATTTTAAAACGTAACTATAAAAAAATTGACTAACATTTTATAACGTATTTTTCCATCATATTGATATGCAAAAAATTGTAATTTACTGTACTTTTCATATAGTTTTTGAATATCTAAACTTTTTGTCTAAAATATCAAACTAATATAATCTAATTTAACTTTGAAAATTACTCAAATGAAAATGAACGGAGGGAGTATAATTTAATAAGAATGTGGTTATTGTTTTGGTGTAACTCTTGTAACCCCTCATGATTAGTGGTGGTAAATGGGCGGGTTGGGTCAAATGTGGGCGGGTTGAAAATGGATAAACATATCATTCAACCCGCATATATTTGATATGGGTAAAAATGAATTGGGTAATTAATGGGTTGGATAAAATACTATTTTGCTCATATTTCATGAATAAATAGTTCTTTACTTGAGAGTTCAATATGGAGAAAATATTTTAATATTTTTTTAGATGAAATTTAATGAAAATCCTTCATGTAGTTTTATTTTATTATAAAAGTAAAAAAAAATGTGGGGTTTGGTGGGGGGGGGGCTGATAGGGGGCCAGCGGGGGTGGGGGGTCCAAGGTAGGGCGAAAAAATAAATATTTGAAGTTAAAAATACTTTTTAAAAACAAACTTAATATTTTTGAAGGGTGGGAGTTGGTTGGGGGTAGGGGTTGGGGGGTTGGTAGGGGTGGGGTCCAGACTAGGGTGAAAAAATAAATATTTAAAGTTGAAAATATCTTTTTAAAACAAACTTAATTTTTTTTTGGGTGGTGGTGGTGATGGGGCTGATGGGGGGACGATGGAAGGGATGAAAAATGAAATTTTGAAGTGGAAAGCATTTTTAAAACAAACATAAATTATTATTATTATTTTTTTGGGGGAGGGGGGTTGAGGGGGCTGGTATGGGGGTGGGTGGGTTGGGAGGGGGGAGGTTGAGGGTAGGGGTGAAAAAATGAAAGTTTGAATTTCAAAATATTTTTAAAAATAAACTTTAATTTTGGGTGGGGTGAATGTGGGGGTCGGGAGTTGAAATATTAATAGGAACTCATATATGAAAGTTTTGAAAAATCGCTTCTAAAAGTTGGCAACAGAAGGTCTTTTGAAAATTTGGAGAAACATGCAATACTTATATATGAGCCGTAGTTTACATATAATATACCCATATTTTAATGGGTAAAATATGGGTATAAGCCCAAATATTACCCACATTTAGAATCACTCTTTCAATCCATATTTGATGGGTTATTTGGGCGGCTCAATGAAAAGTAGGCTTAAATTGCCAGCACTAGTCATGATCTACGACTAATTGCACTCATTTTTCTGTCTTATTATACATTGTAACTTATGTAACCTTTGGGCTATTTATCTACCCAATTTACTACCCATTATCGATCTTCCTATTCATTGTAAGGAAGAATTTCTCACATATAAATAGTGTGGTCTTACTTTATATTGGGTAGTAAAGAAATATGTAAAAAAAGATGAGAATTTCATATCGAGATTAGTGTTGTGAAAGACAGAGTTGAGACAAGGAAAAATATTTTAAGTTTTCAACTATATTCACTATACAAAAGAGAATATTTATATGTTGAAGGATTGTGTTTTTATGTGGAGATTTGGACTCTTCAACTAACAATAAGGAGTTGTTTGAGTTGTATGATATTGTTGGATTGTTATATCCTAGATGGAACAAATCAAGAGTGATAATGCTGAATCAGTGTAGATTATGTGATAAAGGGCTTAAATATCCTTTGAAAAAGTGAAATATCTGTATCTCAGTCTAAAAATTTGTTCATTTATTTTTGTTATTTTATTTATAACAATGATATTTTATATTTGCGATATATTACACCAATATAATTTTAACAATATATATAATCAACAATTGTGTGTGTGGTTGTTGGGTGTGTGTGTGGGGGGGGGGGGACTGTCTTAGTGGATCTTGTAGGTTTCCTAGTTAATTACTTTTAATAGTTATTCAAGGAGTTGGTTAATTGGCATCAATGTATTGTATAAGTTAAACATGGTATTATTTATGTAGAATTTATTAATATCTGCATAACTCTTCTTTAGATCAGCTATAGAATGATAAATCTTCAAGTGTTACGTAAATTTAAATAGTGAAATAAGAACTCAAAAAATTCTTACAAACAATATTAATATTTGTTGAAGATAATAGAAACTGAATATATGGAACAGATTGAATAACCTAATCCAAAATAACATGCAAGAATTAGGGGTGTGCAAAAATCGAAACGAATTTTTTTTATTGGGTTTTAAAAAAATTTTGTTGGATTATTGGTTCGGTATCGATTTTTACTGTTGGGTTATTGGGTAAACAGATAACCCAATAAGACGGTAATAATTTATTATTTAACCCTTCCTAATTATTAAATATATAAGTAGACACTAATATCAAATTATTAATATTTTATCGATTTCACACTAGGCCGCTTTTTACTGTTAATCATAACCTAAAGATTAAAGTAAGGGGTTTACAATTGTAGAGTCCGAAACTCAAAGGGTAGAAATTTTTTACAAAAATTCCAAAACGGTATATAAAATTTTATATGTTACCAAAACGGTAAAATCGCTGCAGGAGCAGCGATTTACAAAGTAAAATCGCCGCTCCGGCAGCGATTTAGCAAAAAAATTTTTTTTTTAATAAAAAAATGAAATCGCTTAAATAAATCGCTGCCGGGGTAGCGATTTATTAAAAAAAAAAAATTATACATAAATCGCTGCTATGGGCAGCGATTTATTTTTTAAAAAAATATTTTTTTTTATTAAAACGCTGCTAGGGCCACGATTTATTTAAAGAAAAAAAATTTCCTTATTAAATCGCTGCACGAAGCTTTTTTTTTTAAAAAAAATATTAAATTTTTTTAATACAGCGATTTTATATTAAAAAAAATTATAATATTTTTTAAAATTTAAATATATAACTTATAAGAAAAATTTTATTAAATCGCAAAAATGTTAATACCGTTTTGATTAATATAAAATTAAAAAAATTATTAAATCGCAAAAATGTTAATACAGCGATTTTATATATAAAAAAATTATAATATTTTTTAAAATTTAAAAAATTATAAGAAATAAATAACTTATAAGAAAAATTATTATAATTTTAAAAAATATTATAATTTTTTTATATATATAAAATCGTTGTATTAACATTTTTGCGATTTAATAATTTTTTTTTTAATTTTATATTAATCAAAACGGTATTAACATTTTTGCGATTTAATAAAATTTTTCTTATAAGTTATATATTTAAATTTTAAAAAATATTATAATTTTTTTAATATAAAATCGCTGTATTAAAAAATTTTAATATTTTTTTTTAAAAAAAGCTTCGTGCAGCGATTTAATAAGGAAATTTTTTTTCTTTAAATAAATCGTGGCCCTAGCAGCGTTTTAATAAAAAAAAATATTTTTTAAAAAAATAAATCGCTGCCCGTAGCAGCGATTTATGTATAATTTTTTTTTTTTTAATAAATCGCTGCTCGGGCAGCGATTTAAAAAAAAAAAATTTTTTTTGAAATCGCTGCTCGGGCAGCGATTTCATTTTTTTATTAAAAAAAAATTTTTTTGCTAAATCGCTGCCGGAGCAGCGATTTTACCGTTTTGGTAACATATAAAATTTTATATACCGTTTTGGAATTTTTGTAAAAAATTTCTACCCTTTGAGTTTCGGACTCTACAATTGTAGCTACTCTATTTGATTTTAGTTCTAAATTTAGTTTTAGTTTGTAATTGTAGGTTGTAGCATTTACAAGTTTTGTAAAGGTCCGTAATTTCATTAACAGAAAAGAATTTATACTATGTTTTGGTGGTAATTTATAGCCTTCGCACTATATTTTATCTTATTGATGCAATTTCTCATTATCTTTCTTGTTTCACTATATCAAATCATTTAGAAAAGTGATAAGGCATATAATAATTTTACAGATAATTTTTATTAGGTAAACCGAAAATCGAACCATAATGATAAAAAATCGATAAAGAATATCTTATTGATTTGTTATTGGGAAAGCATATGTAATAATCGAAATCCAATAATTCAATTCAATAATATATAAAATCGAACTGAATCAGTCGATGAATATTTCATTTAATTGATAATGGGAGTAGGTGTAAATTTGTAGTGGATCGAGAATGTAGAATTTTAGCTAGATGGCTATGTTATCAGCTAGAAATTATGTCTTTAAGAAATGATAAGAAGGTGACTTCTTCATTTAATGGATAAGTTAAGACAATTTTTCCTTCTTTGGCAGGCGATTATATGGACATGTTAACTGTAGCGAGCTTTTTTCTTGTGAGTGTGGAAAAATCACTCCAAATTGAAATCGAAATCAAGTCAAATCAAATCATCATGAACTATTCGTGTGTTTACGATAATGCTAACGCACTTGAGATGAAGAAATTCATTATCTTATAAGGAAAAAAACATTTATTCAAGAAAGTTCTTGTGTTTTACTTAGTCTATAGTAATCTGAATTACCTCTTCTTTGAATAGGTGTAATTTTTTAGTTATAGTTATTTTAAGCTACTAATATAATTTATTCTTGCTTTAAGCAAATCTTTTTTTAATTATATTGGTATATATTTAATTAAACTGGTGTCTAACCCTCTTAATTTATTTTTTTTTGTTATAAGTTTTTATGTATAAATTTGATATGTAAAATGACACGAATGAATTTTATTTTTGTTTTCAAGTGAGTGTAAAAGGTGCTATATATAACTTCTTACAAGTACTTGTGTAAAAATATGATGTATACACAAAGGAAATTTATATTCATTATTTCGAGGGATAATACACAAGTATTCACTCAACCTATATCCGATATCCCAGAAACATACTTATAGTATACTAAGGTCCTATTACTTCCCTGAACTTATTTTATAAATAATTTTCTACCCATTTTCAGCTAACGTGGCACTATCTTGTAGGTCCAGGGTGTGTTGACATTTTTTTCAAACTAGTGACACATAGGTTGAACAGGGGTAGAAAATTATTTATAAAACAAGTTTACGGGGTAATATGACCTTAGTATAATATAAGTGTATATCTGAAATTTCAGGCGTATATTAAGAGGGTACGCGTGAATAGGGAGGTTATTGTTGGGAAAGACAAGGCACTACCAAGAATGCCTGACAGGATAACAGCGGAAGAATACCCAAGTCTATACTTTCCCTTCTCGATTTGAACCAAGAGAAGACAAACAACTATAAGCAATATGATAGTAAGGCAGCAAGTATTTCAACCAAACAAATATAACAAGACAATAATAAATCTATCACACAAGACACCAAGATTTACGTGGAAAACCCTTCGATGTGAAGAGTAAAAACCACGGGACCAAAAGCTCCACTATAATCACCAAGAGTTACAATATTGTTCTCCAAAATTGGCCACAAAACAAGTGCCAAACAATGAGCAACAACAAAATAAGATTGAACCAAATCTAGAGAATTAAAGGAACAAAATCACCAATTTCGCAGCTACTGTTCACGACAGCAAAACTGAAGCTGCAGGCCACCAAATCCAACTCTGTCAGTTCCTAATCAAAGATTGAGATGAAGACAATATGCTGTCCAAAAATCAGCTCAATCGGACAAGAAACGAAGCGGGAATCGCAATTTGAAGTTGGCTAGGAAGGCTGAATTTTGACTGCGAATTTCTCTCTTTTTCTCTCTTTTGGCTGCTGAAAAACTCTCTATGTTGTTCTGAAAATAAGACCCTAAATGGGTTTATATTTGCCTCATAAGATTGGGCTTATGGGCAAAAGTGGGTTGGTCCAAATTGGGCTTTTATTTATCCACATAGGAAGGGAAAAAGACCCATAACCCAACAATTCTCCCCCTCACGACTATGTGGAGGAGACCGCCATCCCGGCGACCATGCAACAATCTTCAAACTTCCCTCTTGGCAAAGCTTTAGTCATCATATCGGAACCATTGTCATTTGTATGAATCTTTTCAAGCTCAAGCAACTTAGAATCCAACACATCTCGAATCCAATGGTATCTCACATCAATGTGTTTAGACCGACCATGGAACGTAGAATTCTTGCCAAGATGTATAGCACTTTGACTGTCACAATAAAGCACATACCTCTCTTGAGCACAACCAAGTTCCCCCAAGAATCTCTTCATCCAAAGCAATTCTTTAGAAGCTTCAACGACAGCAATAAGCTCAGCTTCTGTAGTAGATAGAGCAACACATTTTTGCAACCTAGATTGCCAAGACACAGCTCCCCCTGCAAAAGTAACCAAGTACCCTGAAGTAGACTTGCGAGTATCAACATCACCAGCCATGTCTGAATCAGTATAACCACAAAGAATAGGCTTCCCTGTACCAAAACACAAACTCAGACTAGAAGTGCCACAAAGATATCTCATAACCCACTTCACAGCATTCCAATGTTCTCTTCCCGGATTAGAAAGAAAACGGCTAACAACTCCAACAGCGTGAGCAATATCCGGTCTTGTACAAACCATCGCATACATCAAACTACCAACAGCTGAAGCATAAGGAACTTTCTTCATATCTTCCTTCTCATCATCACTAGAAGGACACTGTTTCGTGCTCAATTTGAAGTGCATAGCTAAAGGTGTACTGACAACCTTAGCTTTGTCCATGCTGAATCTGCGAAGTACTTTCTGAATGTACTTCTCTTGTGATAATACCAATTTCTTGGCCTTTCTATCACGGACAATCTGCATGCCAAGAATCTGCCTTGCTGGTCCTAAGTCTTTCATAGCAAAAGACTTACTCAACTCTTGCTTCAACTTCTGAATCCTGCAAGTATTATGACCAACAACAAGCATGTCATCAACATAAAGCAACACAATAATAAAGTCACCATCAGAGAACTTTTGCACAAAAACACAATGGTCTGAAGAAGTCTTCTTGAAGCCCTGCTGACTCATAAAAGAACCAAACTTCCTGTACCACTGCCTGGGAGCTTGTTTCAAACCATACAAGCTCTTCTTCAATTTGCAAACATAATTCTCTTTACCCTTGACTTCAAAACCTTCCGGTTGCTCCATATAAATTTCTTCATCTAAGTCACCATGGAGGAAAGCAGTTTTAACATCCATTTGCTCAACCTCTAAATCTAGACTTGCAGCCAAGCCTAGAACCACACGAATGGATGACATCTTCACAACTGGAGAGAATATCTCATTAAAATCAACTCCCCTTTTCTGATTAAATCCCTTGACAACTAATCTAGCTTTGTACCGTGGAACTGGATTACCATCTTCATGTTTCACCCGAAAAACCCACCTGTTTTTCAAAGCTTTTCTGTCTTTAGGTAACTTAACCAAATCAAAGGTATGATTATCATGCAAGGATTTAATCTCATCTTCCATAGCATCAAACCACCTTTCTTTTTCTTCACTTTCCATGGCCTCATCAAGACTCTCAGGTTCTCCCCCGTCAGTCAAGAGTACATACTCATTGGGAGAATAACGAGATGAAGGAATTCTCTCTCTACTAGATCGTCTGAGAGAACTCTCTGGAGCATCTATAATTGGTTGTTGGACAACCACATCATCTTGCACTGGAGCATCAACAACATCATGCCAGTCATTCTGAACATGATCACCATCTTCATTATCAACTTGATTTTCATCATTATGAAGATTTTCTTCCGGTGCAATAGTCAAAGGAACTGGATCAACATCAACTAAGCTCTCACTACTCTGAAAATCAGCCTTGTCAGCTTTGTCAAAATCTTCAATTGTTTGGTCTTCAAAGAACACAACATCACGGCTTCCAACAAGTTTCTTCTCAACAGGATCATAGAAACGATAGCCAAATTCATCTTGACCATAACCAATGAAGATACACTGCCTAGTTTTAACATCCAACTTTGACCTTTCATCCTTAGGAACATGTACAAAGGCTTTACACCCAAAGACTCTAAGATGATCATAAGAAACATTCTTACCAGTCCAAACTCTATCAGGGACATCACCATCTAAAGCAACAGCAGGAGATAAATTGATAACATAAGCAGCAGTATTAAGTGCTTCTGCCCAAAAGGAATCTGACAGCTTAGCATCTGAAAGCATACATCTAACCCTCTCAACTAGAGTTCTGTTCATCCTCTCTGCTAAACCATTTAACTGAGGAGTCTTTGGAGGAGTTTTCTGATGCCTAATACCCTGCTCTCTGCAATATCTATCAAAAGGACCAATATACTCACCACCATTATCTGAGCGGATGCATTTCAATGTCTTCCCTGTTTGTCTTTCAACCAAGGCCTGAAAACTCTTGAACACATCAAGTACTTGATCCTTGGACTTCAAAGGAAATACCCAGAGTTTGCGAGAATGATCATCAATAAAAGTCACAAAGTAAAGTGCACCACCATGAGATCTTACCTTAAAAGGACCACACAAATCAGAATGTACCAACTCCAGCAAATCAAGCTTTCTTGAAGGCGGATGACTCTGAAAAGAAACTCTTTTCTGTTTACCGGCTAAGCAATGAACACATTTCTTCAACTTTGCTTGTTTCACTCCAGAAAGCAAATTTTTCTTAGCCAAACTATCAATCCCCTTCTCGCTCATATGACTCAGCCTTCTATGCCATAACTCTGATGAAGTATCATTCTCCACCAAATTTACTGAGTCTCTGGATATGGAGCCCTGAAATACATACAAGTTAGACAACTTGTCACCACGGGCCACAACCATCAAACCTCTAGTAAGCTTTCACTGGCCAGCACCAAGTGTATTAACATAACCCTCATCATCAAGATATCCCACAGAAATCAAATTCAAGCGAACATCTGGAGCATGCTTGACATTATTGAGAACTAGTTTGGAACCATTGTTACTTTCCAAACAAACTGTCCCAATGCCAATAACTTCAACTTCATGATTATTGCCCATTTTCAATGTTCCAAAATTACCTGGAGTATAAGAAGAAAATAATTCCTTCTTTGGCGTGACATGAGAAGTAGCACCAGAATCCACAAACCAGCTAGACTCATCACGAACAAGATTAATGGCATTTGCATCACAAGAAACAAGAAGATCATCATTAGCAACAACAGCAGCACGATTTTCATTATCGCCTTCTCTCTTTTGTTGTCTCATATCTCTCTTGTGCTTGTAACAATATTTCATGATATGCCCATTCTTGTGGCAATAGTCACATGTAATATTCTTGTATTTAGACTTTGACTTGCTTCTACTTTTACCTCTATCATTCTGACCTCTGGACTTGTTTCTCCCCCTATCTTCAGTAACCAAAACATCGGAGTGTGAAGTTGAAGAAGATGAGGCTTGAGATCTTCTTCTCATTTCTTCATTCAAGACACCACTCTTAGTATATTCCATGGTTACAACACCACTGGGAGCAGAATTAGTCAAAGAAACTCGAAGAGTTTCCCAAGAGTCTGGCAGAGTATTAAGAAGCCAAAGTCCCTGTATCTCGTCATCAAACTTTACACCCATTCCGGACAGCTGGTCAAGAACACCCTGAAAATCATTAATATGATCAGAAATAGGAGTGCCCTCTTTATACCTGATATTCATTAATTGTTTCAATAGGAACAACTTGTTGTTGCCAGTCTTCGAAGCATAAAGTGTCTCGAGCTTGTCCCACAAACTTTTGGCATGTGTCTCATTCACAATATGATTTCTAACATTGTCTTCAACCCATTGTCTAATATAGCCACAAACCTGCAGATGCTCAAATTCCCATTCTTCATCATTCAAAGACTGAGGCTTTTTAGAAGCAAACACAGGTAAATGCATCTTCTTGACAAATAGAAGATCTTTCATCTTGCCTTTCCAAATATGATAGTTACTACCATTTAAACACACCATTTTGCTCATATTTGCCTCCATCATTCAAAACGACAATCAACAATAACCAATGCTCTGATACCACTTTGTTGGGAAAGACAAGGCACTACCAAGAATGCCTGACAGGATAACAGCGGAAGAATACCCAAGTCTATACTTTCCCTTCTCGATTTGAACCAAGAGAAGACAAACAACTATAAGCAATATGATAGTAAGGCAGCAAGTATTTCAACCAAACAAATATAACAAGACAATAATAAATCTATCACACAAGACACCAAGATTTACGTGGAAAACCCTTCGATGTGAAGAGTAAAAACCACGGGACCAAAAGCTCCACTATAATCACCAAGAGTTACAATATTGTTCTCCAAAATTGGCCACAAAACAAGTGCCAAACAATGAGCAACAACAAAATAAGATTGAACCAAATCTAGAGAATTAAAGGAACAAAATCACCAATTTCGCAGCTACTGTTCACGACAGCAAAACTGAAGCTGCAGGCCACCAAATCCAACTCTGTCAGTTCCTAATCAAAGATTGAGATGAAGACAATATGCTGTCCAAAAATCAGCTCAATCGGACAAGAAACGAAGCGGGAATCGCAATTTGAAGTTGGCTAGGAAGGCTGAATTTTGACTGCGAATTTCTCTCTTTTTCTCTCTTTTGGCTGCTGAAAAACTCTCTATGTTGTTCTGAAAATAAGACCCTAAATGGGTTTATATTTGCCTCATAAGATTGGGCTTATGGGCAAAAGTGGGTTGGTCCAAATTGGACTTTTATTTATCCACATAGGAAGGGAAAAAGACCCATAACCCAACAGTTATTAGGTCATGAGATGGACTTATGAAAGTTAATTGAGAGTAAAAGGTCAAGAATATCCTTTTAAAAATCTAAAGTGACCATAAAAATCATAAAAACAACCTTTAATGAGTTTCGTTGGCCAAAACGGTGTTCTAGAGGCCTCCTCGCCAAAAACACTCGGTTGATAGCCCATTGGAACTTTAGATCGCCCAAATAAACAAAACTTAACATTTTTGGGACATTTTAGTGAGCTAACTCTGTGATTCGCCAACGGTGGATCGCCGATTGATCAGGTGAGTTCGTTCAATTCCTCAAGCTGGTATATTTCTATAAAACGAACATAACCTTTTACTCCGAACTTGAAATAAGGCAAATTCGGTGGCCTTAGAAAGAAGAATCATAGACCTTTAATTAGGTAGGTTATATACCACTTAATTCATTATATGCCGAGAGATATGAGTGTTTGAAATTGACCTTTATATGAACACATGCGAGAACTTAGTTGGGCTGGTGTTTGAGGTCCCTTATGATCCTAGATCACTTTAGATACTCTTGATACACTTGATAAAGGACTTTATAACACATGAGCAAGTAGAAAATAACCCAGTTCAAGCTCCTATACGTACAACGAAATGATTCAAATTTTAATAGTAGAGTTATGAGGCGCTAACTACAAAATCATTCGGATTGAAAGAAAATTTCGAAGTGTTATAAATCATTTAATCGATAGTGGGCGTACGTATAAATGTGCGAGTTCGGAGCCTAAAAGGTATAAAATATTAACAAAATTCTAAAACGGTATATAAAATTTTATATTTATCAAAACGGCAAAATCGCTGTTGTTCCAGCGATTTTACCGTTTTGGTAAATAAAAAATTTTTATGTACCGTTTTAAAATTTTTGTTAATATTTTATACCTTTTAAGCTCTGGACTTGTTTGTAAATCTGCAGCGGAGAATAGAGAATTTTGGATAAATGAGTACTGTTATGAGATGGAAATTATGTTTTAAGAAATGATAAGGGGGGTGAATCTTCACAAACTATCTATTCTACAGTAGATCGTGCTCTCAAATGCATATGCCAGTGTACGTGCTCATATAAGTAATATAAAATTGAATCTAGTTATCGTATATACAAAAAATTATAGAATAAACTATCTAATTTGAATTTTGATCTCCATGCAATATTATTTAACATATAACATTAATATTAATATTATTATCATGAGTAGCTAGGCTACTACTCTTACACAATACATTCAAGTGGTAAAGCTCACATAGTGTGCCTCATCACTTTTATTCATGATACATACTTTATTTTTTTCATAATTAAGTTACACCATATCAAACATAAGGCTATAACACAACGTCTAGTGTGTTTTACTATAAGATTTTACCATTATGGATCAATTGAAGTCACCATTGTCCAAGTGTTCGCCATTGTTATTGACGGTTTCATTGGCAAACATGGCTGTGGCACAACCTTTGTGACAATTACTCTGGCATCCAGATCCACAGTAGTCACAACTAGTGCCACACCAACCAAACTTGCTGCAACATAGCTTGTTGGGACACTTACGCTTACCGTTTTGTCGACCACATTGTTCTGCAAAAGTTGTAGTTAGCAACAAGGCTAAAATCACAAACACAAGGGTTGTAGAGAACTTCATCCTTTTGGTTCTTAATTTTTTTTTTCTATGTGGAATATTTGGTTAATTGCTTATAGAGATGATATTGGAATGGGAACAAAGTTACTCTTATATATAGGGTGTGATCATGCCCACTAGTCAAGATTTTATATGAGATTTTTCCACTTAAATGATTCAGTAGCTTGACTATAAGTTGTTGCTGTTTATGCATTTTAATACTAAATTTAAATTGTTAAGTGCATACGTTAGTAGGCTTTCACTTTTAATTGTCATGATTTATATTTTTAAAGGCAAATTATAAAAAAATTGACTAACATTTTAAAACGTATTTTTCCATCATATTGATATGCAAAAAATTGTATTTTATTGTACTTTTCATATAATTTTTGAATATTTAAATTTTTTGTTTAAAATACCAAATTAATGTAATCTAATTTAACTTAAAAAATTAATCAAATGACTTTCGAAAAGTATAACATGACAAATAAAAGTGGACGGAGGGAGTATAATTTAATAAGAATCTAATTATTATTTTGGTGTAACTCTTGTAACCCCCTATTTGTCATGATTAGTGGTGGTAAAAGGACGGGTTGGGTCAAATGTGGTCGGGTTGAAAATGGGTAAACATATCATTCGACCAGCCCATATTTGATATGAATAAAAATGGATTGGGTAATTAATGGGTTGGGTAAAATACTACTTTACCCATATTTCATGAATAAATAGTTCTTTACTTAAGAATTTAATATGGAGAAAATACTTTATTCTTTTTTTAGATGAAATTTGTTGAAAATACTTCATATAGTTTTATTTTATTATAAAAAAAATTTAAAAAAATGTGGGGTTTGGGGGGGGGGGGGGGGGTTGATAGGGGGCTAGCGGGGGGTGGGTGGGGGTCCAAGGTAGAGTGAAAAATAAATATTTGAAGCTAAAAATATTTTTGAAGGGTGGGGATTGGTTGGGGGTAGGGGGTTGGTAGGGGTGGGGTCCATGCTAGCGTGAAAAAATAAATATTTAAAGTTGAAAATATCTTTTTAAAACAAAATTCATTTTTTTGGGTGGTGGTGGTGGTGGGGACTGATGGGGGGACGATGGAAGGGATGAAAAATGAAATTTTGAAGTTGAAAACATTTTTTAAAAACAAACTTAATTTTTTTTGGAGGGGGGAGGGGTTGAGGGGGCTGGTATGGGGGTGGGTGGGTTGGGAGGGGGGAGGTCGTGGGTAGGGGTGAAAAAATGAAAGTTTGAATTTCAAAATATTTTTTAAAAATAAACTTTAATTATTTTTTTCGGTGGGGTGAATGTGGGGGTCGGGAGTTGAAATATTAATAGGGACTCATATATGAAAGTTTTGAAAAATGCTTCTAAAAGTTGGCAACAGAAGGTCTTTTGAAAATTTAGAGAAACGTGCAATACTTGTATATGAGCCGTAGTTTACCCATAATATATCCATATTTTAATGGGTAAAATATGGGTATAAGCCCAAATATTACCCATATTTAGAATCACTCTTTCAATCTATATTTGATGGGTTATTTGGGTGGGTCAATGAAAAGTAGGCTTAAATTGCCAGCACTAGTCATGATCTGCCACTAATTTCACTCATTATTCTTATTATACATTGTAACTTATGTAACCTTTGGGCTATTTATCTACCCAATTTACTACCCATTATCGATTTTTCTATTCATTGTAAGAAAGAATTTTTCACCTATAAATAGTGTGGTCTTACTTTATATTGGGTAGTAGAGAAATATGTTAAAAGAGATGAGAATTACATATCGAGATTAGTGTAGTGAAAGAGAGAGTTGAGACAAGGAAAAATATTTTAAGTTTTCAACTATATTCACTATACAAAAGAGAATATTTATATGTTGAAGGAATGTGTTTTTATGTGGAGCTTTGGACTCTTCAACTAACAATAAGAAGTTGTTTGAGTTGTACGATATTGTTGGATTGTTGTATCCTAGATGGAACAAATCAAAAGTGATAATGCTGAATCAGTGTAGATTATGTCATAAAGGGCTTAAATCTCCTTTGAAAAATTGAAATATCTGTATCTCAGTTTAAAATTTATTTATTCATTTTTATCATTTTATTTATAACAATGATATTTTATATTTGCGATATATAACACCAATATAATTTTAATAATGTATATAATCAACAATTGTGTGTGTGGTTGTTGTTGTTGTTGGGTGGGGGTGGGGGTGGGGGTGGGGGGACCTGTCTTAATGGATCTTATAGGTTTCCTAGTTAATTACTTTTAATAGTTATTCAAGGAGTTGGTTAATTGACATCAATGTATTGTATAAGTTAAACATGGTATTACTTATGTAGAATTTATTAATATTTGCATAACTTTTCTTTAGACCAACTACAGAGTGGTTGATCTTTTAAGTGTTATGTAAATTTAAATAGTGAAATAAGAACTCAAAAAATTCTTACAAACAATCTTAATATTTGTTGACGATAATAGAAACTGAATATATGGAACAGATTGAATAACCTAATCCAAATCAACATGTAAGAGTTAGGGGTGTGCAAAAATCAAAACGAATTTTTTTTATTGGGTTTTAAAAAAAGTTATTGAATTATTGGTTCGGTATCGATTTTTACTGTTGGGTTATTTGGTAAATCGATAATCCAATAAGACGGTAATAATTTATTATTTAACCCTTCCTAATTATTAAATATATAAGTAGACACTAATATCAAATTATTAATATTTTATCAATTTCACACTAGGCCGCTTTTTACTGTTAATCATAACCTAAAGAATAAAGTAAGGGGTTTACAATTGTCGCTACTCTATTTGATTTTAGCTCTAATTTTAGTTTTAGTTTGTAATTGTAGGTTGTAGCATTTACAAGTTTTGTAAAGGTTCCTAATTTCATTAACAGAAAAGAATTTATACTATGTTTTGGTGGTAATTTATAGCCTTCGCACTATATTTTATCTTATTGATACAATTTCTCATTATCTTTCTTGTTTCACTATATCAAAACATTTAGAGAAGTAAGAAGGCATATAATAATTTTACACATAATTTTTATTGGATAAACCAAAAATAGAACCATAATGATAAAAAAATCAATAAATCAAAACTCGATAAAGAATATCTTCTTAGTTTGTTATTGAGAAAGCATATGTAATAATCGAAATCCAATAATTCAATTTAATAATATATAAAATCGAACTGAATCAGTCAATGAATATTTCATTTAATTGATAATGGGAGTAGGTGTAAATTTGCAGTGGAGAATGTAGAATTTTAGCTAGATGGCTATGTTATCAGCTAGAAATTATGTCTTTAAGAAATGATAAGAAGGTGACTTCTTCATTTAATGGATAAGTTAAGACAATTTTTCCTTCTTTGGCAGGCGATTATATGGACATGTTAACTGTAGCGAGATTTTTTCTTGTGAGTGTGGAAAAATCACTCCAAATCGAAATCGAAATCAAGTCAAATCAAATCATCATGAACTATTTGTGTGTTTACGATAATGTTAACGCACTTGAGATGAAGAAATTCATTATCTTATAAGGAAAAAAACATTTATTCAAGAAAGTTCTTGTGTTTTACTTAGAGCCCGTTTAGCTCAGCTTAAAAGCTGGTCAAACTGACTTAAAAGCTGGTTTTTGACTTATTTAACTGTTTGGCAATACTCAAAATAACTTATTTTAATTTAAAAAAAAACTTATTTTAAGCCAAAAGTTAAAAGCTGGGGTAGGGGTGCTTTTTTTTTTTTTTTAGCTTATAAGCTGTTTTAAGTTGACCACATTTTTATCTTTTTTCCCTTAATATTTTAATACAATCTCCAAATTACCCATATAACCCTAACATCTCTTTCTTCCATTTTTCCCTTTTCACGTTTGGCATAACAACTTCAGCACTTTTATCCAAACGCATAACTGCTTATTTTAAAAATAAGTTTCAGCACTTTCAAAAGTACTTTTTTAAAGCTGTTTTTATTAAGCCCATCCAAACGGGCCCTTAGTCTATAGTAATCTGAATTACCTCTTCTTTGAATAGGTGTAATATTTTAGTTATAGTTATTTTAAGCTACTAATATAATTTATTCTTGCTTTAAGCAAATTTTTTCTGAATTATATTGGTATATAATTAATTAAACTGGTGGCTAACCCTCTTAATTTTTATTTTTTTGTTATAAGTTTTTATGTATAAATTTGATATGTAAAATGACACGAATGAATTTTATTTGTTTTCAAGTGAGTGTAAAAGGTGCTATATATAACTTCTTACAAGTACTTGTGTATAAATATGATGTATACACGAAGGAAATTTATATTCATTATTTCGAGGGATAATGCATAAGTATTCACTCAACCTATATTCGATATCCCAAAAACATATTTATACTATACTAAGGTCCTATTACTTCCCTGAACTTATTTTATAAATAATTTTCTACCCCTTTTCAGCTAATGTGACACTATCTTGTAGGTCCAGGGTGTGTTGACATTTTTTTCAAACTAGTGACACATAGGTTGAACAGGGGTAGAAAATTATTTATAAAATAAGTTTAGGAAGTAATATGACCTTAGCATAATATAAATGTATATCTGAAATCTCAGGCATAGATTAAGAGGGTACGCATGAATGGGGAGGTTATTAGGTCATGAGATGGACTTAGGAAAATTAATTGAGAGTAAAAGGTCAAGAATATCTTTTTAAAAACCTAAAGTGACCATAAAAATGACCTTTTAATGAGTTTCGTTGGCCAAAACGGTGTTCTAGAGGCCTCCTCACCAAAAACACTCGGTGGATCGCCCATTTGAACTTTAGATCGCCCAAATAAACAAAACTTAACATTTTCGGGACATTTCAGTGAGCTAACTCGGTGATTCGCCATCATATTTGGTGGATCGCCGATTGAGCGGGTGAGTTCGTTTAATTTCTCAAGCAGGTATATTTCAATAAAACAATCATAACCTTTTACTTTGAACTTGAAATAAGGCAAATTCAGTGGCCTTTGAAAGAAGAATCATAGACCTTTAATTAGATAGGTTATATGTCACTTAATTTATAATATGCTGAGAGATATGAGCGTTTGAAATTGACCTTTATATGAACACATGTGAGAACTTAGTTGAACTGGTGTTTGAGGTCCCTTATGCTAGATCACTTTAGATTCTCTTGATACACTTGATAAAGGATTTTATAACACATGAGCAAGTAGAAAATAGCCCAGTTTCAGCTCATAAACGTACAACGAAATGATTCAAATTTTAATAGTAGAGTTATGAGGTGCTAACTACTAAATGATTCGGATCGAAATAAAATTTCGAAGTGTTATAAATCATTTAGGGTGTGTTTGGTACGAAGGAAAATGTTTTCCATGGAAAATGTTATTCTGGAAAACAAGTATATTTAGTGAGTAGAAAATATTTTTCGAACATAATTTTTAGTGTTTGATTTATAAATGAAAAATGTTTTTGAGCGACATCTTTTATTTTTACTAGAGAAAATAATTTATGAAATTGAAAATATTTTTTAAAAACAATTTTTATTTGGGATAGTGATGGGGGTGGGGGTGGACAGGGGGAGGGGGTAGGAGTGAAAAAATAAAAAATTGAACTTTATAGTATTTTTAAAAAACAAAACTAATTTTTTTGGGGGTTGGGGGTGGGGGCTGGCCGGGGGGGAGGGGGGCGTAGGAGTTTAAAAATAAAAATTTAAAGTTAATAATATTTTTAAAAAACAAAATTATTTTTTGGGGGAGGGGGGACTGGCCGGTTGTGGATGGGTGGGGGTCAGAGATAGGTAATAATTTAAAATTGATTTTTTTTAAAAAATTGTTGTTTTCCCAAAAAAAAATGTAATTAAAAATTGGAGGAGAGTTTTGGAAAATGTTTTCCTTAATTTTTTAAGCGAAGTCATTTTCCTTAATTTTGAGAAAAATGAGTTGATTTGAAAAACATTTCCCAAAACTTTTGTCCAAACCAAACATGAGAAAATTAAAAAACATTTACCAAACACACTCTTAATCGATAGTGGGCATAGGTGTAATCTGCAGCGGAGAATATAGAATTTTGGATTAATGAGTATTGTTATGAGATGGAAATTACGTTTTAAGAAATGATAAGTGGGGTGACTTCTTCATTTAATGAATAAGTTAAGATAATTTTTCGTTTTTGGCAGGCGATTAACTATGGTGTAATTCTTCATTTAATGTATCAAAACTTTCTATAAATAGGTGTCGAAAAATTACTGCAAACCAAAATTGAATTTGAGTAGGAAATCAAGTTAATCTTCACAAACTATATATTTCGAACGTGCTCTCAAATGCATACGCCAGTATACGTGCTCGTATATAAGTAATATAAAATTGAATCTAGTTATCGAATATACAAAAAATTATAGAATGAATTATCTAATTTGAATCTTGATCTCCATGCAATATTATTTAACATATAACATTAATATTAATATTATTATCATGAGTAGCTAGGCTACTACTCTTACACAATACATTCAAGTGGTAAAGTTCACATAGTGTGCCTCATCACTTTTATTCATGATACATACTTTTACATGCATAAGTTTATTTTTTTCATAAGCCTACAACACAACGTGTAGTGTGTGTTACTATAAGCTTTTACCATTATGGATCAGTTGAGGTCACCATTGTCCAAGTGTTCGCCATTGTTATTGACGGTTTCATTGGCAAACATGGCTGTGGCACAACCTTTGTGACAATTACTCTGGCATCCAGATCCACAGTAGTCACAACTAGTGCCACACCAACCAAACTTGCTGCAACATAGCTTGTTGGGACACTTACGCTTACCGTTTTGTCGACCACATTGTTCTGCAAAAGTTGTAGTTAGCAACAAGGCTAAAATCACAAACACAAGGGTTGTAGAGAACTTCATCCTTTTGGTTCTTAAATTTTTTTTTTCTATGTGGAATAGTTGGTTAATTGCTTATAGAGATGATATTGGAATGGAAACAAAGTTACTCTTATATATAGGGTGTGATCATGCCCACTAGTCAAGATTTTATGAGATTTTTCCAATTAAATGATTCAGTAGCTTGACTATAAGTTTGATAATATAATAAACAATTATGGGGGGGATGACTTGTCTTAATTGGCGTCAATGCATTGTATTTAGTTAAAAAAAAGTATTAATTGTATCGATGAATATTTTACCTTGTTACTGTGATTTAAAATATTTGGGGAGCTAAAGTGAAATTTCAATTAGAGACTTTTAACTAGAGAAATTATATTTATTAACAGAATATTACTCTAACTTAACATAGAATATAAATGGAGTTTAAAAATAATAATGTGACCAACTACTGTAAGTGTTAACAAATAGAATATAAGAAAACAAAATAATGTTTTCTTGATTTCATGAAGTTAAGGAAAATAAAAAAAAAATCTTTTTTTAAAAAAGTAATATTTTTTTATCTAATATAATTAACTTTTTCTTTGAAAAAAATTTAATATTATTTATTATTGGTAAAAATTTGATCCCCAAATAGGAGTGTACAAAATCAAATTAAAAATCAAACCAAATCACAAATCGAGTCAAATCAAGAAAAGAAATCAGACTAGTGGTTGGTTCGACTTGGTTTGATGTTGAAAAAAAATCACGACTATATTTGGGTTGGTTAGGTTTTAACAAAGAAAAACGTGATCAAACCATCCGGCATTATATATAATATAAAATTTTATTTTATTTTATCCACAGATAGATAATTGAATTAGCTTTTCGTATCCATTGACCTTGCTAAAATCAGACCTCCGAGTAAAATGTTATGCCCATTTTAGTAAAGACCTGTCAAACAGGCCCAGTTGACGAACCCAACGACGGGGCGTCGGTCAGACGACGGACCGTCAGTCCTGGCCGTTGTTTGATCCGACAAAAACTTTTCAAGGGGTCTTTTGGACCTTTCCCACTTTGTTTAAACCCTAAGTTACATTGTTTTGACCCTAAATCATCATATTTTTAGTCAGTTTACGCCTAGAAATATAATTAAAACATATCTAAGTAAAATCATTAAATCAAAACTTAGAAAATTAGAAGCAAGAGAGGAGAAAAAGCTCAAGAACCCTAGTTCAAGAACGCCACAAGTTTCAGCAGTTCCAGCCCCGAAACCTACGTATTTTTTCATGGATTTCATCACCAGGTATGTGGGATTTCACTAGTAGGTTCCTTTCGCTCATTAGGTCCCTAGTTTTCAGTCAGGTTCTTGATCTCTTATCATGATTAAACCTAGGGTTTTTAGATTTTTGTTAGAACTTCATGAGTTTATTAAATATATATTCCAAATCAGATTATCATGTTATTATTCAGATTATCACATGAATTTTAGAAGTCTAGGTTTATATTTATTTAGTTCTTGAATTACACATGCTAGGTCAGATATTTCAGACACTAGATATACATGCCTCAGTTATAAATGCATAATTACCAGATTAATTGTTGCATTCTCAGTCTGCATGTTCAGTTTTGAGCTATGCAGTATTTACAGAAACTTAAACATAATAAGTAAATTTACAGAATCCATGGGAGTAGCATAATATCACGTTGGACTAAGGTTTAGCATACCCAAATAATTCCAGAACTACTAGCCAAGTAGGTTATGAGTCCCCTCTGTGGTAATTAGTTTGGTGATCACCCCAGCATGCCTTTATACCTTTGGCAGGGTATATTGGATCCTCTCGATGGGGCGTATACATCGGACTCCACATTTAGCTCATGTGGCTTTATTATCGGTTATTAGTAGCTCCCACAGTTCAATTAGACTCTTCTTATTGACCATCTATCAGTATATTCAATTTCAGCATGTTATAAATTGGTCATTGCATCCAGTTAGCTCAGAATTCAGTTTATCATGTCATATTATTATACTTGCTATTATGCTTGTTCAGTTATGTTTTATTTCAGTCTTACTCTATCCTACATGCTCAGTACCTTTCTTTCAAGTACTGACGCATACGTGCGCTACATCTTCTCATGATATAGGTTCATGTTCTCAGCATACAGATCACGCATAGATCGATTTCCGATCTCCACTTCAGCACATTCAGTGGTGAGTCCTCATTCTCCGAGGACAACAGTCATGAGTGTCATTTCAGTCTTAGTCATTTAGTTTTAGTGTTTGCTAGATTTAGCTGGGGGCTTGTCCCAGTATTTCTAGTCCAGTTTAGAGGCTTATTTCAGACATAGTTAGATTCAGCTTAGTATTGAGTTAATATTTCCTTTGTATTAAACTCATTATTTTCAAATATCTCAGTTATAGATTATGGTTCAACTTTAATTATGATTTAGCTTCCGCATCAGTTTATTTTCTTTAGTATGCTCATGATCATGCCTACAGGGTTAGCTTGGGATCACTTACTGTCCTAGGTTCTGTGTCCGCATCTTGGGGGTAGCTCGGGGCATGACAATCTAACTCTTTCCATTAAGGTCCTGTTCATCCTCTTAACCAAATCATTAAGTTGAGGAGTCTTGGGAGGAGTTTTCTGGTGTTCAATACCTTGATGCTTGCAGTATTCGTCAAATGGTCCACAATATTCACCACCATTATCAGTACGAATACACTTCAGTTTCTTTCCACTTTCTCTTTCAACTGAAGCTTGAAACTGCTTAAAGACACCTAACACTTGGTCTTTAGTCTTCAAGAAATAGACCCAAAGTTTTCTCGAGCAATCATCAATGAAGGTGACAAAGTAGAGTGCACCACCCAATGTCTTTGTCATTATTGGACCACATAAATCAGAGTGCACCAACTCAAGCAACTCTCTCTTTCTTGAAGGAGGATAGACTTAAAAGAAACTCTATTTCGTTTACTAGCCAAACAGTGCTCACACTATTCTAATTTAGCACTTTTGAAATTTGACAAAAACTTCTTCTTGGATAGAACATTACGTCTTTTCTCGCTGATGTGGCTAAGTCTCTTGTGCCATAACGTTAAAGAGGTATCACTCTCAACCGCATTCACCATATCAACACAAGTAGAGGACGTAGTCTCGTATAGACCACAACGTTTTTTATCACGAGCCACAACCAAGGAACCCTTAATGAGCTTCCATTTTCCATCACCATTAGTACTAACATATCCTTCATCATCTAAAACACCAATAGAAATGAGGCGCAGGCGAGCATCAGGAGCATGTTTACATTGTTCAAAACTAGTTTAGTTCCAACACTAGTTTTTTAATCAAATTGTACCAATCCAACAACCCTTGAAACGGTCTCATTACCCATACTCAAGGTTCCAAAATCACCAGGAGCATAGGAAGAGAAGAAATCCTTCCTTGATGTCACATGAGATGCCACACCAGTGTCAACAACCCAGCTTGACTCGTCACAAGCAATATTTATCATGTATGCATCAAGAATGGTAACAAGATCTTCCGTTGGATGGTAGCTAGGTAATTTTCATTGCCATCTTCTTTAGTTTCCTCTTTATTTTTGTTTTCCCTCTTCAACTTTCTACAGACTTCTTTGTGTGCCCTTTTATAACACAATGATAGCACTCAATATCCTTAAGTCTGCCTCTGGATTTGCTCCTTCTTTATTCTGTATACTGAGAATCACAAGTTTTGTTTCTCCCTCTTGGGCCAGTTATCAAGACATCCAACGAAGAAGAACCTAGAGATTTTTTTCTCATCTCTTCGTTCAAGACACTACTTTTGGCGGAATCCATAGAGATCACACCATCCGGAGCAGAATTTGACAATGAAGTTCTAAATGTTTCTCAAGAGTTTGCTAGGGAACCAAGTAGAAGCAAGCCTTGAATTTCTTCATCAAATTTGATGCCCATAGCTGATAATTGGTTCATGATCCTCTTAAAATTACTGTCATCGGAGAACCATCATGATACTTTAAACTCAACATCTGCTTTATTAAGAACATTTTGTTGTTTTTAGTCTTTCGAGCATACAAACTTTAAAGATGCTCCCATAAGGTTCGAGCATGTGTCTTTCCAGAAATATGGTTCAACACATTATCGTCAACCCATTGCCTCATGAATCCACAAACCTGTCTACGTAAAAAAATTCTACTCTTCATCTGTTTTATTATCAGGCTTTACAGTGGTAAATACTGCTTTGTAAAAATTCTTAACATAAAGCAGATCTTCCATTTTTCCCTTCTAAATGACATAATTAACACCATTCAAAGTAATCATTCTACTTATGTTGGCTTCCATTGTTTTTCCCCAGAAAATATTGTTATCGCAAATCAAAGTAAATCTTTTATGGTGTGGAAATTTAGACTGTGCTGCAACCACAAAGCATACTCAGATAAAATCTTGGCTCTGATACCAGTTTGTTGGTAAAACACGAACAAGCACAAAAATATATATGATAAAAGTAATGAAAATAAAATGGAAAAATAACGACACCAAAAATTTTACATGGAAAACCTTCTTAATAAGGGAAAAAATAACGGGCCAAGAGGAGCAACTGATATTACTATAGTAAGAAATTTTACATTGTGTAGTCATAAATACAATACTCAAAATGACTAATACACACTCAAAAGGAACAACACTCTTTTGGTTTCCACCTTACTAAAATATCGCTCACACTCTATTTTTATTCACGGACTATTTTTCTTGTATAGTCTATGGAATATCTCACTTTGCTCTTAAAATAGTTTTTCTCTCTAATTTGGTGTGTTCTACAAATGAGCAAGAATGCTCTATTTATAGAAGGATAAAACCATGTCTATGTCACTATGACATAGATAAATATAGCAAAGTCAAAAATAATTGTAAATCTTATCAATTTACCAACCACCAAATCTTTTATTTTTAACTCCAACTACTATTCTTTTTGAACAATTGCTTATAGCAATTGAATAGCTAAAGTTAACCAAAAAATGGGATGGACTCAACAATTTCGTATCACTTTCTTAAAACTTAAGTTCTAAGAAAATAACATATTTATTTAACAAAATTTTCCACACTCCACTGGACATGATAATTAATCTATATATTTAGCTTTACAGCTACTCCCATTATCGTTTGAAAACAATATTATAATACCTTTTATGGAATAAGATTATCTATTGACTAAAAGTTATTGATGAGGAAAAAGGACAATTAATCAGGGGCGGCTCTATTTGAAAAATAAATACTCTTTACAAAATAATTGTCATTATTCTATTAAATTTCAAACTTTTTGCTAAATCAAAATTATGCAAATAAATTAAATTGGGGAGAGTATTATTTATGAAAAAAAAAGTTAACTTTTTCATATTAAAAAAAGCATCTCAATTGACTTTAAATAAAAAATTTACTATTATCAAAGATAGGGGACAATTAAACACTCTAAATTATAGCTGAAATTGCAGCTATACACATAAATTTAACTAGGATTATTGTTACCCTAAACATATTTTTTATATTTTTATCTTTATTTGTGCTGACATGACATAGAGATTGCACTTATTTTAAAAAACAAGTGAGAGGCAACAAAATATGAGATAATTTCCTCAATATTGGACGTTTGTCTTTTTTTAATTGGATGTTTTAGAATTAATTATTCCATGTAATTATTAACATTAAAACTTATAGACATTAAATTATTTTCATTTCTTTATTTGTAAAATATTTATTTCCCCCCTAAAACTTTTTTCCATTAATTTCTTTTCTTCACACTTTCAATTTTTTTAAAAAAATTGTGTATATATATTTTCAAAAATATCCTTTAATTTTATCTTTTTAAATTTTTTTTACTGCTTTATTTGAATTCTTTTACTTATCTTGATATCCTAGGAAATTATTTTAGTTTAAAAATAACTTATTTAGAATAAAATTTAATATCAAATCACAAGAAAAATAAAAATAATAAATAAAATCAATAGAAGAAAGGAGAAAAAAACAATGAATAGGGGGTAAAAACAATTGTGTTGTGATTGAGAAGATTTTGAATACAAGTTAATAAAAAATTTAAAATTATCTGTATTTAAAAGAAATTAAAAATAAGGTAAAAAAAGAATTATGTGGAACAACTTATTCTAAATACAAGGCAAAAAAAAGATTTAAATAAATATTTATATGTAGATGTATATCATAGCAGCTAATTGAACTGGATATTAACTTCACATCAACCTAAGGAGCATGAAATACTATTTTTTTAATGTTTTATTATACTTATTATTTTGATTTTTTAAAATTATAAATATTATAGATTATTTATTAATTTTTAATAAGAATAACAAGTAAAGTGAAACGAAACAAGTAGCAAAACTGGGCAATTTTGGATTTTGGCCAAGGTTAAGAGGGCAAAAGCTCCACAAACTGCCCTTAACCTTTCGTAATCAATAAAAATTTTGTTAAATATAAATTTTAAAAAAGTAATTTGAATTATGTGAAATTTAAGATGTATTCGTTCAAATAAATATTATGGATTAATATAAATGAGTTAATTATTTAAGTCCAACCAATATAAATTTAATTAAAGTTCAAAGTAATTGATTTAGACTAAAATAGATTAGTCCAGTTTGCTAAGTCCAATTTCATCTCATCTTAGAGGCTCATTTGGTGTCACGCGACAAATGGTGTGACATGTCAAGCCAAACAAAGAAGTCAATAGGATCATATCATGTGTCAAAATGAGAAGTATGCTCCATAAAGCTCATATGTTCTGTCAGTCAAATCTGATAAGTCGAACGGAATCTTGTTCCAAATAGAGCTCTTATATTCTAAAACTCTAAAAATAGGGGTTCTCATAATTCATAAAAGGAGACCGAAAATTGCTAAACAATAAGCTAGAGAAAGCTCGTGCATCAAACGACATAAATTTCTCTCTACAAGTTTAAGAATTCAAGCAAGGACGATCAAAATCAAGACCAAGACCACCGGACTCAAAAACAGGCCCAAAGCCCTTGAATTAAAGTAAAAGGCTCGAAGCCCTTGAATTCAAGTAGAAGTCAAGATCAAAATAAAGTTCAAGTTCATCTAAGATTCAATAGCAAGCTCCAAAGCCCTTGAATCCAAGATCATGTTCAAGAATTCATCCATCCAAGTTCAAGAACGATCAAGTTCAAGAATTCATCCATCCAAGTTCAAGAACGATCAAGTTCAAGACCACTGAATTCAAAAACAAATTCAAATCCAGTTAATTTAAGTAAAAGTCAAGATCAAGATAAAATTCAAGTTCATCGAAGAACCAAGAACAAACTCCAAAGCCCTTGAATCCAAGATCTAGTTTAAGAATTCAAGCATTCAAGTTCAAGAATTATCAAAATCAAGATCGCTGGATTCAAGAATAAACTTGAAGCCCTTGAATTCAAATAAAAATCAAGATCAAAATAACTTTCAAATTCAAATTCATCAAAGATTCAAGAACAAGCTCCAAAGCCACTGAATCCAAGATCAAAATCATCAAGTTAAAGTCCATATCAAGTTCATCAAATCCGACAAACTCAAGTTCATCAAAGATTCAAGATTAAGCTCAAAAGCCCTTGAACTTATATCTAAAAAGAGAAACTTGTAGAGAATGTGACACTCGCACTTTGAAATTACTAAATGCGATTGTCGCGATACTTTTCCTCTCTTGATTTTTTTTTCTCGACAGAAATTTTATTGTCTACATTATGTAATGCAAGACTTCAGATTGTTATTATGTAAACCAGTGGCGTATGCTATTAACACAAGGGGAGCATGGGATGTGATGGGAGACCTCAATTATGTGGCTAATGATTTTGAGCGTATTCATATACTTAAGTATCACATTTTGTCCATGTTTTAACTAAGCTTCGAGAATGAATTCAACAATACATATGTATTAAGCATAATTGATGTGAATAAGCTAATACATGTGATTAGACATGTTTCAATTCAAAATGCAGCAAGAAATGATCAAAGACATGATTTGGCTATAAAAATGTTAGGTTTATGGTGTGAGAAAGGCACCCTATGATTATCCCCCGCGCCAGGATTGCAACCAAACTTTAGAGAGAGCCCAAAAGCCCGATGACCGGCTCAGTTCAAACCTCAATGGGTGCGATGAACGGTGCACCACGGACCCAATTGCAGGAATTTGAGGCTATCAACCCCCATCTAATAGCTTGAGCTAAGTAATAGAACAACTAATATGAAACTTGAGATAATGTTACATAGCATGCACCCAAAATGCTTTAAAGACTTAGGGTGAAATTCTTCTAGTTGAATTAAAAGACTTCTGAATATGTATAGATTCATTAATTTTGAATAGTGGCATCTAGGGAACCAGAACTCCAGTTCTTGAATTATTGAAACAATGTAATCGTAATCATAGATCATTAAAATTCTCAACAAACCCCTCATTTGAAATAGTGATCATAGACTAAATTTGCATAAATTATAATTCATCGTCATACTCTCTGTGGAATTTGATCACAATCTTGTTGGTAGGTTGGCCTTCTTACCAGTCTGCCTCCTTTCTCTTGATGGAATATCAATACCCGAGCTCCAAGGTTTTCTCCAAATTGGTATACCTAGTCTTGTAGTCAGTCATTTTCCTTTTTCCTTTGGCCCATGTTTCAAAGCTAGCAAAAAGTTTGAGCCTTCGGGATTTCTCTTGAACGGGGGATAGCAGTACCCTCATAGCCCTCAAACTTTGGCACATCTGGATAGGTCGAAACTCATGATACCAACTTAAAAGTGTAATTTGAGCGACATCAGCTAACAGGGATGAGAGAATTGGGAGTCCAATGACTATGTCTGAAATAAGGAAATTCAAGAAGTATATTGCAAAATGTGGCCAACAAGAACCTAAATCCTCAGGTTCATTTTTGAAACGGAACATGAGATTGGGTGAGAGAATCGAACACGGGGTGGAAAACCAAAAAATAACATGTTGAAATAAACACTGACTTGGCAACAATATATACAACACTGACTTTACAACAACAAATAAACAGACTGTCAAATAAAACTACAAAGGGACCCCCTGAATATAGAATTGATCACTGATGAAACAACATATACAAGGGAATGTAGGAAATGCAAAGAGGACAGGACAATATACAATGGCTGCACAATGAGATTAGAACAAATTTCTTCCACAGCATGCTAAAAGTTAGAAGGAATGCAAATAGGAACTTTACCATTTAAGATTCAACGGGGAAAACGTGTAGTGATATGACAACATCACGACTGTTTTTGTAAGATTTTATAATAATGTATTGGGAACATTACAGCTAACAGAGAGCATAGATGCAGTGATGTAGTACAGTAGAGGACATTAGTGTTTGAAGAGCAAAGAGTCATGCTGGGGGCTGGTTTCACTAAGACAGAGGTGAAAGATGTCTGGGCTATTTCAGGTGACAAAGCCCCAAAACCGTATGTGCATGTTAGTGTTGAAACAAACTAAAATTTACGGAACAAGACAGTGATTACTCTTATTCCTAATACTGATCATGCTGAGGAAATGGGAGATTACAGACCAATTATCTTTTGCAACACAATCTATAAGGCAATCCCTACAATGTTATGCAATAGGCTCAAGCAAATACTATCAGACATCGTCTTAGAAAGTCAAAGTGCTTTTGTTATTTAACAGCAAGCAGACAACAAAGAATTGCCTAATTAAGCTAGACTTGAGGAACACATATCATCCAGTTGAATGGAAATTCCTGATGGGATGCTACATGCTATGAATTTTTCACCACAGTTCATAAAATGGACAATGAACTCTTATCACAACAGTATATACTAGCAAATGATGGAGGCTGGTATTGGAACAACAAAGAGAAAAGGATTGAGGAAGAGATACTCTCAGTCTCCCCCTTATTACTTGTCATATGTATGGAGTACTTGTGCTCAGGGACCTCAAAAACTTTTCTAATGCTTCAGGACTAACAACAAATGTATCCAAATCAAACATATTCTGTTCAAATATGGAGCCATAGTGTATAGAGGATGGCAGGGTATAAAAGAGGTACACTACCATTTAGGTATCTGGAGATACCTATCTCTCCAAACTAACAGCGAGAATTAGAAGCTAGGATTCAATGAACCTATCTTAAGTAGGCATGTTGCTATTGATAAATTCAGTGTTGCTGCGCATTCATAGTTATTGGTCTTCCATGTTTCTATTGCCTAGACATGTGCTCACAGCAATATGTCACCACTAGGTGCCCTCTAGTGGCCTGGGAATTTATCTGTAGAGTGTAGATCCAAAAGGGAAGGAGGGTTAGGTCTCACTGGATTTGTCAAGTGAAATGAAATTTCTATAGCAAAATATGGTTGATATGTGCTATGCTGCATTTATTCAAATTAGATGGAATGTAATCAGAGAATTTCTCAACCAAAACAATGAATCGGTGAAGTGTCCTGAGATAAATTGTTCAAAACTGTGTGTACAGGGCAAGCTTGTATCCAGATTAGCTAAACAAGTTAAGTTTATACATAGATCAACAGTCAATACTAATTGATCATTAACTCATACGATAAGGGTACAGAAAAAATGATCTATTGCTGCAAATTCTATTAATTTAAAAGAATACATGGACAAAATCATTTATAGATCCAATCACATCCCAAAAGGAATCCTTTATAAAGTTATAATCATCAAAATTTTATGACAAAAAGAATAACAGAATCAAGACCTAGTTTATGTACAGAGGCAGTCAAGTCAAACTGCTTGAAATTTTTAAAATGGAACTTAAATTAACTATTAATACAACAATCAATTTGTGATTCCTGAGATTAGGAAATTAGCTTAACCATCTTCGGCAACTCACCGAGGAGGAAGGTTACAGCCAAAATAAATGAAAAATAGAACCAAAAACTTCTAGCTCTTCTGTCTAGGGTAGGTATTTTCTTCTTATATCTTGTTCCCTTCTTTGTTCATACATCTTTCAAATACAAAAGTACAGGAACAACTACCTCAGAAAGGGAGCAACTTCGCCTAGTACAAGTCAGCTACACGAGGGCCAGAACAATGGAAGTAAAACTTAATCACCAGATACATACTTCCTTTCCGCATAGTATTTTTTCTCGCTTGCTGCTTTTTTGGTATTTCTTTTCTGCATAAGTCAACAAGCCATCATTCATGAAAGTTGCTAAAAGAGCTTAGAGATGCTAAATTAAGAAGGGATTGGGTATCTAACATGATTAGTCATTCTTTTGTACAAGTTGGATCAATCGATCAACCAATTTTGATTTAATAGTTGAAGGAACTGAAAACAATATAGCCATCTCAGTCCAATCAACCATTGCTAGCTTCTTTGTGGATATGGAGAAACTTATGAAATTTATGGTAAGCTCCTTGAACTAATAGTATTGCTGATCTCCAATATTATATACCATCATAGTTGATCAACATTCAGGACTACATGAACCAGTAACTAAGAAGGGGACCTAAAAGCATAACTTTATCCATGGACGTATCTACTAAATGTATAAAAAAAAATCGTTTTTGGGGGGTGTCTGTGTAGCCAAAACTGAGAAACTTCCAGAGGTAATGGTATATCGGTAAGATTTCAAACGCCTCGCCTCAAAGAGGAAGGACTAAAAGCATAGCTCATAAAAGAATTCCAGCAAACCTATGTTATTACGATGGCAAGACATCTTTGTTTGGGGGTACACACAAGCTTAGAGACCCAAAATCCAAATTATGTCACTTTAAATGAGAAAGCTTAACCGCTGAAGAGAAATCTCGTCAGAGATAAGAACTTGTAGAGTCATTTATCGGTCAATTAATGTGTTAGGGGATCGTTTGGTAGTGTATAAAGATAATGCTCAATAGAGTGTATTAGTATTTGTATTAGTTATGCTTGCATTAGTTATGCATGGATTATTTCTTATGCATTGTTTGATTTGGTGTATCAAATATAGTATGTATTGTATAAAATATTTATTTACAAAAATATCCTTCAAAATTATGATGTACAAGATGTAAAAGCTTGAGGGGTAATCGGGTCTTCAATCATGCTAGTGCAGGTATTAAATCCCTTTGCATTGCTAATACCTAGAAATTCATGTCAACAGTTGTACATAGCATAGCATGAAAAAGTGTACCAAACAAGGTACTAGCTGTACATGGAGCTAATTCATGCATTATTTTTGCTAATACACTCTACCAAACAACCCCCCTTAGTGTATGTGTGAGAATGTGAACAGAAGCACCAAAGCTCAAAATCCAAAATTGTAAGTAGCTGATCAGAAAACTAAACAGCCTTAGAGAAATCAAAGAAAAACTAGGTAGCTAGAGAATGCTTAATGCAACATACCACATAAATCTCATGGTTAGCGATGATTCTTTGAGCAACTGAAGAAGTTGTAATATCTTTAGGGCTCTCAATTACTTGGAAGATTCCCATGCTTTTAGGAACTGCATATGGGTCCTGTCCTCCCTGTATCAGAGAAAATATTTCATTTATAACATGCTTCTCCATATTATATTGCTCATCAGTTTGGAAAACATCAAGCCCTCTTTTTTTCTAGTGGTCAATTGAAAACATAAAGTTGTAGGATGGAACAACCAAATAGTGTATAGACTTACTTCCGTGGAAAAGTTGCTCTCAGAAACTGTTCCATGTACAACCAAAGAAATGTTGAAAGTTGTTATCTAACCCATGCCAAACAAAAGGAAAGAATGAATCAGCAACAAGAAAGACATACAATTTTTTTCTATTTCCATCTAGTTGAAATATAGGAATCTAGGGACAACACCTAACTAACTAGTTAAATACAAAACCCTGTGCAAGAAGTGTCAAAAAAAATTAACATCTGCTTTTATTTTAATTTTTTGCATCATGCAGCATCTTTCAGGAGTGCTGTGTACAGCACTATTTATGAGCTCAAATGATAGAGCATCACACTTCCAATCATAAAAAAATGGATAAGTGTCATGCCAATCCATGTTAGCCGTGGTATGGTCCTGGATCAAGCATCAAACCGGTTTAAGATCATGGTGAAGCCATGAAGGATTAACAATATAATCATCAGTTAAAGGGAAAGAACAAGTCTGAACTCATTATGTGGTCCAGTAATTTGATATGACATTCGATACAAAAAAGTGCACAACAAATAGGAATTTATCAGACACTAACATGGATCCAATTGATACATCTTTTAGACACCGGCCTTCTCTTTTCCTAACAATTGGGATAAAGCCCCAAAATAATGTTACAGTTCATACGCTTCTGGGGAAAGCTTCTGTTTTTCCAAATATCCAAATAAAAACAAATGCTTCTTTTTTTTCCTTTCTCATATTAACAAATGAACACACCTGGAACACCTCTAAAAAGAGATGTGGTGCTCTTTTCTGATAAGTAGTCCTATATTATGAGACTACTAAGTGCAAAACTAAGGGAGACATGCAGATGTAGCTGTAAGTAAGCATACCATATCCTGAGTTACTTCCCAAGGGGCACCAATGATAACCTCATCAACATAACGGCATGCAAGTACACCAAGACTACGCTCATACAGATTCATCAGTGGATACTGATGTCCACGAAGTTCACTACAAGAAATTAGAAGTAATTTTCATTCAATAGAGCTTACTGTACAAATTATGGAAATTTGAAAAACAAAAATTACGATTATATTAGAAAGCAAGCTCAATTAATGGGTGGTCTAAGAACATAGATCAAAACAGTAATACCATGTACCTGACAGTCTGGTCAGGATAAATACCAACTAAAAGAAAATCTCCATGCTGCCTTGCACTTTTGAGAATCTGAGGAAGGGAAAAAATAACTTATGGGTAAAGTTATTTTGATGCAGGATAGCCTGAAACCAGTGCCATGAAATGACAACATAAATAAACCTTTACAAAAAGTCCTTACCTCAACATGTCCAGCATGGAAAAGGTCAAATGCACCATCAATATACACCACTCGAGAATTAGGCGCAGGCCCCTACGAATTGAAATAGTATACAAATATTTATGTTTGCCTCTCCAAGAAAAGAGAAGGTTACACCAAAATTATCAGAATAAAGGTGAACAAGATTTAGTCAGCTTCGACAACCATCATGATAGAGCCATGAAGTAAAAATTCTATCCATCTTCCTTCCTTGTTTCAACTTCAGAAATGGATACATTTACGTTAACAAAAGCGACGTTCAATCCATAAGAAATTGCATTCTCCCAAAGAAAATTGTATCAGGTTTATAATAGAGTATCATAGTGTTTATTAAGTTAACCAGTGTAGCTCGATATTCTTTAGTCATCTATAATCTCCTTATAGCCGCGCTTACACCTAACTTGATTCTACTAGATAACCATGTATACACTTGTGTGCTTGTAAACTTTGAATTTCATAAAATGTGAAAAAAAATAATGGATGGGATTGGGAATTAAAAAAGATTATATTGATGATGAAATGGGTCAAAGCAGAGCGAAATGAATTCTAAGGATTCATATAACTAACCACAACTAGCTTTTGTTTGAGGCATAGCTCTTGTTGCTAATAGGATGTTAAAAAATACATTAAGGAGATTTAGCATAAGACACACTCATTGAAGACTCTTCCTTAATAATTTATATTAAACTTCTCGTCAGGAGGTTGCACATGTACTATGGGAAGTAATTGTGAGAGATTTCAAATAGTGTTTCTCAAAGCCATCTAGCATGCATTAATTATTAGAAGGGATTATCAGACTCGACCCGCCAAAAGCAAGGTATATATTTAAGTTCAAGTCATCACTATAATATTCTCCATTTGAAGTGTCATCTAGAGAAATTCTTTGAAAAAGTCCCAATCGTGGCAAAAGAAAGGGCAATGGTATCTTCAGGTTAAACTATTTTAATTGCCATAAAGTATTCATTCAGAAATAAATTCTCCAAAGAAATTTTGTTATACAGTTGATTTATCCTTCAAAGTAATACTCAAAAGTTCACGTTTGAACTCAAAAAGAAGAAAGCAAACATACTCCAGTATAACATGAAGTTTCACAAAGAGTACAACTTAGGGTACCTTGCCATTTGAAAATTGCACAATTCGTCTTGAAGTGGGCAAAAAATGAGACATCTGACTACCCTTAGCCTGTTTTTCAGCACCAAATTTCTTTTTTATATCATCAGCTTCGCCAACCGGAGTTGAATTGGAGCAATCTTGAGGAGAATCTCCACTTTTAGAAGCAGAAAGAATCCTCCCTACAAAAATGTGATTCAAAACAAGCATCACCAAAACCAAATATTAATCTCATTGCTCTTAGCCAGTGGAAACAATACTTCTTTTAGTTTTGGAAGACTTCAAAAAAGGTATGTTTGTTCTATTCTCATTCACTAGTTTTTGGCAAATCAATTTGGGAGCAATTGATACTTTCAGGAAATAAATAGTGCTACTGGGAACCATAAGAGGAGACTCGGGCAGAAAAAATAGATTTTCAAATAGCATCGAGCAGCATGCTTTGCTGACAATCAAAATATTGAAGGCAGAAGAAGATCAGAGATTGGGAGATCAATTGCCTTGGTAAGTTTCTACCATATATATACTGTATATACACATGTAGATATATATATATACATATAGCACTTGTGGGGAAAGCAATTTAGAGAAAAACTCTGTTCTTTTGTACAACTCATTTGGCGAAGATGCTTTGCAACAGATCAAAACTTTCAGAACTCATGGAGAAAAGGAGAGATGCAGTACCTACAATGTCTGTGCTGGAGACACCCTCAGTTCGTTTGATTTGCTTGTACCGACCAGCTTTTTTGGCTAGGGCATAAGCATCAGTTCCATCTGGAAGTAGACAGGGATCATCACCGTGTATAATGTAGTCAATCTTATACTCATTGAATAGACGGTTCATGAAGTCTTCAGTAATTGCATAAGGAGCACTGGAAATCACTTCATCCACCCACTTCAAGCCACTAACAAGAGCAAGTCTGTAGAGGACCTCAAATTAGTGACATACAAAACTTCCAGTTAACTGAAAGAGTTAAAATGCACAAAAGTGTTTCCCCATAAGAAAATGAATGAAATAAATGGAACTACATACTTGATCATGTGCCTGAAGTAAATCTTTTGTAATACAAGTACGTAACTTTAAACTATTAAACACAGCACGATCTCACACCAGATAAACTAAGAAGGAAAATAATAAATAGATAAATCAGCAAACAGGTAAACAGAAGCAAATACTGTAGGGAAAGATACATAAAGTTTAAATAACTCTCCACAATAGTCCCCTTTATGTCTCAAATAATCTTAACATCATTTTGTTAGGCTCGTCATACTACAAAGTCAAAAAGCAATTTCAAGAAACCATAGATAGACTTGTTACTGCTAACAGACTACCCTATTAGGCTTTTCCAGTTACAACCATCAAGCTCGGAGATGGAGCTGGAAGAACACGATAACTCTAATCAATACATATGGCAATGATCCCTAGCAATATCCTTCACCAATAACTCTGGATTTAAGAAGGCCATACCGTTACGAACTGGAACCTTCATGAACCATATATAGGATAATATAAACACATTCCTACAGTTAAGACTGAAAAGTAGAGCTCAGAGCATATCAATACTCTTTCTCTTTCTCCTTGAGCAAGATATTTCACAGATGGTAAGTAAAAGTTAAAACATTTACAGGAGTTGAAAAAAATGGCAATCTACACATACCTTTCTTCCATGCACAAAACTGGAGGACCCTTAGTAGCTATGATTTCCTCATCACTGACAACCCCAACTACCAATTCATCTCCCAAGGCTTTTGCTTGTCTCAAAGCATTTGCATGGCCATAGTGCATCAGGTCAAAACAACCATCCATATAAACACGAACACGCTTCTTCTCATGCTTCTTTTTATAGAAGATACTTAGATAAGGAAAAGGATAAAGTAGCGTAGGAACACTGATCCCACCAAAATAACTCGTGGATAACCCGAGCAATGCTGCAGTCAGCATGATTCCACCAAAAAGGCGTGGATAGTAATACATCCCTTCCCAAACCCAATTGTTGCTTTCAAAATCCATTGATGATTGACCTCCTCCCTTCCTCCTACCCTCTCACACTCCTTGAGGGCCTCTTTATACTACAAAAGAGGAAGAGAGGCCCTGCAATTAAAAGCAACAAGCAAAAAAGCCAAAAGAAAGTTAAATGAATTATGGAGATCAATCTTTTATCCAAACAAGATTCAACAATCCCCTTTCAACCCATACCTAATTAATCAAATCTAATCATTTCAGCAATAGAAAACCCCAATCATCCCCTTTAACCAGAAAAACCCAAAATCAAGCATAATTCAAGAATTAGCACAGCCAAAAAAGTGAATCACATGAACTGGATATCCTTAAAACAATATTCTACAATCTTTTCAGTTTGATTTGAGCTGAAAAAGAGCATAATCTTAACCCCATCACCTATGCAAACCAAATTAGATGAAAACTATCAATAATTCTCACAAATTAGGCAACAAAATAACCAAAGATACAAACTTTATTGTTACTACGTACTTAAAAATCAAGCAAAACAATCAGAAAATAAGATCTGAATATGACATAAAGATTCATTCATCAAAACTCCAATTCCAAACACAATGCAATATATTAAACTAAAAAAAAATCCACAATAACAAGAACACCCAAAATGGGTATTGCAAAAAAAAAATGAATGAACCTGAAGGAGGAGGATGATGAAGTTGAGAATTTCGAGTAATAGTGAAACAATGATAAGAGTATATGATTTGTTACAGTATTTTACATTGAAATTAACGCCACATCCGAATCAGAATCCCAAAAAAACGAATTTAAAAATCAAAAAGAGAGAGAGTGTGTGTTAATGGCAGATCGAATCTTAACCTTTCTTCCTCCTTTTTACCCTTTTCTTGTTTCTTCTTCCTTTCTTCTTCCTTAATTGTTAAGGCGATTCACAAATATCGTAATAGTAGTAGTAATATGTTTGTTTGTTTCTTTTTTGCATTTATATGTACTAGTGTGGGGACTTAGAATTATTTTATTACTGTCATATATCTGGTATTCGATTCGGATTTTTCAAATTTTAAATTTGATAATTGATAGTTAAAAGTAGATAGTAGATATTAATTTTTAAAATTTTTGATGAATAATATGATATATAGTAAAGAAATTTCGGTTTAGTATGGTATTTGATAGTATCGTTTTGAAGTTATAATCGATTGTATTACAAAGTTATGTTATTTCTCTAATTATTTTTATTTTTTTGTAAGAATACATCAAGAAAAACTAATTGATACAACTAAAATGTATATCGATTTGGATTGTTTATGTGTATTTTTTAACTTTCTCTTAAAACTTGTAGAATGAGTAATAGATATGTTCATATATGACCTTTATTAAGTACATATTGATATTATTATCGCATACTAAACCCAAACTCAAATATCATAATATTAAAATGTTACTCCCAAATACCATACAAAATATTAAATTATCGAATATCAAACTACGAAAAATTTCAGTTGGAATGATTTTCTATATTTTAGGCCCAGCCCTATTGAGTTTGACATAAGTGTTAAAGAAAGTTATTGCAGATGTGATGTATTGGAGGGTATATTTTTATTTAACTAAGAAAAATTGGGTTTGAATTTGAGTATCATAAATCATAATAATAATTAGAGGTTTGGGATCCAAGTTTAAGTATAAAAAATATCTGAGAAGAAATACTTTTTTCTTAATAAAAAGAAGCAAATTCTGATAAATGAACTTTAATGTAACAACAAATGAAAAATATAAAATAAACTCTTAAGAAAGATTCTATTAATAAAGGAATACTATTTATTAAATTAATATTATTTAATACTAAAAAGGTATGAATAGAAAGCAATAAAACTCACTTGAGTCGCTAAAAGTAAGGGAGAAAATCCATTTTTAATTTAAGGATCAAGTTAAATTTAAAAAAAATAAAAAAAAAAATTGTATAACAGTTTTTATTGCGATTTGTTTTGTTTTCTTAAAAAAAATAGAAGTTGTTTGCTATTAGAAAAAAAGGATAATAACTTTAGAAATTATTTATTTTATAGTTCGTTTTAAATCGTTTTTATTTAATTATCTATATTATTAAATAAATTTTTATTTTCACATTTATTAAAAGTGAACAGACAGAGTAGATCACACGCTAGTTTAAAATCTTTAATCTATGTAAGTATTGTTGAGGTTATTTAAATTTTAGCGTGCGTATAATTTTCGAATCTAATATAGAAAGATTAAGGTTAAAATTGAAAGATTTTCTTTTAATTTAAGTGTATTTATCATTGAATTATACATGTATTTTATGTTATACACTTTGTAACGACCTGTTTAGTCGTTTTGAGCAGCAGATTTTATTTCTGGAAAAATTGGCTGAGACGACGGATCCCACGACGGACCGTCGAGGTAGTCTCGTTCCAAAACACTTAAAATTTTGAAATTTGGGTACTGAAATCGACTCTCTGAACTTCGTGACGGAATGGCAGGACGGACCGTCGTGGGCACGACGGACCGTCACACATCTTCCACAAGAATTAAGTCTCTGAACTTTGTGGCGGACCTGCAGGACGGACCGTCGCAGGCACGACGGGCCGTCACAGGCTGCGTAAACCCAGGCTGGGTCGGATTTCTGTGAATATTTTAAGGGGCGTTTTGGACTATTCCTGCTTTAATTATAAAGATAGTGGGTTAATGTTAATAGTTTAATTACTTGGGGGTTAAAAGAGATAACCTTGAGTTAATTAGTGGGTTAATTCCTCATCTTTTATACTTAATTATATGCTAATTAGGGTAAAAGAAAGAGGGTTTGAATAAGAAAAATAAAAAGAACAAGGAGAGGGAAAGAGAAACGATCGAGAGAGATACGAACGAAGAGGAAACACAAAGCTTTGGGAAATTGCTTGCTTGATCACGAATCTTCGGTGGAGGTAGGTTATGGTTTGATACTATTCGTAATAAACTCTTAATAGCGAATGATATGTATTAGTAGTATTGTAAACCCTTCTATATGCTTAATTGTATGCTTGCATGAATGTGATTATATGGTTGTGATAAAATAAGCATGATGAAGCTATTGAATCCTAAATCTTGAAAGAAACCCTAATCTACTTTGTTAATGATGATGCCTTGGTATAAAAGGAGGCTTGATGAACTAAAGTATTGAGATTGATGATGCCTTGGTATAAAAGAAGGCTTGATGAACTAAAGTAATGAGATTGATGATGCCTTGGTATAAGAGAAAACTTGATGAATTGATAGAATGAGATTAGTGGATCGGAGTGTCACGTTCCGACACATAGAATTAGGGGATCGGGTGTCACGAACCGACACGTAGAATTAGGGGATCAGAGTGTCACGTTCCGACACATAGAATTAGGGGATCGGGTGTCACGGACCGACACGTAGAATTAGGGGATCGGAGTGTCACGTTCCGACACATAGTATTAGGGGATCGGGTGTCACGAACCGGCACGTAGAAGTAGGGGATCGGAGTGTCACGTACCGACACATAGTAGTAGGGGATCGGAGTGTCAGGTACCGACACAAGAGGAATAAAGATAATGAATCTGGAAAGATGTTAATATACTCAATCTAATGAACCTAATTCCCAAATGAGTATGGTATTGAGGCTTGAGTCCTCATGGATGAACTTGGTGGTACTTATTGATGATTATAGTACTTGTTGTTGCTACATGTTGAGTATTGTAGTTGATTTATGATATTAACTGATATATACTGTATTCTATTTTGAGTTGGCCGATGATACCTACTCAGTACTTGTGTTTTGTACTGACCCCTACTTGTATGTTTCTTTCTTTGTATTTGTGGAGTGCAGCAAACGTACCGTCGTCTTCAACTCAACCGCAACTCTAGCCAGTCTTCATTACACCGGATTTCAGGGTGAGCTAATGCTTCTAGCTTGGACTGGATCATCCTCTTCATGTCCTGATGCCTTGAACTTCCGGCATGGACTAGCTTTTATTTATTTTAGTTTCCTAGATGTTCTTAGAGTTAGTAATTTGAGGATAGATGTTCTTGTGATGATGACTTCCAGATTTGGGGATAATAATAGTTGTTGAGTTTTTAGAAGTTATTTAATTGATTTTCATTAATAAGTTTAAGTCTTCCGCATTATATTCTGTTATTACATTGAAATGTTGGGTTTGTATTGGTCGGTTCGCTCACATAGGAGGGTAAGTGTGGGTGTCAGTCGCGGCTCGGTTTTGGGTCGTGACACACTTAATACTTATTTAAATCCAATGAATCAAATATTTGTTAAAAAAAATATCTTTTACGTAAATGATTTTGCTATTACTCAATAATCTCTCAATATTATTATTTATTGAGTTTGAAGCGTTTGATTTTATATGTAATATTGTTAATTTCATTAACTAAAATACGAATAAGATTATGTATAAAAAAAACCTAAAAAAAAGTATTAATTAAAATATTGAAAAAAGAAATACTTAATTAAAAATAATTAATTCAGATGTGTACTTTGATTATTTTAAGAAATTGCATTGATAAAATTTAATAATGAGTTCGTCATTATAAAGTAACGTAATACATAAAGTAGTTAATTTTCTTAAAATTACACAAACTTAAGGTAGGTCAGGGTGGGGGGTGAGGTAAACATTAAAAAGAATTACATTATTATTTTTATATATATATATATATATATATATATATATACCAGATTGAAGAGAGTCTATTCCGACAATTATCTTCATCATTGTTTATTTTAATGACATTTTCTTTTCTGTGTGTGGTAGCAGTTTAATTTTTGAATTTTATTTTTATTTTTTATTAATGATAATATATATAAATAAAAGTAAACTAGATTACGAAATGACTAACATATTATAAATACTTTTACATTATTATTATACTAGTGGTGGTATATTTGTGCTGAGCACGGGCTCGATAAAAAAATATATTAAACTTTATTTTCATTCATTTTTATCTATCGTCATGATTTTTATTATTAAAATTAGATTTGTTGTTTTTATATTTTAATCTAAGATAGGTTCTGAAATCAATTAATGAATAGATATATTAAAAATGTGAAAAATGATAAAGTTGTTGTAAATATTTTATTTGTGGATGCCAAGTGATAACATCACCTTATTACTATAGCAATATGTATTTGTGGATGTTATGTGGTAACATCGATCAACTTGCTTCTATAGCAATATGACTACTCCAAGTCATATTGCCTATAAAAGGGCATTGAAATGATAATGAACACACTCTTATTTCTACTTTCTATTTAGTATTTTCCTTTACTCTCTTCATATGATTTTAGTATTATGTTTTTATTTTATAATAAAAGTTTATTTTTGAAATATCGTATATTTTTTCTAGTATAGTTTCTAGAATAGTTTAGTGTAGTATTTATAATAATGGAAAAGGTCTAAAAACACCACTAAATTATTTGAAATAACTTAAGTATATCCTTAAACTATATTTTGACCCAAAACCATCATTTGGTCATACTATTGGGTTAAAAATATGTTTCTTACTAACTGAAGTTGTTAAATGTCATGTGACACATGTAAGCGCCATGTATAAATTACAAGAAAAAGGTGGCACACTCGTGACTCCACACAATTGAGGGGCGAGGGAGATATTTAGATGTCACATAAGCTAAAAAATTGCACAAAATTACAAAAAAAAAAAAAGGATTAGGAGGTAATAGGACATTAAGTTTAGTTAAAGTGTATTTCAAAAATTTCGATCATAATGTAAAAGGGTACTCGTATATTTTCCCTATTAAAATTTAGAAAGTGTGTATGAATTCTAATTAGCATGTATGAATTTTAATATATATGAATATAATTTGTATTTAACTATACTAAAATTGGTAGGGGTTTAGTTATGTGCAAATTAATTATAACAGTATTAGTTAGTTAGGTCGAAACTACAATACATGAATTATTAATTATTAAATATTAAATATTAAATTTATATATATTATTTACAAATAAATAAGTAAGAAAATAGTATAAATTATACATGTTTTGAATAAAAAAATAAAGAAAAAATCCCTTTATACTTAATTGGGACTTTTTTTTTTTCATTTTGCTAATTATTTATATGTTTATATCTTATAAAAAACAAAATAAATTTAATATATTTCAAGTGCTTTATAATATTATATTTTCTATAGGTAAATATTTTGTCAATATGTTATATATATTGTTTTCACATTTTTAATGTACCAAATATATGAATTATGTATAAATTCATAACCTAATCAAAATAATAACACATGTTAATTAAATATGTGGGATATATTTAATAATATATAACACGAATATATGATTAGTATGTTCCATCAAAATATATACAACCACTTATTGATAAGATGGCTGCAAGAATCTCATTTTTTATTGTAAAACATCGATCTATCTTACGCTGAAAGGATGCAAGTGATACAAACACTCTTATTTGGTATACATTAATGTCATTTTTTCCATCTTTTTTCTTTCTTTTTAAATTCTTTTTTTTTATATCAAATTTAAAATTATGGTCATGAGATAGGTGCATTAATGATAAGATTTAATTTCAATTTATTAACCGAAAATATAAATTGTCCATTAGAATCTTTTCGATGAGGAAACTTTGAGAAATTTTTTAGACATTTCCATCATTATTAAGTTGTTTGAATGGATTTTGTTAAGTGAAAAAGTTTGTTAAAATAGCTTCAAAATGATATTTCAATTGAATTTTAATGACTTATAGTTGATTTTACAAATGGGTGCAAAGTAATTTACTTAATAGTTTTTTATTGTGGAGAGTGAGAAGAAAATTTCCACCTATGATTTGTGGTGGTATTGATAGATATTGTAATGGTGTTGATTTCAAATCGTGATGGTGAAATTTGATACCTGACATGAATGCTCTACTAAGTTTCTAAGAAGCAGAAAAAAAATTAGAGATGAAATATTTGTCTTGAATGAAATCTATCCAAGCTTATTGTGCTATTTTCTTGGCAGATCTATGATGATAGGAGTTATATACCTTGATTTTTCGGCATCAATGCGGCGTTGCTCAGGCGTCAAACCGTTGCTTGAAGCTCCGAGGAAGAAAGGATTATAGTTTGCAAAATTGTTATGTAACTTTTTTTTTTCTTTTGATTTTGTTAGTTTTAATTTTTCATTTGATTTGGGTGTTTTAGTTTGACTTCTTTTTAAAAAAAATTAAAATAAATAAAGAAAAAAAATGAAAATAATATTAAAAATATTTTTTTTTAATGTTAATCCTTGGTCTTCACTCTCTCAAAGTGAGTGAAATACACCCACTTTGCGACACAATCATTTAGGGAGGTAATAATTTAATTTTAATTTTAAATAGATAGGGAGGTAATAGGACCCCCGTAGAGTATAAGTGTATAGCTGAAAATCCGATAATAGATTGGGAGGTCATTTGGCCATTTTCTCTATAAAGTTTAATCAAATCTCTAGACGTCTCCAGTAGAAGCTGTTGATCCTCTTGTTGGTATGTGGAGTGATATAATCGACATTTCAATTTGGTTGTAGTTTTGTAATACATCTTTTGGTGATCAATAAAGTCCAACTAATTACCAAATATATATAAATCCAATTAGTAATATTAATAAATATTTAATAGAACTTGTTACCTGAACGAAACTAGATCTTGTGAAATCATTTTGAATATTTGACAATACATTTTGTACCTTGCTGAAAAATCGATCCTTATTTATCAACCACACATTGTATAACCAAATCTAATTCTCTCTCGATACGTTCCTAAAAAATCCGATTCGGGCGGATTCTTCCCCCAACTAACAAAGAGATCTTGGCGGAATTGTCACATATGAAATTGAGCACAGTTTTACAAAGAAATAGCCCACTTGTTTCTCAAAAAGAGATGGAAAACATGTTTTATATCATTTGATTGAATAGTTGACCCAACCCTTGTTGTTTGAAGAAACCCTCCACTTTAATTGGTATTTTTCATGAAAAGCATACATGAGATAAGAAATCCAGTGTTTCACTAAGATTTTGAATGAAAAAAAAAGGTTGTTTGTTATGTAAAAAGGGGAAACTAGCTAAATACCCCATAAAATCAAAATAATTACAAAAGTATACCCTTTTACATTCATATCTCGCGAAATTATTACATTATATACACCCCCTAACTAGTTGTGCTTAACTGATACTAAATCACTATCATATATTGTATTGATATTATTAAGGCTGATAATTTCACTTAGTTGATACTAAATCAATCTATGTATATTGTTGTGGTATCATTAATGTTTCTTTTTTAGAAATTACTCATTAGTCAATGATACTATAAGAGTATATATCATCCTTAATAGTATATATATATATATATATATATATATATATATATATATATATATATATATATATATATATACTATTAAGGATGATATATCCTCTTATAGTATCATTGACTAATGAGTAATTTCTAAATAAGAAACTTAATGATACCACAACAATATACTTATATTTTAACAATATCATTGACTATTAAGTAATTTTGAACAAGAAACCCTAATGATACCACAACAATATACATATACTCTTATAGTATCATTGACTAATGAGTAATTTCTGAACCAAAAAATCTTAATGATATCAATGCAATATATATATACTGATTTAGTATCAGTTAAGCGAAACTATCAGCCTTAATGATACCAAGACAATATATATGCTGAGTTAGTAACAGTTAAGCGAAAATTATCTGCCTTAATGAATGAGGTATATGCTGTAAAAAAATTTTAAGAGAATGTTTCTTATATCACTTTGGATTGGGGTATGAACATGTAATTATTTTGAGTTGAAGACTCATTTATGTAGTTTTCTCTAAAAAAATAAAAATAAAAAAAGTTAGAAACACATTATAGTTAGGTAAAGTTTTCAATTAAAAAAAATAAAAATAAATCAATGGGGTAAATGTGTACTTTACTAATTTAATACATATATAACTAATACCTACATATTTTATTCCACATTCTACCTTGCATTACTTATACATAGATATCCTTGTAAGTTATGTTGGCATCAATTATGTATGATTACAAAAAATGCAACTCAAACTCCCTATAAATCAATATATAACGACTTGTATACATCGAAATCCTACCAAACCAAATATGGCATTATTTATGTTGACTTTTCCATAATACAAAATTTCTTTCATAATGTATAGTAAAACTAGTACAACTTTTTATACATGAATAATATATATTAACCATATATATATAAGCGAACAAGAGGAGTACGAATGATGTTCAAACATAGATATTCTAAGAGTAGTCATCAGTTGTAATCCTCTAAAATTGCAGATAGTCATTCAATCAAGTGCCAAAAGATTAGAGTTGTAAACAACAAACTCATATACTTAAAAATATTTTCTTTAAATCAACTTGACATTCAATTATAAAATATCTACTATATATTTTATATTTTATTTTCAAGACTTTTAGGAACAATCAATTTGTTGTGACCTTACTATGTTATTGTCAAAGAGTGTACAAGCATCTTACTATATGAGTGCACCCAATGCAATTTTTTCCCTCTTTTGTTTGTCTTAGCATAAAAAACAATTTTGTAACGTGTGCAGGGTTATTATTCCATGAAAATTTGAGTATAATAATAGGGCAACTTTCACATATAGCAAACAAAAAATTCATATTTGTATAATATAGCAAACTTTGCATAATTGCGCTCCATAGCAAACATAAAAACTGTATAATTTGTTATACATATACAAGTGTATAATTCGCTGGCCTAAATTGTATAATTCGCTGGCCTATTTCGCTGCAATTGTATAATGCTTTGCATATAGTTGAATCGAATTAAAATGTATGTATATTGCATAATTATAAGTGTATAGCAAGAAGATATATGTTTTTCTCGCTTTATACAAAAACAGAAACACAATATATACACTTCTGTTGTATAAAGCTAGAGAAAATTGTATTTCACTGCAATTGTATAATTCGCAATTGTATAATTCGTTGGCCTTTATCTCTGCAATTTTTGAAGTAAAATGTTTGTAAATTGTATAATTAAGTGTATAACACGAAGATATACATTTTTGCATGTGTATATACAATTTTCTCTCGCTTTATACAAAACAGAAACAGAATTATACACTTCTGTGATCAAAGGTGGTTAATGTGATCAAAGGTAGAATAGTCTTTACTTCTTTAAGTTTGTTATAACTAATTATTCATTTACTTAGTTAGAGGAACAACTATAAATATATGTTCCCTGCATTGTATGATTAGCCCTTTGAGCTCCTAATGAAATTCTTTTTCTTTTTCTTATAGTAGTTTCTATAAATTGTGTTTACGTTCATGGTATCGTAGCCATCACAACAACAAACTGTGATAGGTGATTCATCCAAAGAATTGGAGAATTGCTTTGTCAATTCACAGATTCATCAGATTCTCAGTTGATCTGCAGATTGGTGTTGTAACAACCCTAAAAATGGATATTCTAAGTAATGTTTAATGTGTCTAGAATGTCAATGATTAGACCGGGTTCACATGGACTGATGAGCGTAGAACCAGACCTCGAAACCCTTGCTACATCCAAGCCAACTAACTTGGGGATTTAGTTGAGCTAGAAAAGGTTGGGTCGAACCACGTAGGGCTCTCAAATACGAAGATTTACTCGAAGGAGTCTTTACCGGACTTAAAAAGAGGAAATGTTAAGTTTGGAGGCTCTAGGGGTAAAATGATATTTTTCCAAGCTAAGGGTAGTATCATAATTACCCTAAATATATAATTAATTATTTAATTAATTAGGTGGAGGGGCATTTTGGGGAGAGAGGACCGAAATTGGGCTCTTGAAGTGAAGTCTTGCTCCACCCGGGTTCGAACCTAGGTGAAGCAATGAATTGAATTGTTTTTAATTTAAGTTGGTAAATTAATGTAATTAATTTATATTTATTAGTTATTATCTAATTTTAAATAAAAGGAAATCAGATTTTTATCAATTAAATAAAACCTTATTTGACTAAGTCCTAAACTAGACTTCTAAGCCTAAGAAAACTCTTCTCTCCCACGCTCATCTCTCTCTCTCTCACGTCTCTATCACTCTCATTCACGTTTTCTCTGCCAAAATAACTCCAAAAACAGTAGTTAAACCAAAGTTCTTCACACTTGAAGAACTCACACGAAAATATAAGAAAAACAAACGTTAATCAATCACGTAGGCAAATAGAAGGTTTCCGTTGAGTTTGGTGTTGAAATTTTGGTGTTGGACGTGTGTTTGGAGGAGTTCTTTGGGCAGCAAGTCGAGGTTTCAACGTCAAAAAGGTATGGGTTCTCTTCTCTCTTGGCCCCTTTCCCAAGAGACCCCCTAAAGTTCAGACGAATCTATTCTAAAAACTAGGATTGGTCCTAAACGTGTGTATATGTGTGTTGCCGTGACTATTATTCATGGTTTAGGACTTGAAATGGCATGATAATTCTTTATATTTCATGTACACGTGTTGATGTAAATGTGATGTTCATATGAGTTGAAATGTGGCTGATTTGAGGGATAATCTCTTGTCTGAACGAATCCATGAAAACGCATCTAAAACGTTCTAAATGCACTATGAAATTCCCCTAAGAACTAAGGTGTAACTTGATGAAAGGATGCTGAAAAAAAAATAAAAAATTAAAGCTTCTAGTGATGAATTTCGGTCAGCAAAGAGGGTTCAAAATATTGAAAAAATGAATTAAAACAAGTAAGGTCATGGAGAATTGAACCCGTCACCTCACCATGTTAAAAACCATGAAAATAAAGAAGTAAAAAGAAATGTGGTGAAGGGGATTCGAACCACGGTATTGGCTGGAAAATGTAACTTAAAAGAAAAAAATAAGAAACGAGAGGAGTGATTTGAACCACCACCTCTCAATCAAATTTAAGGAGGAAAATAAAAGAAAAATAAAGAGGGAGGCATGTGGGAATCGAACCCACGACCTCTTAGGCAGATTAAGGAGGAGAATAAAAGAAAACTAAAGGGGGAGGTGTGTGGAAATCGAACCCGCGACTTCTTAGGCAGATTAAGGAGGTGAAGAAAAGAAAAATAAAGGGGGAGGTGTGTGGGAATCGAACCCACGACCTCTTAGGCTGATTTAAGGAGGAGAATAAAAGAAAAATAAAGGAGGAGGCATGTGGGAATCAAACCCACGACCTCTTAGGCAGATTTAAGGAGGAGAATAAAAGAAAAATAAAGAGAGGTTGTGGGTGTTTGATCCCACAACCTCATAGTCAACTCGAAATAGACAAGGAGAAATAGATAAAAAAAAAAGGGGGGGGGGGGGTTGTGGGGGTTTGATCCAACAACCCCTCGGCCAAGTAAGAGGTAATTCAAAGGAGAAAAATTAAGAGGAAAAGTTGATGTTGGGGCTCGATCTAGGGTCACAATGTCATGTGGATCAAAATACAATAAATGAAAAAAATGTAAGTGTTGTCTAAGGGATTCGAAATTGGGTTCCCTTGCCCAAATTCCGTATTGATACATAAGTCATACGTGAATAAAATATTCAAGAATAATGCTGCCTACTTAGATCGAAATCGAGATCTTGGCATACATACAAGATGCATAAGTCTTGTACCACATAATCTTAGGAAGATATAAATCACTTAAACGAACCATGAATGAAGCCTCATGGCTTGTATGTATAGACTCACAAGTCTAGCATACGTTTAAAAATAAGTGAACCTAAGTGTATGTAATGAAATGATGAAACACTAGAAGGGTTAAGTAAGAGTGCAAAACACACTAAATGGCCAAGTGCATTGGCACATGATGAAATGAATAATGAAATGATGAAATGAACAATGAAATGATGAAATGAACCATGAAATGATGAAACCCTAGAAGGTTTAAGTAAGAGTGTGAAATCACTAAATGGCCAAGTGCATTGACATATGATGAAATGAACATTCACGTAAAAAGGGGTGAGTTATTATGAAGAGCAAATGTGTTAATGTTTATGAATGAGGTGACAACATGATATGAGTCTAATGTAAAATATGAGAGCAATCTTAAATGATCCTAAGTAAATGTTACCAAAACGTACTCACCTATGAGAGTGTAAAGTTAATGAAGAGACTAGTCTTTATGAACACTCTAATAAAAGTATTGAGATTAACACACTTAATACTAATGATGAGATGAGAAATCATCTATTGAGCTATGATGTCCTCATACTAGAAGCCAGCTTCCATGACGTATGAGTTGAATCTAATGGAACTTTATACTGAGCACCGATAGACTAGCTATGAGCGGTTATGCCTTCTTTCGGAAAGAGCGGAGGTTTACGTAACTCTTATGAGATGATACTGTCCGGCATGCCGGGTATGAGTCTCCTTATATCTCCTACTCTTCGAACCTATACTGCCAATATAGGGATCTGGTGGGATTCAATTCCCATTTACGCTAGCATGTTTTGGGTCACTTTGGTCAGTGATTCCACCTCTTTTAGATGTGGGGTTTCATGACATTCAATTTCATGATGCTCACATGATCTATGTAGGTTAAAGTTAAAGTTCCCAATGAATGAATGAAGACAGCCTCAAATGATGCACATAATGAAACGAATGATACCAAAGGTGTTAGGATAGGATAATCAAGAGGTGAGTTAGATTCAAGTAATAAAATTAGGTCATTCTTGGTCATTGCATAACGAACCCGATGAAAGTCCTAAACTACATCCTAGGTATAGCTGGTGTTTACACTGACCCATAATGAAATGAAATAAAGTACGTATGAATGAATGAAGCAAACTCTGTGTTTGCTAAAGAAGACTCCCTAGTTGAGGTCCCATATGTTGAGCCCTCACTTTTGGGAGGTCTTAATGTCAATTCCATGATTCCAAGGTCTCATGGCATACGAATGAATGATATGAACAACGTTATGTGTTATAGGAATTATGATATGTGCTATGTGGACACTGTTGTGTGATGTGTGCAAAATGTTAAGTATGATGATGCATGTTACTCTCATGGCATAACTTTCCTAATCCAAATTTGGAAAGCTCATAAACTTTCTTAATCCAAATTTGGAAAGTTCACTCACTTTCCTAATCTCAATTTGGCAAGTGCACTGACTTGACCTGCTATAATCATGTTGCTAGGAAAGAGTTATTCTTACTCATGCATGTCTTTGGTTTGTACTTGCATATACTCATACTTAGTACAAGTGTGTACTAACCCTATACAACTCTAAGCTTTTAGGTGTAGGCACAGGTGGACGCTAGAGCTACAGGATTAACGCTGCAGTTATCCGCACATCGAGCATTCACCCGGACTTGGTAGGCCCTCATGCTTTCGAGGATGCTTTCTTATTTACATTCTAGCTTAGTTGTAGGATTGAACTAGTGGAGTATGTTCCACTAGCGTTTCTTTGCCGTTTTTGTTCAGACATTGTATTGGTGCCATTTTGGCAAGTACATATTTATCGTTATAATAAACTGTTTCTTTCATTTGATGATCTAAATGTTAGATGGTTGATGGTGAACAATTACGTATGTAGTAGAATGTTTAGTAAGCATGTTAAGAAACAAAAAGTTTCAATTTTTCCGCTAAAATTAACCTAGACGAAGTAAGAATGACGTAAGTAGGCTTGTCTGCGACCTCTGAGAGGTCAACGATGTCGGTCTCGTCTGGGGTCTAGACTCTGGTCGTGACAGCTGTTCACATTTGTTATCAATTGTGTTTGCTTTGTATTCCGCAGCAAGTTGATTACGATGTCTCCAGATCAAGTAGCTGAAAAACTAGATCGAGGTATGAACAATGGAGAAATTATTGGTTCTTCTACTTTGTCGTTTAATATAGTTTCATCATCTAAAGGAATTGACTACAATCATCCTCTGTTTCTTAGTTTCACTGATGTGAGTGAAGTTAGCCTTATCTCTTTTCAATTACTTGGTGTTGAGAATTACACATTGTGGAGTCGATCCATTACACTAGCTCTATTGGGAAGAAATAAGATAGGATTAGTTGATGGATCTTGTAGGAACGAGATTTATGGGTGAAGAATTATGGGGGCAATGGAAGAGAGTAAATATCATAGTATTTTCCTGGTTAATGACTTATGTATCTAGAAGTCTACTTAGTGGTGTAGTTTTTGCTTCCAGTGCTTTGCAAGTTTGGAATGACTTGAAAGAGAGATTTGATAGAGTAGATGGTTCTAGAACATACAATCTTCACAAAGACATTATAACAATGCAACAAGGTACTCATTCTGCATCTGAGTATTATACAAGACTTAAAACTTTGTGGGATGCGTCTGAACTGTTAGTTCCTCTTCCTTGTTGCAATTGTGATAAGTCAAAGGGATTTGTTACTCACATGAATAGGCAGAAGTTGTATCAATTTTTGATGGGGTTAAATGAGTCGTATCATCCATCTAGGAGTCAGATTCTGATGTTAAATCCTTTGCCAACTATCAATCATGCTTATGCTATAATTGTGTGAGATGAAAGCCAAAAAACAGTGATATCCAACTCCAACAGCATGGGCATGAATGCAATTGGTGTTGACCCTGTGGCTATGTATTCCAAGTCAGCATCAACCTAAGGTGTAAATTAGAGATTCAAGAGAAATTCAGTTTTAGTTTGTCATTTCTGGAAGTGTAAAGGTCATAGCAAGAAGTGTTGCTACAAGATTGTAGGGTATCCACCTGACTTCAAGTAAAAGAGAAAGCCACAAAGTACTGCCTCAGATGTCAACTCTGATCAGGTTCATTTCTCATATGGTATGAATACTAATGTGTAGGTACCAGGATGGGGAAGAAAGCTGAGAGTTCTCAAAATGATCATTGTAGACCAGGTCCTTCTAGTTCTTCATATTCTCAAGAGTGTTTAGCACAAGACAAACATTTCCTCATCTGATTGTAATGCTACGCCTGCTGCTCATATTGCAGGTAACTCATTAAATGTTCCTGGTAGTCACAGAATGTGCATTGTAAATTCTGGTGCTACAAATCATATAGTGTCTGATTTGAATATGTTGATCAGAGGCACTGTTTTCAAACTAGTAGTATCAAAAGTTGTAATTGTTTTGAGTTGATTTATGTTGATCTTTGGGGTCCATATAATACAACTATATTTGATGGAAACAAGTATTTCTTACTATAGTGGATGACTTCTCAAGAATAACTTGGGTTGTTTCTTCTTAAACATAACTATGATGTTTCTGCCTCTTTATAACTGTTTATGCAATATATTCATAATCAGTTTTGAAAGAATGTTAAAATAATAAGGTATGATAATGGGACTGAGTTTGTCAACTCTACTTGTGAAAGCATGTTTCAAAAGTTAAGCATTATACATCAGATATCTTGTCTATATACAGCCCAATAGAATGGGGTGGCTGAAAGAAAACACAAATATCTACTTGAAGTTACAAGAGCACTCAGATTTCAAGAAAAAGTTCCTATCAGATATTGGGGGCATTGTGTATTAGCAGCAACCTACATTATCAACAGAACTCCTAGTAGTGTACTTCATTTTTTGACTCCCTATGAGAGATTATATGGTAGTAAACCATTATTGTCACACTTTAAGATAATTGGCTGTCTATGTTTTGCCAAAAGTCTTACTGAACATGATATACTAATTCCTAGAGCCAGGTCATCTGTACATATGGGATATTTAACAACACAAAAAGGGTATCTTCTACTTGATCTTACCACCAAAGTTTTTTTTGTGAGCAGAGATGTTGTCTTTTGAGAAGACATTATTCCTTTGTCATATGACAAAAACTCTGGCAGACATCAGTTATTCACAGATGTGTTGCAAGGAGGTTCAGATGAATTTATCCAAGAATTGTCTCAGCCAACTTATGTATCCTAAAATCCTGAGCATCAAAGCTATGATTCTTAAATTGTTGGTCAAGGAGTCTGAGAATCTTGGAGACAAAGAGCATGTTCATGGCATGTCTAAGATTTAGGTAATACGATATGTGATCCTTTATGATATAATAACTCAGATAGTTCTTGTTTTGCCCTGACACTCTTTTGGGATCCTATCAAGAGGGTCAAGAAGTTATTGTACCCACTGACCTCAGAAGATCTACTAGAACTAAGTAGTCTCCTGCTTAGATAACTGATTTTGTTACGTACACAAAAGGTAGTTAAGTATCCTATTGGGAATTATGTGAGTTATAATCATCTCTCATCCTTTTATTAGTGTTATATTGTTGCTGCTTTTTCACTGAAGGAGCCTAGTACATATTCAGAAGTTGTGACAGATCATAGATGAATAGATGCTATGAAAATGGAAATTCAAGCTTTAGAAAGTAATAATACTTGGGTGGTCACTGACTTACCACAAAAAATAAACCTATAGGCTGCAAATAGGTATACAACATTAAGTATAAGGCTTTTGGTGAAATAGAAAAGTTTAAAGCAAGGTTAATAGCTAAGGGTTATAGTCAACAAGAAGACATAGATTATAAGGAGACTTTCTAACCTGTGGTTAAGATGGTAACATTGAGATCTATAGTTTCTCTTGCAGCTTCCAGAAAGTGGCATATTCATCAAATGGATGTCTTTAATGCCTTTCTTCAAGGTTACTTAGAAAATGAGATTTATATGCAGCTTCTACAAGGTTTTGTCAGTCAAGGGTAGAAGGTTTGTAGAATGACAAAGTCACTATATGGTCTTAAACAAGCATCACTATATGGTCTTAAACAAGCATCAAGACAGTGGAATCACAAAATGACTGAAGCTCTTGTTACTCTTAAGTTCAAACAAAGTTCATATGAGTATTCTCTATTCATTTAAAGATCAGAAGTTGGTAAAGTCATTGTGCTTATGTATGTAGATGACATGTTCTTTATTTGCAGCAATATTAAATTGATTGAAGATACAAAGCAAGTATTACAAAAGGTGTTTAAAATGAAGGACCTAAGTAAACTAAAGTATAATCTAGGCATTGAGTTCACTAGGACAGAAAAGGGCATACTTATGCATTAGAGAAATTATATCTTGGAGCTTATAGATGAAGTAGGGACATCGGCAGCAAAGCCTACAGGAACTCCCATTGATGTTAATGTCAAGCTAACATCAAAACAGTATGATGAGCAAGTGAGGAACAAGGAGAATTCTGAAGATCAGCTGGTGGATCAAAAATCATATCAAAAAATGTTTGGAAAAATTGGTTTATCTTAATAGGACCATGCCAGATATATCATTCAGCACTCACACTCTAAGTCAGTTCTTACAGCAGCCAAAGAAGTCACATATGGATGCAACTTTAAGGTAGTTAAATATCTGAAAAATCAGTTTGGACAGGGTCATCTATTGACTAATTCCTTAGATGAATTGGTTACTGCATGTTGTGATGCAGACTAGGCCTCTTGTCCACTTACCAGGAGGTTTGTTACAGGCTACTTGATCAAGATAGGAAATTCTCTAGTGTCATGGAAAGAAAATAAACAAACCACAGTTTCTAAGAGTTCAACTGAAGCTGAGTACAAGGGTCTAGCCTCTACAGTGTCAGAGTTGATATGGCTACTTGGAATGTTAAAGGAAGTAGGAGTTGAAGTGCAACTGCCAATACAAGTATACAGTAACAGTAAAGCACAATAGGAATAGCTGCAAATCTAGTATATAATGAGAGAACAAAACATATAGAAATAGATTGTCATTTTATAAGAGAAAAGATACAACAAGGTTTAATAAAAGTGACTATATACTAACACAAGAACAACCAGCAGATATCTTGACAAAAAGACTGCCTAGAAGTCAACATGAACATTTGTTATCCAATCTAGGAGTGTTGAACATTTTTGCCCTACCTAGCTTGAAGGGGAGTAATGAGACTTCATCTGAGTAGCTAATAGTTAAGTAGTTAAAAGGTGATTAATGTGATCAAGGGTAGAATAGTCTTTAGTTCTTTAAGTTTGTTGTAACAAATTCTTCATTCAGTTAATTAGAGGAACAACTATAAATATATGTTCCTTGCATTGTATGATTAGCCCTTTGAGCTCAGAATGAAATCTTCTTCTTTCTCTTCTAGTAGCTTCTGTAAATTGTGTTTACGTTCAGAAACTTTTGGTGAAATGTAGTTAATTGTTTTAGTTGTCCGATAGTTATACTATGCAAAAATAACTGTGAAAAAATTACATCAACATTAATATGTTGGGCCCGTGCTTAATCTAGTATATATATATAGAAGAACCAACAACCCTTCAGTACATTCATTAGCGATGCAAAGAAAGCTCTGCTTCTAAAACTTGCAAGTGACCTTTTTTGGGGAGAAAATGATATAAATAGTCTCTTAACTATAGGAGTAGGTCTAGTAGGATCCCTTAACTATATATTTAATGGATTTAGTCCTTTAACTATTTAAAAACTTATCAGCCTTGGTCCCCTAAATATACACTTACAAAATTTAGTTCATTAACTATAAACTTATTGATTTTAGTTCTTTAAGTATTTGAAAACTTTTTGGGTTTTGATCTTTGTCCATTTTTCAAAACAAATAGCTTAGATTTATATTAACAGAATTCATGCCTTGAGAAATTATATCATATAACCATTTTTTCTGTTGTTTCTCTCTCTTCGCTATTTTTTCTTCAAATTAACCTTATGCGAAGAACCTTAATCTCAACGATTTAAAATAAAATTCAGGAGGAAAGAAAATATATGTCATAATTTTATTCAACAAAGGATAAAATAAAGCATATTATTGCTACTAATGACTTGAATATGCTAAATTTCATTATAAAAAGAAAAAAATTATCACACGTTAAATCTAAATTTTGTACTCCAACGACTTATTCAACAAAATTTGTTTAATTTTTCAGAAATTAAAATTTATAAAAAGGTAGATTTGATTTTTTTAATTTTTTTTACAGGTCATACTTGTTATTCTAATCATTTTAATTTACGTAAAGAAATTTGAATAAATCAAATAAAATCCGCATTCAGTAACATATTCACGTGAAAATTCAAGTCATCAACAACAATTATCGGCTTAATTTTATCCTCCATTGAATAAAATTAGGAGTTATATCTTCTTTCTTCATTATTTTTATGTTGAATGGTGATGTTATTGTTATTTTCATAAGAGAAATTTGAAAAAAAAAAGGCGGGGATAGAGAATCAACTTAAAAAATCAATAAAAGATTTAATTTCACGAAGATTTTCGTTAATATAAACCTAAGTTATTTGTATTAAAAAATTGACAAAGACCAAATCAGATAAGTTTTTAAATACTTAAAGGACTAAAATCAATAAGTTTATAGTTAAGAGACTAAAATCGATAACTTCATAGCTAAGGGACCAAAACTATAAGTTTTTGAATAGTCAAAGGACTAAATCTGTTAAGTGTATAGTTAATGAACCATTTCAGACCTACTCTTATATTTAAGGGATTATTTATGTCATTTTCTCCTCTTTTATTTTGGAAAACAAGCTGCTGCAATGACAAATAATATAAATTTATAACAACCCTAGCTACAACACCAGTGAGAAAGGGAACCTTTAGCCCACCCAATCTTCAATTTTTGCCACAAATCAGGTTAGTTGCCTATTTTGGATTTGCTTTATTAAGTATTTTTGTGTATTTGTTCAAATTTTATCTTGGTTGAATGTTGTGAGCATGTTCACATAGGCGACAAATTTAGAATTTTAACTTTATGATGGATTTTGATGAATTTTAGAACGACAATTTTAATTGTCAATGATTTTTTTAATATAAATATAGAAGGATGATATATGAGCTTCCAGCTTGTCCCTGGTGCCCCTTCTTGATTTATTTTGATATATCATTATTTGTTGATCCAAGTGGTTTGGTCAGGTCTTTTGCTCTTAATTAGCTTTGTAGATGATAATTTCAAACTATGCTTGAGAGTCTGCAACTTTGATCTTTTTGTTGGTATTAACTTTATGTATGCACCTAACTCATCAAAATAACAGTAACACTGTATCTAGTGTAATACCACAAAGTGGGGTTTGAGAAGAATTGAGTATCTTCAAATCTTGCCATTACCTTAGAGGTAGACAAATTGTTTCGATAGACCTTAAACTCAAGAAAAAACAACTCAAAGCAATATATAGAAATAAATAATAGAAATGAAAAAAAAAATAATGACAAAATATTAGGATTGTCAAAATGAGTCCATATATAGGTACCCCACTCAGAATTTTATAGGTTGAACTCAAGATAATTTAAATTTTGTCAATCTCAACCCATTCAAGTCTTAACCCATTTTAAAAGGATTTTCGATTGAGTTTAATTTAATCTTCAATTCAACCTTTTTTAAATATATTCATTCATATTGGTGCAATGTATGTTTTCATATTGAATATATGAATTTCTATCTACTTTGTATCTTCTGAATTTATTTATCCATTCTTTCCATTTGTAAGAAATAAAACTGTATTTTTTCCCCATAAAATAGATGTTGAATGAGTCATCTTAAGTATATGTTTATTTGGTTGCTACTATTTTTAGTAACTTTCTACTTCAATATCATAACTTTTTTTTTCTTGATTTGGAATTCAAATTGTGGTTACAAAAGTTAAATAATAATATGATATATTCTTGAGATTAAGTGAGTCAAATTGGGTGGATCATTACCCAACCTGATTTTAGCTAAACTCATTGTAATATCTCAAATTTTAGTCCAATCTGTGCATTTGACAAACTAGACAAATCATTCTAAACATCACTAATAACCAATAAAATAATAATCTAAGTGTAAAAGAAACCATAGATAATAACTGAACTAAAAGGACAAACAACTAAAAAAAGTAATACTATGACTAATAGTATAAGACATTAAGTGAGACAATGCTCAACTATCTAACAAACTTCCTACCCAATACGTGACCTCCATAATCTCCCATCTAATGTCATATGCTTGGTAAGTTGAAGATGCAACATGTCATGTCTAACTTTCCCCAATACATCTCCAGTCTACCTCTACCTCTCCTGAAACTATCCATAGCCAATCTCTCACACTTTTCACCTTTCACTGGGGCATCCTTGCATCTTCTCTACACATGCCCAAATCATCTGAGTCTTTTTCCACATCTTGTCTTCTATCGAGGCCACTCCTACTTTATCTCAGATATCTTCATTCCTAATCTATTTACTCCTAGAATGCCCACTCATCCATCTCAACTTTCATATGAATGTGGGAGTTTTTGACTGACCAACACTCCGCTCCAAATATAGCCGGTCTAACCTACCTTATCAAATAAAAAAAAGAAAAGAAAATCTTCTCACTCAAATACACTTCACTTTCATCCTTGTGAGATCCATGTCCAATTGTGTACCAAGCAACATAAAGAGTACTTGATTTAATATAAAACACACCATTGACAAGACTAGAAAAAATTCAATCGACACCACTAGCTTTCAGGAAAACTAACATAAGAAGTACAAGCTGAATGTCCAAGGAACAAGTTAGAAGAAGGACTAATTACCAAAGAAACTGAAAATTCTAAAATACTTATTGATCAGAGGGACAAGTTTTATCATTCATTATGCATAACACGTTTTTGCTAGAACAACTTCTGCCTTACAAGTGAAGTTTGGCATGTTCTTTAAGAAAGGTCAAAGAATGAGTAGAATGATACATGTATGGACAATGCATCGGTAAACCAACGAATTCTTAGTGGTCAATGATATGAAATATCTTAGTGATAAAATGATAGGACTAGATGTACACAAGAACTGCCTTTTCTACTAGCATATCACCATTCATTTGATTTCTTATGGATCCAACTTGCTTTCAACTTTTGCAGGTTGCTCTTGTTGTCATAAAGTGCTAATATAGCCATGATCACAAGGGGAACAACCAAAAGGGAAGAGAAAAACCATTTAGCCAAGAAAAGTGTTCAAACAATACCTACTGCATTTATGGCTAAAAGAACTAGAAACAAAGATAAGACTGTATTTAATGAAGCTCTTGAGGAGAGCAATAAAAAAGGAAAGTTAAGGTATGTGTTCAAACCTACTGAATCAGATATTGTGTCAATAGAAGTAAGTGATGGTGAAAAGATTGAAGCAAAGAAGGAGGTGGAAGAAAAATCTCTTGTGGGAAGGGTGAAAAAGAGGGCTTCTCTAGCTGAGGAATTTGACAAAATGGAAAGACCCTCAAATGGGCAGAAAGTAGCAGGTTCAGTTGCTGAGGGACCTAGTTTCAAGAGAGTTAAGAGAAGAGCTATCAAGGTACAAAAGGTGAAGAAAGTATTGAAAGGAAAGGTGATTGACCCTACAGTAGCAGAGGAGCCAGGGCTAAATGAGCTCAAGAAAAAAGTGGACCGTCAAGGCTGGTCCCATTTGCTCCTTGATCCTCACCCAGTGGTTCATGAGGATGAAGTTTGTCAATTCTACAAAAGGTTTAAATTGGTTAAGGGAGACACAGTTGAGACCACAGTAAAGGGGGTAAAAATCTCATTTACTGACAAGGACTTGGGAGACATATTGAGAGTACCAACTATTGGGTGCGGTGAATATGTGAAGAGGGGATGGATTGAATATGGACCTGAGAAAAGCAGGGTGTACCTAACTACCAAGTTTAGCCAAGGAAGATGTGTTGATGAACCCAGGAAAGTGTTCAAAGGAGAAATGACTCCTTCTCATAAGCTCTTGTTTGAGCTGGTAAACAAGTGCCTCTTACCCAGATGTAAAAGAATGAATGAAGCAAATTGCTTGGACATGTTAGTCATGGATGTCATAGATCAAGGAATGCTGGTGAATCTGCCTTCTCTAATGGTGAAACATATGACAAGGGCAGCAGAAGGATCACATGCTTTGCCCTATGGGTTCTGGTTAACCAGGGTTTTCACCCACTTTAAAGTCCCCCTGAATATAGGGAAAAGGGGAGGAAAGAAGGACATGATCAACAGGTCTACACTTGCAGAGTGTGACCTCCTTCCCAGAGCACTTGGTTTTAAGAGTAATAGCTTGATCACACAGTTGATCAATGAACTTGAAAAGGCAAAGGCTGAAAAGGCAAAGGCAGAGGCTGAAAATATAGTGTTGAAATCAGAGATTCAAAAGGTGAGATTTTGGCTCATCACAAAAGGCTGCAGCTGCAACATCTAATAAAGAACCTGGTGCTTAGTTCCTACTCCTCCGTTATGTGTGGCAAAGTCATATACTTTCTAAACCCCATTTGAGGAGATATTTTTCTAGTTTCTTGTCTGGTTTATAGTGATTGGGAGTTATAAGCAGATTAATGTTACTATTTTTAGTTGGATGCATTCATAAAATCTCCTTTTGCTTAATATGATGTCTTTTTTTTTACTAATATCATTGCATTTCGTTTTTACAATTACTTGGCGATCATATACCTAGTGGTCATGTGGTATAAGTTTGATATTCCTCACTTGCTTAAACTCTGCTGCTTTTAGATGATGCCAAAAGGAGGAAGATAACATGGTAACTGACTGAGGTGGTTTAATACTGAAAATATTGATGATTACTTATACTCAAGATTTCTTATAAAAGAACCAGGTTCATACTGCATATTTGGTTTTATGTATTATTAGGTTGTAATTCTGATTTTTCTTAATGAAAACTGATTTTTTTAATCTTGTCGTGTTTTTAAATATTTTTGTCACAAAACAATCAATTTTGAATGTTTGATAATTAACGACATTTTCTTTTCATGAGATTTGGATTTGTACGATTTTTTATGTTCTTTTATCATTTTGTACCATTTGAAATAGTAAGGCTGATAACTGTTCTTCCGAGGAGCATCTCATTCTTCTGACTGAGGCACTACTTAACCATGAGGCGAATCGAGAGAAAATAATGCAAATCATGTTTGATACATTCAATGGTCCAGCCACATATATCGCAATCCAGATTGTTGGTTCTTTGTATGCTAATGATAACTACTTAACTATGAGGCGAGGCGAGAGAAAATAATTCAAATCACATTTGATACATTCAATATTCCAGCATTGTATCCTGCAATCCAGGTTGTTGGTTCTTTGAGTACTTATGGTAAGCAGAAGATGGAATACCATCATATAAATCTTTAAGTCTCAAATAATTGGTTCTAACTATGAACACCTTCTTTTTACTCTTTTAAGCTCAATGGATTTAGCAACAATATCGATGTTCTATGCATATGTGCATAACAGATGACGAATACGATGAATTTGGTTTCTCAAATGTCCACATAAAGTGTCTCTAAGCTTGGTGAGCATTTACAACCCTTTTTAGTAAAATATATCCATTAAATGAATGCTTCATTTTAATGCCTCATTTATTTGCAAAGGTTTGAACAAACTTTTATCATCATTATACAATACACTAAATAAGGTAAGTAAAGCAAGAACAGAGTCATAGCATGTATACAAAATGGTGAATGTTATCATCATTATACAATATTGGAAAGTAATAACCATGATAGTGTTATTAATAATGTGAACATTAAAGCTAATAATAAAGACACTAGCAATTTTGTTGCAAGTATACAATTTTCTTTCTTACTCTTTGATTATAAAGTAAAATCCTATACTGACAAATCAAGGAAGTACAATTGTTTTTCTTCCTATCATATCTTCAATTTATTTGCAATGAGTACTTAATGTATTTAACTTTTTGAAAATCTTCAATGACTTGTACATCCGTAAAGTACCAAGCAAACTTTAGAGATTGACATAACCCCTTAACTTACCCCAAAGGAGTTTTGATTTATGTTTTTATCAAAACATCTAACGGTCTAGGATAGAGGATGCAACCCAAAAAATAAGAAGGAAAATATAAGTCTAGATTGTTTGAGTCCGAATAATGGACTAAGAAGGTAAAAAGGAATATGTGGTAGCCCGGAGGAAGTGAATCATTCTTGAATTCAGATAGTGGAGGTTTCACAGTTGAGGTTGTGAAGTAGCTACCTGAAGATGTCCTGTACTTAACAAAGAAAGTGTAAGTGTGGTGTCAGTACACGACCACAATATACTGATAAGATCATTGGCTAGTTTAAGTATACGAAATATGGGAAGGCAACCATAACTCAATAAGCACATGATACACAATTACAACACAAGTACAAAATAATCCTGAAGTGAAATGCATAGCAACATGAATCATCACAACACAACAAGCTAGTTCGATTCTCTAATGGAACCCACTCATCCAAATTGTCAATGTACCGTCGTGGTACTCGATCCCAAGTTAGTGTACTGACATGGTATCTGTTCCAGCTGTTAGTGTATCGACGTGGTATTCGATCCCAATCATTAACACATAGCACAATCATGACTAACACATAGCACAATCACGATCACAATGAATCAAAATCACACATGTACATTCATGCAACACATTCATTGCATGCGATTGATAATATATTATATTCACATTATGTTACTGCGACTTCCCTAATCATATATCATGCATGCATTACTAACATCGCAATTAACAAGCACATATAACATATACAACAACAACAACCATTACCTACCTCGAATCAAGCCCCAAAAACTCTAAAGAGCTAGAGCTTTCCTTTTGTTATGAACTCTGGTTTATTCTAGGTCTAACAATAATAACAAATACAATAATCAATCAAAGATAACCTAATAATACTCAGATTATAACAAAATCCTAACCAATGGTCATTCCCATGATCATTTTACCCAACAAGGATTCCTTCCACCATTAATTCAAGTTAAAGCCTTTTACCCAAAGTTAACAACCTAGATTCTAAGTATTAAGGATCAAAATACAAGTTGGGGGAAGTAATAATTACCTTTATCAAAGAAATTGGTGGAAAACTGGAAATTGCCCCAATTCGCCCTTTCTAGTTCCAAGAACGAAGTCGCAAAAAATAAGAGGGTTTTTAATACTTTTCTACACAACTCTGACTAACCTCGCTTTAGCAGCCCGACTCGCTATAGTGACATCGCCATAGCGGTTCGCTACACTATAGCAGAAATTAATTCATCCCTCTATGGTGGTGTTACACCCTCTATAGCGGCTTACACGGAGGTAGAAACTTGTAAATCCTTCTCCAAACTCCCATTTCACAACACACCTTCGAATCTTGATGCTCTAAGCAAAGCTCTCCACGTCAATTCAAATTTTGAGGAGTTTTATTCACTCGAATTCGATCCCGAAAAGCTCTATGGATTCCTTGATGTCTTAATTAGCTACTATGAAACAAGATCCAAGCTTAGACATGCCACTCAATCCATTTGTGGATTGCCCTAAACCTCACCTTAGTCAGATTCTATTTGAGACTGGCACAACTAATTAGAATTTTTCATTCGTTACTCAAAAAGTTTTCTGGCCCAATTCTTTCGCCTTTGGCCTCCCCATAAAGACCGGAAGGGGTCATTACACTTCGAGTATAAGAATTGCTCAAAAGAATATCATAAAAACTTTATCAAAATGTTCGATTGGTTAAGTTAAAGGCTATGTCAATCTCTAAACATTGCCTTATTACTGTACAAATGAATTGGTCATCGAAGGTTTTCATGAAGTTCTACATTTCTCAATGACATTAACTAAAAATGTAAATAAATTGAGGGTGTAATTGAAAGGAAAAAAAATTATACTTGCCTGATTTTTCAAAAATAACAAGTAAAAGTAGAAATCAAATTATAAAATATTGGACAAGTAAATCCAAACGGAGTTAGTATGCATGAAACAATCTATTTCTGTTAGAGATAAAACATCTGCATTGTTCCTTCAAAACAATTATTGTTTGAGTAATTTTTGCACCATTTTGCATAGATATTGAAACTTTGTTTTGTTTTCACTTTGTTCAAGTGCTATTGTCAATAAATTTATACTTAATTATCGTCAAACCACCTAATTCTTTTATATCATTTAGGGAAAAAATGTAATATGTATGGAATTTTAATTTTATTTATTTGCTTCATAGGAAGCTGTATAGCTTAATCACAAGAGTTGATAACAAAGCATCTAAAATATTAGTCAGTATTGACCCACGAAATAGTGTCAAATGTCATCAAAGAGAAAGGCTAATTTTATAAATAAATAAATAAAAATTCGATGGAGTTACGTAGGCGGGCCGAATGTTCTCTTTTATTGCCTCTCTCTTTTCCCTCCATCCCCAATTAATACCACAAGAGAAGAAGAATAAGAAGCAGCAATGGAGAAGAAAACCTTAAAATCCTCAAAATCAGTTGCCGCTTTACAATCCTCCATTGACGAGAGGACAACATTGTCAAAGGATGTTATCATGGACTTCTTCTCAAGGCTACCCACAAAGTCATTATGCATATTAAGGTCCGTTTGGAAACAATGGTGAATCATACTTGATGACCCATTCTTCAAATCCCTACACAGAACAAATTCATCTCAGAAACCCAAATTGCTATTGCTCCAAGAAAAAACCTACAGTCGTTGCATAATCTACGGTACCTCTACTACTAAACTAACTCTGTCATCAATTGATTTTGAAGGAAATCGTAACTTCGACTAAACATTTACTTTAGATAGTTATGTCAATATGTTGCCATCCAAATGGGAGTTGATTTGCTTTGTTAGTATCCAAGGGTTTTATGTATGTAACCCTAGTACTCAAGAATTAGTTAAATTACCTAAATCTCATTTTTGTGATATTAAATATGATAGTGCATTTGTGTATATAAAGGATAGGAATGAGTATGTTTTGATGAATGCTCGTTGTATTAGTTATGAAATTGGGTATGAGGTTTTGAGGTGGACTGATGGTTGTTGTTGGTGGATTGTTAGTTCGAAATGCCCGTGTTATCTTCATTTATCAGGAATTTTGATTGAAAATAGTTGTTATTGGATTGGATACAATGACAAGTATGATAACACAAAGATTGAAAGATTCAAAGAATCATACATGGGCTAATTAAGGAGTACATTGTTGATTTGAGCATGTTTGAGTTTGGCTTCGATTTTATCACTCCTCTGGATTATAAGGAAGGGAAGATTCTTATGGATGTTAAATTCGAAAGTCTTGAGTGGTATGATGTGGAGATAAAGTGTTTCAACAAAATAGACAATCTAACCTCACGACGATGGAGATGGTCTGTACTTCACACTGATGGCTTGTTTTCCTTGGGAAGTCGATATATAGGTGGGGTATAATGTTTTCAGGTACAGTATATGGTTTGCTTCGACAACCATAGTGTTTCACCCTTTGCTTAGAGTAAGTAAATTAGTTAACTTTGAGCAAACAATATCGTGGAGTTATCTTGTCAATTCCTGTAGTTGAACAATTTATATTTGAAATGATGTTGGAAGACTAATGTCATATTATGATTTACTTCACATGTGATACAAATTGACATCTTAGTGTTAACTAGCTTTATTCTAGTCTATGAATATTTGATTCTGAAGATGTGAACTGAAAAAGAAAGTGGTTGTGATTGTTTTGTTCTTAATGGACAGGACTGCAAATAGTGATGATTATGAAACAGATTGATGTTGCTTAAAGGTATTGTAGATTGCAGAGTTTAACTTGGTGCCTTAGTATCCTGCACAGATAATCTTCTTCCATCTGCAGTCTGTCGAAAGAAATGGTTATCGACTTATCGTTGTTGAAGTGCTTATTTTTGCTGCTGTCTTAGCAAGAAAGGATTTTATCTTTGTATCTACGGTTGGTGGCCCATTTTTCTATTTCTAGCTTAGTGCTTATGGGCAGTTTAACTAGCATTTGGTCATAAATTTGCCTCTCCGTTTAATGAAAATGGCCAAGATGGAACTATTATATAGGGCAAAATCTAGAGGAGATTGGAATTGATAGAGTCGCATTCAATCCCATCTTTTTGCTGTTCAACTGGTAATCACATTGCAATTTCACTAATTTAGGGGATAACTATCTACTTTCCCATGAGTTTTTGATATTTTGAGCCACCTGGCTAGGTGTATGGCCAAGTGTATTTGTGTCAAAAGTTATACGGGGGATACGATATATATTTTTATTAGCATAATACATAATTATGCTCTTTAATTTGGCTTCGAATCACATATATGCTTTTCAACTTTGGGTGTGCACAAGTAAACACTTAAACTTGTATAAAGTTGAACAAATAAACACATGTGTCCTACATGTCATTTTTTGTCCTACATAGTGTCCTACGTGGATTGCGTCATGTAGTATTCATGTGTTTATTTATTTAAAAGTTGGATAGTTAAAGTGTGTGTACATTATTAAAGTTAGAGGTCAAAGTTAAAATTTGAAGCCAAGTTTAGGATCCAATACATATATTATGCCTTTTTTATTTCAAATAGTTTAACGCAAACTGAAGCCTGAATACCACTAATCATTTGAACACAACATTTTAAAAGTAAAATATAAGCTTAAGTCATCGACAAATTTATAAAATTATCCACGTTATTCATTTGGATACCTCCAACTCAATTTTTTACCTGTTGTACGCCTTAACCCTTTTCAAGTATAGATTATTTTAACATTTTTTTTGACAATCAACTTAAAGTATTTAACGTGTGAAATGCATTCGTGGTGACAATACAACTTACATAATTGGTTCTAATTATTTGTTACCAACTACTAACTATGGTATTACAAATTTCTAGCCTACTCTTGCAAGTTTTGGACATTACAAGTTTACAACACACACTCTTCATATAAGTGAAACAATTCACCCTCAAACTCCAAATAGTTTTACGTGGAAGCATCAACCAAATCATGAACCAGCTCATAAAACTGTGAAAGTGTACATCGACCATATCGAATATATTGAGTGGATCCTGAAAATGAAAACAATAGAGGGAGGTTAGTGCTTCGTAAATCCCTTCAAGCAACGGAAAAAATGAGGTAAGTATCGCGAAATAATCTAATTCAATACACAGCCATGAAAAGAAACAACCACAACATACAAAATACTGATTTATCAGTAATTATCAAGAATGAATGGTGTGAAAAACATCAATTCACATTATTTTCTCCAGAAAAAAGATGTTAATTTGATTAAAACCATAGTTGGTTTTAAGAATGAAGCCGAGATTCATGTGATTTCAAGCGAACTGAATTACACATCTCATCTTCACCCGCAGCCTTGTGGCCCTCATCCCAACCACCCGACCCCATCTTCCATAGTATCTTGTCTAGATTATATACAAATGCTTTTAGGGCAATATTTTTTGTTTACATTCTGAACAAAAGAAATTAAATAAGAAAGACAACTCTAGCTAAGGTTGTTAGCTAGTGACTTCCACCATACAACAAGCCAGCAAATTATGTATGACTAGATTCGACTCAACGGTAAAAACTGTTCGCTGGATGATCATCATATGAATTAAGATAGGTAGATATAGGTTAGTCTCAACAGGTTTGTGAACCAATTTGTCAAAATGGACTGTGTTATTAAACAGGAGACTAATTTGGACAGGAATAAGTTGGGCTGGAAGGGATTAGATACACTTACAAGCACCTTTCAAAAAGCTTTGATCAAACACTAATTACTGCTCAAGCTCAAAAGTATCTTTTCTCACTAAGAACACTTAAAGAAAAACACACTTTTTTAAAAAAAGTTTATTTTAGAAGTTAGACCAAATAGGCTATATAAACAAGGCAATTAAGATAAAAAGTTTAAAAACTATATATATACGGATAGAAGTTCGGACTCTTCACTTCTGATTCCGCACCCGTGTCGGATTCTCCAAAAATACACTACTTTTGGAGAATCCAACACGCACCAGTTGACATTTTCAAAGAGTCCTAGCAACAGATCATATAACCATATAGAATGAACAGTCTGTACCTGATATTTTCATCTTGATGAATGAATGTCCCACAAGACTTGCTCATCAAACTTGGTCAGTACACCATCATCGAGTCGTTTCCACGTCCTGATCTTCTCCATACCCATCCAGACTTCCTTTCCCTTCCCAAGTTCTGCCTGTATTACCCTTGCTCTTCTAGGCCAACCAGCTACACCATAACCATGATATCCAAAGCCTCCGCCATAGCAAAACCACATACCTTCTAGATTCCCACAATAATCATTATTATGATCATGACCTATAAAAAAAGCCTTAACATCCCTCATAGAAATAAAGGTCTTCAAGACTCCAGAGTTCACTAATGAACATGCCACATATTCCCTGTACGTGCCAACAATATCTTTAATAGGACCTTGACGGATTTCTGGAATTGGGATGTGGAAAAATGCTAGTGCAGGATTCAGCGGAGGAATCTCCACTGATTGATCAGTAAGTTTCCATTGTTCCTGTGATTGTATTGACCTGCAAAATGTTAATAAACTCTGAATAGGCTAAACCCACTCGTCAGAGCAGAAACAATTAACTGACACACAGAATAGATAGTTCTAATAAATGGAAGATTTGTAAAGAATGCTGAACAGGGAATCACCGAATCACGTGCATAGGGAGGAGAGAGAGAGAGTTCATATGTTTCCCTCTAATGTCAGTGGTAACAATACCTGAAATCTTTTAGAAAGACCACGAAGCCAACTTAATTGAGATTCTCTGATCCAGTTATAAGTACGGACACCGTCAACAATAGCTCTATCTCCACTATCTAGAAAATATAGGTTAAGAACGCTGCTGTTACTTAAGTATGAGCCAGGTGCACCCCGCACTTCAAGATTGTAGTTGCCAAATCCATCAATATTTGTCATTGGTTGCTGTTTCATTGGATCTATTGGAAATGTTTGTGAAACGGAATAATCCATCAGGGAGATGAAAGACATAAGTTCTTCACGAGTCATAGTAGATTCTTGATCATGGTTCCCCAAAACCGCTGCCCATGGAATTCCGGATTCTATAGCAGGAGCAAAAACTTCAAACAGAGATTCTGCAGCATCAGTAGCACTTGATCCAAATATATTATCTCCTATATAACAAGGTCAAGTGAGCTTTACAGTTAGTACAGAAGATCAAACAACGATAAAGCAACACATATGTGGAAGAACAAGGACAATGAAATTGCAGTTGGAGATACGGGAAAAGTAGAAGTTCAGTAAAGTACATAAACAAGTGTAAAATAAGCAATGAAAAGCAAGATAAAAAATGAAATACAACACATCAAGCTGAAATTACATAAGACTGGTGCTAGTAGCCTTGTTTACCTTGAAGTAAGCCAAAGAAGACTCAATTCATCATTTCAAGGAACATCAGCTTAGGTAAAGATTATTTTATACAAATACAATAATTTAGGATAAACTAGGGATTAAGGAGGAGTCAGAGGAGAACAGACAAAGGGAAGAGTTTAAAGGAAAACAGAGAGAGGGAAGATGACGAGACATGAACAAAACAAACGAGGAAAAAGAAAAGTGGAACTGCCAAAAGATGCTTAAGGGCGTTAAAGAGCAATGATTTTGATTCACCATTAACTAATCGAAATCTCATCATAACTACATTATCAAGATGTTAATTTTACATAGACTCTAGAGAGTAAATATTTACGAGGAAACAGGAAACTAAAACAAGAGAAAAGTAACCAAGAGAATTAAAATATTACACCAGCTCCTATTTAAAACCTACCACTAAAACATCAGATAAATAAATTCAATCAAGACGCCTTATGATTATGCCGCAAAAATGTAGTCAACGGCGGAAATAAAAATCAACCGACAGATGTTTTACGCCCAATCATTCCAGATAACGCTTCATCCTTTGTATATTTATAATTGAACAAATTAAAACATTAGACAGAACTCAATCATGATATGGCATGATTATGCTGCAAAAAGCGTAGTCCATGACTTCATCACTTCGTTTCAATATTTTTTAATTAATCTTGAGGGCATTATCTTCACAGGAAAATTAATGGGCTATTTTTCTTCAGCTATATGAATGCACCAAGGCTGGTCAATGTGTAAGTGCAACCTATATCAGTCAAATTCACTGAACATGCAATCTTCATTAAGGAAGCTACTTGGGTGCTACTCTTTTTTTTTTTTTTGAGAAAGTTAACATCTTGGGTGCTACTCTAATTAGCGACAATTCAAAGTAGAGGAAGAACCTTAACATTAATTGTTGTCCACTTTGTGAAGTGTTTATAGCCTAATCATCTATTTCACTGCACTGTGACTGGACCAACAATATTGAAATTCAGTCAAAGGTCATGCCATGGAAACTAATGTGGAGTATTAGAGTAGATGAGAGTTTGAAAAGAGTTGATGTAATGTTCATTGTCATTATCCCAAAGCTGGAGCGGGCTACAAGTATCAAGTAGTATAGGCCTATTAGTCTAGTAAGAAGCATTCATAAGATCATTTCTAAGGCGTTTTCTGTTACATATTGGAAGGTCCTAGATAAGACTCTGTCTTCTTCACAAAATGCTTTTGTGGAGGAAAGGCAGATTATGGATGCAATTTTTTGTTGACACATTTAGCGGTAGATTCTAATAGAAAGGAAGGTGCTTCAGTGTTCCGTGCAAGCTAGACCTTGAAACGCCATATGATCATGTGAATTGGAATTTCTTGATTTCATTATTTGGTTCTGGTGAATGGCAATCCATGTGGGTTTTTTTAGTAGTGCAAGGGAATTGTGACACAGGGATGCTCTATCATCTATGATTTCCATTTGAGTGATGGACGAATTGAGTAGGATGATGGATAGAGCTGCGATCGGTGGATATCGATCTCTCATTTAGTGTTCGTGCATGATACTTCGGTATTCTGTCATTGAGATGTGATCTTGTTGGAATACTTGGTCAAATGTAAACTTGGTTCTAGGTAATGTCTGGTTTCAAAGATAAATATTGCAAAGTGTGAAATTATACCTGTTAGAGAGGTGGATAACATTGATAGGCTTGCTTAAGTTTTGAATTGCAGGGTAGGAGCTTTTCGCACTACCTAACTTGGTCTACCACGGGGTGCTTCAAATAAGGACCAAAATGCATGGAACCTGATTCACTAGGGAGTAGAGAAAAGGCTAATGGCACTTCTCCAAAGGTGAGACGGAAGTGCTTATTAACCACACTTTATCAAGCATTACACATATTTCATGTCCTAGTTTCACCAAATCGGTTGGGAGATTGTGACACATTCCAAGTGTTGGGGAGATTTGGAGATAAGGTATTGTTGGGAAAATGGCTATGGAGGTTCGGAGCGGAAAAACAAGCTTTTGAAGAGAGGTGGAAATCTAAAGATGTCAATATGTCTTATGGTTGTGGTTGATGAAGGAATATTATGAAGGGTTGGGTAGAATTTAGTGGCAGCGTTTCAACCAGGGTAGGAGACGGGAAGAGATGTTTTGGCATCATAAGTGGAGCGGGGATAACAGTTTGAAAGATGATTTCCTTAGCACATACAAAGTCTCATGGCAAAAGGAGTAATTAGTCCAACAAATTCAGAAGATACCAGGTGAAGAGGTTTTTCGGGACTTCGAGGTTCAAGAGGAATTTTCATAATTGGGATGTGATTAAGTTCCAACGATTGCAAGATTTGCTTCACCTGAATTCACACACAATGTACTCATTTGATAGTTTGTGTCAGTGTTTCATGTGCAAGGAGGCGAGTGAAGATGTGAATCATCTTCTTCTACATCGTCATCTTACCTCAAGTTTATGATGGAAATTCTTCACTGGTTTGGCATATCATGGGTGATGCCAAGCATGGTAAAGGAGTTAATATTCCGTTAGGATTGTGGGAGGAGAAAAAGGTTCATACAAGATCTATAGAAGCTGCTGATAAATTAGCTAAGGACTTGTTATTTCTTGGTTCTTTAATTGTGATCATAGTTTTTAATACCCCTCCGTCCCATTTTATATGTGGCACTCTTTTATTAGTCCGTATCAGCAAGAATGTCACCTTACTATAATTAGAAATAATTTAACTTTAAAATTCCCCTTTTACCCTTAATGACATGATTTATAACCCACACAAATATCTAAGATTTGTTTTAGATCACAAGTTTCAAAAGTCTTCCCTTTTTTCTTAAACACGGTGCCCAGTCAAACGATTAGCACATTAATAATCAGATCCGTAACTACATCTCCTGTACCAACTGAACTTTATTAGTCTCCCCGTAAAATATTTTGATTTTTCTGAGTGAACTTTATATCCATCAACATACTGTACTTAGTGCAACAAACCACAAACTGTACTCCGCGAAACACCTCATACCTTTTGAAAAAAAATTTAACACTTCCCCGCGTAATGTCTAAATATTGCCCCGGTGGTGAAGTTCATAGAAGTGGAAAAGATTATACAATTCAATAGAAAAATGATTTATTATAGATCATCAGACAACATACCATAACAAATCTTGACACACAACAAAAGTAGAAATATTTATTTAGATTTAGCATATTCTGAATATCTATTATACCACCATTTTCAAAAAGGCAGAAAGTAGTTACTGAATCTTGAATTAGAACCTCTGCTCTATACATCCAGAAAGGAATCAAAAAGGAAAGTATGTATCTTACTTCAACTAATGTCAAGGCAATACATATACGTGACATATAAACTTTAGATATGAACAACCAGACACTTAAATTTGTATAAATTGAACAAATAGACGCACATATCCTAACGTGACATATAAACTTCAAAGATGCACAATCAGAGACTTAAACTTGTACAAAACTGAACAAATAGAACGGACATACACATTATACAGGTAAACAACAACAGAAGGGGAAGTTAAAGTTATTTACCAGTAAATACAATCAAGTCTGGTTTTTCAATGTGAATCATCTTCCTCAAGAAATGAGTCGTGTTGAGGTCAGAACAGTAATTGAACTCACTCTCCAACACATCTCTACACCGAGTCACTATCCCATTCCCATAGTGCATATCCGCAACCTAAAACACACCAAATTTGGGAACAAAATTACAACACCCACTTTGCCAAAATCCAGCTAAAGTTTTTCGATCTACTTCAACATTTTTCCATTTTTTTTCTAGTAAAGCAAAAAAAATAAAAAAAAATAATCATTGTAATATAGAACCTGGAGGATTTTGAAGGTTCCATCTGAACGGAAACGCAGAGGCAGATGGGGCTGCTTCTTCAGCTGGATATTTTGGTAATCAGTAGTTAGTCTATTTGAGATAATAAGTGTGTCTACAACATACAAAGTAGCAATAATAAAGATGAAGAACAACAAAGACTGGATCCATAGTGTTATTACTGATTCCATACTTTGTTCAAATGGAGAAGCAATAACAGACATATACTAATACTCACTTGCAGCAATCATCTAATTTAACTTTATACGGAATTTCAATAACTTATATTATTTAATTTAACTCGATATAGAGTTCAAAATGACAATACTTTTAAAATTTATGATTTTGTAACATTGGTGGTAGGATAAAAATAAATTTTTAAATTATTTTATTGATTAAATAAAAAGTTAAGTCATATAAATTGCGATCACGATCTAGTTTTACCTACTTTTGACTTGTTTATTAGTATTTCTAATGCAAATTGCTGTCATGCTTCTTCTTTTTTTTTTTTTGTTAAATGTGTTTAATTATTTAGCAGTTAGCAGGTGTAGTTGCGTTTGTTTATGGAAACTAGACACTTGTGTTCGGTTATACATTTTCTTGCAAACAGGATTGTCATTTCCATAATTTGCGCTCTACCCCATTTATTTCTCAAACTAATTTTTACTATAAGTTTAATTTGAAATATACATATATATATATTAGATATTTTAAGGCTGGTGATATAGGCTCAATATAATTTCACATATTTTATTGAAAAAAAATTACATACATTTACAACTGAAGATATTATAATCATCTCTCAGATGCATATCTGTTTCCTCTCGAATACATATCTATCTCATCTCGAATATATTCCTTTCCTGAATTAATATGTAATTTGCAATGTATTGGACAATTAAGAAATGTATTCGAGGGGAATGAAAAATTTGAGATTCTTGTAATTGAGAAAACTTCTCAGATATTATATAATTAGCTCTCTATGAGATTTATGTACTTTATACTATTTTTTTCTTTAGTAAACAACTTCAATATATTACTTTATAATCTATTTCAAATGGTTATACAATATAAATGTGTCGTTTACAACCTAAATTGAGAAAGTTGAATTCTAAATAATTCTATGCAGCAAGAAAATAGAGAATTGCATTATTTTATGAGTTAAAACATTTCATATTCAAGGAATATATAAAATGTTGATATATTTAAAAAAGTTTATCGATCTTCATATATATTCGCAAGTGGCATCTATTTTTCACAATGTTATTATCTTCGTTTTGAGATATTTGCACCATAAGTTTTGCATCTGATAAAATACTAATCATTGATAAATCAATTCGTAAAGATCGATTTATTAAAGTCTTTCAAATCTCTATTGCTTTAACTTAAGTATATTGTGCTTGTATTTGACTTTGTCGATGAATTTTGCGATACTTTTTGTTATTGTCTTCGATAAGGAGAAATACTTAAAAAATTTATTTCTAACTTCACAACAATAAAAACAATTGGGAATCAACTTTATTACTAACAATTATCGTAATGTGATATTCTAAATATTAAAAGTATTTATTAAAAAATAATTATTGATTCCACAACAATAAAAACAATCATGAAAGAAACTTTATTTCTATATACAATAACAATTATCGTAAAGTTATATTCTAAATTATATTAATTATTTTTTTTCATATTACACTTAATATCATGCCGTAAAGAAAACTCTAAAGCTTACCCCCAAAAAATAATCAATATATATTTGGTGGAGCAATTAAAATCATAACCGCACATTCAACATTTAGATGAAATTTTTTGGTTCCTAACCCTAAACCAATTTTAATGGGGAAATCTTATTGGCATGATACATACATGTGTTGCTACATGTTAAATAAAATTATCTCATACCAAATCTTATTTGAATGTTTTGTTCTCATACCATGATTTAGTTATAATTGGAGGCATAAAATTTCTGCTAAATCAACTAGCATTATCAATATAATTTCATAGTTTGGAACTCTGCTCTTAATTTAACAATTCGAGCAAACATTCTTACAAACACCAATTTTAAGTTGACGACAAAACACATGTGATCATCGCATAGATGCATCTATCATATAGTTACAAATGATCCTCATGGCGGTGAATGAACTCATATTCACCTTTTTATATATTCCAAAAACTTCAGGGGATACAATCCTAACCTTAGCTGATATAGGATTTTCATTTTCAAATCTTTGTTTAAGGGAAAAGCTTGCTTGGAATCTTGGATGAATCAACAACTGAGCCTAATGAAGACAAGGAAAAACAAGTTTGGCACGCTAACAATGCTCGTGTAATTTGTGGATCCTCAATTCCGTACATGCATATGTTGCATCCAGTCTGTGTTCGTTCAACTTAGCAGCATCTCAAAAAGGTATATTCTCAATGCAATCATGCTCGGAATTTTGAGTAGGAACATACTCTTTCAGAATACAAATAGTGAGATAAAGACATTCGGAGTTATTATTTGGGACTTATGGAAATCTGGTCAGAATAGGATCAAAGGTTTGGAGGAAATGTTTCTTCCACAGGCTTCAAGGAAGTTATGTTGGAGAGGAAGGAGACTCGAGTAGTCCAAAAGAAAATAACTCTTTAGTTTCAGTCTGCAACTAGAAATTCGGGTACGAAATTCTGTTGACCGAGGAAAAGGTATTAGGCATTCCTCGAGTCCAGTGGTTCTAGCACGGTCGCTTTTATTGACTTATACTTTTCTTGATATATTTTTGGATAATTTGTGTCTACGTGTCATGGTTTGCTTATTTTTTAATAGTTGAATTTTTGTTAGTCTTAAATCGGGTGCATATATAACTATTTTATTGTACCATAGGTACACAACCAATGATAAATTTGTATTGCCACACAATAATGACTACAACCCTTGGTAGTTCACAATAAACATATCATAGTGACCTATAAACATATAATACCATTAACTATATCTTGCAAATAAAATTTATTTCCTCTCAAACCTTCCGTAAAGGTGAATTTTGGTATATATCATTTTTTTCTCAAACCTCCCATAGAGGTGAGTTGTGGCATATATATTGACTTTATCACATCTTGACTCAACCCAATCCTTGATGTCTTATCCTCTTGGTGCGGTAGAACTTGAATCTACTGTATTATCCTCAAATATTTTTTTAATGGTGCATCCAGACTTTAACCTGATATCTTAATCTTTTGGTGCGATGGAGCTTGAATCCATCGTCTTAACCTTCAATCAATGTCACATAAGTCAATACCCATAGAACTCAACCATGAGCCTTTAAATGAAATCAAGAATTATAGGAGCAAATTTTGTCAAAATAAGATTGAGAGTTTTCTTACCTCTAGAAATTGTAAATATTAATAAGTTCATCATAATTAACCCTTAGAAAATCAACACGAAAATTTACTTATTTGTCCTTCAATTCTTTTCTGAAACGAAGAACTGTTAGTATAATCATAAACCAATCTATAAAATTGTTAAAGTAAAACAAAAACGATTGTTTCAACCTTTTCATATAACACATATACTAAAAGAAATTATTAGTATAAGAAACTTTTGAAAATATAAATGTGTAACAAGAAAAAATAAATAGAACCTGTTCCTGCTCACAAGTGTTTCAACTAAAACACTTTTGCGAAGTGCTACAATTTTTAGAGCATATTTGTGCTGATAACGTGTTATAAAATCAAGCTATAAGAATATAATCCTAAAGAGAAGAAGACAAGAGAAGTAGATAGAAGAAGAGGAATTGTATTCTTATTCAAGTGTATATCAAATGGTAAGTGATATCTCTATTTATAATGTTGAGATATCACTCCGAAAAGTCATTTATCTAGTAGATATAGTTATCTACATTGTTATCCAAATGGGGGGTTCATATCATCTAGGAAATACATATACATGAATTTAGTAGTTCATGAATAAACCAAATGGTCATCCACTATTCAATGAATTTATAACAAGTCGGAAAAATTTCATCTTTGTCTAGAAGTCAAAGTTCAGACTTTACTTTTCTTTATTCTTCCCACTGTCAATATCAACATTTTATTATGACTAGATAAAGAAAAGTTGATTTACGAGTTTAATATTATAATATTAAAAAGGAAAAAATATTTAATTATACATACATTACTATCATATACTATATTTATTTCTAATTTAAAATAACTATATATATTATCACTTTTATTATTTATATTATATATTTTTTTTAAAAATATTGGATACAGAAATTTCTTAAACATAATATTAAATAATTATTTTAAATTTAAATTCCTTATTTAATGAGTCACATTAACAACTCAATTTTTTTAAAACTCAAATATGTTGTTTCCCCCACCCCACCCCCAGTCCACCAGCCGCTTTATTCGTCATCTTCTCTTTCTTTTTACCTTCGTCTTATTCATGTTGGGTAAAATTTACTCATATCGAATATTTATGTCAATCTAATATATGGATGTCATGTATTTAATTCATAGTTTATTTTATTTAACTTTAATTAATTAGCATGTATTTTATTTTATTAAATCACATAATAATTGAAATTGAATTAGTTTGATATAAATACCGCGTGCGAGTAAATATTTTCCATACATGTTTGCATGTTTAAATCATCATTATACATATAGGTTTATCTTTATTAGTTTCTTGTATATCCTGATTTTGTATCTGGGTTAAAGTTCATAATGTTCTGAAATACAATTTTGAACTATAAACCTAATCTATTTATTTTTAACAACAAAAAAAAATTGCTAAAAGATTTAATTTCTTGGGACATAGATTTTGTTAATATAAACCTAAGCTATTTTTATTTAAATAAAAATAAAAATTAATAGTGATAAATTTTCAAATTTTTAAAAAACTAAAATTGACAATTTTATAATTAAAAGACTAATACCAAATAAGTGTATAACTGATAAATTTTTAAAAAGTTAATAGTTAAAGAACCAGACCTATTTGGATACACTGGTGGTGCACATCCCTCGTGTTGCCTTCCTTAACCTTTCAAACTCATTCAATCACCAAATAGCTTGATTTCATCCTTTTTAGGCAGCCTATAGTCCAGGATTGGTATAACATATTTCCAATGGCAAGTTTCGATCGGTCTGCTGTGAGCTTGTTTAACTGTAAGTGCTCAAACTCTTGTTGTAGAATCTATTCAAATCACAAATTGAAATGAGGACTGCTTGAATGCTTGACTAAAACCCTAGTGAACATTATGTTATTGATTTTGTAAAATGTTTGAGTTGTGTGCTCATATATCTTAGATCTTTAATTAAATGAAGAGCCTCTTTCATGAACTGACTCAAAGTTTCTTTTATGGGATAATAACATATTGTATAAGAAAAACAAGTTACATTTGAAGGAATGCTCCTGCTAACGTCCTTCTTCAACTGTAATCGTCACCTGATTGTTGGATGCAATGTATTTTTCATCGGAGGAAGAAGAAGATGTGCTAGAAGCATGTGTCCTTATTACAAAAGCTGGTCTATTTGGTGTTGGAAGGTTACTACCTTCCCCTCCCAGCATTATAATGACATCTGACATAGTAGGACGATGATTTGGATCTTCTTGTACACACAGAAGCGCAATGTTTATGCACTTTAGTGCTTCACTTTTGTTGCATGATTCAAATAATGACTTCTCTATTAATTGTGTCTCGGATTTTTCTGTCCACAGTTTCCATGCCTGTGATCATTTTTCAATCAGAGAAACAAAGCTAAGAAGAAGATATAATAATTAAGTCATGGGAAGTTTCTTCACTTACATAGCCCAACAAGTTTAAGGCTTCTTCCGACTGATAAAATCCTGTATTCCTTCTTCCACTGATTATCTCAAGCATGACTACTCCGAAACTGAATACGTCTGATTTGATGGAAAACATTCCATCCAGTGCATATTCAGGAGACATATAGCCGCTAGAGATGAAGAAAACATTTGAGTATAAGATTTTATCCAAAGCTCCTTTTGTAAGAAATTATTTGATATTATACTTACTAGGTCCCCACTACTTTCTTTGTATTTGCTTCTGTTACTTTTCCTTCAACAATTCTTGCCAAGCCAAAATCTGAAATCTTCGGGTTCATCTCCTCATCTAATAAAATGTTACTGGTTTTTAAATCTCTATGAATGATCCTTAGTCTTGAATCGTGGTGAAGATAAGATAGACCCCGTGCAATGCCCAATATGATGTCATAACGTTTCTTCCAATCCAATAATTGACAAAGTGTTCCATCTTGAATCATTACCATGAAAAAGTTTGGTATGTCAATAAAAACAATTAGATCATTATAAGAAACATATGACTTTGAGAATAAGGAACTTAATAAGGCTAACTTACCAAATAGGAATGTATCTAAACTTTTATTCGGCTTATATTCATAAAGTAATATCTGTTTCGTTGCATTGATGCAATAGCCCAATAGCCTCACCAGATTTCGATGTTGAAGCTTTGCAATTAGAGTCACTTCATTCTTAAATTCATCTATGCCTTGTCCTGATTGACTGGATAATGTTTTCACTGCAATTTCTTTTTCACCTGGAAAGATACCCTGCAAAAGAATTTCATCTCATTAGGTCAATGGGGCCATGCCAGTCCACATAGATGTAGGAATGAAGTTTTAACCTTGTAAACTGGACCGAACCCTCCTTGTCCGAGCTTATTTGCAGTTGAGAAGTTGTCAGTAGCAGCCAAAATGGTCTCCAAGTGAAAGTAAGGAACATCAATCGCTTCATCACTGTTTTCATTCATCAATACTTTTGCTTCTCCTTCAGCTTTGTGCCGCTGAGATTTATGTGCCCCTTCAGTACCTTTACTTCTATCTGATTGAGAATGACCTTTGAAATTAAGTTCAAAATGGCCGGTATAAAAGAAGATATCTTCCAGAGTTAAGATTCATTCATCAAATACCTGCTTTTATTGCCATTCTTCTTCTATAGTAAATGTAGCTAATGCTGCTGCTTATGAGTAGAAACATCAAAGCTGATATTGACGAAAGGATTGCTTTTAGCTTCTTCGATTTCTTAGTTTTAGTTTGAGCTGAAAGGCGAATCATTGTTGTTAAGTTCTAAGGTTTATAAGGACTTCTATCCATAACATAGTACTAATATGAAATAAAGAATCAAACTATGTTATACTAACCTTCAGGTGAGCAACGTTTGACAAATATAGTCCTTTCTGATTCAGTTGTGTTGAGTTGATGCAGATTGAACAGATCCTCTGTCCAGATAGAACAGGTAGCAGAACCATCATAAGTATAAGCAGTGCAAGAGAAATTGTTGAAACATGCAGATCTACACTGTGAGGCTTCCCCAACTGTGATATTAGTATCTTGAGAAGCAGGTACTCTTATAGTTGAATTTATCCATAAACTATCTTTGTCTTCAGTAATTGCATTACACTGCACCTTTTGGTCTCTTACACAGCCACTGGAATAATCCTTTGAATTCCATTCTGTATCTGATCTTGGTTTGAAACCATTCAAACAATTGCAGGTTGCATTAGCTTCATCACAAACTCCAAATGCTCCACATTTAGCATAAACCTCACAAAATTGTCTTGGTTGAGACCAGAATAGATTCCATCCAAAGCCACCATCAGCAGGCAACCATGTTTGTTGCTGAATTTGTCCCGAGTCATCCATGATCAACCTTGATATGATTGAATTATTGTAAAGGGAATATGTAAAATATGACTCATTCTCATTGTCTATATAGCTGAAATTATAAATATAGTTTAACCTCATCTCAGGCAATGAGCTGAATCTTTGGCCATCCCATGATCCACTTGCCCAATACTCTCTAGTCCTATTCCATTTTATAACATATTGAGCATTTTTTGGGTCTATTTCCAGAGAATATAATCCCGGTGCTGGATCACTCGAATTCTTCCATGAAACCAAAACCTGTTTTCTTTGTGTCCGTTTATCATATCCAATCTTAGCACCAGGCAAAAAAGAGTGTGTTGGGTTATCAAAACTTTGCCAAAGTAGTAAGGGTGTTGATGAATTTGAGACGTCACTCAAAATCAAATTTCCATCATCACGAAGAAGTGCAGTAACTGAAATACTTGGATTGATATTGTTTCCAGCAAGTGCTGACCACACTATGCCTTGAAATTTATCAAGAAGCACAAGGTTTCCTTGACTAATTATCAACTCAGCAGTACCAAAATCAAGTGGTTTATCCCTATTTGCTACCCAAACTATGGTTTGCCATAAAATAACGTTCTTGTACCATATGCCTAGATAATATTTAAGAGAGTTACCTGGTCTGACGAAACCAAGCTCAAAATTCTCACCTGAAGAGACTAGAGTTTCACCGAATGAAAGAGATTCTTTCGCAGAAATGGTGTCCCTTCCGATACAGAGATTACTGCTGAGACTGAAGCATAAAAAGAGTAGCACAAAGTGACAATTGTTCTTCATTTCCATGCTACGTAGAGAAGTTGCATACAAGGAGAGAAAATAAGGAGTGCAAAGTGTTTTTCTTCTTTAGAGTCCATGAAACTAGTCAAAACAAGGTACCTTTTTTTTATTGCTATTTGTTTGATTATTTTTGCTTCTAGCATATGTTGATTGTTTCAAATATGTGTGGAAAGAGAATTATCTGGTCATTCATTCCACACTGGGTGGTTATGATTTGTGGAAGTTAAGCAAGATAAAAACAAACATTGTCTGTTTGTAAAGTCATTCTGATAATAGGTTTTGGTGAAATTGAGTGTGTCATGGCATATTTAGTTGAATATTTAGCAAATAATTGGTATGTATTTGACATGGATTACTACACTCTAATTTTTAGATATAATTGATCTTTACCGTTTAATGTCTTAACTAATGATTTTTTTAATTCAATTGACACTAGCTGTGTGAGGTTTCTATTCGGGCATAATACATAAATATGCCCTTCAACTTGGCTTCAAATCACATTTATGTCCTTCAATTTTGGATGTGCATAAATAGACATTTAAACTTGTATAAAGTTGAACAAATAGACACACATGTCCTACATGTCATCCTACATGTCATTTTTTGTCCTACGTGGTGTCCTACGTGTATTGTGACATGTAGGACTCATGTGTTTATTTATTTAAAAATTGGATAGTTAAAGTGTCTGTTTATACATTATGAAAGTTCAAGATCAAAGTTAAAATTTGAAGTCAAGTTTAGGGTCTAATATATATATTATGCCTTTCTATTTGTCATATAGTAAAAAATTAGACTAGAATCTTATCTACTTGGGGTCTACGGTAGATTTGACGAGTATTATCCTTATTTAATGTTTTCTTAATTAATAAATAAGAATTAATTCATTTTACCATTGAATATAAATTATTTATATACTGATCAAATATATACTTTCAAGATTAATAATCCACGAGGATAAAATAGAAAAAAAAAGTCATTCATTAATTTTGTAAAAATATTATAAATTCTCAATTTTAATAAAAATGACATTGAAGGAGTAATAAATATGCTAGTGATTGTTTGAAGACAATATAGAAAAAATAAAAAAAAATGCTTCTCTAATTGGAGTTAAAAATATTTCATCTTTGTCTAAAAGTCAAAATTCAGACTTTACTTCCCTTTAGTGTTCCCACTGTAAGTATCAACCTTCTATTATGACTAGATAAAAAGAAAGGTTGATTTACGAGTAACATTATAATTTTAACCTTCTATTATGACTAGATAAAGAAAGGTTGATTTACGAGTAACATTATAATTTTAACCTTCTATTATGACTAGATAAGGAAAGGTTGATTTATGAGTTCAATATTATAATTTTAATCTTCTATTATGACTCGATAAAGAAAGGTTGATTTACGAGTTTAATATTATAATTTTAACCTTCTATTATGACTAGATAAAGAAAGGTTGATTTATGAGTTTAATATTATAATTCTAACCTTCTATTATGACTAGATAAAGAAAGGTTGATTTACGAGTCTAACATTATAATTTTAATTTTTCCTTATGACTAGATTAAAAAAAAGGTTGATTTACGAGTTTAATATTATAATTTCAAATAGGAAAAAATTATTTAATTACACGTATATTACTATCATATATGATATATTTATCTCTAGTTTAAAACAATTATATCACACCTCAAAAGTTAATTCTAAGATACGAGGATTGTCCTAACCTTATAATTAAGGATTTCACCCATTTCATTAACCATCGATTTGAGACTTCAACATGCGCTCAAACTCTTTGTTGTTATAGATCTTAATTAAATGAAGAACCTCTTTCATGAACTAATCCAAAGCTTCACTCAAAATCAAATTCCCATCATCATGAAGAAGTGCAGTAACTGGAATATTTGGATTGATGTGCTGACCAAATTGACTAATTATCAAGTTAGCATCTCTAGCACCATCTAGTGGTTTATTCCTATTTGCTACCCATACTAGTGATGCCTATGTATTTAATTATGATATGAATAACTTGACGAATGCCAATATTATTCATAGTTCTAGTTTCAATCTTAAAGTTGACTTAGTGTAGGTCTCTTTGTTTAAATAAATCACATATATCTCTACTGCATTAACAAATGGTCTTAGTCTCTTAGATATATTCTTTATAGAGTGAAGAATATTAACTTTCATTTATTATTTTAACCATCAAATTTTTTTCTCACTTATTTAATTATAAAATGGAAAAACTAAATTTGCTCAACTTATCATATATATAGGTGTGTTATATTTATTTAATAAACCTTAGGTTTTTTGAATTGTTGGATTTTTTCCGACAAAGTATATGTGTAAACATATAATTAATTTGTACTTCAAATATTTCTTTGGTCCAATCAAAATATAACTATCTAAGATATTCCTTCAAGAAAATAACACAAAATACGAGATGAGTGATAACAATAAAATATTCAATAAAAATATAAATAAAATCGTATAAAATAAATGTTTCAAATTAATAAGTTATAATGAAAATTATCATAATTTAATAGTACTAAATCATGCTAAAATAAGTCTGTCACACCCCTTTTTGCGCTCGGCGGCGTAAGGGTTTTTCCAATTTGATGTGACGTTATTGATTACGGGATTATTTTATTTTTTCAGAGTCGCCACTTGTAATTGAGTTGTGGTGTACCAAGTCACCTTTTTGGTTAATCCCTAATCAAAAGGAATTGACTCTTTAGTTTCGGTCTGCGAACTAGAAATTCGGGTACGGAATTCTGTTGACCGAGGAAAAGGTATTAGGCATCCCTCGAGTCCAGTGGTTCTAGCACGGTCGCTTTTATTGACTTATATTTATCTTGATATATTTTTGGATAATTTGTGTCTACGTGTCATGGTTTGCTTATTTTTTAATTGTTGAATTTTTGTTAGTCTTAAACTGGATGCATAACTATATTCTCGATCTTGACATTTAGAGACATAACTGTCTTTCCCTCTCGAGTTCATCACACCTAATAATCTCAATTTACACCTCTTGATTTTAATTAAATAAAATATTTCTTAGAATAATTTTGTCAAAGTGTGTTACCATATCCTTGAATTTCTTTTAAGTGTTTCAAAAAAAGATGTGTAACCACATTCTTATTTGAAACCAATATTTATTTTTAGCATGCCTAAAACCTATCTAATGTTATAAAAAAATACTAAACAAAATCAAATCAAATCAAATAAATCTAAACTTCTAGGATTCAATGTAAAAGTTTGGATTATTTTGTATTGTTTTATTTTTATTTACTCTTTAAAATAATGTTAAAATAAAGCCTACGCATATTTTAATTTTTACGTTTTATCCTAAAGTTAGGCAAAACTAAGCATACACGTTCTAATACAACAAAACGATACCGAATTGTAAAAAATAAATCTCATTTTTTATTGATAAAATAAAACAACAATAATATTTTACTTATTTATTTTAGCTTAACAATTTCTACTTTATTATTATTATGTATAAATGAAGAAAAGAACGATGCTATGACCTTTTCATTTTTAAGAGGTCACAATTAACGAATAAAAATAAAGGCTCACTGTATTTTTAAGGGAATAAGACAATACATCCTTCAATTTTATTGTAAATAAAATTTGACATATTCTTTGTTAAATAAATAACACGTGTATAATTATTTTTTTCATTTCATAAGTAAAGCAAATTACTTTTTCCATTTCATATTTACATTAGTGAAAAAAAAAATTCAAAAAAAATATTTTTTCACAAAATTAAAAATAATAATTTAAAATCAATATTTTTCACTCCGTTAGAATATATCTAAGATCAATTGTGTAACAGTAGAGATATATGTTATCTTTTTTTGTAATTAGAGATATATCTACTAAAAATTGCTAAGTTAAAGGGATATATCATATCGTTCTCTCTTCTTCTTCTTCTTTTTTTTAAATGCGTCGTAGCACATATCTCCTATATCATGTAACTTTTTCCTTTAAAAAAATTATTTTGTGCTTAACCTATGAAATTCTGGACAGATTATCTATATTTGGGCTTATTTAAACAAAGAGACGTACACTAGATGCATTCATAAAATTAGAACAAGTCAACTTTAAGATTAAAACTAGAACTATATCATTTCAGCATTGGTCAAGCTATTCATATCATAATTAAATACTGATATTGACAGATGACAAACTATTCTAAAGAAAAATGAAGTCTAAATTATGATTTTTATTTCAGAAAATTCTCTCAATCTTATTTTTCAACAGCCAGCCACTCATTCATTCTACCAACAAATGAAGAAGAGCTACTCAATTCTGATACTTGTTCATGTTTTATGCTTTAGTCTTTCACTAGGAGGGGACACCATTTCTGTGAATGCATCTGTTTCTTCAGGCCAAACAATTATGTCTTCAGGTGGGAATTTTGAGCTTGGTTTCTTCAGACCAGGCGACTCTCGATCCTATTACATAGGCATATGGTACACGAAACTATATCCTCAAACAGTAGTATGGGTAGCAAATAGGGATAAACCACTTGATAGTGCTAGAGATGCTAACTTGATAATTAGTCGAGGCAATCTGGTTCTTGTCGATAGACTTCAAAACTCAATTTGGTCAGCACTTGCTGGAAACAATATCAATCCAAATATTTCAGTTACTGCACTTCTTCGTGATGATGGGAATTTGATTTTGAATGATGTGTCCAATGCATCAATGCCCTTACTACTTTGGCAAAGTTTTGACTACCCAACACACACTTTTTTGCCTGGTGCTAAGATTGGATATGACAAACGTACACAAAGAAAACAGCTTCTGATTTCATGGAACAATTTGAGCGACCCAGCACCAGGATTATATTCCATGGAAATGGACCCAACGCGTGCTCAAATTGTTATAAAATGGAATAGGACTAGAGAGTATTGGGCTAGTGGTTCATGGGATGGCCAGACATTTAGCTTAGTGCCTGAGATGAGGACAAACTACATATATAATTTCAGTTATATCGACAATGAGAATGAGTCGTATTTTACATATTCCCTTTACAATAGTTCAATCACATCAAAATGGATGATGGATGTCTCGGGACAAATTAAGCAACAAACATGGTTGTATGGTAACATTGATTGGAATCTGTTCTGGTCTCAACCAAGACAACTTTGTGAGGTTTATGCTATATGTGGGGCATTTGGAGTTTGTAATGAAGCTAATGCAACCTGCAATTGTTTGAATGGTTTCAAACCAAGATCAGATACAGAATGGAATTCAAATGATTATTCCAGTGGCTGTGTAAGAGACCAAAAGGTGCAGTGTAATGCAATTACTGAAGACAGAGATAGTTTATGGATAACTTCTAGTATAAGAGTACCTGCTTCTCAAAATACTAATATCACAGTTGGGAAAGCCTCACAGTGTAGATCTGCATGTTTCAACGATTGCTCTTGTACTGCTTATACTTATGATGGTTCCGCTACCTGTTCTATCTGGACAGGGGATCTGTTCAATCTGCAACAACTCAGCACAGCTGAATCAGAAAGGACTATATTTGTCAAACGTGGCTCACCTGAAGGTTAGTATAACATCGTTTGATTCTTTATTTCATATTAGTACTATGTTATGGATAGAAGTCCTTATTGACTTTAGCACTTAACGACAATGATTCTCCTTTCAGCTCAAACTAATGCTATGAAATCAATGAAGCTTAAAGCAATCCTTTTGTCCATAATGGCTTTGATGTTTCTACTCATAGGCAGCATTAGCTACATTTACTGTAGAAGACGAATAGCAAAAAGAGCAGGTATTTGATGAATGAATCTAGCTTTGGAAGATATTTTCTCTTATACCATTTTGGACTTGATTCATTCTCAATCCAATTGAGGTAATGAAATCCCTCCTTTTCTATTCCAGATAGAAGTAAAGGGGCACATAAATCTCAGTGGCACAAAGCTGAAGGAGAAGCAAAAGTATTGATGAATGAAAACAGTGATGAAGCTATTGATGTTCCTTACTTTCACTTGGAGACCATTTTGGCTGCTACAGACAACTTCTCAACTGCAAATAAGCTCGGACAAGGAGGGTTCGGTCCAGTTTACAAGGTTAAAACTTCATTCCTACATCTATGTGGACTGGCATGGCCTCATTGACCTAATGAGATGAAATTCTTTTGCAGGGTATCTTTCCAGGTGAAAAAGAAATTGCAGTGAAAACATTATCCAGTCAATCAGGACAAGGCATAGATGAATTTAAGAATGAGGTGACTCTAATTGCAAAGCTTCAACATCGAAATCTGGTGAGGCTATTGGGCTATTGCATCAATGCAGCGGAACAAATATTACTTTATGAATATATGCCGAATAAAAGTTTAGATACATTCCTATTTGGTGAGTTAGCCTTAATAAGTTCCTTATTCTCAAAGTCATATGTTTCTTATAATGATCTAATTGTTTTATTGACGTACCAAACATTGTCATGGTAACGAATCAAGATGGAACACTTTGTCAATTATTGGATTGGAAGAGACGTTATGACATCATATTGGGCATTGCACGAGGTCTATCTTATCTTCACCACGATTCACGACTAAGGATCATTCATAGAGATTTGAAAACCAGTAATATTTTATTAGATGAGGAGATGAACCCGAAGATTTCAGATTTTGGCTTGGCAAGAATTGTTGAAGGAAAAGTAACAGAAGCAAATACAAAGAAAGTAGTGGGGACCTAGTAAGTATAATATCAAATAATTTCTTACAAAAGGAGCTTTGGATAAAATCTTATACTCAAATGTTTTGTTCATCTCTAGCGGCTATATGTCTCCTGAATATGCACTAGATGGACTGTTTTCCATCAAATCAGACGTATTCAGTTTTGGAGTAGTCGTACTTGAGATAATCAGTGGAAGAAGGAATACAGGATTTTATCAGTCGGAAGAAGCCTTAAACTTGTTGGGCTATGTAAGTGAAGAAACTTCCCATGACTTTATTACTATATCTTCTTCTTAGCTTTGTTTATCTGATCGAAAAATCATCACAGGCATGGAAACTGTGGACAGAAAAAGCTGAGACACAATTAATAGAGAAGTCATTACTTGAATCATGCAACAGAAGTGAAGCACTAAAGTGCATCAATATTGGGCTTCTGTGTGTACAAGAAGATCCAAATCATCGTCCTACTATGTCAGATGTCATTATAATGCTGGGAGGGGAAGGTAGTAACCTTCCAACACCTAATAGACCAGCTTTTGTAATAAGAACACATGCTTCTAGCACATCTTCTTCTTCCTCCGATAAGAAATACATTGTATCCAACAATCAGGTGACGATTACAGTTGAAGAAGGACGTTAGTGAAGCCATTTAAAGCCACAATATTGTATTAATAACTTTTGTTTCAGTCCTGTTTGCCCAGTATGTATATGTAATGAAATTTAATCTCTTTAGTTCAAGTGATTGAACGGTGTTTGTAGAGAAAAACATAACTCTTCAAAAGTAATGAAATCGAGTAAGTAGCTAGATGATGTTGATGGGTATGTACACTCTTTTAGGCTTATACTCAAACAGTTAACAGTCTACCGATCGACATAGAACATTTTCAAACCAGTGACTCAGAATTCATATTGTTCTTTCAATTACTTAAAAGGATTAACAAATCACATAACAACAACTACTACTACTACACAGCGTCCATCCCAAGCAAGTAATGATTTGAATAGATTCTACAGCAAAAATAAGAGTTTGAGCACTTACAGTTGAACAAGCTTCAGATCGGACCAATAATTTTTGAATTGTAAGAGTGAAATTCATGAAATTGAATAGGCTTATCAGTTTTTCTTCTTCGTGATATTGAAATGATGTTAACTCTTTCCGGTGTTTGAAATTTGAACAAGACATCAAAAACTAAGTTTGATCAATTTTTGTAGGCAGGGGACAATAGATTTTACGTGAAGTAATATGTATGATCGTTTGGAAGACTTTAAAATATTCAATACGCATAATATATAAACATAATCCTTGATTTAATTTTAGAGAACAACTATGATTTCTGATTTTGAGCGTATACAAGTATGTATTTAAGCTTATACAAAATTATACAAGTAAACACAAGTATTTTACATGATAAAGTATACGTAAGACGTAAAACTGTCATGTAGGGTACCATATGGGACGAATGTAATGTGTATATTTGTTTAATTTTATACAAGTGTATAATTGTGCACACTCAAATTTAAAAGTTTATATTTGTTAACTGACACCAAATTAAAAGTCATGTTTGTGTTTATGTATTATGTCTATTCAATTATAAGATAACAAAATAGTGAAAAAAAATGAATAAAATAATGTGAATTGATATTAATACAAAATAGTGAAAGAAAAATGAATAAAATAATGTGAATTGATATTAATTGTCGGAATATAAATAAGGCAGCAAACTAACCAGCCTAGTAAGAAATGACACTATAATTATCGAAAAACTATTGCATTTCTCTTTTCAAATTTAACCGATACTTTTTCTTTGGGAAAGAGTCAAAATTGCCATTAAACTATAGAAAATAGATTGTTTATTTTTATTATATTTTTTGATAAAAAATATCTTTGATGTTATATCAGGAGATCATAAATATCTTTAAAAGTTAACATTTCAATTTTTTAGTGACGTGGCAAGCCACCTGAGACTAATCCCTCCACTTAAGCGTTGCTAACTAAGATTCACTACAAAAGAACTAGACCTTTAGCGGTGACAAAGTAGCCACAAAATCTTAAAATATTGTCACTAAAGGTTATGATTGATTTTTAGTGGCGACTAAAGCCTCCAACAACCGTTCGCTAGTAAGACCTATTTTTTCAAAAAAAATAATATGATAATTAATTTTCGATTGCAACTTAATTTTCTAAAATAAACAACTTGTCATACCAATATTAAAAACATCCAATACTATATGAAAAAATCATCAAAATTACTTTTTGATTTGAATCTCCAACTATATAATGTAACATTGTACATTTTATAATTTATATATGGCATAAGATTAAAGCATACAGTGTCTTCAAACCCCTACTTAATCGATTTAATTTCTTTTAAAAAGCAATGAACAAAAAAACACAAAATTAGAATTTAAATGTTAAAGTTTTTAGTGACGATTTTATGGACTTTTGTGCTGACTGTTGTCATTGGTAAATGTCTGATTCTTTTGTAGTCAATCCTAGTTGGCAACGCTTAGGTGGAAGGATTACTCCGATGTGGCATGTCACCTCAATAACAATTTGGGGTGTTAACTTTTTAAGGCACTTATGATCTCTTAGGATAATAGTAGGGACATTTTTTATCTCAAAATGTAACTCAGAGGCAATTTTGATTATTTTTCATATTTTTTTGAACAATTTATATATAGAACACATCCTTAGAAAAAATTAGAGCACCGATTCATTACTTTAGTGATCTTATAATTGAACAGACCATGCACAGAAGCTATTATTTTTTGCTATAAATATCACAATATTCAATTGCTAATAACCAGATCTCATGAATTAAGCTAAGACATGTTAACTGCATAATTTTTTTAATAAAAAAATCATAAGACATTACATCGATAAATCACAAATCTTAATTTTTTTTATAAAAAATTAAATATTTATGATTACAAATTTTTAAATACACACAATTTTATTCCGATAAAAGAAAACATAAGAGTTCCATGCCATGGCATAGAATATTAAAAGCGACAGACACGAAGTCCCCACCCATCCCTCAAACATCTGTGACCACAAGGTGTGTTTGTACAGTCACTGTCAGATCCACAAGGAGGTGGGTCTATACATACCCCAATTTTCTTTGGACCAACAACATGTTGTCGATCTGCAAAAAAATTAAAAAAAAAACATGTTATAATATTCTATATATTATAACAAAATAATTTCTAGATTCACGTGAATATAGTAATTTTTGTCTAGATTTTATATATATTTTAATATTTTACTAGATATTATAATTATCTGATTACGAACCTAGCTGTGAAGTACTTATTATATATAAATATGTTATTTTTTTTGTTTTAAAAAGAATGATTTTTTTTTAATCTGTTTTAGAAAGATCGATCCTTTCTCTTTTTGATAATCTTTTTGATAGTATTTAATTTTTATTTTAGAACTACATGATTCAAAAGTTTTCTTTATTATCTTTACTACGTGTCAAGTCAAATTAAACTAGATCATTCTTGTAAAACGGAGGAAGTATTTCATTTGTCTTTGTCCTCCAACATTGGTTTTGCATAAGCATATATTCACTTAAATTTGTATAAGGTTGAACAAATAGACAGATACGTCCTATGTGATATCGTATATGACAATTTGTGTGTCTTATGTGTATTATGTTACATAAGACTCATGTGTCTATTTGTTTAAACTTTATATCAATTTAAATGTCTGCTCGTGCAAATTCAAAGTTATGGAGGACATAAATATGAAATGAGGCAAAATTAAAAAGTTCAGTTATGTGTTAGACTTATAAAAAATCATAAACTTAAAATTTTGAAACAGTTTCTAGTTAAATATATTTCTGATTTGCAAATTATAACAGTATATACCAATTAGGGAAACAAATAATTTGAAGACAATATTGATCATACCATATCGAGTTACAAACACTTGATTCACACCATCAAGTGCTTCTGAGTTTGCCTCTGGAAGTTGTATGACGTTTAACTCATCATTTAACTTGACCTCCTCGTTTGCCATAAGAAGTTGAAAAACTGCATATTGGAGAGTACGTGTTTTAATTTACGTGACATAGTTTGATTAGATATGAGATTGAAAGGATAAAGAAGAACTTTACGAATTTGTAGTTTTAAACTTTCGATGAGATTTTCTAAAAACAAAGGAGAAATTTAATGTTAAAATATTTTTTAAGTGGACTAATAAGTAATACTTCATTGGTTTAAATTAATTTATCTTTTTTTTTTAATCCGTTTAAAAAAGAATATCTCTATTTTTTTTATACAATATTTGATGTGCTGGATTGAAAAAATAATCTCAGGATAAATTGTCAGTACTCCTAGCAATTCTTTTTTTGATTAAAAAACATGATATAACTTATCCCAAGATTGATAATTGTGATTGAGATATGTTATTTCTACTCGTGGGTGAAATACTAATATTGGATAACTTATTATGGAATAAAATATAAAATACCAAAAGTAACCTAAACTTATTTTATACTAAAATAAACAAATATTTTTAAGTGGTATTGTTGTAAACAAACAACTTATTCTTAGAAATATGTCATGTCTATTTGACAAACTAAATAACCAATTAAAAATAATTTCAACATATTTAATTTTATCATAACTTATTTCAATATGATTTATCCGAACATAACTTGTTTTCAAACCAAACGATCTTAATTTTAACTTATTATATTACATTTTTAAGACCATTATATTAAATAATAGTTTGATAAATTTCACATGTCTATATAACGTAAAGACAACAAAATTTTATATTTTTTTAGTTTTTAAATTATGTATCTAGTCATTACAGTACAACGCAAAGAACTTTTAGTGGCATTAAATATTGACATTAATAAAGAATGTTAATGTCTTTATCAACATTAGTTAATTGCCATTAGAATCAATGTCGATAAAGACTTTGCCACTAAAAAAACATATTTAACGTAATTTACGCTAATAATCATTTTTAATATAGTGTTACCAGAGAAACTAATTAAAACGAAAGAAGTATCTAGTAGTACATACTCCCTCTGTCCCTTTTTACTTGTTCACTTTTGAATTGACACATCTATTAAGAAAATAATTAATGACATAATAAGTTTATTATTTTACCCCTATTAGAAAAGTTCTACATTTTTCAAAGTAATTAGTTATTTAATTGTAGGTATAATAGATAAAAAAAATTGTCTTTTCTTGATTTATCAAAATGAACAAGTTAGGGATAATTATAAAAAGAAAAATGGACAAGTAATTAGGAACGGAGGCAGTATGAAATATAGGAAGTATATACAATACACACATGAGAAAGAAGTAATAAAAATAATTACTTACAGCATGCAAAAAGTAAATAAGCAACAATACAAGCCAACTTTGTTGAAGAAATCTTGCAATCCATTTTGCTATATTATGTTGCTAGATATTGTAGTTGTGTCCATCTCATTGTAAACTTGAGAAATTTATAGGGATAAAAAAATCCAGTTTTGTGCAAGTTGCTTTATTTTATCTATTTTTCTATCTTAATTTATATAATTTATCTTTTTAATTAATTTAAAAAAGGATAATATAATTTTATATTAAGTAATAATTTAATTTAAAATATTAATTTTATTTTTAATAAAATAATTTATAACTAAAAGAATGTCTATCATTTATTCTAGATCACAAATTTTAAAAGTCTTTATTTTTATTTTAAACTCCATATTTAATCAAACTAGCTCATATAAATAAAACAAAGAGAGTAATATTTTATATCATGTTGGTTTTTTTTTTCCGATAGAGGGGATTATTAGTTTACTATTTACGAAAATAAGGCAAGTTGTCTTTGTCTCCCTAAATCTGACTTTTTTGCAAGTTGCTTAGATATTTTAATGTGGAAACTTTTCCATGGTTTAAGATATTAGGAAGAAATTTTGTTCTAAGTATGAGTGTGATGATAGTTTAAAAGGCAAAACATATGATTATCTCAACTTGGCACGGATTAATTTATATAATATAACAATCTAATCCCTCTTTTTGCGTATTTACACGTTATTATATCGAAATGTCTTACCTACTTTTAAAAATAACATGACACACAAACGAGCCTTTTATTTTAGTGTTAAAAGGGTATCAATATTTTTTTAATATTAGGTGTGCATAGATAGATGCTTACGATGTGTTTGGTATGGAGAAAAAATATTTTCTGGAAAATGTTATCAATTTTCCATTTTGGTTGACTTAAATGTTTGAAAAATATTTTCACAATCAACTCATATTCCTCAAATTTAAGAAAAATGACTTTTCTTTCAAAATTAAGGAAAATATTTTCCTAAAATATCTATTTCATCCTTAATTTTTTTTTTCCCTACACATACCTTGTACTCAACCCTCCCCATTTTGAAAAAAAAATCAATATATTTTTATCCCTAGCATCAAACCAGCCTCCCACTCCGCACCTCAAACAAACAAAAATAAAAAATTGAATTAAAAAAAAATTGACAGGGATGGCTTGGGTGGAGTGGGGGCTGGGCTGGCATAAAAATGAAATTTTAAAAAAAATTGAAGTATTGCTCAAAAACATTTTTTTACAAAAAAATAAAATTGACTGGGGTGGCGCCCGGGGGAGGAGGAGAGGGGGGAGGTGGCGTAAAAATGATTTTTTAAAAAATTTGAAATATTTATCAAAAATAATTTTTATTTTTTAAAAACATTAACGAATGACAGCAGAAGTGGTGTGAAATTTTTTGAAAAATTAAATAGAAATACTTTTCAAAAGCAATTTCTTGGATAGCGAGTAAGGATTGATTAGTTTAAAAAAGGATCTTCAAAAAAAAAAATTGAAAGATATTTAAAAAAAAATTCATTTTTACGCCAATTCGTACCCTTACCCTCCTCCCCTCCCCCCACCCAGGCCATTCCTATAAAAAAAAAATTAAGAAACATTTATTTTTAAAAAATATTTCAAATTTAAATTTATTTATTTTTTCAATTTTTAAGCCGACCTACCCCCTACCCCCTACCCCCACCCAAGCCACCTCTACTCACCAACCAAAAATAGAAAAATCGATTAAACATCCATTTGTTTTCTAAGAAAACATTTTCCTTTCCTACCAAACACATCCTTAGTTGAACAAGTTTTCAACTATAGCCATGTGAAAACATGAAGTTAATCTCTCTCTATCCTTTCTAGATCACATATCAAAGGAAAAATGTCTACTACTAGTATGTAACTAAACTTCAACATCATGGATCTTCCTTGTGAAGTCTTGGTGGATATATACTCACTAGACTTCCCCTCAAACATGTCCATCAACTTCAAACTATTTCAAAGTTGTGACTCACTAACATCTCTACTCCACATTTCAAAACACTCTACAACATGAAATCCATGACTCGTCCTCGCGCACTTGTAGTTCAACAATCTGATGAAACATATTCAGCTAGTGGTCTTGGACCTATTAGTCGAATTATCACAATTTAGACTATAGACCTTGCTAGCCACAACATCAATATTCAGATATATCATTTAAGTTTTAAAATCATTGAACATGAATACTCCTTTTGTGAACCTCATCATTTTTCAACATAAAATATGCAATTTTACAACTAGAGAAATAATAAATTTACCAAATAATTCAAGTGATCCATCATTTTGTTTCGCTGGTGGCGTATATATAGACCTTCTATCAATGCATACAAGATTGTCCATCTATTTCGTCGTAACAAATTATTAGATACTCATGAAGTCTTGGAGATTGGATTTGAAACTCTCACACTAAGTGATGGTGGACCAATTCCTACCTCTTGGCAATTAGTTGCGCGTAAAGAATACTTTTCTTATTTGATTGATGCAACATGTGTAGATGGTATAATGTATTGGTTAGTTAGAGTAATGGAAGAAGGGGCACATATCATATCAATGGAAAGTGTAAATGAAGAATTTTTAACTAATAGTTGTACTAAAGAATATGATCATACACTACTTAGGCAAGGACAGTTAGTTGATTTGAATGGGAAACTCTGTTTAGCTTTCTACTCGAAAGTGTTGTCAAGAATGAGTCTGTTCTTGCTCAAAGATCGAACTACGAATCAAACATGGGTCAGGGAATATGATATCAACTTATCGTGTATGGAAGATTGGGTGAGAATAGTAGGGTATGTACCACTTGAAGGTAACAATGGTGACATCCTTATTAATGGTACAACGCCTTTCCGCTACAACATTAAAGAGAAAAGGGGAAGAAAGGTGCAAAAATCAAATGTCAACTATACTTGCTTGTATTACGATAGATGTTTTACGTTAGGAGTGAGAGATTTATCATCGAAGCCTTGAAACTGTGACATACTCTGACTTGATTCGCGCCTAAATTTTTAAAAAATGATATGCAGCTGATCTATCTAACTTTCTGAACTTTATGAAACATTTATCTGTCAATCTTCAGGATTTGTGTGGTTATACTATGTAATAGTTATGCAGGTTCTAGTTATTTTATCTTCTGTCTGTCATAAAAACATAGATTTCTTCATAACTTATACCTATATTGCAAATCAAGCACCATGATATGACTTACGCATAATTTAATACATGAACAATTTACCTCCTAATCAGCTACCGAATGACCCCTAAATCTCCACAATCATCTCATCAAGAGACTCCTATTTTGCATATTTAAATTCTTGATACCCTTCCCTTAACAGAGTCTCTTTAAGCCCTTTTGCATCCCTTTTCAATGAACTACATAGCTAAAATTTCACTAGGTAGAAGACTCAAAACATATTTGGTAAACAAAATCATTAATACAAAGATCCATTAATTAGATAGAAAATCTACAGTTTGTTGCATTGTGCTTTCTAACTTAAAACATCTATCGAAGTAGAAGCCAATATGAATGTTCATTTTAGGCCTAGGTAGACTTCTAAACCTTTTCTCTTCAATGTTATAGAGGATAAGTTGTTTACCATCAATAACAATGTCTCCATTGTTGCCTTGTAATTGTACATACCCTACTATTTTGAACCAACTCCCCATACCAGCTGATAAATTGATAGTATGTTCCTTTAACCATTCTTGGTTCGTCCGATCCTTGACAAAGTATAGATCCAGCCTGAGTAATTCTTCTGAGTAGTAAGCTAAACATAACCTCCCATTCAAATCTGCTAATTGAACATTCTCGAGTATCGGTGCCTCCTCCACATAAGGATTATTGGGGCAACCAATGGAACTCAAGAAATTCTCACTTTCAATATCCATTGAAATGATACGCCTTTCCTTTCGAAGTCCTCTTTCAAGCAACCAATGAACTACACCATTTACACATGTTGACTCTATCTTACTAGAAAACCATTCTTGGTGTGTCAGGGCTTTCCAAGAACTAGGAATTGGTCCTCCATCTCGTAGTGTAAGAGTCTGAAATCGGAACTCTACAGGGGTACCACCATAGTTGAAGTTGTAGTCATGGCCAGGTTTGGTACCATATAAATGGACAACCTTGTATGTATTGTTGGATGGGATATACGTAGCATCGAAACTAATTGATGGATGACTTGATATTGGTATGTCTATGATCTCTTTTGTTGTAGGATTGCATACCTTGTGATTGAAAATAATAAGATTGGATGATATGGTGAAGGAGTGTTGAGGGGCCATAATATCCTCAAAACTGAACTCTTCCTGGATCTCACTGTTGTCAATATTGAAGTCCATAGCCGATATAATGATGGTTCGACTAATCATTTCCCAGCTCGGTGAAAACTTGGTGTCAGGTACTTGAACTACACGTGCTCGAGGATGATTCATGGATTTCACGTTGTAGAGTCTTCTGAAATGTGGACTAGAGATTATTTTGAACCATAACTTTGAAACAGTTTGAAGTTGGTGTACATGTTTGAGTGAAAGCCTAGAGAATATGTCCACCAAGACTTCACAAGGCAGAGTCATGATGTTGGAACTCATCAATGCCATTGCACTATCCATCCTTCAACTGCTTAATTCATGGCGTAGACGGGAGAAAGAAAGAAAGATCAAAGTTGTTAACTTCATCTTCTATATCTCCAGTATAGATTAGCATTATATAGTAATGAAGATGAGACTTTGAATACCTTTTTAATTTATTAATTAGCTGCCAGAGAGAGAGAGACAGCCTTGAATTACTTGTTATTTTTAATAGTGACAACAACCTTCATTGACTTCTAACACAGCTATGCGCCTTAAGTTCTTCAACTCTTCAAAGGCTCTTTGGTAGCTCTCCGTCCACTCCCAAGGCCGGTTCTTCTTTGGGTGGAGCAATGACGGGATTCACCCGCCCCAGAAATATACTTGTTGGATATTTTAAAATAATTTGAGACATATTTTGGTGATGTGCATCTGTCAACAACTTGATCAACAAGTATTACTTCCCTTTGTCTCCAAGTAATGCATAGTGAAAATGTATTCCTCTTCTCCAAGCTTCACCGCCTAAGCTCTAGGACACAAAACTAAGTGAAGTAGTAAGACTTAGCCAATTTTCAAACCAACTTGCTTATTTTGTAGTATTTATATTTTGTTGATGCTTGTATGTGCTAGACGTGTGTGTTCTTATTACAAAAGCTGGTCGATTAGGTCTCTGAAGACTCGTGCCTTCTCCTACCAACATTACGATGACATCTGACATTTTAGGACAATCATTTGAATCTTCTTGCACGCACAAAATTGCAACATTGATACACTTTATCAATTATCACCTCACTTCTATTGCATGAGTCAAGTAACGACTTCTCTGTTAATTGTATTGCCCTTTTCTTCTATCCACATTCTCCATGCCTGTGATAACTTCCAGTTAGATATCAAAACTTGCAAAAAGGACAAAAATGATGTAGGTCTGAGTTTCTTCACTTATATAACCTGACAAGTTTAAATCTTCTTCTGATTGGTAAAATCCTGTATTCTTTCTTCCACTGATTATCTTAAGTATGACAACTCCGAAACTGAATACATCTGACTTGATGGAAAACAGACCATCTGATGCATATTCAGGAGACGTATAGCCACTTGATTACACCATGTCGAAAACGTGTTAGATGCATTTTACAAAAACAAAAGGAGAAAATGATCGATAGGAAGGGATGTTGTATACTTACTAGGTCCACACTATTTTCTTTGTCTTTGCTTCTGTTCTTTTTCATTCAAAAATCCTCGCCAATCCAAAGTCTGCAATCTTTGGATTCATCTCATCATCTAGTAAAATGTTGCTGGTTTTTAAATCTCTATGAATGATCCTTAGTCGTGAATCATGGTGGACATAAGCAAGTTCTCGTCCAATGCCCAATATGATGTCATAGCGCGTCTTCCAATCCAATAATTTGCAAAGTTCTCCATCTTGCATAGATATCATGACAAAGATTAAATCTTGTCAATAGTATAGGAGCTTGAGAATAAAGAACATACCTTGGTAAACTTACCAAATATGAATGTATCTAAACTTTTATGTGGCATATATTCGTATAGTAAAATTTGTTCCGTTGCATTGATGCAATAGAAAGGGGGAGGATTTCATTACCTCAATTGGATTGAGAATGAACTTTGAAATCAAGTCCAAAATGTTAAAAAAAATATATATCTTCTAGAATTATATTCATTCAGCAAATACCTGCTCTTCTTGCCATTCGTCTTCTATAGTAAATGTAGCTAAAGCTGCCCATGAGTAATATCAAAGCTGTTATGGACGAAAGAATTGCTTTTAGCTTCATCGATTTCTTAGATTTAGTTTGAGCTGAAAGTAGAAATCCAAAACCATGTTAGATATATTAACATCTATCTTGAAGAACTTTGATGCAAATATTCGTTGGACCTCAGAACTTATCGTTAATTCTTTTTAAGAATTATTCTATCTTAAGTTCTAGTTTGCTCGAACAACTCCTCAACACGGGACAGGGAAAAGGAGAATCATTGTTGTTTTAAGTGTTAATGTTAATAAGAATTTCTATCCATAACGTAGTACCATAATGAAATAAAGAACCAAGCTATGTTAAATTAAGCTATTCTAACCTTCAGGCTAGCCGCGTTTGACAAAGATACTCCGTCCTGTTTCATTTTCGCTGAGTTGTTGCAGATTGAATAGATTCCCTCTCCAAATTGAACAGGTACTGGAACCATCATAAGTATAACCAGTGCAAGAGCAATCATTGAAACAAGTAGATCTAGACTCTGACGCTTCGCTAATGGTGATATTAGTATCTGGAGAAGCAGGTAATCTCATAATTGAATTCATCCAAAAACTATCTTCATCTTTATTAATTGCACTGCACTTTAACTTCTCATTTCTTACACAGCCACTCATATAATCATTCAAACTCCATTCTCTATATGATCTAGGCTTGAAACCGCATAAACAGTTGCAGGATGAATTAGCATTATTGCAAACTCCAAATGCCCTACAATAAGCATAAACATCACATTGTTCTCTAGGTTGAGACCACAATAGAGTCCAATGAGAGTCACTATCCGACCATACGAGTTCGTTAATTTTTCCTGAGACATCTATTTTCAACTTTGGTGGCCTTGAACTAGTATAATTAGAAAGGGAATATGTAAAATATGATCCATTTCCATTGTCGATATAGTATAATTAGAAAGGGAATATGGCTGAAACATCATGCCAAGCGACCCAACATTTTTTATGTAACGGTAGCAGTATATATGAGCCACTTTTATAACGAGACGTATATCAGGTTTAAATGACAAAGTAGAAGAGCGCATCAGACCCATTCCCCGTATTAAAATAACAGCTTCAATATAAATCATAATAATGCAAATTACATCAAACATAGCAGAGCAAACAGTAGTGAATATATGCAAGAAAATATCAGAAACCAGTGGCCATATGCCACTTATATATTTTGATCATATTACATAAGTTGTTTGCTAGATAAATGGCATTATTCAAGCTACCATAACAGAACAGTTTAAGATAAAGCTACTAAGTCGATTTCGACCACTGTCAAGAGGTTTCCACTGCAACTCAATTGCATCAGGATCTGGACAGCAAGTATATATCGCCATGGAATTACCCGAATAAGAGGCTGAAGACGAAGCAGCTCCGATTACAAGAAGTTCATTTCCCAATGACTTGAAAGCAATGCCCCATCCTCTGTTTGAATCAGCTCTCACTGGCACTTGTCCTAACATTTTCCAAGTGTTGGTTTTTTTCAGGTAAAGCTTCAGCTTGTTTGAAGATGCCTCGAGTGAGTACAGCTCGTTGTTCACGACAGCAATGAGAGGTGGTGAGTGGCATGTTAGGACTGGATCATCCCTCAACATGTCCGGAATCAGCTCCCACTTGTTGCTACCCTCATCGAAGAATTCTCCACAGGTAAGCTCTCCGTTCTCATTCCTCCCCCCAATCACGTAGAATTTGTTGTCCATGTAACATCCTGAACAAAGCTTCCTCTTCCTCTTCATCCTCGGTAGTGTCTCCCACGATCTGCTATTGGGGTTGTATTTCTCAGCTGTGTCATAGACCTCACTATTCGCCATAATACCAACACCACCAGCAACAAAAGCAGAGGTGCCACAAGTAGCTGATGCAAATAAACATCTTGGATTAACCATAGAAGGACCTTTGTACCAACAATTCGTTGCTAATTCAAACCTCCATATAACTAGGCCATCGATTTCCCTACCCGAAACAAGTAAATGTGTGCCTGCACAAAGCGATTCCTTATCGCCAAATTTGAAACACACATCTGATGGTAAGTCAGGGATTTTCCTCCGGGACTTAAACTCACGATCAAACGTCCACCAGTTAGTCTCCCCACTTGCTAACATATATACTGAAGGTTCTCTAAATCCATTCTCTTTACGAATCTCAAATATCTCACCGCTCTTTAGAAGCGTTGAACATCTCTTGTTAACGAGGCTAAGTTTCCAATACTCCCACCTAGGAAACCTGGCTAAAATCTCACTCTCTAGCTCATAGCTAAGTGAGGGATAATCTGCATCCTGAGGTTGTCTATCTGAATTTTCACCTCTCGAAGATTCAGGTCGAGAGATTCTAACTTTTTTAGATGAATGGCTCTTGAAAGTGACCCAATCACCATATCTAAGATGAGATTTGACATCAACATCATAGTTAACGCGACGAAGATCCAAGTCTAGCTTTCCTTCTTCAGGTACTGTTTTGTTTAAGTCCAACATCCTCTTAAACCTTCAAAGCACCAAATCATATGCAATTAGCCTGAAATAGGAATAGAGCTAAAATAGACAAACAACATGGATCACAACAAAACATAGCAAATCAAGATAAAGGAGAATCTCAATAACTCGGTTGTCTGCCTAAACTTTCACCTTATATGTCAGTATCCGATTCCCCACATTGTAATCTCTTTCACCGTAGAGCAAACTAGCTAAGAAGTGTGACAAAAAAAAAGGGGCAACAAGACCACTTTAGTATTTGGGCATGCTAAGGGCCGAAGCTAGAATATCAGCTACGATCTAAGTTTAAAGCATGTAATTGTCTTTAAAATCTTTTGAATTTATACATTTTACCTAGTAACATAAAAGATTTGAATCTAAAATTCATAAATTTTAAATCTTGGCTCTGCCTCTGTCTAAAAACTTTGAAAAAAAATCAAAGTATTGTGCTTGAAACAAGCAAGTAACACCTAACAAATTAGTCCATATAACATACCATACTTGTAAAACCATTTTATACCTTTTGGAAGGTCAAGAAAGTTCCACTATCCTAACGGATAGGTAAGTAGAGGGAAAACTAGACGTATTTTGCTAGACAACGATATGATGTTGAGATTAATAAAACATAACTAATTGTAGTAATTGATAACACATATACCCAATACCTAACATAATTGCCTCAAATGACAAAAATCAAAAGGAATTAAGTTATATATAACATTTTTTTAAAAAAAAAATCTCTTCCACCTAAAATGCTTATAACATAAAGTCAAAATCAAAATTAGTTTCCACATGTAAATTCAATATGAAAACTATACTAACTTTCAAGAATTCATTATTGAATCAAAATTAAACTCAAGAACCATAAATACACACACAAAAATTAAAACAAAAAACAAAAAACAAATAACATACAATAATTTACCATAAATCCATAAAGAACAAATAAATAACATACACATTATATTTACTCCAAAATAAAGTTTAAAAGAATCTAAAAACTAATTTACCTTAAATTAAATTGGATTTTGAGAAAATCCAAACAATTTTTCTTCCTTTATTTCACTTCTTTGAGTTTCATTCACCTTCTTGAGCTCCAGCTTTTCTTGCTCTGTTGTTTAATTTTATTAAATTTTTTCTCTTTAATGGGGTTGGAGACAAGGTTATGGCAAGTGGAGAAACTTCACCACTTACTATACTATTTTATATGCTAATGGAAACTTATTATATTAAACCATAGTACTAAACTCTTATGGCAGTTATAGAGTACTATATTATATTATATATTATTATTATAAAAAGTAAGAATAAATTATTCAAAGAGGAAAATAAAGTTAGCAATTGGCTAGAATCCACCAATTAGATTATGGCATGAACCATCTACCAAAGTAGTAGTGGTTATTATTGCATCACAATCTACTATCAATGTGAAAACTTATAAAATTAATCAATGCACATTAAACAAAATCTTATTCCTTTTATAATAATCATTCTTTCTAATTTATGTGTAGGTATTTGATTGAATATATAATTTAAGAATGAAGGAAAGATTTTTAAATTTTGTTATATAAAATTTAAGTCATAAATATTATTACAAAAATAAAAAATTTAGAACTAAATTATACTGCTTTTGTTTAAAAAGAATGATCTATTTTTCTTTTTAGTCAGTTAAAAATGAATGATTCTTTTTTTTTGGCAACACTTTAATTTCAGTTTTTTCACTAATCACGTGAATGCTTAAGGCGACAAAATTAAAAAGTATTTTGATACATTTATAACTTTAATTTAAGATCACAAAATTGAAAAATAATCTTTATTTTCTTAAACTTGTATTAAATCAAATTAGGTTATTCTTTTTTAAACAGAGTGAAGTAACTAAATATCGAAAGATGACTTTCTTTTAGCTGACTAAAAATGAATGAATAATTACCTAAATTGAGACAAAAAAATATTAGTCTGACAATTATCTTGAAAATACGATATAGAGAAGACCTGATATTAAAAATTTTAAAGTATTATATTCATATCGTTCTTCAAAAGATTTAAATCTTTATTCCTTTTAGAAGATATATATAATACCAATTTAAATTACTTGAATCTAATGAATTCTTCACTCAGGTTTGATTTTGTTTCATTTACCTACTTTGTAATCATGCTTTATTTTACCCCTTCCTCAGGAGCTTCTACTTTTGCTCTATTAGTGATTCGAACTCACAATTTTAAGAATAAAAGTGAGAGTTATTTACCATCCGAACAATTATCTCTGATCTTTTTTCTTTTGTGGTCATGTTTACTTCTCTTAATTTAATTTTTTCTTGTAATAATATTTTAACCTAATTCTTATTCTTATTAATTTCATTGACATATGATAACTACATTGTAAGCCTATTAGTATTGTACAACATGTTTTGATACTTGTACTAGAGATAAATATTACTAGCAAAAAGGTTATTGCCTTATTTATTCTTAACACTTTGTTTGGATCATTGTTACTCATGTTTAATAATGTATTGTATTATATTGTATTGTATTGTACTGTATTGTATGATAGATACAATGTTTGGCTAGACTGTATTGTTTGTTATTGTTTAATAACATTTTAGTTGTTTGGTTTGATTGTATCGTATTGTATTGTAATTTATAAACTTACTAAAATATCCTTAATTATTCTAGGGTAAGAGGTTTGACTGGATTTAAATAATTAAGATAAGGTGTAAAATAGTATTTGAAATATTATGTAAAAGATATAATCGAAAAAAGAAATTAAATAACAATAGAACACACCAAATTGGTTGTTCCATAAAATAGGAATTTTCATTGTTACGTAACAATGAAATTTAACAACACAATACAATATATTGTAAGTAACAATCAAAACAAATGTTATAGCTATAGTAACAACACAATACAATACAATGGATAACAATGATTCAAATATAGTATAAGAGGTAGGTAATCTCATTCTTGCTAAATCTTTCCTTATTTAGGTTTTCTAATCTTTCATTTATAATTAATTAATTATAATAATCGAAATTAATTAATTTTAATTTACAACCATGCGTAGAGAAAGTGGTGTGAACGCAACCCTAGAAAGTGGAAGTCCCCATTGGATAAGGACTCTCTTTATTTGTATTTTATTCCAAGATTTAATGTTGCCTGTCCACTGATTAGTTGGTGGATTTGCCTTTTTAATCTTTATTTGGTTCTACTTTCTATACATTTTTATATTCTTAATTATGTTAAACCCTAAGTTTCACTGTCATAATCGTGTTGGCTTTGCATTTGCACAAGTGTGTATCCCCCAAATTTCAAAAAAAGTTGAAATACTTAAAATTATTAATCATATTATTTTTCTTTCCCCCTTTTTTAGTTGTGATCTTTTTCAATCCTGTAGTGGTATGTGTTGTTTAATAACTGGTTTGAAGATGAATTATATATGTATTAAATTATAAATAAATTTATTATGTTTAGTGGACAGTTAAGAGGTAATATGTATAAAATTAATATGGTATTTGATTTGTAATATGAAAATTCAATATGTATAAATTATTAGAGAAATTAATGTATTATCTCATGTGAAATATTGAGTAGCTAATATATAAATAACTAAATCAACATGATTAATACATATATAAAATAATATATAAATTTTCTCGTAACTAATCCCTATATTATTAATATTTGCATAATTCTAAAAAACGACCAAACCATCACTAAGTTTTCCACAAGACACTAATTGAAAAACAGGTCTAGAAAGATTGAATTTGAATTTAACAGTAAATTAATTGACCAAACTCTTCTTTTAATATTTAGAAAAAGAAATTATTTAATTGTATTTGCGTTTATATGGGGAGATTGCATAAGTTAATTAGGATAAATACGATTAGACTTATCTTTCATATTATATATTTAAATTTTACTTATACTCAGTTATACTGTAAATAATTACATAATTTATCATTAATTAAGAGTTTATATCATATATGAGTTTATATCATATATTAAAAAAAATACACTTAAAAACATATATTTCTGTTATCACATACATTAATATTGGAAGAGAAGCGAGCAAGATGGGGAGGAAAAAGAGCGAGACAGTCATGTGTGTATATATATACATACATATATATATATATATATATATATATATATATATATATATATATATATATATATATATATATATATATATATATATATATATATATATATATATATATATATATATGGGGATCTGACTCCTCTTCATCTCTCTTCTTTCCACTTTTTCAAAGTTCTAGCTCGGATTAGAGACAAATGTTATAGTTTAAAATTAATGATTGAGATTTAATTGATTAAAATAAAATTCTAACCATAGTTATTTATTTCCATATATTTGTTTCTTAAATATTTTGCAATCTAATAATCTCAGATTTACATTATATTTTTCTTAAGTATATTTAAAAGAATTTCTTTTTTTAATTACTTGAGTGACTTTTTGCTAACCTTTACTTTTTTTCCCCTAATGTTTGCCACTCTCAAATAATATTTCCAAATAAAAAATTTAAAAATAAATGTGATGGAACTTTTTTTTTAATTTTAGGAGTAAAATAAATTTTGTCACTCAACTTTAAATTCTTTCTTACTCCCTAATTGGAGTTCATATTGCTCTATAGACATTATAGGTCTTAATACTCTATTAGAATAATAAAAACGTTTTAACTTTATTATAATTTTTTTCAAAAAAGTTATTAAAAGTTTTATATATGTATGCGGGTATCAAATAATTTTTTTAAATATATTGAAGAAAAATATAATGGATTTGCAAAAAAAAAAAATATTTAAGAAGCAAATATATGAAAGTAAATAACTATGGTTAGGACTTTACTTTAATCAATTAAATCTTAACCATTAATTTTAAACAATGACATGTGTCTCAAATCCAAGCTAAAACTTGAGGAAATGGAGAGAAGAGAAACGGGGAGGAGCCGAATCCGTGTGTACGTGCGTGCGTGTGAATTACACCACATACGAGCGAGGAAGGCGGGCAAGATTTTATCTATGTATCTCAGATATATGTGAACTCACTTGAATACAATGTATCTAGAACAAATTATATTTAATTTTAACCTCTTGTATTCCGAGTTAACTGTATATCTAGACGTGTTTGGACACACCAAAATCTGATAAGATTCATAATATTACAAAATAAAGTATATCTAAATAATGAACTCCTAAAATAGTGAGATTTCTTCAAATTTCCCTTATTAGTAATACATTTACTTTTAAAAATTACAACTGATTATAAACATTTTTCTATTATCATTCAGACCTATATATAATATCATTCTTAATATTTATTTTTAACTTCATCTTTCATATTATATTATATTTTATAAATTTTCCACCATAATTTACTATAACAATAAAATAAAATAAAAAAGTATCCATAAACAATGCTCTAATTAGGCCTTATATATGCAAAAGTTAGACTATAGTTCAATTAAACGGTAACAATGCCCAAAAATAGTTAGATACAACTCAAAAATATTGTGGATAATTAGGAGTTAAATTATCACTTTCAGTCCAAACATATTGGCCACCTTATTGGGTTTTGTTGGGCTATTATATAGTATATAAAAGTTCCTAAAATAAACTTGTCAGCATGTAGTTCAATATATAATATAATATAATATTATATTTGGAGAAAAATTATTACATAAAGTGTATAATAGTGTATTAAAAGTGTGTACACAACTATGGATTATATAGTGTATTTACACAAATTTATAGTTATGCTCTATAAAGAAAAAATTACAGAGTATGGCAAATATCAATATATATTTAAAATAAATAGTTATACTTTAATATTTTTTATATTTATAGATATATATACATAATAGCAAATCTAATGGTATACAAATAATTTGTTATTATATATACATTAATATAAAAAAATATTAAATAGGATGCTTATTATAACACAATATTAATTAGTCATACATATTTTCATTTTTCTTAAACAGTTGTAATCATTATTTTTCTTTTTCAATGTTTCTATCTCATCAAACTTGTCATCATCAACTTTTTCTATTTCTTCAAATTCTCTACATTAATATTTTTTGATTCATTCCCCAAATTATTTCTTCCGATTTATTTTCATTTTGTGCGATTGCAAAAAAAATTGATGGTGTGTATCAATTATGTATCACATGATTGTAGTTTTTTCTTACTTCTATGAAGATTTTATATATATATATATATATATATATATATATATATATATATATATATATATATATATATATATATATATATATATATATATATATTCATCTATTTCATAGCGATTCGATTGAAGATTTTGTTTCTCCATTACAATGGTTGAAAGTGGTACTCCCAAGAAGTTGACAAAATGTATACATTTATTTGACAAATTTGTGGATGAAAGTATATTACTCCAGAGCAAGTCAAAATTTCAAGATCTATTATTGTGATTGAGAAAGAAAGAAGAGCAAAGAAAAATAATGATCTTATACCATTGAAGTTGTGTGAAGAAATCAAAATGCAAAATCAGTAAAAAGGAAACAAGGTTCGAATCCTTTAAAAGTGAAAACCAATCAAGAAAAAAAAGTCAACAATGTGTTAGGTGGTGTTGGGTCTTCTTAACCCAAAAGCTAGCTCAGAGGTTAAGGCTTTCCCTCACACTTATAAATTGACCACCAGCCCCTTCCACTTTCGATGTGGGATAACCCAACACAATGTTGATTCAGGTGGTAGTGAAAAGAAAGTAATTCAAAAAGAATCGAAGAAAAACGAGGCTGGAGTTTGTGTTCTTTATAATGTTAGTCTCTTGGGTCATAGTGTGTGGGGTAATTGCGCTTAAGGCTTAATATTTCATCTACATGCTGCAATCATAAATTTAAAAAAATAGAACTGATGCAACATGTTCAACAACAATGTGACAGCTAATAGAACCTGGTCCTATTTTTCATCTTTTGCAACTATAAACATTCAGGATTTTATACTTAGAGAAACTATCATGAAATAGTGGAATGCAGAAGTGAATCAAGGAAGTAGGGCATACTATCAAACAATTCCATGGTGTAATTGTATGGGAGCTATGGAAAAGAAGGATTGCAGAGAAATTGTAGGAACTTAAAAGGTCTTCCCACCTCATATCCATTGATGTCAACACTTCAAATCCTCTATATCCAACTCATGAATGGTAACATTTCCTTGACTTCCTTTTTGCTCTTCATTAGTGACTGGAGATTCTTCTTTTTCTTGGCATCTGCATGTTGATAAATATCTACCGGTTGGAGTTCCACTTGTTGATCAACCATCGTCTTCAAATTTTTGATAGCATTTTTCTTAGCACTTGCTACTATCTTATCAGTCAGTCTTCTCTTTCTTTTTATTGCATCAATACGAGTGTGAAGTCTCAAAGATGGAATGATACCCCTTTTGGATATCAATGTCCTAATGGCTTTATCTTGAGAGTTCACCTTGAAAATCAATGTCTTGATGTCTTCCGCTTAAGAGTTCACCTTAGAAATCAATTTCTCGATGGCTTCGTCTTGAGAGTTTATCTTAGAGGTACCATCACCATTAACTCCATCATCATTATCAACCACAGATACATTTCTTTTAATGGTTGTTGCTCCGATCAAATACTTTTGAAGTTTTTCAAGCTTAGGATCCATTTTTTTTCTTTTTGGGGAACAAATTCAGCAATACATTTCATCTCAATCTCAATGATTGAAGGAGCTAACCATGGATAAACAATCTACACGAAAAAATAAATATTGAGAAATAAGTATGAATAATTTTTCATATATGACAAATTGCATTAGTTGCGTCTATTTTCTGCAGCTGTTGTAACTGTTATGACAATTGCTGAAACACAATAAAAATAAAAATTAAGGGTATATAAATATAAAATGAGACTTACAGAGTCTAGAGGGTTTAAACAAATCATCAATTTTACTTAAAGCATTTTTCGCATCAAGTCATCTAAAAATCCTTGGACAAGTAACTTCGTGTGATAAGTCTTTAAATAAAGTCTAAAGGTGGGGAATAACTTTAAATTCCCAAGTCTATTCAAAATAATATCACCAAGGATCAAAATAATGAATAATGAACTCAATAATAATAAAAATAAAAATAAATTCATTAAAATTTACCATGAAATACATGAAAAGCCGAAGAGATTGGTGTCTCTTCCGGTTGGATTCAAATCAATTAAGAGATATTCAATGATGGCCTTAAACTATCTCGAGCCCATGGATGGGCACAAAATATTTTATCATTGTCACATAACTTAATCCACTCAGGAGAAATATTATTGGATGGATCACCCGCACAGAGAATAGCGTGCACAAATCAAATCAAGCAAAAAGATTTTTTTTACATGATTTATTAACCTTTTCATATTCTAAAAGGGTAATCAAATTCTTCTCTTTGAAGCTCTTTTCAGTTAACAAAAGCAATTGTCTACGCCTATTGATAATCTCAACTGAATGGGATGATTCCAACTAGGTAACACTATGACAGTTTAAGCCTGTCATAATTCAAAATTCTTTCATGCCAAAGCAAACCCGCATGCAACAATAGATGATCCAAAGTGCATTTTTTTATCTGTAACAATTCTTCATCAAAGAAAATGATATGTCAAATTCATATGAAACTGTCGAGTTTTATTATTGTACATGTCTAGATACTTTTCAAATACATTAGACCGGAAAAACTTTACTAATTTTATTTTGACAAGAATCTCTATAAAATCATGAAATGATTATCTTATACCTGACCGAACAGTAATAGTACATGACTCAATAATTTCATTATCATCTCTGAAAGAACTGAGATCTCTATTTTCAGAACTCCTTTGGTGTTGAGCCTCAGAGTCAGAACGCTCATATGCCTCATTATTTTTCATTGTGGCATGATTAGCAAGCAATGATTTTTCTATTCTTCTAAATTTTCTAGGATCCTTTTTTACAGCAATGGTTTTGTTTCTTCAATCGACATTTGTAGACATTGAAATTTTGTAGGACTCTGCAAGATGCGTTCAATTCGAGTTGAGACTCTACAAATTGTGTTCAACTCAGATAAGGATTCTTGGAGGCTACTCAACCCTAAACCCTAGTTTATGCCTATATAAAGGGTACTAAATTCCCTTAAAAGGCATCTCGAAAAATCCATAAAGAGATCAAGATCTCGAATACTCCACAAATTGATGGATTATTCATATAGAGAGGTCAAATCTAAATCATCCTAGTTCGAGAAATACGCCACTAACGGCCCTCGAATCATGGATAAATCATATTAGAGAGTAGAATCAAGGGAGGAACAGATTTGTACACACTATCTAGATTAATAAAATCACGTTTCTTCATATTTTATTTGTATGGTTTATTTTTTTCCATATGTTTAAAATTTGTTGCAAACAACATTATCTACACACATGAGGCAAAACAAAATAATAAATTAATATAACTAATTCTTTAATAAAATCGAATAACATAATCGGAAAAACTCTACTAATTTTATTTTTTCAATAGTCTCTATAAAATCATTGAATAATTTTTCCATACCAAATCGAATGACCACAACCTCTGTTGAAGAATTCACAAGAGGGGCATCTTCCATAACACTGGGATCACTGGAATTCAATTTATATACACACATGAGGCTATACACAAAAAATAAACTAATATAATTAATTCTTCAATAAAATCGAAAAACAAACTAGTACTTAAGTGATTGATTCATCAACTACATAAGTTGGTGCATAAACAGCCTATAGTCACTTTTCACTTCAAAAAGATCACATTGGAAGGCACTGATTTAGTTTTTGATGAATAATATTCTTCTTCTAGTTGTCTATAGTGTAAGTTTCAATAGGGAGCATATTGTGATATAAATAAGCTGTTAAAAATTGTTACCAATGTGAAAGGATAAAAGAGGCATATTTTTTTTATAAGTAGTTAGTTATAACATGTCCTAGTGGTAGTTAGGAAAGTTAGTTACGAGTTAGTTTAAAACAAAGTTTATAAATATAGCTCCTACTACTGATTGTATTTTTACTTCAAAAAATTCAATACAAGTTTTTTCTCTCTTAGTCTCCATTAATCTCACAGTTATGAGTTTTCATTACGTTCATGGTATCAGAGCCGCTCTTCACAGTCACTACTGGAGAAGCTAATTCAATCAAAGCATCAAAGAATCAGTAGGTTGATTCATCGATTGAACATATACATGTATTCCCATATTGTTGCATATTTTTAGAGGAGTATCATTACCTTTGACATTATATTTGATGGTGATAAACATTGTACGTAGTCAAATCAATGCTCAATTCACCCAAAATTCATTCAACAAAATCAGAATATGAAGTATATTCTTTCAACATGATTCCATCGATATTATATTTTATATAACAATTTCCATCGTTTCATTTTCATGCATGTCTGATCAATACTGTTATGTTTGCCATTAAATTCAGCCATTTTCACTTCATGAATAAGAGAAATGAATAATGGAGCAAATTTTGAAAAAACAAAATCAAAGTAGATCATTGTTAATTGATAATTATAATTTGTTAATTGATTAATGAAAAATTGAAAGTTTAAAGGGATTAATTAAAGAAAAAATCATGTAACGTAACTAGGCGTCTGTCAATTGACAAGACAACCTATGTTGATATATATTGAACGACAAACAAAGTTTCATTGTAATGTTAACATCTCATGAAAAGTTAATTTCTGAAAAATGATCACTTAATCAAGAAAAATTTACATAGAAATTCATCTTTTTAAATTTTATAACTCAAATCATTTCGCTATTGGTATATCAATCACAAAGTCACTTAATTATTTTAAGTCAAATTTCTATTTAATTGTGTTTGACATGTGAATTTTATTTTACACTAAAAAATTTAAGAAACAATATGCTACCCCTTTTAATCATTTTATTGATCCACTACACTTGACCCAACCCACTCCAACTAATGGTAAAATAAGCTTTACAATTTCATTTTTCGAGTTAAATTATGTGTGGTGATCTAAGTTTTCTATCTACATATAAATTGTCATGGTTCTAAAAATATTTGATTGAGTATTATTTTCTTTATTCTTCATATTAATTACTCTTTTTTAGAAGTAATAATATACTTAAATAGCATAAGAACCAAATAGAGTGCATAGTTATTAAAAGCCGGCAATGAGAGTAATTTAGTTTAGTAAGACAAAAATATTTTTTGTTTATGATTTTTTAGAAGGCGATAAACAAATTAAGAGAGTTTTATTATTATGTTCCCCTCGTATTACCCTCAATAGTAAATAACTATATAAAGTACTAGTCAAATTTAAGTTCTAAAGTATCCTAATGAGATTAATTTAATAAAATACACTCGAAATTAAAAAAAAATTTAAAAAATATATCATGTCAATATAAATTAACTAATATGAAGCGAGGGACATAATTAATGAAAGTATAAATTTATTATATCAGCCTTGAATAGTGACTATTTTTAATAATCAACTATTAAAACTAAGTAATTAATTATTTCTTTATTTTTTAGATTAAATGATAAAAATAAACATTTATTTTAATATAATGGATGATAAAAACAAATGGAATAAATATTAATTTCCTCAAAATGATATATAGTACACTGTTTTGGGATACAATCTCTCACTAGCATCTGCCCCTAGAATAGACCAATAGATTTTTGCACTAACATTAGTTTTGATTGGTTTCATGGTTTGGAATGATGTTCATCATTACTCCTTCTGTACATGTTTATAATTATTTGTTTGAATAGTTGTTTTGAATTATTTTTAAAAAAAAAATAAATTAATTTTGTAATTGATTTATTATTTTATTAAATAATTTTGAATAAATATTATTTTATTATTTTTTGATCAGTCCAGACCTTTAAAAATAAATGTGTTCATATACCAATTATTATATAATGTGTGTTAATTTAATTAAAAATATAACTTTTTTTCATTTTAAGTTTTTTTCTTAATTTTTATCTCTCTTACTTTTTGTCTTATTTTAATTTCGATTTCAGCTTAAATTTCAATTCATCTTCTACTTCCCACTTCAAGTAATTCATTCCTCAATTTTTTTTCTTCACCTCTCACACTCACCCCACCCTCAAGTCAGTTAAACTTCACTCTCATTTTTTTTTCCATTTTTTTTAGAATTCATACTATTATTTAGACTTATTGAATTATTGATAACAAAATTAATTATTTTTTTAAGAAAATTTAAAATGAAGGTATCATCAACTATTTCGTTTCATATACCTTCAAAATTAAAAATGATAATTTTGAAAGAATCAATGAATTCCCCGGTAATTGAAAGAATTTAATTGGAATCGGATAAAAAAACTATATGATACTTTCTAATCTTAAGATCTAATGGGTTTATCAAATTGTTCGAAATGTAAGAAATATTTAGATAAAGTTTTAAAATTAAAGAGAATAAAATTAATAGTAGTAATGAAAGAAAGCTGAAGTTATGGTAAAAATTGTGACACTGAAAGTGAGAAGCTTCAATGGAGATGATAATTAAATTTTGAAGAAGAAAAAAAAAAGAGAAAAAATAAAAAGAAAAAAATTAAAATAATAAGAAAATATATTTTATGATTACATACTTGTAAAAACAAAATTATATTAGTTATCTGGGTTCCTCACCCTCTTTGAGCGAGTGCACCCAACTCTCTATGTCATGTTGACAAAAAATTATAGAATAATATATGTTCAAAATTGTTAAGTGAGATAATAGAACGATGACAAAATTAAAGTGTCTTGTTAAAAATTCGAAACAACTTCCGTAATGACTCTATGTCTTTTCTGTTATTTGTTTATATATTTTATTTACCACACCCTTCAAAGAAGTAAAAAATAAATAAATAATATTTTTATGTCATTTTAAGTTATTATTATTATAATATAAATTATCTATATATAAAAAATTAACGAAATTTTTACTCGTTGAGTTTGAAAAAAACAAGATATAATTTGTCACTTAGTTATAATATGTCACTTAGATTATTATTATTATTATTATTATTATTATTATTATTATTATTATTATTATTATTATTATTTATTACTCCTCATATCCACTTTTAGTTGTCATAGTATAGTTTTTTTAAAAAAAAAAATAAATTATAAAATTTTGACTAACATTTTATGATATAATTTTTTCATCATATTGATATGCAAAAAATTATAATTTATAGTACTATTCGATAATTTTTGAAAGTTTAATTTTTTTTGTTTAAAATATTGAATTAATATAATTTAATTTAACTTTAAAAATTAGTCAAATTAATTTTCGAAAAACGCAATACGACAACTTTAAATTAACAAAAGGAGTAGCTGTTTTTCAAAATATTGAATTCATCATATTTTAGAAGTGATATAATGAAATTATTAATTTATTTATTATTTCTTAAAAATTGTGTCAAATTAAATCAATATTGAACAAGTACAAATGAAAAGATGAATTACATAATAAATGAGGAATAAGCATAAAATAATAAAATATAAATTATCTCTCGATTTTTTTAAATTAAAAAAGTAAAAGTAGATATCTATTTTTAGTATACTACCTACGTAAATGTGGGAAGCGAAAGAATACTCTATCCTTATTTGTTTTACTCGATCCTATATTAAAAACTTCTTACTTGTTCTATTTAAAATATCAAAAAGGAAAAAATAATCCTTATATCAAACTTGTATTAAATATATATCTACATAAAACAATTGCAATAATATACAATCAAATTTAAAATCCCAAAATATCCTTAGTAATAGTCAAGTATATTATACATGTAATATAAAAAAATTAAAGACGGTGTCAAGTATATGAGTCAAGTAAAGTATTTCTCTGTTCACTTTTACTTGTCACTTATTCTTAAAATAGATTTTTATTTTTACATGTTATTTCTACATATAAAAAAATGACAATAATTTTTTTTTACTACCCCTTGTCCCTATTTAATTGTCCACTTTAAAAGTGACACACATATTAAGGCACTAATAAGTATCACAGGTTAGTTACAATTTTACCCTTTAACTTAAAAGATTATACAACTCCCCAAGTATAATAAATGTATTTTCTGATTTCAAAAAATATACATTACAACTTAATAGTAATAGAAATTTTCTAGAATTAAATATGAAATGAAATATAGACAAGTAAATAGGAATAGAGGAAATATCTTTTAGCATCAACATCAAGTACTTATTTTTTAAATCATTTAATAGGGAATAATTTAGTAAAAAATATATTAATAATTATTTTTTAATAGATATGTTAAATTAAAAAATAACAAATAAAAATAAATGAAGCGAATAAAAGCAACGAAGTACATCTTTTATTGGAGCTGAAAACAGTCATTAAATTAATCCTAGATAACCTCAATTTACATAAAATTTATCATTCTTTTAGTTGCTGATTTGTCATAGGAACTCCCAAATTATGAACTTTTAATATGTGGTCACACTAATCTATGACCTTTAATTTATTTATTCAAATTGTCCTTTGGAAGGACACTTTCAAGTTGCTCATCAACACAATAAGACATCAACTCTTGGCGTTACATAGAGCTCAAAACAATTAAACTAATCAATGTGTACATTCTTGTTTCTTTTTAATTTATTTTTTTTTACACTATAAGTGATACGTGATGGTGAAAAATGTTTTTTTTTTACAATAATATAAAATTTAACTGAATGTCTTGGATGTTTTGTAATATATAGAGGTCTTAAATTGAACAAATACACATTTAATCGTGAAAAAATATGATTATTATAAAAAGTCATATGTTTATGAAAAAACATGATTCTTATGAAAAGTCATATGTTCACGAAAGAATATGACTCATATGAAGAGTCATCTCTTAAGTTCTATAAATATAAAGACTTTCTATAAATAGCCTAAGAAAAATCTGCATGTATAAACAAAGGATTTTATCGTATGCTTGAGGAGAATAGTTTGTATTTAATTACCTTAATATGTATATTGATAATATCTTTTAAAGAAAGTGATTACATGCCTCAAAGCTTCAATTATATTTCGTATTATTTTTCTAACAGAAAGGTGAGTTATTATCTTATTATCTAGCTTATAATCTATTGTAATATAATATGTTAATTTAATCTGAAAGAGCCCTAAATGACAACTCTTATTTATTGCCTTAATTTTTTGCTAATAGAGGCTTCTTTAATCTGAAAGAGCAAAAACATCCCATAAGCTGTCTTTTGATCTCTCCAAAAGGAAGTCTCAAGTCCAACGCTTGAACCCAAGAAAATGATGCATACAAGCATATGAAACTTCCAATAATTGTAAGTTACAAATTTAATAGAGGAATAACTCGTGTCATACTGATAATTAAGGGGAAGCATACAATGTCATTCTTGAGTATATTGTTGTAAAATGACTCATTGAATTTTACATCCCCCAGAATCTTCTCCACGACGGACATCGCCGTAGGCAGAAAGTTCAAGAAGATCCATGTCGCGACCTGGATAAAGTTTTAAAAGGTTAATATTATCATAGATGACCACAAACTAGAGTGCCAAACACTTGAACAGAAGATTGCATCTACCTGAAACCCGACAATACGAACTTCTCTGAATGAGTTCAGCTTCTGATATGTCAGTTCGGTTCCCCTTCGATCTATTAACTGTCGCCTGCATGAAGAGACTCATCCCATCACTTATCTAACTTTTACACAGATTCCCCATTTTCTTCCCTCAACTTTCTACAGAAGCAGCATAGCCCTTTCGTTTCTCTTCTGCTCCCCCACCCCCATCCCTTTGGGTGAAGGAGAGGAGGGAGTGAAGGCAAGGCACCAAAGTTCCATTTCAATATTGAGATCAACATTGGGTCAATGGAACAGATACACTTCTAGCAATCACTATGGAGCAGTAAAAAATACTACCTCTGGCCCAGTTTTACTTGTCGCATTTTTGGTTAACACGATAATTTAATTTTAATAAGGACGATAAAAGTCGTCAGGAGGGAGTAATAACTCGTCCAGATAACATCGATAAAGATGGAGAACCAACCATCAAGTTGATCAAGGAGATAAAGGCACAAGATACATAATCCCTAAGTAGTCTTAACATTCCTTGTATTCTTGAAAGAATTATGTAGAATATATTTCAAATATCAATGAAATGATATCTTCAACTAAAGTAGCACATACTATGAATTAAAAGACAGATTAACTTAAAACAAATCAAACAATAACAGGAAACCGTGAGTATACGATGATGCAGCAAGGAAATTTCAAGATACTCCACAGCAAGCACAAACAGAGATGTTCTATCAGAGAGAAAATCTCACCTGCAAAACTTGACAATTCTCTAGTGTACTTTCTCCACCCTGCAAAATATTTAAAACAGATGAACTCAATCAAATGTCTACTTTTGGAAATTTGGTAGTTAAAAACAGAACATCAAGATGAGGGTAATCTTTTCTAGAAGCAGACATTTCTCAACGATAGAAACTTCAAAAAGTATGACATGTTTTAACATACCCAGAGAAATGAAAGAAGATTCACAAAATCTGAAAAGCTTGATTGGAACTGATGGTGTGATGCGACACTAAGGTTAGAATTTGTCATATAGAGCATCATAAAATATAAAACAATTTCATAGCAAATTTAGCACTTGCCACACTCTCAATCCCTCAAGAAAAAGAGAAAAGGAAAGGAAAGCAAAATAGAACAGAAATGAAGATGTTTAGCAACTACCGGCTCTTAAGTGGAGCCACTTACTGTTTAAGTGTTGTAGTCGATTAAGCATGAGGTTAACTTATATAAGTACTGATCTGTCTCTCAATCTTATCATGTAGTCCTTTTTCACTTCTTCGTCCTCTTCTTTGCTATTACTAAGTTTAACAAAGTCCCAATCAATTAAGACTGACCAGAATCATTGGAAAGAAAAGATAACTATACTCCTTTTTTTATGTGTCTCAATTAATTTTGAGTATTTTTTCAATCACAAGTCTGATCAAATGAGGTAAGAGAACATGCACAAGAATCAAGATCACCAAATGAACTGTTTAGTTTTTTATTTTTCACAGATAATGGACTGTTCATTTTATCAAGAAAGTTTATCAAGTTCTCATCACGTAGTCCACACCAAGGATGTTTTTACCAGATAAGCATAACCATCCTGCCAATGAAATGAGATCTGTCATAACAAGCTAAAGATCAAGGGTCATACCCGTTACGAAAATGACCAATTCAGGCTTGTATGAGTGGTATGTATTAACATTTCATTTTTTTACTTTTCCTCCCTCAGGAGCGAGGAACAAGCTTCAAAATAAAAAATTGGGCATAGAGATTTGAGTTTGTAAATGTTAAAGGACTATTAATATAATTGTCAGAATGTTTGAAGTATTAAGTTTATGTTAGATATTTCCTCGTGTTGCCAAATTATCATGTGTCTTGTGAGAACGACGGAAACAGGTTTCTTACATTCTTTAATCAAAATATCTCTCTTATTTTCTCACATTGTATCAAAGCCTCAACTATCTTGATAGACACTCAAATAACTTTCAGTTATCTAGCGGCCTTCTTATGTGCTTGTCCCGCTAGATTTTCTTCTTATCTTTCTTTTTCCACAAAAGGACCAGTGGAAGCTCCAAACTTCTTCAAAGCTCTAATTTGTTAGTGTGTTAAAGTTAGAATATCATTTACATTGTGCATGACAAACCACAAACTACAAAAAAGTATGTTAGTGTTTACCAAATCATCATGTTATTAATCTATCTCTTCCTTTCCATAGTTATCTCAAAGTTTATCTCAGCCACTAAGGCATTGGCAGAGGGATCAAGTAAATTCTACCATTCAAGCGGCACACTTCTATCTATAGTCGTAATTTAAATTGTACTGTGCTAACTTTTAGTGATCCTTACAAAGGGAGTATGTTTATTGATGGTGACCCTTCTACGATGTGGCGCTTATTTTCAATGACTGACCCAGTAATACTTACTGCATTGACTATGGTTGTCTGGGACACGCCATGCTGATTTTCACTAGTCGTTCTTACAATACCCTGTCCCGTTCTGACAATGTTGTCAAGGATGAAAGTGTAGAAATCTCTACAATCTACTGGGATTCTATATAAAAGAAGAACTAAAATATGCAACTATTAGAATAGAAACAAGTATTTCCTACTTAAAATAGGAATAGAAATCCTAGTTGGAAAAGGATTTTAATGTAGTGTCTATAAATAGGGTCTCAATGTAACAGTTTAGATACACAATTCAATAATATTTTTCCCATATATTTCTCACAACAACAAAAGAATATAGATATTATATAAATACAAGAGGCAACAATTATATGGAAAAAGAACTAAAAGAGATAGAATTATCAAGTAAAATAATATCATCAAACTGTGTCTATCTGCATATTGCAAGAATAGCATATGCCAAAACCCGAACAAAAGATCATTGCATAGGCTGATGGTTAGCTTAGAAATACTCTGGCAATGAGAAATTATCAAAATATTAGAATGTAAAGAAAGGATTCATGATGCCGATCCAACATTTTTTGGGTCATTGTTAGCTGACCCAACTGATTTGGAATTGAGCCTTGAAATGACATGTCAATCAAGTTCAATATCACTAAAATGCAGTTTTAGTCACTTATTAAAAGTTCCTAACTAGTTTTCTCATGCTAGATTTATAATCTTATATTCCTAATTACTAGCATATTCACTCATAACATACCACTATCAATTAAAAATATCCTTGCATGCTCAATTTATTGTTGGTGACATACTCTGCAAAACTAGTCCAAGGGCATAGAGCACACACCTTAACACTTTGGTACTTGCCAGAAGCCAGCAAGATGAAGCATCAATCAATCCCGTGCCTAGCTTCATCACTAAGGTGTGTGTTTTACCAATCCTAAACAAAACTACTTCAAATGGCTTTCCAGCAATACCTCGTCTTTCCAAACACTATTGGCACCTGCATTTTAGTCATTGTTCACCCCACTTTTCCATCTTTATAGTTAAATTTGTACATTCAAAAATTTCTAGCACATTTATTGGAAACTGTTCCATGAAAAGCAATTTTGGGCATCTTTAGATGTCTGCTTACATTCTTGTTCTAAGTTTGGTTATTTTCTGATAATAAACAAATCTAATGCATGAATTGCATTATTAGCCAATAGGTGTGTCCTGTATTCGTACATATCATCAAGTTATCAGTACATATTTCCTCTCATCTTTGAGCGATTAAATCTGCTATACTGTCATCATCATAAACACAAAAAATAAAGGAAAACAGTAGTTGAAAACAAGTATGTTGAAATACCCAAAACCTGCTGCAGAGAACAACATCAAAACTCAATATTTTAAACAAAGCTTATGCATAACTACTTCTCAATCCCAAACTTGTATGAGAAAAGTACCTTAGAATAGGGAATTATATGGTCATAGTCATGGCAGAGACAACCAGGACAGCCGACAAGCTTCCGAAAGATTGTGTTGCCCAATGGGTCTCGGCGCCATCGGTCCGGGTCTCTTCCCTTGACTTTCTCCGCCTTGTCCCAACACTGCTGCTTCACACTATACGGAAAACTTCTTGGGTTGTTTTTGGGGGAAATTTTAAACAAACCCAACTCTTCAGTGATGATTTCACCGTCAAGCACTGAGACTGATGGATGAGGAGATAGCCTCGTATGGCCTGAACCCGAATCGGGTCCTGATAGATTAACAGGTCGGCTTCTTTTTGGGGAGGAGGATAAGTTCTTGTTTCTTCTATTGCCTTCTTTCATGTTTTCGTGTATTCTTCTTCAGTGCCCACATGGCTGGCTCATCTTAATTACTAGATTTTGAGCTAATTTGAACACTTTCTTATGGTGATATACTTAATTAAGGTTTTGACCAAAGTTATTATATAAAGCAATTTATTAAAATAATATGTTTTTTTATAATTCTATAAAATTAGTATAAACGTATTTCATATTAACGTTTTAGGGTATATTTTATTTTTTAAAAGTTGACGGCGTTAGATTGATATACGTTACTTACAGTAACGTAAGTAACGTTTTAGAACGTTACTCAAAATAACGTTTTAGGAGTAAAATGTTACTTACAATAACGTATATCAACCTAACACAATAGTTTTTGAAAAACAAAATATATCTTAATACGTTACTGTGAAATACGTTTATACTAATTTTATAAAATTTTAAAAAAATATATTTTTTTTTAATAAATTACTTTATAAAATAATTTAGTTTGATTAAAAGTCCTACACTACTATTATACTTAATTATGTCAAAGATTGGAATGTCAAACTCAAAGTTGTACTTTTATGCATATCAATGATCAAAGTAAGAAGTTGAAATTAAAAAAGAAAACATGTGCAAAAACTTAAATATCTTAAGAAGGGGAGCGGGTTGGTGAAGGCACATACTCCTTCAGCCCCAATCTATATGTCAAATTTTAAATCGAAACTTGAGAAAACAATGATTGATATAGTGAGTTTATAATTTATTTTTATTAATTGATAAAGTGTAAAACATATTTACTCACTACATTTTTTAAAACGGAAAAGGGCCTAAAATACCCTTGAAGTATTGAAAATGGTACAAAATTACCCTCCATCCACCTATTGGCTCCAAAATGCCCTTTTCATCCACCTATTGGCTCCAAAATACCCTTGTCATCCACCTTTAGGTTTAAAATTGACCACTTTTTAAATTGTTTTAAAATTAAACTCTTTAAATATTTTTTAAAATACTTGGCGTTCAACTATTGATTATAATTTTAATTTATTAATATAATTTATAAACCAACCCACTACCCACTCATTACTAACTAAACCTCACTCAATTAATAATCCAATTCTAATATCAAAATCGTCATAAACACTATTAAAACACAATGAAATTATAGATTCCTGAAAATGACATCCAAAATTATTTGAGTCAGAATCGAAACCCCAATTAAATTTAGGTTGAGCCTCTTATTTAGGAGGACATTTTCTTTAAAAATTGAATTAGAAATTTATTATTAAAGGTAAATAAGTAATACATCCCGTATGCACTTTTTTAAAATATAATTTTATAATTATTTATGATTTGTTTTAAAACCTTTAATATATTATTTTGAAAAAAAGTTACCTATGAAGTAACATCAAATAATTGAGATGTAAGAATATATTAAGATAAACATAGTCAGACTTTTAAGTTTATCGGTGATTTTTATTATGCCACTTGAATGTATGATAATTTACTTCTATAATTTTTAAAAACACTCAATTGGCAGTAGCTTGCATTAATAATGTGATGGATTTATTAAGAGGAATTTAATTAGTAATTGATGGGTAATAAATTGATTTATAAATTATACAAATAAGTTAAATAATAACAAATAGTTGATAAATTATACAAATAAGTTAAATTATAACAAATAGTTGATAAATTATACAAATAAGTTAAATTATATCAAATAGTTGAGCACCACGTATTTTTAAAAATATTTAAATAGTTTAAATATAAAACCGTTAAATAAGTGGTCAATTTTGAACCAAAAGGTGGATGACAAGGGTATTTTGGACCCGATAGGTGGGTGGGAAGGGTATTTTGGAGCCAATAGGTGGATGGAGGGTAATTTTGTACCAATTTCAATACTTTAAGGGTATTTTAGACCCTTTTCCGTTTTTAAAAATAATAACTCAATATTAATAAATTGTAGGGTATAATAGGGAGAAAATTGTCTTTTTTTGTTGTCATGACCCATAAACGGACGTGATGACAGTTGTCTATTCCCACCATGATAAATCATTCTCAACCCCACGAAATGAAAGAAAAACAAAAAGATAAAACAAAAACAAGATAGAAGCGAAAAATAATTTAACAACTTCCACTAATAAGGACACTTTTGATCCAATAGTTTGACAGAAAGAGTAGTTTTGAGCTGAAATAAATTTAAGGGTAAATATGAACTATTTCGGATAGTTTAAGGGTATTTTTAACCCTCTGCCATTTTTTAAGGGAAAAAGGACAGATATGCCCCCTAACTATTGTAAATGGTATACAAATACCCTTCGTCATACTTTTGGCGCATTGGTGCCCCTGCCGTCATACTTTTTGGTACATAGGTGCCCTTGTCGTCATACTTTTGGGACATTGATGCCCCTGCCGTCATACTTTGGGGACATTGGTGTATCTGCCCAGTGAAGGGCATATATGCTCTAATTTATGGACGACAGGGACACCAATGTCCCAAAAGAATGACGGAGGGTATATGCATACCATTTTCGATAGTTCGAGGGTATATTTATCTTTTTTCCCTTTTTTTAATGATAAGTTGAACTGATCTAATTTTATTGATACAAATATATCTAAGTTGAGTGATTTTCCTGATATTAAACAAAGTTTAATAAATTTATTACATAAACTTTTAAAACTGAGTGATGTTTTGAGATATTAACCCCAAATCAGTGGCATGTATCACCCAAATCAACTATGCATCAAATTATTCAAAGGAATTGTTATTTTTTTTCCTATTTGTAATTTGAATCGAATGATTTACTCAAAATTCTTATATATAAAAATAAAGATCTGTTATGTACAAAATGAAAATCTGTAATAAAACTAACATAAAACTAAACATAAATATTTTAAGGATTAAAAAAATCAATTCTCCCGTCTGCAAACTGATAATTGGGTCGTATTATTTAGTTACACGGAGTCATTAGTTGCAATCTTAGGTTGGACTAAATTTTAATATAAAGACAATTTTAACTAATGCATCCTATTAAACGATTTCTGTAAGTTTTATCTCTGCATAATTTATATAAATCTCATAGTATAAAGAGTAAATTACATTTTATTCTCACTTTTTTAATTACAATAATTTCTTAAAATTTGTACCTTTCGGATTCATTAAAGAGTACCTCGCATAATATAAATCGGATACATAATATGTAGCTCGGATACATTATAAAATAAATTGAATACATAATATGTAGCTAGGATACATTAAGTATTGACTCAGATACATAAATATGTAACTTGAATAAATTAAATACATTAGGAGAGAAATAAAAAAGTTTAGAAATTTTAAAAAATAAAAAAAATATTAAAAATAAGAGAAATAAAAGACGTATATTTCAGTAATTTTATTATATCAAATAGATACCAAAGTGGGCTAACACAGGCCCAACAATTTATTTTATGGTAAAACTTGTTGCAATTGAAGAAGACTAAGTGACATGACTTTTTATTAATTAGATTTTGTTTCTATTTATATCATCAAAAATATATTTTTTTCAAACACCATTATATTCATGTATAATATTATGTTGATAATATTGTTTAGTTTATCAGCAAAACATTATTCTATCATCTAATGTTTGGAATAACTCTAAATATTTTAGATCATGATTTAATTTCTTTTTTTTTTTCAATTCAAGGTCAACTGAAGTTGCAAATTTTTCCAAACATAGGTAGATTAAATTTTGTACATCTTGAATAACTAATTACTTGGGTCGATTTTCAGCAATTTCTGCATTATTTTCTTTTCTAAACAGTTGTAACTAAAAAATAGAATTAAAAATCATTTAGCCATCCACATGTTTTTGCAATAAAATATGGACCCATATATTAAAAGAAAAAAATATATTATTATTATTTGATGTATACATATGATAGTTTTGTCAATTTCCAACAGGGTCTTCACTGACAATTTATAATTTGCAAATGATGTATACGTGTGATAAAATAGTCAATTCACTAACTATTTAATGAAGCAATAATAATAAGTCTCTAGACTATGACCTAAATCCAAAGATACATCTTAACTAAAAGAAAGTTTTATTATCTGATTTTTTTTTTAATTTTATACACTTTTTATCTTACGTGACATATTTCATGACTCCGTACAATTAGTGCGTGGGAGATATTTGGATGTCATATAAGTCAAAAAGGTGCACAAAAGTAAAAAAAATGAATCAGAAAAGTAATAGGACATTAGTTCAGTTAAAATATGTCTCTAAAATTTCGATCGTAATCTAGGGATACTTATACATTTTTTCAAAATTATTTTAGGTTTTATTATAACATGACATATCAACTCAGAAACTTAGTGTGAGAAAGACTATGTAAAACATATATAAACGTATAGGCCTATAGTTGAATGATCTTATAAGAAATTATAATGAAATTTTCTCAACTTGAATGATTATAAAAAATATTAACTCATTTTTATTCGATAAGTAAAACCACAAAAACATTACATAAATACCCTTTAAATAAGTTTGAAAATTGTGGACACCATCACTCTTTCGAAGTAGCTGGTTTTTTTTGTCTAATGATAAACATGTGCATGGTACTACAAAACAAAGTATAGGCTTTTGGAAAGAGACCACAATAGCAACATTGAAAACCACCAAATTACCTTAGTTAGGACAGAGGCATATTGACGAAAATCTGCTTTTCTAGTTTAAAAATAAATGGATTAAATAGCTGGCATTTTGAAAAAAATCAAGATAATATTAGTTGTATTTTTGTTCTGTATTAGATAAATATCTTACTGAGCTTTAGAAGTTTAAATAAAAAAAATTTCAAGAGGTTAATTAATACTTCATCTGTCTCTAATTATTTGTCCATTTTTAAAATGACATACTTACTGAGAAAATAATTATTGACATAAAAAGTTTATCGTTTTACCCTTATTAATTATAAAGTGAATGACTTAAAAACTTAAAGATTTTCAAAAAGTTCTACCTTTTTCATTTCAAAATAATTAATTGAGGTTATAATAGGTAAAATAAAATTACCTTTTCTTGATTTGTTAAAATCGACAAATAATTTAAGGATAACTAAAAAAAAAAAGTGGACAAGTAATTATAAACGAATGGAATATGAACAGAAGGCAAAATAACAAAGTTGATCAATCTATTCATGATTTCTTGATAATTGTGTAAAATAAAAAATGTCCACCTAATATAAAACGGAAAAGTACATATGAAGAGATAATTAATATGGAGCAAAAGAGAAAAATATTAAATAGAGAAGAGTAATTCTCTAGTTAATCTTTTTGTCTAAAAAAATATACAAAATAAAACATGACAAATAAAATAAATTAAACGTAGTAACATAAATTATGAGTACCATATATTATAGATAAGCATAACTTGTGTCCCTAGATACTTTTGAGATAACAAGAACAAGTCAAGATCTTAAACAATATTTCAAACTTATTACATAAGTACAATCAAACAATATCACTCTCAAGTGGGCTAATATACATTTCTTTATAGTATAAAGAAAAACTTTTTTAAAAAATGACAGTTTAATACATTAAGCTTATGATACACACTCATCTTTATCATATGCATTTCTGCGAGAAGTTGTTTCGATTTTCACCACTGAAAACTATAATAATCTCTTCATTCACACAACGACAACTCTTACAGTATCACTCCAATTTAGCAAGAAAAAAAATATATAGAGGATATTTTAACACAATAACTTATTAATTTAGAGTGCATTCATGAGGGAACCCTTGAGGGAAACGTTTAGTATCAGTGCAATAATTGTATATCATATAGTTCTTTTGCACCCATTTCATCCTTGTTAACCCAACATTATCCAATGATTGAGTTAACCAAGAATTGGCTGTGGGATTCATGGAAGTTTGGGCATTGAAGTTTCTATAAGAAGCAATAAAAGGGGCTTTACTCCAATCAGTCCTTACAAGGCCACCTCTTGTTGCCCATTCCTCAGCATTCCATAAACTTGAGTATAACCACATTGGTTGGTTCTTTGGGTAAGGTATTCCATTTGTTGCTTCAAGATTCTTGTATTGTCTTATTGGTGTCCCATCTACAAAAAATCTGATATATAAATTACAAGAATATGTGAGTAATTTGTATAGCATGTGTCTAGGAAACTAATAACAATCTGGTGCACAACATATCCAACGTTCACGTGGGGTTTAAGAAAGGATGGCATCCCAAGAAGCATGATGTAGACAGTTTACTTTAATTTAGAGTAGTATTATATTACTAGTTATTTCTACGGGTCGAATCCATGGTCACCCAAAGACAATATTTATTGTTGCTCCAAACACTACTAGAAATCATGAAATTAGCAATAGAATTTACCGGTAATTCCTAGCTAATATCCATCACTTAATATTTTCTAGTAGCTAATTGAATTTTCATATAATTTGTAGTTAATAACATAAAAATTTTATTATTTAGCTATGAAATTTTGAGTATTGCTCATTTCTTATAGTGAAAGTTTCACTTTTCAAAAAAAAAAACTCTACTTTATTTAAACTAAAAAAAGAACAAAACAGTATTAGTGTGAATATAAGTTAAATCCTTTTTCTTAATAAATGAGTTTTAATATTGTCATTTTCATATAGTTGCTAAACTTTATCCCCCCGACCCCCACCCCTATTTTAGCAATATATGAAATGATGAAACATCTAAATGTATTACTACTATTTAACTATTTAATCTGAAAGTGCTTTATATCTATATATATATATATATATATATATATATATATATATATATATATATATATATATATATATATATATAACGTAACTATCTAATTTTTCAAATTTACTGATAAGACTTTTGATTAATGATAGACAATGTGTCATTCATTTTATCCCTAATTAATATCTTATAAAGTTTGTGTTTCCATGGTGATCTCTTATCTAAAAACTTTAAAATATCAATCATCTATTTTATTTTATAACATAAGGTTAATTTACATAGGAAATGTATAAGTAATCTAATATATATATATATATATATATATATATATAATAAAATAATAAAAAGGTATGCTTACATGATATTTCGAGGATTCCAAAGAATAGAGTAGGTGTGGAAATCCTTAGTAGGGTCAAACCAAAGATGAAATTGTTGCTCTCTATCTCCCTTGCCTTGTGCATACACATTTGTATGAAGAGTATATGGTTCTCCACTTACATTCCCAAGAAACTCAAAGTCAATCTCATCATGAGCTGACCCCACCGAAGATAACTGTATTTGAATTCACGATCAAAATTAAATTGTAATAGAAAAACGTATAACTATGTTCGAAATAACTATAAGTTATCTCATCCATCGAGAGTATGAATTAGTAACCTAAAAGTACGATATGTTAATATATCAAAGTATACTATATGTATATAGTATTAAGGATGATTAACTTACATAGTATGTAGTAGCGGTGCCAGCAGAATTACCAGGGACAAGTTTGATCTTCATGTCAATCTTTGCAAACATATATTGTTGTTTAGACTTAAATCCAGAGCCAGAACTTCTATCGAGGGAAAGAGTAAGAAGTTGCCCGTTTTCGAGTATTTTCACCCTCCCATAACCCCATGTAACATCAAATTCTTGGTCGAAAGTACCACCAAAAGCCACCACCACCAAGAAACATATTAGAACAAAGAAAGAAAATATACAACTTGATGTTTTGATCATGTTGTTTGAGTATTGTTTTTTTATAAAGTTTTAAATATTTTTTGTGTTTGAAGTGCATGGACATGGTTCATTAGAGGCATTATATATAGTAGTGTTGGGAGAAAGACACAATTATTATTTTTTTATTTGGGGAAAGGGGGGGGGGGAGGTAGAGGGGTTGGATTTCCTTTTCGTTGATTTTTTTGGCTCCTAAACCTATTTTTGAGACATTTTAAAGTTTTATGGACCGACAAAACATAAAATTTTAAAACATAATTATAGATAAAAATTTCATTTCAACCTTTTTATAGGTGTTTGGTACTTATAAAATACATTTTTTAGAATGATTTCGTACTGAATTTGGTAAAGGGGATTTCTTTTTTATTTCTATAGGTGGGGGAGAAATATACCTAGGAAGAAAACTGAAGTGAACTCGTAGTATCTATTAGGGTTTTGCCCTATTTTTTTTTTAACATCTTTTAAGTTTTATTTTTTCCTTAAATAAAAATCGAAGTATTACCATAAATATTTGAACTTTTCCCAAAAGGAAAATATAATTCTCTTTCACATTTAATTACTTATTTCCTTAAAGAAAAATTTTGGAACTCTATAAATTAAATATCCTCTTCTTATATCATAACACAATGACATCCATAATATAGACTTTTCAGAATTTTGTTCAAGAGAGATTTATTCTCTCAATAGTTTTAATATTTTTTTTTACATTAATTTTATATAATAATATTATATTTTTAGTATAAGTTTTTATCATCTAACTTATCGTCAATATTTTTAAAATTATAAATTTCCGCATAACATCCTAATTACAATACTATAATATAATTAATTTGTAACATAGTAAAAACGAAAATTGACATACCATAACAAGTTAACTTTCATTAATTAAGAAGACAAATACCAATACACTAACAAAAATACATAATGAACATCATAAGTCATGAGGGAAGCTTATTGGATACAAGGTTTATTTGAACTTCCTTTGTGAAACAATTACAATATATACATACATATAAGGTTAAGATTAATTTTTTTTTATATATATATATAATATAATAAATGTTACATTAAATCTGCTTCACATTTCAATATTTTTGGACCCTTCTATGAAAATAGTGGCACAGTTAGCTTGTTTACTTGTTTTAATTTGGTAGGGAATAAGGCTTACTAATATATCTGTCACCTTTCATGGTTTGAATTTTTCGAGACCCCACTTTAAATTATTTTTGTTTGGATTTCATGCATTTAGTGAAACTTTTTTTTTTTTTTTAGAAAAGGAGATAATTTATTATAACATAAAATGTATCAATGCGCAGGGGCGGAGTCACATTGTACAAAGGGGGTTCATCCGAATCTTCTTCGGCAGAAAATTATATTATTTACATATGGTTAAAATCATTTTATATGTATATATAATAGATGTCAAACTCTCTTCCGCTACATCATGTGTCTATTTCTACAAATTTTGAATCTCTTAATTGAAAATTCTGACTCCACCTCTGTCAATGTGTTTTCTCTTGCTAGTACTGCTTAGAGATCGGGTGTAATACATGTAGGTACTACAATATTCAGAAGATATGAAAAATTTAAGACTTACTAAATTATTCGAAATATATATGTATATATATTACGTGTTGAACTCATACATATTGTATCGACTATCATTATCCATTAATATCACTAGACTGTTGGTTTTACTAATTGAAATATGTCATCATTATTGTGATACTTAGAATGAAATTTTAATTACCTCCATATTTTCCTACCATATATAGTCACCAAATCTCTCTATATATATACACGTACGTGTGCACTCGTTGTACGCGTTTATGTTTACGCATATAACATACACATATATATCAAAACAAATTTTTTTTATTTAATTGTAACCTTTTTGTTTTTTGAAATATTGGTGAGCGTTGAAGTGGTTAGAGAAAAGAACATGCTTGCGATATAATTATTTTATCGTTTTACGCGCATATCAAGAAATCATAAATAAAAAAAATTCACCCCTAAAGAACTTGTTTGGGACTTAATGAAAAAGTTTGAATACTTTTATAAATAATTAATTGTTTGGGTATATGTGAAAAAAATAATCAAATAATGCATTCTTGATTTAGATATGTAATAACTATTTTTAGTATAGTAACCAACTAATATTCCATATTAACCGAATATGTGGGGTAATGCACATATATTTAAAAAAATACTTCATCCATTCAGAATTGTTTGTCATGTTGCGCTTATCGAAAATCAATTTGATTAATTTTCAAACGTAAATTAGATCACATTAATTCAATATTTTAAACAAAAAAATTTAGATATTCTAAAACTATATGAAAAGTCATATAAATTGCAGTTTCTTACATATTAATATGATGAAAAAATACATCTTAAAATATTAGTTAAAGTTTTTATAATTTGACTTTAAAAATAGAAACCATGACAAACAATACCGAACAGAGAGAGAATAATATTTAGGAACAAAAATTCAATTATTGCTCTTCGTGAAAATGTACGTAAAACTTCAATAAATAAAAGAACAAATATGTAAAAAATTCAGACATTTAAATAATTTAATAATTTTGAACAATTACAAAAAAACGTAATAATTTAACTAAGATGGTGTATGTTTTAATGTTGACTTGGCTTGAAAGAATTAATTAAAGGGCCATTGGACAGCTAATATTATGACGTGAAAGTTAGCAATTTGCATTGCGTGCATGGATATAATATGGTGGATATGAGTGTATTACAGAACGATCAATTTGATACAGCCTGTCTGATGCATACAATACTTTTTGGAAATATATAATTCTCCCTTTTTGGAATTTTTCCTTTAATACGACTGTCGCTTTAGTTATTTTTAAGTTCGTTAAAAAAATATATGAGATATACGTTATTAAATTATAAATTTTACGTATTTGAGTTTTTTCTTAAAAATATTCTTCTGGAGAATAATTGTAGTCCATCGAAACCCTAGTTTATGTACATGTTTTCCAATTGACAATGATCGTGATGGCTGTTGGATATTATTTAACGAAAAATAATTTATTAATATTTCATTTAGTTAAGAAAGAAAAGATCATAATGAAAAAAAAAATAAGAATTTCATTTATTTTTTAAGAAATTATTTTTGTTAGCACAAAACGAACCTAGAATAATTTTTTTTAGAACCAATAGTTATCTTCCAAATAGAAATAAGTTATTTCCTACTTCACAAAAAGTTAAAGAGTATGAAGTTCTACCAACCCTATTGACCAAGTCTATATATATGTTCTTTCCGATTTTGCCCCCTTCTGAAATCTATAGACATTATATTCTTTTGATAATTTGCAACAATGAATTTTAATACAATAGATTACGATCACAAATAAAATATGAAGAAATATATTTTTATTGATAGAATAATTAATGTGAAATAATTCTATCATGATTATAAGGTTGTTGATAGTATATTTCTCAAACTAAAATGACATGGAGAATAAACAGTTCGACTAGATTTTGATCAATTTTGGTGAATATTTCATTAATTTATGAGATTTTTGAGATGCATATTTAACAAATTATATTACTTTTATGTAGGTATGAATTAGTGTTTATGGAAAAATAGTCTCTAAAAATCCTAAATGAGAATTGGATTTGTTTTGTAGAGTTTCAATTAAAATTAAACACGTCTGATTGAGTTTTGTAAAATTTTGATGTTTATACTTGTATATATGTGTAATTAAAAAGCCTGTCTGATTGTGTGGACATTTTATGTGCTATATATTGCATAAGGACATATGTTAATTTTGTGTTTGATCTTTTTAGGTATGAGAGAGTAAATATTATGGGTGTTTGCCACACAAGGTTATACTCTAGCTACTTAACATGCATGCTTACTTATAGGAAAAATATATCTATAATTAAAAAGTCTCAACATACCTATAGCACTATTTAAATTGTGTTGTATTGTGTTATATTATTCTAATGAACATAATACTTGGATAGGATATATTGGTCTTCGTTGTTACATAATATCACATACATTCATAATTTAGATGACAAATCTATAAGAGAAGTAGATAAAAGTAGAATACGGAGTAAAATTACTATGAAAAGGTAGGATAAAAGATTAAACATAATTATTAAATAGTATATAAAGATATAATGAGAAGAAAATATTAAGGTAACAACGTGATAATACCAAATTGATTGTTATTTAAAATGAGTATTTTTGTGTTCATATAAAGATGAATTTAAATGTATGATACAATATAATTTAAGTAATAATCAAAACAAATATTATATTTTTGAACTAACAATACAATATAATAGAAAGGTAACAACCATTCAAACAATGTGTAAATCTTGAGGTGAATTACGGTCATCTCTAATTAAAAAGCCAAAATTTTATATGGGACGGATTTTAAGTTGATAGGTTCAAAATCTAATATTTTGTTAATGTTATATTATTTGCACATATATATTTACGTAATAAAAAAATGGATTTAGTTAAACTCATACACTTGTTACTGTTGTTGAAAACGGATGATCGTGTATTTGTTCGTGGTGATTGTTTGTACATGGTCTTATAACATTTATATTATTTAATAAATATAAAAGAGTTTAGAAATACCTTTAAAGTATGCCAAAATGATTAAATTTATCTTTCGTTAATAATTTGGATCAATCATGCAGTATCGTTAATTAATTAGACCAAAATTAATCTTAATTTACGTAATAAAACACATTAGACTAATAAATTAATGACATTTTTATAAAATAAATTGACGAAATTATAATAAATCTGCTATTCAGTAATTTAGGCATCTCATAATACATTATAAGTTGTTCTAAAATAATTTGATGTGTCATTTTGTACAATTTAATTAAACATGTTCTAAGAAATCGGCAAAGATATTTTTAAGATTTTAATGACAAAATTTTAAAAGTTCGATACTAGATATAAGAAATAATTTTATTTAAATTCTAATTTATTTATTTGGATTATGAACAACTTTACAATTTCAGATTTGGAGGTAATTAAGAGAGGTGTGGTGGTCTAGTGGACCTTCAAATCGAGAGTATACATTTGGTCATCCATCCAACCAGCAAGATGTCCCCAAGTCACTATCATTTTTTCATTCCAAAGATTTTATTTTTTTTAAAAAAAAATAGAAGATAATCCACTTCAGATAACTACGTCTTTGCTGAATAATATATGGAATAATTGAGAATGAGCTTATTTGAATAGATAATTTATAAGTCGAAAGTAAAGTTACAACCACCTTTTGGTGGGAGGGGGGAAGGGGTGGGGAGAGAGTGTTTAAGCCATCAATGGGTTGTCACTCTTGAAGGCTTAGAATTTTAATCTTGTGTGAGGACCTACGGATCAAGGGACAGTCTCAAGTAGACAGTTTTTATGGAGCGTAGGTAGGGGCGGAGCTATAGCCACCCCTTCATAAAAAATTATGTTGTATATGTAAGTCAAATTCTATATTTAAAGGATATATATTTAAAGTTGGACACCCTTGATAAAAGTTATTCTTTGGTGTACTGTTAATGGTGTCCATTCAAATCGGGATGTTCTGGTTCGAACACCAAATAACACCTTTGATATCATCTTGGTAAAATTTATAAGGCGTAGGCCACCCAAAAGGTAACAGAAGAGTGAGAAAGTTTCCTCACTCCGAACGAAGATTGGCCCTCGAGTGCAAAGGTCGAAGGGAGTTTAATGCAACACCCACTCGTCGAGTAGGAACAAGAGCCGACCTTAGTGATTCGACGGTGTTGAGTGGAAGGGTAGTGACGCAACGGATAAAAGGTACACTAGGAATAATAGGTTGATCTTCCCTGAGAGAGTTCACATTGACAAAAAGATTTGGAACTTGGCCTCGATGTCGGCTCTTCGCCACCTGGGGTTATAGGATGTTCCAAGGGTTGGCCTTGTTCGCCCATTAAAGCAGTCTGCGAGTTGAGCGCAAAACATAGTGAAACAATCTTGTCTATATCTCATATGAGCATTAGAGCATTGAAAGGACCTTTCCTTAGTATGAGAGGATAGAAAATTACTTTCACGTTCAATTTAGAAAATACTTTTTTTCGTTAAAAATTCATCATTTCCTTTCATGTGAATTACCTAGCACCGAATTTAAATTTACAAAAATCCTGCAATATCTTGTGAAATAAATAGATTTGTGTAATTTCAAGTTCATTAGTTGATTTCTTATCCAATTGCCTAATTCAATAATTTGAAATAGGGTTGTGTATCGGTCGGTTCGGTTCGATTTTAAAGTCTATCAGGTTGGCTTATTGGTTATTGGTTTGTAGAACCATTAAGATATTGGGTTATCGGTTATTGGTTTATCGGTTTTTAATCGTTATCGGTTCAGTTATCGGTTTAACCGTTAAGATTTGACACAAAAGCAAAAATATTGAAAAATCACTTAGAAAGAAGGTGACAAACCAAATAAACTGTGCACTTGAGTTCACAAGTTACATCTTGCTCAAAAGCAAACACTTTTACATCGTAGAATAATCAAGTGTTTGAGACAATCAAAAATAAAAGTAGGAAATTAATCTCTAAGTCGAGGACTTTATATACAAAATGGTCTAAATATAATTATTTAATTTACTATCGGGTTATCGGTTAGCCCGTTAAGAAAAAACTTTAAACCTTAAGAACCGATAACTCGATAAAAAAAAAATAAAAATCAAATCGTTATCAAAACCACTAAACCAATAACCCCAATACTATAAACCAATAACTTTTTTATCGATTCGACTTGTCGATTTCGGTTCGATTTTGAAAGTCCTAATTTGAAATGCTTTAAGTCATCAATGACTTTTTAATTAAAATTGTTGGCATAATTTACTCAAACGTCTAATTAACTAAAATTAATACCTATTAAACTCCTAAATTATTCAATTAAGTGTTCCAATCAAACACAAATTATTGATGTGGCAAAATTGTTCTTTTCACTTTTGTTGGGCGTGTGAAGCATTTCGAATAATATATTTTTTTCTGAAAGTGCATGCCTAATTTCTTAATAATTATGTAAATAGAGACTAAACTTAAAATTATGTAATAATATAATAATTAAATCGCTATTTGTATATTACCACTTTATTTTTTGCTCTTTTTTCTTCGAATATCAGCATGTGAGATACTGAAATATCATTCTATAGACTGATTGCTATTTATATTCAATAGATAGTATAAATTTGTTAAAAGTGAAGTGTTCAATAGATACATATCCCGATTAAAGTGGCTTAATAAGAGATGAAAACTGCTTTAAATGATGTTATAAACAACATTTTATTGAGTTTTGTTAACAAGCGGGGATAGCTCAGTTGGGAGAGCGTCAGACTGAAGATCTGAAGGTCACGTGTTCGATCCACGTTCACCGCATAAAATATTTTTTTTTTTTAAAAAAAGATAATTAAAATTTTTGATATTTTTGTAGGAGATATGGGACAGTTAGATGACTTTCTTGTCCAAATGAATTTCATAACGTATTTTATTGAAATATTTCTACAATTTAGATAATGTTATTAATAGAAACAACTCAAAATTTAATTGAGTTGCTTCACGTGATTTTTTTTTTAATAATTACAAAATCACGCGTTATATGAATGAAAGTATTTGGCTAAAGTTATTTACGATCGATATTTATATTAGTATATCCGATAGCGTACATTTATATTGTGTAAATATTTGATATGAGTAATTTTTTCTTTGCATATATACGTGTAAACTAAGTTCAGGCGAAAGCCATTATATATTTAGGGATTCATCTGAACCTCCTTCGGTGAAAAAGATGGAAGTACTATTTTAATTTAGAAAACTTTTTTATGTATATATTGTAGAAGTCGAACCCCCTTCAATTAGTTTGTGTGTTTACTTCTTTAAATTTTGAACCTTATTATAATTTCTAACTCTGACACTGCCTAAATTAATCATGAAAGGTTAACATCAATATGTACTCATAACTTTATAACATAATCATAAAGTTGGATGCAAAATAATTAATATCAAATTCAGTATTCTTGATGATCACAAAATTTATATGTAGAATTAACAAAAAATTATAACATTATGACAAATAATAAGTACGAATCCATAATTGTAAAAATATAAAGGAATAAACGTTAATTAAGGATTAATCTCATAAATTTTACCACCAAAGCATGTAGTACAATCGAAGGGACCAAATATTATTTATACATCGTTAAAATAATTTATATGTATATATAGTAGATGTCGAACCTCCTTCGGCCATCTATTTCTACAAATTTTCAACGTCCTAATTAAAATTTTTGGCTTCGCCTCTGAAAGGGACTCCTCCTCCTTTAATCAGATGTCACAATTTCAAGTCTTTGATATGAAAATTTTTTTTGACAGAAAACACATTTTATAAATAAAGTACTCTATATAGCGAAAATCCATATTAATCATATTTTAATACAAATATTAAACATGTATCATTAAATTTTAAATTCTAAATTAAATTTGTTTGTAGATAATTACAAGAAAGTTTGATAAAGGAAGCAAGTTGAGAGTGATAGCAAAATTGAATTGAAGTCAAAATAAATAACCAATAAAGAAATGAAACGATTGTATTCTATGGAAAAGTTAAGTGAATCCAAATAAAGTAAAACTCATACATTTCTGTTAAATTGTCAAAATCACTTGTCAATTTTCATGCTACCCAATGTTAATTTGTGGGGTAACCACTCTTTAAATGGTGTTTGCCTAATTAGTTTGTTTATATATCCAATCAAATAATGGTTATATATAGCTAATAAGTCGTTATAGCTAATTAAAAGCCTAAAAAATATCATAACAAAATCATTAACAAACTCTTTATTTTTTGTGGTTGTAAATTCTTAAAAGGATTTGAACCAATACTTCTTCATCAATCATCAATAATTGTGTGTTATGGTAAGATGATTAATTTATTTCGTCTTTAATAAAAAATATTAATACGTGTTAAAATATTAAGAATGAACTGTTGTTTCAATACATGTTGGTGAAACTACTCACAATAATATCTAAATTAATCGAGCTCAATGGAATATCTAACACTAAATGATTAAAGAAAATAAAAAATATACTTCATTGGCACAAAAAATACAAAAAGAATAATTTCTAACTTTTTCATATGAAAATATTACTATTTTTTTCTCTCATCAATTCAATCAAAATACTTATGAAAATAATCACTGAACATTTTTAGAGGAAGAATAATGCCGTTTAAATAGTGCATGTATAAAGTATATCACAGTGTATACAGAGTTGTGGTTTATTTATACACAAATATGAACTAAAGTAGGTGATTACAAATTCAAAAATGATTTAAAACATAGAAATATTTCTCCTTGTAAATGTAAATCTTAATTTTCCCTAAATAAAATTACAATACACTCATTCAAATATAACAGTTCCTTAATTAATTTAAACTATTTCTAAACCAGTAATTATCTTTTCAAGTGGACATATTTAATTATGTTCAGCTCTTATGTTGCTTTCATGCATAGACTGGCAAAGAGTAGTTAGATAGTAATAATAAAGAGTATCAAGACACATATTAAAGTTAATTGTCACACTTAACATACATTAATTATTGGAAAATGTAGTTAACCTTTTTTTAAAATTCAATATGTATATCCAAAAAAGATAGATGGACTTAATTTGACGTTAGCTAATAATTATGGCTTTTAACTGTGAATATGGACAAATAAATACTTAAATTTGTATAAAATTGAACAATTAAACATATTCATCCTACATGCCAATTTTGTGTCCTATGGCGTCCTATGTATATTATGTCATGTAAGACACATATGTCTACTTGTTCAATTTTATATAAATTTAAGTAACTATTTCTGTACATTCAAAGTTAGAGATCTTAATTATCTGCAAAAATTAAGTTAAGGATCATCTTTATGTATTATACCGATTAACTTTTAACTGCAATCTCATACAAATTAATTAAAGATCACAACCGAACCTGTAATGTACATTATGGATAATTATTTGTTTTTGCTTTGATGCAACTTGCAATTTATTATCAATTAATTGAAATTTTAGATTGGTGTGACATCCTTCTCATCTTTATTTTCATGAACCTTATCGTACATGTGTCAAACATTTAAGTACTTTATCGAAGAGAAGAATTTTAATAAATTCTTATGCCATTTTATTTCAATAGATCTAATATGTGACCAATCCATTTTTAAATTCGATTAAAAACACATAATTTAAACTTTTAAAATACATAATCACCACTTAATTTTGTTTCATTTTTTGAAACGAAGGTAATTTAATTTAAACCTCTGAGATATTCGAAATTAAGAATAAAATTTAAACTTTTAAAATACATAATCACCACTTAATTTTGTTTCATTTTTTGAAACGAAGGTAATTTAATTTAAACCTTTGAGATATTTGAAATTAAGAATAAAAATACGAGTTTCAAATCATTTTTCGAATAATACGTTAGATATCTCTAAAAAAAAGCACAAATGCAATTACTAGTGGAGTTTGAATTTTTTTTTTAGGCTAAAGAGTATATTATTTTTAAACGGATTTAAAATTAATTTTCCTTCACATATTTAGTGCTTAATTATTTCAGTAACTCAACTAGTGAATTAATTTTATACCATGGCTAAGTTTGAGTATAAAATTTTTCGTTCCTTTCAAAAAGTGAAACTATCGGCCATTTGTTCAATAATTTGGGAACATATAATTATTATAATTTAATATATAAATTTATTTAACCGCGTAATTTTCTTTAATTATTATGATTGATCTTTCAAACTATATACAAGTTTGGACCTTGATTGAAAAACTTTGTGTTTGACTTAAAAGACATCGGGCCTCAAACTTTTAACCTGAAAATCAGCCCAAAATATTTGGAGAAGTTTGGTATCATATTCATACCCACTCAAATTTTGATTTACTTTTATTTTTTTTAAAAAAATAAGCGGCAAAATTAAAGTTGAGCGAAATATAATTTGAGCTAACTTTGTACAAATTTTAAAATGGTTGTGTATTTTTTGTGTATACATTTATTATTAATTAGCGTGATATATACGTGCAAAGTACGTATAGTTAATTAATATTATTTTTAAAGCATGAATATTTTTATAAATGTTGATTGAGCTTTTCACTATTACAATAAATAAAATTGTCATTTATTATTTCCTAAAAGAATTATCATTTATTTATTATAATAATATTAAAATAAATTAAAGTTATAGCTAGTACTCTTTGTGAATTTCTAGTATTTTAGTACTTAAAAATTGGGTATAATTTTTCTTCTTAAATCATTACTTGTTTGTACTAAAAGGTCCTAACATTTATGACTTCAAAACTAATAATTTTTATCTTATATAAATTTTATTTAAATTATGAAAAAACAAAATAAGTAAATAAGTTACTTTACAACTTAAAAAAACAGAGGTTCATATTTTTGTTTTAAATAAAATATTAATTTCTTTAAATGAAATTCTTATCATCTTAATATACATAAACATTTATTTAATGATAATTGCTATTGCAAATATTTGAACACATATAATGGTAAATCCGGTTCAGAAAAACCGACCGAGCCCCTATTTTGCCGGTTTATGAACGTACGGACCGAGTGCCTCAAAACCCCTCTTTTCTTCCTCCCTTAAACCCTTGAAAGCTTCACTTGTTAGCTCTGCCATTGAATTACAGCAGAATGGGCGGCAATCAACGATTTGGAAGAAAACGAGGTTAGTTAACTTTCAATCTCAGTTTCTTCTACTACGTTCTCTTTTTTTGTTGCGTAATGTCTTCGTGTAAAGGTATGAAGAGAAGACCAGAACAAAATTCTTCTAAAAAGTATCAGAATGTGAAGAAGAATCGTCGAAATAGCAGAGAACAGAAGCTCAATCGAAGTCCCTCTCCAGGTAACTCATTCAAATTATAAACACTGTAACTTTTTAAATATTTCAAAAAAAAAAAGTTGAGAAAATATAGTGAAGGAACAGTTTGGGTTAATAGTTGATGATGAAAAAGACTGATTTTTATTAACTTTGTGGTATGTTATTTGAGGTTATTTACTCAAAGTTTTGAATTTTAGTTTTTTTTGGTGGGTTGATACTTGATAGATGATTCAGCAGAAGAAAATTCGGAGATAGATTCAGAGGAAGAAATGGAAGCACAAAAGAAAGAAGAAGAAGAAGAAGAAGTTGTGGATTATAAGGAGCCAACTATGTATGATAGTTTGTTGGAGTCATTGAGGTAAAAGAAAGTTGTTCCTTTTTAGAAGTATTTTTTTCCTTGCTTATGTGTTATCAAATACTTGTGATGATTTCTTCAAGTGTCAACTGTAGCTTTGTTTTGTTGAAGAAAACGGAAAAGTTTTGTTTAATATTTTGTATTTGGTTTTTCTTTCATGTTGAACTATTGTGCTCTATAATTTTAAATTAAAGCAAAGTCGACATCTTTGGTACAGAAACAGAATAAGAAAACAAAATCCATCTCTTCTCATGTCATTTTGAAACCATGGAGCTTCTTATATTATATCATGATAGTGGTTTGTGAACTGTGTCCGATTATAGGACAAAACAAGAAGAATATAACTCGGAATCAGAAGAAAGTGGAGATGATGGTGAGCAAGCTCATGGTGTTTCCGATGATGACGATGAAGGTAGGAGCTTAAGGACTAGGGAGAATTTGGCATTTTACTCTTAAATGTTGTGGAAGTTATTACTTGATTTTTAGTTATAGAAAGTTATTGCTGGATGTTTCATGTTCTTTATTTGCTCTTATATTCCATAGTCTTTAGTTCCTTTAGATGGTTATTGCTGATTCTAAGTAGTTTAGGTCGAGAATGGGACTTCTAACACATACAAGTGAGGTTGGAAACTGAACTCTTTCAAAAATGTCAAAGCTATAGCTGATCTTAACTTTTTCTGGAACATTAACTCTAAAACCAATCTCAAATTAGGTTGGACCTTTTGTTTCTTTTTAGTCAAGTTTATCATCCTCAGTAGATTAGGCATGATATTTGAACAGTGAAGTCTATTAAGAGAGTCAAAGCTTGCAATATTTGACTGGGAAGAGTACCACTGCAGTTTCTGTGTCTTCAGCGTGCCATTAGTGAACTTAGGTTGCAGGCGCCAGCAAAACCTTCTACCCTTTCTTGTCAATTTATCTTAGTTTTTTCCAGCATAAGCTATAAAGTCGAGACTTATTAAGTAGGTGCCGGAATATTGATTCCAGATGGACTATCTGTATGGAGAGAGATGTTTTTATGTCAGCTGGCGTTTTTATGTTCTCAAAGAACAGTAGTACGTAAAATGTCTTGCTGCTAGATCAATGCCTTAGTATTCTTTCACCATCAAGGTAACACAAGAGATGGGGTACCCAACTCAATCTAGTCATGTCATTTTCTGCAGGTTAGTATTTAGTTTTCTAGTCAAGAATGTCTTGCTGCTCCTGGATTTTGTCACTTGGTGTCAGTTGGGTTTATGAGTTACTGATATACCGATACATGCTAAATTTTATGTACATAGCTTGTATTTGCATGGATTGATCTAATGGGATAAGTAAGATTTGGGAGTGTTTTTCTTGTCTAAAATAATTGTTTTATCTGTATAGAAAAGCAGTGTTTGTTATGAGTTTTTGTAGCTGTTTGGACAATATTTCAGTTAAAGTTGAAACAAAAGAGTATTTGATGTTGAAACTCGGAAAAAAAAGGTGTTAGTAAGTTGACGTTATGTTTGTCCATGGATGCCACTTCGTCTTCGAATCATCAAATCAGTATTTTCAGTATTCCACTTGAAGTTCAAATACTATCTGCAGGAGTTTGCATTTAATGAATGTATATATATCATAACAGGCTCTAAACATGCATGGTGGAGCAATGAATTTCTCTTTTCTTCTTTTATGCTTTTGTATTCAGAAAGTAATCCTTCTTACTTGGTTAATTATTTATCTATTGATGAAAATGGTACAACTTCTAAGATTCATGAACTTCATGTTACTCGCTGCACTAAATAAAAGTAAGCAATAGAGAATGAATCGTATATTATATTTGCAAAGAAAGTCCTACCAATGCCTTAAACTGCTCTCACTAATATTGGCAAAAGTACTTATAAATTGATCGCCAAACACAAACTCAAATATTTTTCAAAAGACACTTGAGAAAAAGAAATACTTCTTTTAAAAACAAAATTTATTTGAAAATTTGGCGACTGATCGGAGTCCTTATAAACATTCATAATATTCACTACACGTTAGTGGAGTCCAAGAAAATCTTCCAACAATGAATACTGAAATCTTGCTCCGGAGATCTCATGTTTCTATTATGTGGACCTAAGGTCATAGGAATATTAACTTTACCTTATGAAGTGCTATGTGCAGTATTAATATGGGAAGTAATGATAACGAAACCCCCCCCCCCCCTCCCCCCAAAAAAAAAAAAATCAAAAAATCCCATTCTTTCTCTTTGCCTTCAAACTTACTTTTCTGAGCTTAAAAAAGGGAGACAATAAATTGATATAAGCTGGAGCTATATCTTGTGGTTTGTTATATATGAATTTGGGAGCATTTTTTTTCTTTTGAGGTGAAACTTTATTTTGGACTGCTGCAGATGTCTGTTAATAACAGTAGCGTCTACTGATTAGTCTGTCCTTTTTTTCTCCCCCTTATAATTTTGTGTTTGGAAATAGGCAGTGATAGTGAGTCTTCTAGACTTAGTGAACCTGGTGCTAGTCAACATGGAAGTGGTCTGGGAAACCCTGTGGCACGGATTGGAGGTACTGAAACTGATGACGATGATTCAGAGGCTTCTGGTTCAGATGGAGAACAAGATTTGAGAGTAAATGGTCAACCAACAAGAGGGGCTTGTGCAAGCACGAGGTCCTACTAGTTTTAATTGAGTTTTTTTCCTTTTGTTTATTTTCCTTTCATATTCCTATATTTGTGTTAGTTCACTTGTTTATGTCTCATGATTGTGTTGGATTATGTTCTTGATATAATGCTCATGTCTTGTCCTCTTCGGACAAATCAAAGTTCTTGTCGCCAGAGGCTCATTTAAGGCACACTTAAGCCCTGAAGCTCAAAAAAGTTTAGGGAAGGCGCTTCACCTCGCTTAAGTTGAGCTTAGGTGGGGTAAGCTGCTAAGCTGTGCACTTCATTGCCCATGAGTTCTACTTGGATCAATTGGTATTGAATGATAAAATGACCGGCAAAGAGATATACTAATTGTTATGGAAAACATATGGATGAATTTTTAACATATTTTTTGCATGACATATATATGTAACTGGGATGAATCTGGGATTCTTAAGGATCAATTTCCAAGTTTATTTTGTGTTGTTGGTAATCCCGGAATCATTCTAGCAGACATATTTATTGAGGAAGGCTGGAGTTTTCTGTTTAGCAATCTTCTTGAAAGAGAAATGCATGAAATTAATTTATTCCTTCAGAAGATGCAAAAAGTTTCTGTCACACAAAGGGAAGGAAGATAAACTAATCTGGAAGGCTGAAGCAGTAATGGGATTTTTTTCAGCTATTTCACATTATACTGGAAATGCCCTTGGAAGATGATATGGAAGACTGCAATGCTGATCAAAGTTGCATGCTTTGGTGGTCAGTGTCTTGTGACATATGAGACAATAGTGGTTGGATATTATGTACAAGATGTTAACTCTGTGGAGCATTAATGTCCATATTTATTTTTACATTTTCATTCTAAGTTTACTTGGCAGATCTGTTCCAAGTTTTTGGTTGTCGAGTGGGTTATCCCTGGGAAATTCAGATAAGTTCTTGAATGCTGGGAATCAGCTTATCTAGGTGGTATATTGAAGAAAATGTAGAGATCAATTTGTATATTCATAACATAGACTATTTGAAAAGAAAGGAGCAAAAGATGTTTCGAAGACACAATGGAGCACATCCGGATTATAAAATATAACTGCCTGTATCACTTGTATTTCTGGAAGGATGGAATACCATCTTTAATTTACATGATGTGTTAGACTTGCTATAACATTTAGGAATTTGGTGTAATCAAGTCTAACTTCCTTTTTTTTCCTTTCTTTTCCCAGTTTCAAGTATCAGCTTCATACTGTTTTCTTTAATAAAATCGTAGCTCATCAAAAACAGTTTGATGGTTGAGGAAAGATTTTGGTAGTCAGAAGTTATGAAAATTGTTAATCTACCATGTTCTTTCCGTGCATGCAGTTCATTTCACTCTCATTTGGATCACAAGTTATCCAAAGAAAAGGTTGACGAGCTAGAGAAAAAGAAATGGACTTACAAATGGGTGGTAGCCATGTCAAGTTACAAGTGGAGGGGGACAGGCAAGTGTTTTCTGAAGGTAGTTGTCTTGTTTGCTTATGGCTATGTTATTCTATTGTAGATTGCTTCATAGTGCTCAAACCCTTCTCCACGTTTGGTTGTTGTAGATCTTCATTCATCCCTTCTCTTGGGCAGAATGTCTATTACGCTATGTTCATGTAATATCAGTCCAGTAAATAGTTAAATATTGATCTGTGATTTGTTTTAATCCACATTGTTGCAGAACTTTTCATGACCACATTGTTGCAAAATTGCCAGCTGCATTGCTGGAGCAACATGTATCTTTGCTAGACCTAATATCCAATTTAGGGGCAAATTTGGGCAACAAATCTATAGAGTATTTTGTTGTCCAAATTGTTTGAAAGTGGTATCTTGCTTAACATCTTCTAGGATTTATTAGTGTATTTCTCAAAGGAACAGAAAATAGTGCATGGTCAGTGAAGTGCTGTTGCCTGTGTCTGGTAACTCCCACCCACTGATCGAGATTCCACTTGCTTCTGGGTTTCTTTAGGATTGTGGATCAGTTATCATATTGAATCTGGTTATTTTTAAGGGGAAATTTTAAAAATATACGTCCTACATAAAATATTTCGCAATATAGCCAATACATAATATTATATGACATTTTGCAATATTATAATACCTGAGGGAAAGCATTACACATAATGTGTCAACCTTGTCTAAAAGTGTAAAAATAATATATAAAAGGTGTTTATACACAAATATGAATTTCACCGGGAATAGTGTTGTATACTATTTTATATTGGATTATGTGGCGTAAATATTGTCTCCCAGTAAACGTAAAGCATAATTTCCCTTTTTTAAATTGTTCATCTTGCATTTGGCTTTCTGTTAGATGCTTGTCAATTCCAGTTATTTTTGTTTTCAAGATTCAAACTTGCAGGTGCAGTGATACTTATTGCAATGTGTCTGGATACTCTGCAGTTCTTTTTGAAATCTTTCCTTTTTAATATCCACTTGTGGGATTATACTCTGTATTATGTGTTGTAAACTTGCGTATGGGTGTGCACGTTTGTGTGTTTATTTTTTGTGATAAACAGCTTAAGTCTGTAAAGGATACCAACAGTCAAGAGCTCTCTTTTTCTAAAACGTTGCTCCCTAGGTGTATTGAGTTACACGTGTACCATGTTTTTTGATGCTTAATGAATGAGTTTAGGTCAAAATGTCGAATTCCCTCGGTTACTCTATTTTAAGGTTCACGGAGGAATGCCTTCTGCTTGCATTGCTGAATATAGGCAAACCTTGCAATACCTAGCTGGACTGCTCTTTGCTATATCAATGGATTCACCTATTAAAAATTTATGCATTGCTTTTCCACAGTGATCTTCCCATACAATTACAAGTTCTATTGCTTCCTTGCAGGAGCCAGAAAGCTTCTTGTTTCATGGCTTGAAGCCAACACTACACAAGCATTGGTTGAGTATATATGAGAAGTCTGGAGGGGCAGATTTTGATTCATCAAAGCAGAGATTATTTTTCTCCATATGTAAGTAAAGGCCATCAAGTTTGTTTTGGTCATTTATTGGTGTTTTACTTATCAAATGTTTGTTGCCTGTGGTGTGTGATAGATGGATAGAACGATGTGCCTGTTTCTTAGTTATTTTGCAACAACTTGTGCAAGATATATCAGTTACAGTCAGCAACCCTTAGAGTTGTAGATCATTAGTATGACACCAGAACCTGATGTTTTTTCAGTTTGTCAATCAAATTTTCATGTCACTTATTTCCTGATGTTCTATATGGTTCTGCATTGATACTTGTGGTTTTACTAATAGCACTATCTATTCTTGTCCGAAGTAGTGTTTACTACTAGGTGGGTTTTGGTGAAGTTAAAGTAGAAAAAATGAATTTGAGTTAACCTTGTGGAAAATTGGAGAAGAAAGAGATTATTAATGGTAGAGAGATGTCGTAGCTCTTAGGCTGCATTATTAGCTACTATCTCTTTTTGTGGTGAAATTACTTTTGGAGTTGTGTATGTATTTGATTTTGTAAAATCTTGTCATAAACTAAAATTGTTCCAAGTGAAATATTTTCCATACATGTAAGGGCATAGGAAAAAGCAAACAAAAAGGAAATATAAAATTGAAGAAAATTGATGGTGGATGTCCACGTTGTGGCCTTGGAGACCTGGCCTTGTTATTCCAGTGACCACATAAATTATTATTTTTCTTACCCAAAAAAAGAAGAAATCGGTGTAGGATAGGGAATGGGAGGCGGCTCGGTGGAGGATTTCCAAATCGGCAAATTTGAGTCTTCACAACAAACCTTCTTTTGCCGTTTTTCTGGGCAAAGTTTACCAAATGGGCCTAGGCTGGTTCTAACACTATACACCCCCCCCCCCCAAATTGGTCCATTAAACATTGAGGTCCACTTGTAGTGCTGTTATTTTTGGTAGGTAAACATACATTCACTCATAATGCTGCACAAAATTTCACTATGCTGAACTTGACTCATCTCAAAAAAGTAAACATGCTTGACAGCGTATTCAATTTGAATTCTGATGTGATATTTCCAACTTAACCAACAAGTGAGGTCCATCTCTAATGATTCATACCTTATGTATGCATCAGTGATGCAAAACGTTGTCGTAGGAACTTTCAAGCATTTGCATTATGTGGTTATTGCATCATTCCCTCAAGCTTAAAGTTCATAAAACCAAAGTATACAAAAATTACAGGAAGTGGCGTTCTTACTTGCACTATCAAGTGCTTACATTTGGTTTTGTACTTCATCAAGTTTGTCTAGATTATGGGAATTTGATTTTGAGTGATTGTTGAGGGAGGGAAACAAGAATGAGATAGGGTGTGTATTTTCTTCATCGAAGGAATACTAAAGGTGAATTAGATTCTCTACTTATTTGTTCCTCTTACCAAACTCCTATTGTGGCATCCTTTGTCGTTATTAACCTGATGGATTTTATCTTGCTCTTCATGTATTATATTCTGTTTCCTGTTCTGCTATAATTGGTGTTGTAATTGCAATTGCTTCCTTTACTATTATAGGCAACAGCTACCGGGATATTCTGCACCACAACAAGAAACCCTTCTATCTCAAAGGTCTAGAAGAAGATTCAAGTACCATGGATGCTTATGTTATGCATTCTGTAAGAGCATCTCATTAACTTCTTTTCACCATAATTTACTTGTTCAAGTTTGAGTGATGTGTTTTATAATCCAAATTGCAAACATGTCTTGGTTATATGAGGGAATCGTTTTATGCAGCTCAATCATATCTTCAGAACTAGGGATCTTGTAAAGAAGAACGAGGCAAAACTAGCTAAGCTTCAGGACAATGTGAAGGTGGATATCCTAAGTAATGAAGCCTTTCTTGACCGCGGGTTTACTCGCCCTAAGGTATTTACCTATTTTCATTCCTATTCTTTTGAATATGAATTTGTGAGAAATATACACTTGTTATCTATGTTACACGGATTTTTCATTTGCCTTGGTGTACCCATCGATTGGGTGATAATGAATGTAACTACTTTTGTGCTTATTCTACAAAATACAGTAGAAGTTAGCAAAAACCTTTGCGTACTTGCACTGGATATTTCCCAACGCCAGTAGCTGATATCAAGCTTTGTGTGTTTTATTAGAGGTGCATCCTTGTCTTGTTTACAATTTATAGATATTGTTGAGGGCTTTGATGTGTAAAATTGAGGATATTCTTAGAAGAAGATTTGTATATGTTAGTGGGAAATTGTGTGATTTCGGTTAAAAGAGAACATCCCATCCTACTCTTGGTACATGCACTTTGCTGGCGTAACCTTGTGTATTGTCTGTGAGTTAATACCCTTAAAAGTTATACCCATAGTTAGTAGTTATGGTGGAGCTGGATTATTGCAGAGGAGACTACTTGATGTACAACTATAACTATCCAATCCTCCGTTCAAAGAGACTCTTAAACGTATTCCATCCTGACCCACATTTTATGCATATCACTCCTGATAGTTGGTTTAGCCTTTAAGAAGTTAAATCACAACATTGCCCATCTCCAGAGAACCAGAAATATTGGATAGCCTAGCAATTTCTCTTTTCAACTTGAAAATTTCTTTTTTGGGTATTACCTGTTAATGTATTAGGCACATCAGATATGCCCTCGCCAAACCCTCTTACTAGGGACTACTGGGGGTTCTTCCCACTTCTTTTCTCAGTGAGTCGAATTTCTGACTTCTTGGTGAGAAGTGGAGTGCTTTTCTCACTATAGAAACCTTTCTTGTTAATATGCCCTTCTACTTATTGTATATGTTCGCAAGCTTAAAGTTCATTTTCTTCTTTTTTTTGCTTTTATATTTTACTTGTAATACAGCTTGGGATATCATATATCTTTTAAAAGTTTTTTCTGATTATGCCAATGGTCAGATCCCTATGAATAAGCTAGTTTCGGAATCTTACTACCTTTAAGTCATTATATTTCCTTGTTCTCTTCCCTCCTACATTAAACACCTGCTCAACTGTCTTTAGACATAGCAAAAGTGCAGTTGACTATCACCTGAATATTTAGGAACTAACAGCGCATTTGAGCCATTGAGGTCCACTTATGGTTTTATATTCTGGATTTCAACGAGCGTGATCAACTTTTTCAATAATTTCTTAATGGTTCGGCTGATTTTCTTGATGATTGTACTTCTGTGGTTACATCCATGTTTGTTCTATGTCAACTTTTGTACTATGATCTTGCATTTCCTGGTGTCCGATTTTGTACCCTCATCTTTCATTAAGCACTTCGAAACATATAGTGTTTGATCATTTTTTCTGTGGTTTGGTTAACTTGTTATAATATTGATCGTTTCTTGTGATTGGTTCAGGTTTTGATCCTTCTCCCCCTAGCAAGTGTTGCATTTCGGTTAGTCAAGCGGCTGATTGATTTGACACCTCCTAAATACAAGGTAGTTTCTCCATTTCCTGAATTCTCATGCAAAATAAACTAAGCAGTGCCTTTCCTAGATTTTTGCAGCAGCTTTCATGAAATGATATTTAACCTTGTTGGATCTTAGAATTAAGCAAGAGTATTGTTATTCATGCTGTTGCCGCTTGACCTTGAAATTGTAGTTAGTTTCTGTGAAGTATATAGAACTTTGCCTAGTAAGATATATTGACTAGTGTTTGGAACCAAGCACCTTGCAAGTTTCTATAGACACCTTACGTAAGATAAACATATATCAAGTTAACAACTGTGCTATTTTATTTTGCAGTAATATGCAAACTTTTAGCAGTGATATGCTAGTGAATATGGATTTGTTAAAAAAATTGGTAATGGGATAATTTTATTAATGAATAACTGCTAGTGCGTAGGTATTTCCAGTAAAATGAATTACATGTTCGATTTGTGATATGTTGCTCCTTCTAGAAGACAAGAATGTACAATGACCTATTACGCCTTCATTTTTGGGATTGAGGTGAACGTTTAGATTTCTAGGAAAACATTTTTGGCCTTGTTAGACGTGAGTCGTTAAGTGGAGCTCATAGTTAAGGTAAACACATTATTTAATTAGCCGCCACTAGACCAAGATTATATTTCTAATTTTGGCATCAGTAGGCCTTCTTCATACTTTATTAATGTGGTTTTAATTCCCTCAGTCTAATGTAGAGGAGCATGAACGTTTCTATAGAGAATTTGGAGCTGGAGTAAGTGAAGAGAAGGAGGATGAAGATGCTGCGGAAATCTCTGAATCAAAAAGGAGCTCAAAACCATCTGATTTTGAAACACTATTTGGGGGAAATAACAATGATCATTTCATGATCGGAATTAAATTCACTAGGTATGTTTCTTAACTCTTGTGAAATTGCCCAAACATTTACTACACCATGAAGCTGTCTTTCTTTGTCCAAGTACTTTTCAACTTCAATGCTCTATGAATTGCTGGTAAGCAGTATTCAAAGGACACATAATTTGCTCATTATTCAGTCATGAACAAATTGCTGAAGTACCTGTATTATGCAAGCAGGTTCCTAATAGAAAAGTTTAATCGTCTATTTCGACTTGCATTCATATCCTCCTGGTTTATTTGTTTTTAAGATGTCGTGTGCTGCATGTCATAGTAGCCCTTGATACACATCTTGCTAAATAAATTCACGATTTATAGAAAGAACAATGAAGTTATTAAATGAAACCCACAATTTTCAAAGATGTCATGTATGTTCATGGGATGTCTTGTGGTTGTGCGCTTCCACTTTGACTGATGATGCTTTAAATTGGTTAATCTAAATAAGCTTTGACTACAAATTGATGGATGTGGCACATGGTTCAACTTGAAATCTAAGCAATACATGAAGATGGACAAATCGAGACACTTATTTCTTTTCTTACAGAGTAGGGTAGAACATGCTAGCAACACTCAATAAGGTAATGAAACTGTGAGCATAGGTATGAGCAACTCCACAGTATAATGTCAAAATTATGGAGAGATGCATGTGGATATTTTTATTGTTTTTTTTCTTCGAAGGCAAATCATATGCGTGTCTTTATTTTAGGAGAAGCATAAGATTGTATGGTGATTTCTACTCGTCAGACATGATTGTTGCTTCCCCTCTTGGGTTAATCACTGTAAGTTTGCTAATATATGCTTTGATCTCTTGTTCCTTGTCATTTTATGGCTTATAGATCTTTCATGAAATCCTTGATTCTCTCTTATGTTTGACATATACAGTATACGTTTTCCAGAAAACAGAAAGGAAAAGAAGTGCTAATTTAAAGCCATAAATTGAAGTAATAAAGGGACCTTGCAAATCGTCGCCTCTTGACTGATTTTTTTGTTGAGGGGGCTTGTATCTGTAATGTTCTATACAGGCTTAAGACAGACACAATTTTTTCTCCACGAATATTGTAATTTGAATAGTCTCATTACTTCAAAGGAGCCCGGCTAGTCCTTTTCAAAAAGAAATAATCAAAAACATCATGCATCCTTCTATAATCTCAGAACTCTATTCTTCTCATTTCTATACCCTGTTTCAGTATATCAACAGATTTTCTCAAAGCTTATTCTCTTCATGCTAACGCTATGCAGCTGTAATGTGATGTACGAGAATCGTAATAAGTTGAGCTGTTACTAACTTTTTGTTGAATTTCTTCCTCCAGAAAATTGGGGAGGCAGAATTATACAAGGATAAAAATGTTGATTATCTGTCTTCTATAGAGGTAATTGTTGTTGGAATATTATATTAGTTTGGAAAGTAGTGGGCTGTGCTTTATCTTTTTTAGCAACGCTCATTACCCTTTTATCATCTAACGATATAACTACCATTTGAGCAGGTTCTAATTGTCGACCATGCAGATGTCATATTGATGCAGGTACTTTGATAGTTCATCTGTGCCCCTTTTATTGATTTGGTGCACATTTTACACTTCACTATCTTCTGTTCATATTTTTGTACTTGCAGAATTGGTCACACGTGAATACAATTGTTGAGCAATTAAATCGGATACCTTCCCAGCAACATGGAACAGATATTATGCGCATTAGGCAGTGGTAAGCTTCAAACTGCTCTTTTATCTGCCTTTTTGCTTGTTTCAGTTATCCACCCCATTTTTTGGAAAAAAGAAGTGGGTTGCTCTGTGTGTTCTAAACGCGGATTCACGTAAAACAATCCGCGACCACACAAATAGAGGATAAATATGAGGGCGAAACTGAGAACACGTTGCACTCCCTTGAAATGACTGATGCTTTTTGCAGATAATTCTGTTTTGTGAATGTGTCTTGCAGGTATTTAGATGGTCAAGCGCCATTCTATCGGCAATCAATAATCTTATCTTCTCATATAAATCCAGGTAAGTTCACAACTTTTGTGTGGTGTGCAGGCTGTAAAGATAGATGGTAATGATATAATTTTGAAAAATCTGGTGTCATTCTTGATAACTGTTTTTACAATTACAGCCTAAAATTTATAGTTTTTTTTTTCTATCCTATGCAGACATCAATGGATTATTTAACCATCATTGCCTCAACCATGAAGGAAAGGTCTGTCCATTTGTCATTGCATATAAATATTCCTCTTTTCTCTGGTGACAATGATGGGAAACTTTCGAATAATGATAAACCCTTAATATTATTTTGTGTTGTGTTTGTCTCTTGACCTCTTCCTAATTTAGAGTCCTATATCGTTACTTTTTGACTGCTCTTTCCGTCATCTGCTTTCCCTCAGTTATACCTCCTTGTGTTTGGTGTATTATAAGTTGGTGGCTGGGGGAAATAAGCATTTTGGGCATAGTTTGAGCATCTAGCGCGTAAAAGAAGTATATGCTTTTCAGAGGGAAAATTAACTTTGATCTACAAACGAAAAAGGGGTACAATTGCTGGTCCGTTTGTTAAAGAAAATTACTGGGCCAGTCTGATGGAATTATTTTTTCACCCAAAATATTCAAACGTTGATAGCCTTCTTGTCATCATGTTAATTTGAGTGTCTGGACTAATCAATCGTCTAGTGATTTGTTGCTATACTTGTAATAAATTTTTTGTTGATTACATAGGTAATTTTTGTTGGAATTTTGAGGACCAATGATGCACAACTCAAAACTTGATGGAGAATGGACCTTACCCTCTGTTCTTTACTCTTAAATATTGGGCCAGTGAAATACTTCTAAACTACATCATGTTGCGCTCTTGTCACTAGGTCAAAGCTTGGGGGCACTTTGAAGCTGTAATTTTAATTATTATTTTTCCTTTATCTAATTAAAAATAAAATCATTTTCCATTTGACTTTCTATTTTTCCTTCCACTTACATTCTTCTAATGAGGACCTTCATAAAAGAAAAAAAAGTTCTTCTAATGAAGATGATAGATGTGCCTAAACTTATGCAACATGATGAATGAATTTCCATTGTACAGTAATATTTTAATAGTGGGAGATGGAAATTTTGATGCGAGTTCAATATGTTGTTCTTACTTCATTTGAGTTTTGAAGGGTTGCATACATTAGGGGAAAAATAAATGGATTTTCACTAGATAAGATTGATGCATAGTCCTGCACATTACCTTGGAATTTATAATGCTCATTCAACATTAATTAAGAAAAAATTGCTAGAACTGTCCTCTTTACTGTCCTAAAACATCAATATAAAATTTCAGCATGTTTACAATCTGTGAATGCTTAGAAAAGAGAGATATTTGCTTATCTAAGTGCTGTATTTTCAGGTCAAACTGGCAAGCGAGTATAAAGGTGTTTTACCAAAGGTAGTACTTCAAATACGGCAGGTGAGCATTAAAACTATGGTCCTTATCAAAAAAAAAAAAACTAAAAAAACTATGGTCTTGTAGTTATATTTAATTATTTGGTTTGAACCCAGCAAATTTTCAGTGTAAGAATTTCATTTTTTTTTTGATGACCTTGGTGTCCGGGCCAGCTTTTGCTCATCTTAACTAATGCCACGGAATACCTGCCACCTCCCACCAGCATGTACCAGTCTGTCCATCTAGGCTAGGACAGATGGGAAGAGTCACCTAGTGTTTTTTTTGTCTCCACTGGAATTGAACCTGAGACTTCATGGTTCTCAACCACTTTATTGACCAATAGGCCACACCCTTGGGTGCAGGAATTTCAGTTTATCAAAAAGGGATACATCGAGTTCTGGGTCTGTAGTTATGTCACGTTATAATTATGTTGATACTATGATTACCTCATCTAAAACTTTTGTTTAACAGAGATGGGACACTTATATTTCTTTTATGTCTTAAACACTTGCTCTTCCCTGCAGTCTAATTATTTTCTTAGCCAAGCATGTGGACATACTATTGTATGCTACATGTATAATTAAGTTTGAATCTTGTCTGGCTTCTGTTTTATTTTTTAATTGTAGACATGAATTTGATTAATCTTGTCACTGTGGAAGTACTATAGATTCCTTTCTCCTCTTATGATTCTTGCCATTTCTCAAACTTGCAGATTTATGAGCGATTTGATGCGAATACTGCTGAAGATGCTGATGATGCCCGGTTTGACTATTTCACAAAAAAGGTCTGTTATTCTTCTGCATTATTGATCATTTCTCTTCATGATGGCACGGCTCAAATAATTGTGATATTATCTTTTGAAGTTCAGAGCTTGCTCCTACTACGCCTTTAACAAGATGTAATGTATTTCCCAGACCATAAAAAATGTTTAAATAAATGAAACCTCATTACCTTCTCAGCGGAAGTTCGATAAAAATGGTATCCTCTTTACTCGGCTCCAGGGTCATAATGCCTGCTTCACATTCTTTAATCAAATTTTTCCTTAACCAAATCATTGTGTGGCTGCTGTAGATCCCCCTCCCCCTTTCAATGAGAAAAACCCAAAATATAGGAAAACAATAATGAATGTGAAGATAAAAATGAGTATGGTTCAAATAGTACTACATTGTATGATCACATTTATTAAAGTTAACATACGTACAGTTTCCCGTTGTCTGATCCGTATAACCCTCCATCATTTCTTCTGTTACAGAGCCGCCATATGATTCATCCTTTAGGCTCTAATTTTCTTAGATCCTGTATTTTATCATGTTAGCTTATATCGTAAATGCAACTCTTTTCCTTTTTCGCAATGAAGCTAGATAAGTATATAGCAACTTACTTCTCTGCGGGAACGTATTTGTATAAATGATTATTTTGGAATCGGATACTCTAATCATTTTTCGTGTCTGTATTAAAAGATTATTTAAGGCACTGCCCCTAATCTTTGTTTAAATTTCAAATCCGGCGGTGCATATAAACTAAGATTTTATCCAATACCATCTCGTTACTTCCCACTGAGTTTTCCTGAACTATTTAGCACCTGCGTTTGGACTGTGTTATTCAATATAAAGAGAGATGAAGTCGTCTTGCTTCAATATTTGTCATTATACTCATTAGTTATGGAATTGTACATTCGTTCTTTTTTTCCTCAAAAAAAATAAAAATACTTCTTATAACCACACCCTTCTACTGTGCAACGTGATTTTGTAAAGTTAATATCATCATCAAATTTGTTGGTCTTACAATTGAGCTGTACTATTGATGTATGGTCAACTCCACTCTGATCAAGTTTGTTATTCTAGGTGTTCCCCAAGATAAAAGATTCCACTCAGGTATGTTTGACTGAGCTCGGGAAACAATTCATTCTTCCTAAGAATTCAGCTGTGTGAGAGATGGTTATTCCTAGACTCCTTTTTGTGTTCTGCAGGGTGGTATAATGCTATTTATTAGCTCTTACTTTGAGTTTATCCGTGTAAGGAACTTTTTGAAGTCACAGGAGGCATCCTTTTGTCTGTTGGGAGAGTGAGTAATATCTTGTGTTCAGATCGCTTTGCATTTCTATGTATAAAATTGAATTTGTGACCCAAGTGGTCTACTTGTTATATAACTATGCTGTTCTAGTTTAAGTTCAGTCAGTTGTTTGCCTTTCTTTCTAGGTACACTGAGCAGAGTGACATATCTCGTGCACGAGGGTGGTTTTTTGATGGAAAGAAGAAAATCATGCTTTACACTGAAAGAGCTCACTTCTATCACCGATACAAGGTTCTCTCTCCTGAATACTATATGTGCTGCCTTACTTTGTCTATTCATGCTTATAAGAATGGTCTGGCATTTGTCTTGGATAATGTTGTATGCTTTTAGTCTATACCTTGCATATCTGATTCTGCTGAAAATTGCAGTTAGTCCAAGGCACTCTAACTAGGAATTTTAATCAGCTTATAAAACTCTTTTTATAGTTATTCCTGGTTTCTTCAGTCTTGACATGAACAATCTCCAAATCTCCATTAAATGGGATAAATGTGCTTTCTGCCAATTGGAAGTGGTTTCTTTCAGCTGATCGATCTGATTCATGAAAGTTTTCCTTGAATGAGCTTAGAGGATCATGATCAAGGTGATTACCACTCACAAACTAGTATACTGTGAGGAACAGATGGGGATTATGCTTAGATTAGATCTATGGTACTCGTCCAAAAAAAAGGAATGAAATAGAAAAACTGGTAAGATAAAGCTAGGAGTGCTACAACCTGTCTCTTGCAAAGGTTTCTAATTTTCTTTATATCTGGTAGCTGAATATGAAAGCTCCTGAATGCCTAAGACAAACGATCTTCAATGCTAATAGCACTGTGCTACGGAAGTTATATTGAGCCTGGAAGTATGCCTTCTAAATTACTTGATGGTATTATGGATTTTTCTACTCTTACAAGTCTGTAGTTCTAGGGAAAACTAGGAGTGCTTCCAAGTATAGTTTTGTATTTTGTTCCTTGGGTTGAATTTGTGATCTAGTAGACTTGTCACTTCCAAGAATGAAAGGCAGTTCGTTATGCAGTAACATTTGTATTTAAACAGTATCGTGCGGTAGTGGCCAACTTTCTTCTCAATTACACAGCCATTTGATAGTTAATGTTGGTATTCATCTCGTCTTCTTTCATGATTATTGGTTGTATGTATCCTTTTCGAAACAGGTAACTTATTGATTGTATGTATCCTTAGATTCCTCCAAAAGATATTATCAGCCTTTTTAAATTTATTGTTTGCATAATACTAACTAATTAATTTTATGCGTTCAACTTGTTCTGAGATTTAGATACGTGGCATTCAGAACTTGATCATTTATTCACTTCCAGAGCGGAAAGAATTTTACCCAGAGGTGATCATTTCTACTTCGCCCCCAAATTAGGATTATATGGTGCTTCACATGAACGCGCGTCTTACCAAGTTATCTTTTTCATTTCTCCTGCAGGTTGTAAATCTGCTACAAGGGTCTGCTTGCACTGTTCTATTTTCTCGTTTTGACCAGCTTCGGGTATGGCTTCAAATCGCCCTATTCAATTATTAGTTCTATCTTTTGCTCTCATGCTTCTTCAACATTTTCCTCTTTGCCCGATCAAAGTAGTCATCTCAAACTTTCTCCAAGTGTTTGGCTTCCTTGTAGTGTTCTTACCGCGCAATATACTTTTTCTGTTGAATTCAGCTTGAGAGGATTGTTGGTACTGCTGCTTCAAAAAGGATGGTCACGTCGGACAAGGGTGTTTTCGTCTTTTGCTAAAAGGGAAGTCACAGAAAATCTCAACAGAAGTGTTTGGCCAAAGAGGTCTTTGCTTTCAGAAGGGTCCAACTGTTTCTGCAGCTCAAGGAACTGCACTTATCCAAAAGAAGGAAAATGGTTCTTGCCTTCAATTCAGAAATCTTATAACACATTCTTTGAGCAATATTGCTTAATTTTTTCTTTTTAAATTTTTGATATTTGTATAACATTATTCAGTTTCAGAAATATATTAAAAAAAAATGAACTTAAATCGTTTCGACTGTTCTGCCCTTGGGATTTTTGGGCATTGCTTGCGATGAGTTAGCGATGGCTATCTAAGTAGTTTACAAGCACTTCTATTGCACACGTTTTTGGAGCAAGGTGCGATTTATATTAACTGAATATCCACTGCAAGCAGGGGTGGACTTGCATGTACCCGTGAGAGTATACGCGCACTCATTAACTTTTTAAACAAGTCATATATATATATATAGAGAATTGATAAAATGAATATGTATTCGGGGGTGGACTCACATGTATCCATGAGAGTTGCACGTGTACTCGTTAATTTTTTAAACAAAATTATATAGATATATATATATAGAGAGAGAGAATTGATAAAATGAACATATATTTAATAGTGCATCCTAACAACTAAAAGTCATGGGTGCACTGGTCAAACGCTCCAACTTGCTGCGCAGTTGTGCGAGATCGATTGCTAGCGAAGGCAACAAATTTTTTAACTTTAAGGGTGTGTTTGGTATGGAGGAAAATGTTTTCCTGGAAAACAAGTAGATTTTTGACTTATTTTCTCATATGTTTGGTTGGTGAGTAGAAATATTTTCTAGAAATGATTTTTAGTGTTTGATTTATGAATGAAAAATGTTTTTGAGAGACATCTTTTAATTTTACTAGAGTAAAAAATAATTTATGACATGAAAATATTTTTTAAAATCAAAATTATTATTTTTTGGGGGGTGGTGGGGGGTGGGGGAGGGGGCGGGGGAAGGGGAATAGGAGTGAAAAAATAAAAATTTGAAGTTGATAGTATTGTTAAAAAACAAAATTAATATTTTTGGGGATTGGGGTGGCTGGGGGCTGGTAGGGGGGCTGGCCGGGAGGGGGGGGAGGGGTAGGAGCTTCAAAATAAAAATTTGAAGTTGAAAATATTTTTAAAAAGCAAAATTAATTTTTTAGGGAGGGGTTGGGGTTGGGGGGGCTGGCCGGTGGGGGGAGGGTCAAGGATCAGGTGAAAAAATAAAATTTTGAAATTGAAAATATTTATTTAAATTGATGTTTTTCCCAAAAAAAAATGTAATTTGAAATTGGAGGAGAGTTATGGAAAATGTTTTCCTTAATTTTTGAAGGGAAGTCATTTTCCTTAATTTTAAGGAAAATGAGTTGATTTGGAAAAAAACATTTTCCGAAACTTTTGTCCCAACCAAACATGAGAAAATTGGAAATTTTCCTTTCATACCAAACACACTCTAAATTCAGCCTTTTCTCTTAAAAATAAACTTTAATAAGATTACTAGAAACAAATAAAAGCCCTAACACAATTCTAAATCAACCATAGCACAATTCTAAATAAAATATAAGGCTACTAGAAAATCTACAACTTACAAGGATTGTTATTTTCTTCACTGCATAATTGAAGTCCTACTCCTATTACTTCTGCGTAAATTTGTAAGTTCTTCTTTGTAAGCGTATTGTTTTTCGCAATAATTTGTTGTTGACTTTTGTGATTTGAGATGAATATATTTTTGACGAAATTTTTTTCTTCTCAATCAAGTGCTGGTTTTAGAGACAATTCTTTGCGTTTTATAGATGAGTTTGTTTTGCAGTCACTTAAACCGGATCCTGGAGAAAAAATATCCATTGGCAAATATAGCCCTAGAATACAAGATGAAGTGAGAAAACATTATATTCAACAAGGGCCTTGCCAACCGGGATAATGAATATCCTCAAATTAGATTTGAAATGAAATGCATCGATTTTCTATAGTATTCTTGATAAAAATAGATGTTTTTTTTTAATTATAAAATAATATATTCACTATTTAAATTTATTGGGGCCTTAAACTTTTGGAGGCTAACTTTATCTTTGTGCCATTCCTAACCTTACCTTAAGTAACTCTGAATAGTGTCACCCCTATCTTTAAATCCTGAACTCGCGTTTGATCGCACGAATATGAACATATCTATGGAGTTGGGTTTGGATGGAATCTACAGAAGAAAAGACTAAAGCAATTTTTCAATGTCATTATAAGTTGGATAGTTAAATGTTTTATACTACTTTTAAATAGAAGCTGAAGCAATTTTCCTACTATTCAAAAGAAGCTAAAAAAAAATAATTCTTTTTTATAAAAATAGAAGTGCAAAAGTATTTTCTTTTCGAGAATAAAATGTCCCATATATATAATATATACACATTATTTTAAGTATTATTTTACAGAACTAGAAAATAAGAAGTTAACAAGTAACAACAATATTTTTAAGTATTATTTTACGGAACTAGAAAACAAGAAGAAGGTAACAAGTAACAACAATATTTTATATAAGATTAGAAAAAAAAACAATTAAAGATTTCAATTCTTCAAAAAATATATATTATTGATTGGCAATTTGTATATGAAATTTTTAGTATAATAAAATAAAATTTTAATTTAATTTTCAGTAATTGGTTTTTAACTTAGTTTTTCTATAAAATAATCTTAATATTAAAATGATATTAATACTTGTCCTTAATCGTGATTTAACCCTCAAAAGCACTGTTTCTAAAAAAAAATTAATTAAACAAAATTTGCTATAAAAAGTACTTCTCAAATGAATTAGATAAACACAACTTTTTTTTTTTCAAAATTAATATTTCAAAAAGTGTTTTTAAAAATAAATAATTTTTATAAATAATGTGAAACAAGTGCTAAGTAAACAGTGACAATACGCTCTACTAATCTTTGTCTATCTCAATTAAACCTCAGCACATCTGTACAATTTATGATATTATAATTTTTAAAGAGTTCAAAATTTAAACAGACAGTGCAATGGTACTTTAATTGCTCTAAGCTAGAATAAAATAACATTACATCACAATAAAATCTTTGAATTCCTTAATCTATTGTATATCAATTTTTTTAAAAATAAAAATAAAATTGTAAGTGTGGTTTAGCAAATGTAGTGTTAGCTATTTAATCAAAACCATGGAATCTCTTTATAATAATCTATTAATAAAGGTAAACAAAGACAATACATTTGCTGATCAAGTTAATTCTACATCATGAATCAACACTAATAGTAGTTTTTAGAATCAAATAATTCAGTTCACATTATAACAAATGTTTTCAATAATTTATACAACTAGTTCCTAATTTTGAAACCCAATATCCTCTTTATTGAAGAGATTTATTAAAAGACGGCGAAATATAACAACCCCTAATGAAATTACATCAAAAGACGGAAGAGTATCTCAAAATCATCGCCTGACATAGATATCATATAGAGAAAATACCAAATTACCCTTGCTAGAAAACCTTATGTTGTCCAATATCTATGTACTTCCTAGCCTCTTATAGTATTTGAAATTGTTACGATCCAATTCATCGGGTAATGCGGACGCTTATTTTTAAAATGAAATGTGGAAGTGAACAAAAATATATGCCAAACACCCTATTTAAATATTGAAACACTTGATGAGAGGAAATTGCTCGGATGGTAAGCACCTCTCACTTTCAGTCCTAAAATTGCGACTTTCAGTCACAAAGGAGCAAAAAAGATTGAAGCTCTTAGGAGGAGGGTAAAAAAATATTGAAACACTCAAACTTAATCAAAATAAAGTATTTACATATATAAAAAAAAAATATATCGAACCCTTCAAAAGAACTAATCTAAATATGAACAAAAGCTTCTAGGAGATTTCTAGATTCAAAATAATAAGAGAGTAAATATCTCAAAAGGTCACTCAACTTTGAAAATTTATTTAATAAAGTTATTAAACTTTGTTTTGTATCAATAAACTTAGACCTTTATATCAATAAAATCACTCACCTAAATGTATTACTAAAGTAAATTGATATAACAAAATAAATTATTTTTTGTGTTACTCATGATTAAAATTATCCATAAATAGCTGAAAATTACTATTTTATTAGAAAATTTAACTTTCATAATAAACATACAAACTTAAATATATTTTGAAATAATAAAAATAAAATAATAAAAACTAATTACAATTTTGAAATATTAAAATACAAATTTAATTTTCATATACTTGTTTTAAATTTAACTTTAAATACATTTTTCTTTTAAAAAAAAATTCTCTCCAAAAGCATACTAATATTTTCAGTAGGTATAAGAAATATTTGAACAAAAATCACTGTATCACAGTTATTTTAAATTTTTCTTTCATTATCAAATATCACAAACTTTTGTGTATGTGCTAATGGGAATGTGAATGTACAAAAACATAATTAAAATTGTTGTTTTCATCTTATAATAAGTGACTATCAATTAGTTTTAGGGTTCTCTCTTAATTTCGATTTCAGAATCGACAATGATAGCGGAGAAAAAATAAAAAAAATTATAAATTAAGTTGAGTGATTTTATTAATATAAAACAAAATTTAATGAATTTGTTCGATAAATTTACAAAAATTGAGTGACCTTTTGAGATATTAACTCAAATAATAAGACATAACTCTCACCATGAGAAAAAAAAGGTAGAAGCGATCAAAGACCAAATTCGTCTTCACCTAAGAAACATCATTGATCCTACAATCAGATTATGCCAAGTGACATACCAAAAATAATATCAATATAAACCACACATATTGAAATCTAAAATAATTTCTAAATAAATAAATAAATATCTAACAATAATATTTATCGTGTACTTTTCGATTCATCTATATTTTCTAAACGTATGCCAATGAAAAAGTCCAACTCTTCAAAATTCTACTTTTAATAAAAAAATATTATAACTTAGCATAAAGTAAATTATCACATACATTTAGATAAGAAAGTTATACCAATATCAATTATAACATTAATATAACTATTGTTGTGACCACACTATGAACCAATTGTTATTTTTTTTTTTTGATTTTTCATTAACCCCCAGCTAACTAGCTTTTAACATAATTTTCCCCAACTAAAATTCAAATTCAAAACCTCCTTAAAAAACTATAATTTCACTAGTGAATAATTTCTTTAGTGATAGACTGATTCAAATTTTGTATCAGATATTATAACTATGATATATTTGATTGGACTCCCTAAAATGCTATCATAATTATATCGAATTCTTAAAAATTGCACTATATTTAAAAAATTGATACACATCTATCAACATTCTTAAATAGTCTGAACATCAAAAGTTGAAGGCAAGCGTTAATGGAATTTTCTTCAGTAAATTCATGTTATAAGATTTTTTATTTTTTTAAAGCAGACATTCTGCGAATATTATGTACAAGATGTTAATATGTCTACGTGATCAACTTTATAAAAAATTAAGTGTTTATTTATAACACTAAAATTTGAAGAATATAAATATCAGGATCCGACTTCTCTCCATTTCCCTTCCCTCAATTTTTCCTAAGTTCTTGCTTGAATGCGAGACACATGATAGATAAAAATTAACGGTTAAGATTTAATTAAATAAAAATAAGAGTTTAATTATGATTTAGATAAGTGATAATGATTGTTTCATTAAACAAATAGTTCTTTTTCTTATCTTTTTCTTACTAGTATTATCTTCAATTAGAAAAGAGAGTATTTTTTATAATATCTTTATGGACAAAATATTATACTTTAATGACTTCTGATTATTGTATTTTTTTTATGAAATATTAACTATTTAAATCATAATTAGAATCTTATTCTAATCAATTAGATCTTAGTCATTAATTTTTATCTATGCCATGTGTCTCACATTCAAGTAAAAATTTAAAAAAATAAAAAGGAGCCAAATTTTAAATATCTGCAAAAATAAAATCAAAAAAAAATATATTTATATATTAGGCTTATTTTATTATTTCATCATGTTTGTCCTTGGAGTTCAATTCCTTCCCATACACTAAACACATACGTGAAACACATTGCTACATCACTTTGGTAAAAGCATTTTTAAACAAGAAAAGCAACTAACCAAACACAAGTAAAGTGTAAAATCTTGGAAGAGTAATTAGAACACTGCTTTTGCCTTCCCACACTTTTGGGTCCGCAAATCGTATTGAAATGTGATTAAATTTTAGTTCACGTAAGAAAAAATTACTAAACTCAAAAATGATCGATCTATATAGATAATTAACTAACGGTAATAGCTTAATTATCGTTAAATATGTTTCTTAATGACCGTTAACACTCTTTATAAATGTCTATAAATCATATAACGACATTGAATCCAATGACAATTATTTAGCGCTAGTATATGTTTTTGCACTCTTTGTTATCGTGCATATCTATTACTTCTAAAAGTTGTTTATGTTATAGTGATTAAGGATAAAACAATTTTTAACAATAAAAAAAAGACTCCATACCTAATAAAATTCAAATTTGAAACATCTGATTAACAAAAGAATTATCACTACACCGCAATCCTAATACTCTCTCACACTTTGTTCCCTAAAAAAAGAACCTCAGACTTTATTCAATAAAAAGTGAGAAAAACATGAATAAAGAAAAGAGAACATATACATTACTTCTTTTGAACTCCAATTTTCTCACTCCATGGATGCATACTCAACTTATCTCTTATACATATTACCTATGTTGAGGTTGTAACATAAAAAAACTAAAATAGTTTAACAAAAAAAAAAAAAAAAAAAGAGAGAAAGTGAAGATGTCTCCATCTTGTTTAGTATTTTTTCTCTCAAACTCAATCATTGTTTTATCTTTATTTTCATTGACAATTCATGCCCATCGTTGCACTCAGGATTTCTTATTTGAAACCCATAGTAGAAATCTAACATTATGCAAGAGATACAAACATAGGAATGGAGTTGAATTTGGATGGAAAGTTGAAAACACGACGACTAATATTCTCAAGGTCAGAGGCGGATCTAGAGCTTGTTAATTTATGAGTTCAACTAAACTTATTGCTTTCGATTCATACATAAATACATACATAAAAAATTGTATATTTGTGTTTTGAATAAACTTACCATGGGCTAGGCTATAATCCTCCTACTTAAGTACTTTGATCATATTTGACATTTTTTTATGACAAGGAAAACTGTACTAGGCAAGTTTAGTGTGACGAACTTGACCCAGAAGGCAAATCCCTTGCTTTTGTTGATGAGAGATTTCGAACTTGATATAGAAGTCTCAAGCTCAAATAACTGGGCCACCCAAAGGGTTAAGCAACTTTTTTTTTTTTTTTGGATTGCAGTGTTTGAAGATTCGATCATTTTTGTTTTTGGATTTTCCCTATTTCTTTCAAAATTCATTTTTGTCTTATATGGCTTTTACTATTTTTTAAAAATCATTATAAGAATTTTCTTGTTAATATCCTAAGAATCGATCAAACCCCTTCGTTAGAAAATTTGGGGTAATTTATTATTTTTATATATATACATAAATTTGTTGAATCCTTTTGGTTTGTGGGAAGTTTGTAATATAATGGTAAAAATGGTTCAAAAGTCGGGTCAGGTTACATGTTTAAATTAAATTTCAAGTATGGTATTCTTGCATTACTTACAATCCCCTAGGTAGAATTTCCAATCATGCATGACTTTAAATTCTGAATTCATCTCTATTTCAACAGGTGTTGGTGGGAGCAAGATTAGATAGTGAAACCGGATGGTTAGCTTGGGGTTTGAACTTAGGACCAGAACCAAGAATGGTAGGGACTCAAGCACTTATTGGCATCAAACAAACAAATGGTTCATTTCTTGGTAACACATACAATGTCACACAATATATTAAAATGGGGTGCAATCTTTTACCAACTCCAATTGATTTAAATGTAACCAATTTGATATTTGGTCGTCTTGGTCATATTCAATATCACACCATAGAAGCCACTATATATCTTCCTCAAACAGTTAATATTTCAAGAATTAATCATGTTTGGCAAGTTGGAAAAGTTGCAATTGGAATGGAACCAAAAATTCATGAAAAAACAATCAGAAATTATGATAGCACAGAGATCATTGATTTGCAGACTGGCACATCTATAAGCATTAGATCTGCTAGACGCCATCAAGCAAGAGTTGTAAGTCATGCTCTATATTTTTTTTTTCGAATTTAACTTATATACACACGTAACATTATATATAAAATAATGTTACCATTATTAATTTTGTATTTTACCATGCATGTGGTAGAGGTTATACACATTAATTTTCATGAACTTAATTCGTGTAATAGTCTACTAGTAATCTTTTAGTTGATCTGATAGCGCAAATTTATTTTAAGCCATCAATAATTTAATTATTTTTTTTCATTGCATGCATGTAATGTCCTTCAAACAGGGTAAAACCTTATTCATATAAGATATTTATATCAAGCTAATATATACATTATTATATAAACTTTATTAAGTTACTTAACCATGATATATGAGTTGAATTCGTTATATGTAAGGCGGATGATCTAGTAGATTCTTGTACTTGGCTCGTTTTAAAGTTGGATCCTCCTACTTATCGATTTGTTGAACTCCTATACTCATAAGAACACTATTTTAAACCATTTGGTTGTGCTTATGAGTCCTAAGTGACATCCTACGTAGTCATCTGTCATGCGTGACATCCTATATGTATATATATCAAATACTATTGATTTAAGCTATTAAATTATTTTTATATTTGCAGGCTCATGGAATATTAAGCATTATAGGTTGGGGTACAATACTACCTATTGGGGTGATAATAGCTAGGTATTTCAAAAAGGGACCAATACATTGGAATGAACATGATCAATGGAAATATGCTCATAAGACATGCCAAGCATGTGGATATATTTTGGGTGCAACTGGTTGGGTAATTGGCATTTGGCTTGGAAGTTATTCCAAATACTACTCTTTTCCCAAACATGGAGCTTATGGTATTTGCATCTTTACATTTGCCACCCTACAAGTAAAACTCTCTATTCTCTAACCACTTCTGTTGTCTCAATTTATGCGTTACTCTTTCCTTTTAGTAGTAGTAGTACTATTTTTCCATTGATAAATATTTTGCAATTATATTATACATATTTTTATTGAATAAAAAATATTACTTGATTTTCGTACGGAAAACTTCGGAAGGTTTCTACTAAGTATATTTAGTGAGAATCTATTTTCCATCAATTAATTTTTCAGTGAGCTGATTCAATGAAAAATAAGGAGCAAAATCATATTCTATAAAAATAAGTTTTTCATTGATTCGCGATGGAAAAAACCTTTGAATCTAGTAGTGTTAGTCACATAATGTTCCTATTTAAAGTCGCATAAATTTTATGGTTTAATATATGCATAAGTTTCATATGTTTTTCTTTTTCTCTTAAATTTTATCACTATTCAAATACCTTCACATAAATTGATCAGACAGGAAAAATTAGACATAATACATATATTAGACCCTAAACTTGACTTGAAATTTTAACTTTGACCTTCAGCTTTCATAATGCACAAACAGACACTTTAATTATTCAACTTTTAAATAAATATAAACACATGAGTCTTTACATGACACAATACACATATAAAAACCACGTAGGACAAAAAATGACATGTTGGATGACACGTAGGACATGCGTGTCTATTTGTTCAACTTTATACAAGTTTAAGTGTCTACTTGTGCACACCCAAAGTTGAAGATCATAAATGTGATTCAAAGCCAAGTTAAAAGGCACATTTATGTATTACGCCGAAAAATTAATATGATGTACTATTATCCCATGATTCATGAATTGATCCATCACTTAATTATGATATTGTTATTTTCATTATAATGTTAATGACAATGTAATGTAGACTACTAATTAATTAATTGGTTAATGTGTATATACAGACATTGGCACTAAGATTAAAGCCCCACACCAATGATGAACTTCGCACATATTGGAGTATGTATCATCTTTCTCTTGGCTATGCATTGTTGATTGTGATTTGTGTTAACATATTCAAAGGCATCAAAATATTGCAAGAAGAAGAGACATGGAAACCTACCTACATTGCTATTATTTCTTCTATTGTTTTCATCTTCTTTGTCTTTGAAATTACCAATTGGATCAAACACAAAGTTGATCAATTGAAAACTAAAGAGGTGTCCAAACAAATACGCTAGAAGTATAGAAGTATGATATGACATTATATCTTTTGTATTTTTCCATAAATGGTGATGTTTAGACTAGTTCGCTTACATTTCAAGTTGACGTCACTTTGTGTTTCGATTATTTTGCTTACGTCTCAAGTTAATATCACATAATCAAGTATCTGGTAAAAAATTACAAAAAGAAAATTGTTTGGAAGTCACATCGTCAAAGTATCCATTGACTAACACATGAAAAATTGAGAAAATCATCTATTACATGTTAAGCAACTCCTAAACGCGTGAAAATGTTGTGAATTCTGGTGAAGCCATACGTACTACTCCCCAATTCATTAAAGAGGGTCTCCTAAATTTATTTGTTGTTTTTTTTTAAAAAAAAAAAACCGTTGGGAAATCATAAGTCATATGACCAAAATATTAATGGGCTAACACAAAAAACTAGAGAAAATCACCTATTTTCTATGTTGGAATTCTGACCCCCAAATTCGCCTTAAGAACAGGTTTATTTTATATGTTCCTTTGAGAAATTACAGCAGTTACGTTTTGTGAAGTAAATAAAATAATGACACAATATTTTATCGCGGAAAACCCCAATTCACAAGGGTAAAAACCACGACCTACACCTCTGTAGGATTTACCTCCACTTTATTAACTTTCAAGTCTCAACAAAAGATTACAAAGCGATGTAACCTAAGGAATTATAAACTCTAATTCCTAGAGGAATTATAAACTCTAATTCCTAGCTAAGAAATTATAAACTCTAATTTCTAGCTACCAAAAGACACAAAACCCCCCGGTTTTATATCTTCCGATGTTCTTCAAGTTCTACAACTTGTCGAACAACTCCTACTCACAACACTCAGATTGTAAAGAAGACTCTTGAATACAATCTTACAATTTTTCCTCACAAATTGCTACACTACCAATAAATCTCACAACTCTTTCAAACTTCTTGATCGTGTTTTGATCTTCTCTCTATGTAAGTGCACAACTTTTTTTTTTTTATGCAAATAGCTCCCTATTTATAGATCAAAACTTCAACAAATCCTTGTATAATTCAACTTGTATTTGCCTTCTACAAATCCTTGTTGACTTCTACTTGGACTCCTTTTCTACAGAATTTCCTTAAATAAATAAGAAAACACAATTTCCTTAAATAGATTTCCTTAAATAGGAATTAGTTTTCCTTCTTTCACTTGGCTTTGAACTCCTTTATAAAAGGAAACTTTTTGTACTTGTTGCTTGTCGAAAAAATAATAATTCCACAGCTTTATAACTTCTAATTCACGTGGTTGAAGTTCTCCTTATCCAAGTCGGATTCGTTCTGTAAGGAACACGTCTTGTACAACCTGTTTCTTTCATCTGTTTCTGTATTTGTCAATTATCAAAATCTTTATCATTCTAACAAATTCCCCCTTTTTGATGATGACAATTATACATTTCGAACTCAGCAAATAAGACACATATCTTCCTTCTTTTGCCATGTTACTACTACAACTCCTTAACTTTGCCATACTTCAAAACAACAATATTTTAACAAATTCCCCCTTTTTGACTTTGGCAAATTTTATCTGCTTGCATTGAATTGGTACACATAACTCATATGCAGCTGCTTCCCCCTTTTGACATTAGGCAAATTCGATAATCATGGTCACTGGGCTATCACTTACGCAAACACTTAAAAATCAAGAACCCAATGAGCTAAAACAAAGCATTAGCATGAACATAGGAGATAGACATTAACCTGAAACTCAAACCCAACATTAGCATTAATCAAAAAGCATATACACCACAAATGTAATCAAAATTAAACATAGAATCAAGCACTTGTGATGAGAAAAAATTGGAAGTCAAAGGCTAGAGTGCTTAGGTAATATCAAAAGATGAGAGGATAAATAAAAGTCATTTTTCAGCAGCAAAAATATCTTTTGGATTAGCAAAATTAGCAGTCTTCTCAATTTCAAAGTTAACCTTGGTCTTTGCACGCTCAATCCCCCTTTTTTTATCACTTTTAAGGAACTTGTTCAATCAATCATGTTCTTTTTGCAGAAACAATAGTTCACTCATCTTTAATTTCAATAGAGTCAGTAAGAGGAACAAATTTTCTTGAATATCACTTGTAAAGGAACATGTTCTCTCAATCTGTTCCCTGGACGTGTACTATCAACTGCAGCACCAACTATAAATTTTATTTCAATTCGAAATCCCAATTTATATGGTTCCCAACAGAAGAACTAGGTACGATAGATGTATCTTTCATCTATACCCTTTTACTAGATGCACCCAAGTTGATCCTAACAAGTGAACTTTGTTTAAGTATAGGATCTCCAAAATATTCCCCCTCACAATGTAAATCCTCCAAGACTTTACTCAATACAAAATATTCCCCCTAAGAACCAGCACACTCTACTTTCTTAATCTGTATTTATAAGGCCCCAAGTAGAGGTGTCCTCCATCAAATTCATCTCAACCACAGACCATCACATTGGGATAAGGCTTTTTAAGAAGATATTTGTTTTGGTAGTATTTAGGGCATGAATATCTTTTGGGACAAGTGGAAGAAATAGGTTCAAGTGCATTGACTTTATCTTTAATCATGAATAATTGTAGTGCACATACCTTAGATCTCTGGATAATGCTGAATTTTGCTTCAATTTTACCAAGTTTCTCTCCTGTGCTAGATTCAAATACAATGTTATAGTGCATGAGTAGCATGATTTTAAAAGTGGTATAGAGACATACAATTTAATGTACAAAACTGAGCATAGAATTCAATATTAGAGGGCAATATGCGCAATGTTCATTAGCCATTTTTGGATACTTATGTAACCTTAATCATCCCCAAGTTTCAAATTGTTCCTCTTGAAAGTGTTTTCCTTGGCTGATCATATTTTTCATTGATTGATCATCTTAGTGCGCATAATTGTTAGATACTGCATAGGTTGAACCTGTTTCCTTCAACATGCTTCTTCAGTCTTTCTCCATTTTTTTCAATCATTTTTTTTCAATTTTTTTTTTCAGTTAATGTTATTCATCCATTATTCTTCCTTTTTTTTCTCAAGTGAGAGGATTTTTTTTTAAGTTACAATCATGCATCAGAAACAACATGTTCAATTGGTGAATGTTGTCTGCTTCCTCTCACTTTTCCTGCAAATTCAAATGTTAGATTTAGGAACCCAGACTAGCTTGGGTCCTTTGTATTGACAAAAAGGATGAATAAGATCTCTATAAGCCCACTTGGGCAGATTATTTTTCCTTTGAGTATACCTGTTCTTTTGAACAGTTTTATAAGTTCCTCTTGCATTATTTTCTGCACTAGCTTTGTATTTAGGACAATATTGTTTAGAGTGACCTGAGATACCACAAATAATACAAAACATAGGATTCCCATTTATGGATTGTTCATACCCTATTCCAGTTTTAATGATCCTATTATTGTTACCTAGATGAGTTACTATCATGGAGGATTTTGTCCACTTATTTGCTCTTTCCAGATCACTTCTCATCCTAGTTAATTCAAGATTTATTCTTCTAGAGTTTTCCTTTTCTAGTTTTAAAATATTTTTGAGTTTGTCGACCTCAAGTGTTTGGTCAGGCAGTTCACTCCCTTTTTCTTTACCAAGAACTTTTAATTTTAGATTCTCAGTTCTTAGTTCCAGATTGTGAGATTCAAGTTGCTTGATTTTCCCTAGAAGGTCATGTTTGTTCTTATTAAGATCAATGTGCTCAAACTTTAAGCTAGATAAGGAAGCAAGTAGTTGGCTCTTGGTGTTAACAAGTTCTTGAATTGTATCTATGGAAGCAAGTAATAAGAATGAAAGTTTTTTCTTAGAGAACTTTACTAGTTTATCTTTTAGGTTAAGAAGATTTACCTCAGTTTCTTCAGAGTCTGATTCAGGTTCAGCATCTGATTCTTCTATCGCCATCAAAGCAATGTCCTCATCATCTTCTTCATACATGTCTGAAGAACCTGTTCCCCAAGCTGCATACATTGCTTGTTCTTTTTCTTTGTTTTTCTTTTTATTAAAGAGTTCCTTCCTTTCTTTTTCAGTTTTTTTCTTTTTCCATTCTAATTCCCACATTGGGCAATCCTTGATCTGATGATCTGTCTCACCACACTTGAAGCAGCCTCCGCTCTGTAGTCTCTCAAGATTTCTTTCTTTTTGGGGTGGTGATTTCTTGCTAGCATTTAATCCCCTTTTTAAGAGTTTCTTGAAGTTCTTACTTATCAGAGTAAGATCATCATCATCTATGTCAGATTCATCACTTTCAGTTGCTTTAAATCCAAGATTTTTCTCTTTTTTTCCTTCACCTCTTTTGTCAACATTCATCTCATAAGTTTTGAGATTTCCTACTAATTCATCCAAAGTCATATTGGTTAGATCTTTGGCTTCTCTGATGGCAGTAACTTTTATTTCCCATGATCTAGGCAGAGTCCTTAGTACTTTGTCTACCTGTTCCTCAGTGGTGTATACTTTGCCCAAGGATATTAACTCATTTACAACAGTGGTAAATCTGGTGATCATATCTTGAAGTGATTCTCCGGGTTTCATCTTGAAGGCTTCATATTCAGAACAAAGTCTTGCAATTCTGAATTTACGAACTTGAGTTGTACCTTCATGAGCGTTTTTTAAAGTGTCCCATATTTGTTTTGCAGAGGTACAACTAGAGATGCGGTTAAACTCATCAGGTCCTAATCCACATACCAGAATGCACTTAGCTTTTGCATTCTTTCCTAACATCTTGTAATCGGCTTCTCCATACTTTTCTATAGGTTTAGGTACCTTATTTCCTTCACTATCAGTAATAGTAGGAATTAATGGTCCATTAGTAATTCTAACCCATAGTTCGTAATCTACAGCTTGAATGAAATCTTCCATTCTTGTCTTCCACCAAGAGTAGTATTCTCCATTAAATAATGGTGGTCTATTGATGTGTTGCCCTTGACCATGCCCAAGAGGAGGTGCAGAATTCATTATGATCTTATCTTGAGTTGTTAGACTCTTCAAAGATAACCTGCTCTGATACCAATTGTTGGAATTCTGACCCCCAAATTCGCCTTAGGAACAGGTTTATTTTATATGTTCCTTTGAGAAATTACAGCAGTTACGTTTTGTGAAGTAAATAAAATAATGACACAATATTTTATCGCGGAAAACCCCAATTCACAAGGGTAAAAACCACGACCTACACCTCTGTAGGATTTACCTCCACTTTATTAACTTTCAAGTCTCAACAAAAGATTACAAAGCGATGTAACCTAAGGAATTATAAACTCTAATTCCTAGAGGAATTATAAACTCTAATTCCTAGCTAAGAAATTATAAACTCTAATTTCTAGCTACCAAAAGACACAAAACCCCCCGGTTTTATATCTTCCGATGTTCTTCAAGTTCTACAACTTGTCGAACAACTCCTACTCACAACACTCAGATTGTAAAGAAGACTCTTGAATACAATCTTACAATTTTTCCTCACAAATTGCTACACTACCAATAAATCTCACAACTCTTTCAAACTTCTTGATTGTGTTTTGATCTTCTCTCTATGTAAGTGCACAACTTTTTTTTTTATGCAAATAGCTCCCTATTTATAGATCAAAACTTCAACAAATCCTTGTATAATTCAACTTGTATTTGCCTTCTACAAATCCTTGTTGACTTCTACTTGGACTCCTTTTCTACAGAATTTCCTTAAATAAATAAGAAAACACAATTTCCTTAAATAGATTTCCTTAAATAGGAATTAGTTTTCCTTCTTTCACTTGGCTTTGAACTCCTTTATAAAAGGAAACTTTTTGTACTTGTTGCTTGTCGAAAAAATAATAATTCCACAGCTTTATAACTTCTAATTCACGTGGTTGAAGTTCTCCTTATCCAAGTCGGATTCGTTCTGTAAGGAACACGTCTTGTACAACCTGTTTCTTTCATCTGTTTCTGTATTTGTCAATTATCAAAATCTTTATCATTCTAACATTCTACTAAATAGATCGTAAGTGCCTAAAAATATTTTGAATCATGGTGAGGCCATACGTACTGCTCTCCAACTCATTACAAATGATCTCGTAACGCTTTATTTTTTAAAACTCCTTAAAACCGTATTACCAGAATATTCATGGATTAACGCACTAAAAAAATTGTTTATTTGCTATTAAATGGCCTCTAAATACCTAAAAATATCATGAGTCGTGGTGAGACCATCTTGTAAAAAATTTCAAAATAAAGAGTAATATATATATATATATCAGAGATATAAGTTTCTATTCCAAATAGAAAATTTCAATTTATTCACAATATTAATTGTATTTTCGGTGATAACAAAGAATATAATAATTTATTTATTTGATCAAATAAATTGGTGATCAGTTGAAAACTAACGAGGACAAGATCGTTAATATTTCAGCTCAGAAGGGCATATTAGTCTATTCATATACATGTAAACAACCCTAGGGTTTCTCCTCCTACAAAACCCCCCAATTTACACACAGCTGTAGACGCCTCTGTTATCATCTTATAGAGAAAAAAGCCCGAGAGAAAGAGAAGAGCAAAAATGGGAGTTTTCACCTTCGTTTGCAAAGGTTCAGGAGACGAATGGAGTGCTAAGCAACTCAAGGGTGATCTAGAAGCATCTGCTTCTTGTACCTATGATCTTCAACGCAAGCTTGTTAAAGCTGCTCTTGCTTCTGACTCTTCTGGTGGTGTTCAGTCATCATTCTCCTTTGTTACACCTTCCTCTGCTGTTTTCCAGGTATAGAATTTAATGGGTCTGTTTTATTTTTCAGTTTTTATGAATATTCTGGATCTGGGTATTTTATCTAGTGTTGAATGATTTTGAATTTGAGATGTGTAGATTGAATGATCAGTGGAGCTGTTAATCGGAATATGTTGGTTTATCTGTCTGATTTAACCTGAGAATCAACTAGTGTATGAATTCCTCATGTGCAATTTTATGATACTAGGGATTTTGAATAAGAAGAAACGAAAGCTGATTGGTATTTGGTTTGTTGTTTTAGTATTTTGAACAGAAATGGGACTACACTGGGATTTGATCATCTGTTTGTTGCTTGACTTGTGTGTTACTGGTTGAGTGTTTATATTGGGGGATTCTGTGATGATGCAATTGAAGGCTTGTTTCTCTAAACATTCGCAGTGGCCGACTAAGATCTTTCGCCTTCGCCAGGCTTGAGAGATAATGCTGCTTTTATCCTTCCTTGGATGTCTGAGATCCCCAAACTGCATTGATTTACAAAACTTCGTTTGATTTTTCCAGTTTCATATTTGAATGTTGTTTCTGAATTATTCATAGTCTTAATTTTGGAATGAAATAACACGGGCTTCACGTTCTTCTGGCCTGATAACATACTCCAAATACACCTCATGACGCGTTCATCGTAGTATATTAAGCACGGGCAGGGTGTTGCAGCCTCGACTGCCTTTGAATTTGTATATTTTCATTATGAATTGTTAGGTTTGCTGAATATAGAGGGATGATAAGTTGTATTGTTTGTTTGCACATTGTATAGGTGATCATTGGTGGTGGCGGCGGCGGTGGTTTCATTGGTGGTGGAGCTGCAGCAGCAGCTCCTTCAGGTGGTGGAGCAGCTGCAGAAGCAGCTCCAGCTGAGGAGAAGAAGGAAGAGAAAGAAGAGAGTGACGACGATATGGGATTCTCACTCTTTGATTAGATTGGGCATTACTATTACTATATAGTAGTACAATTTTCTGTTGATTTCATCTTTTGTTAGCTTCATTTTGTTGCTTCTAAAGTTTTGATTCAAACATTGGATTATCAGTTGCTGTTTAGGTGTCTAATGACATTGTGTTTTATGCTTCTATAAACTCATTTTTGCTCTTGTTTTGAGTTACTTTTATCAAAGAATGGCTGATTCTCTCTAAAAGTATCAACAATTTTAAACTGAATTGTCCTTGTGGATTATGTCACAATTATAAGTTAAATATTTAATTGATCTACATTTACATCTCCTAATTCAGACCGCAAACTTAATCCTGATACTACATTTTATTTTATGTGAGACAGCAATAAAAATTGTAAATTATTTCTAAATTATTTCATTAGACGGATAAAATAGATAATTCATTGTTGAATTGATACTTAATATAGAAAAAAATAATATATCAGTTGACAACTATGATCTTTTAACTTTTGATGTGCATTATTTTGCCATGTAAAATACTTGTGTTTACATGTTTAATTTTATATAATTTTAGGTGTCAACTTGTATACATTTAAAATTGGAGGGTTAATTGTTCATTCAAGCCAAGTTAAATGCTATGTTTATATATTATGTCATATAAAAATGTATTTTTTTTTAAAAAAAAATCGATAAAATAGAAAGCAAGTAATATAAATTAAAATAGAGAAAAAAGTTATCATCGGCTAATTTGATGGTTACCACTCTTTTTACTAAGATAACATCACGAAATAGAACATATTGCTTTCTAAGATCCTCTCCAATCCACCTCTGCTTTACTCTCCATTCTTTATATTTGGAGCGTAAAATAGAGAATGTATTCTCCAACCCCTGTTCATATAACATCTATACTCCATTTACAGAGGTCAATAGTAGTTCTCTAAATTTGGAGAACTACTATTCACATTATCTATTTCACTTTTTAAATATTTTATTATTATTTCCATTACTTTTCAATTAAAATATTATTTTATATATAATTTCAACAATTAAATATCTAATATTCACGATTCTTTTTAAATGTAATATACTATTTAAAAAATATATTATCTAATATATACTACTTTAATTTCAATTAATATATTTTTGATAATTTTCAACAAATAATAAAATTTTATTTTATTATTAATTTTCCTTATAAAAATTACACAAAATCAAAATGGTAAAATGAAAAAAATAATTTAAATACAAAAAGCAATACAATGCATAACATAATAGTTTAAATACAAGATAAAATACAATACATAACATGATAATCAATTCGCGAGAAACAAGAATCATATCGAAAAGATGTGAAACGTGCATTCGGAGTTTTGCAATTATTGCAAGACTGTCACATTTTTTGAGAAAGAAAGTATTACATGATATAATGACTACATGTATTATAATACATAACGTGATAATTGAGGCCGTGATCTTACTGCACCAATTCAAGATGCTGCAACGACAAAAATGGTGATAGATGTAAATCTCTGATTTGATCAATTTTTAGCTAGACATAATAAAATTAAGGAAAAAAATTTCTCATTTTGAACTCTGTAATGCATTAATAGAGCATTTATGGGAGCAACGTAATAATTTCAAAAATTGAGTGTTTATGTAATTGTATTTTACTTTTATTTGAATTTGTTCATTCATTTATATATTATATAATATTTTCGTGCAATTTATGATTTTTAAAAATTTAGAATAAAATATAATTTATATTAAATAAAAAAGTAAAAAAATTAAAATTTTATCACATGAGAATTATATAAAGTAATCATTGGGAAAAAGAAATAAATGATTTATATGAAATAAAAAAGTAAGAATGAAATAGAAATAATAATATAATATTAAAGAAATAAAAATATTTTTTTAGAGAGAAATAGAGAATTGAATTGGAGTTGATTGTCTGAAAAAATAGAGAACTCTATATTTGAAGAGTAAAATAGAGTGAGGGCTGGAGATGCCCTAAGAAAATTTATGTTGCACTTCCGTTCAATTCAAATAGTTTGAGGATGAATTTACGTATTTTTTGAATATATATATGAATTATCTACGATATATTATAATTTTTCATTGATGATTTACTTTTTATCATTGATAAGTAAAATGTTTCTATTGTACAATTTAAATACAAGTTCAAATGTTTAAATGATAGAGTAAAATACCAAAATCTTCTAACACTTTTTTCCTACGAAACCTAATGAATTTGCTAAACAGAAAAAACAGTTTTTTCAAAAATAATTTAAAGTATTTTTAGAAAAAATATATATTTACGTAAATTATAAGCTAGAGGCTTTCTATTCGTGGAAATTACTATTTTCAGTCCTTACTTATTCCCTAATTCACAAAACGCCTCCCCAAAATCTCTAGGGTTTTATTTTTCACCAAAAAAATTCCAATTTCATTTCATACAGAGATTTTCTCATAAATTGTTCAATCTCTAATGGAAGAAGCAAATGAGAGAGAGAAACTGACACTTGTGACCAGAAAATCCTGTTTCGGACTACCCACTTCTTGCCCTAACTGTTTACCTGTTTACGTTTACCTCAAATTCTCCGCGACTCCATTTGATTTGGATTTCAATCTCAATAACCCTGATTCTGGTACTTCTTTGTGCTTACTAATTATCAAAATTTTATCTTTAAAATGATTTTTGTTATAGCTATTTTCTGAGTTTTTGGTAATAGTTACTTAATGCTATCAAAATTATGCTTCTTTGCGCTGAAGGGTTGCGAAAGTGTATAATTTTATTGTCATTTTCTTGTTTCAGATGATCATATTTTGTTATCATCTAAGATGTTGATTTTTAGTGTTTTCTGGAAGTTTCTGATTGTTTAACTTGGATTTTTGAATAATGAGATAATTTATGTTCGTTTTAGCTCTAAATGTTGGACATATTTATCCTAGATGTGTGAAACCTAACGAACAAAGTAGGTTGGAGAGAGTAAATTTTGTGGTTCTATTGCACAGTTGTTTATCTAATGAAGTGGCGGAATATTTTCTGTGAAAAATATGGAAAAAAATGCAAATTGTGAGAACTCTAATGTCAGTTCTTATGATATGTGTCCACCAGATGACAGATACTTATCATTAGGATGCTTTAACTGATAATTCATATCCCTTTGTTCTAGCAATGTTCAACGATTCATTACTTTTGGTGTTTTAGACGAGTCAAAGTTTTAGCATCTAAGAGTGTAGCCTAGAGGTCAATGAATTTGGTTGGAAATGTCATCCCTAGTGTAGGCAAAAATACTAGGTAATTTCTTCTCATTTGTCCAAACCTTGGTTGATAGAATACCCGGTACTTGTGATGGTTGGAGGTTGAATGTACCCCGTAGAAAAGTTGAGGTGCGCAAGCTGGTCCGGACACCACTATTATAAAAACATTGCTTTGGTTGAAGTGGGATTCTTGAGTTTGCCTGATTCCATTTTTTTTAAGGACTATGGTAGTTAATTTTCTTGATGGATAAAGAAAATTTTCTAGTCTTTTATTTCTTTTTGAAGGTCTTCATTTCAGTGTAGAAGCAGACTCTCCAAATTTATGAGCTCGAGTAATTTTACAACAATTAGGAGTCTTTTGACCTTAGATTTTATGGAGCAATATTTTTCTTTTGAACTTATTGTTCTCTAACATAGGTTAACTGTGTTTCCAAAGTATAAAGCGCAAAAAAGTTGCACGGATGCTCGGTTGGAGTGTGGGAAATCTTTTGAAAATAAACATTATGCATATAACGGAAGGCAAAGCAATCCTAATATCACTAGTATTTTTGATGAATAAATGCCAAATACATGTGCCATTAGAAAAACACGGGACTTATAATAGTTACAATCAAAGATCATTTGTTTAACTTTCACATTTTCACAAGTCCTCCCAAGCTTTAAAATATCAGAATTTAATCATAATATAATTCCTGCTCTAGATTGATGAGATCTCTATCAAACCATCATTATATTGTTCGTTTCTTTCTACTTCCTCTTTATCTTCTCGTATCACCTGTCTAATCAAACCATAAAAATCTTCTACACCATGACGTACTTGCCTCCCAGTCGAGTTAGATACTGAATAATCATATGCGGAGTGATAATATTCTTATAATGTAATTGTTACAGGCAGGAGCAAATTTACCATGCAGTTTAAGTGCACATGAATCCATGGTCTTCCCACAAAATGAGTTGTTTTTTTTTCTTCATATTTTAAAATTGATATAACCTGCTGACACCCATTCTACAAAGAGGCTTAATGATGCACTTGATTGGAAGCTGAGTTCTCTACCTAGAGGAACAAGGATAGTTCCCACTTAACACATTTTTTCCCTTTCTTTAGTAGTGGGCCCATGTTTTAGAAATCCTAGAGCCACCTCTAGTTATAGCCCCAGAATTTTGGTTCAGTTGTAAGGATGCAACGGAGATGTACTTCTCTTAAAGGACTCAATTTCTCTATATTAATCTGCATTAATCTGGACAAACACAATGAACATGAAGGATCATTTTAGGAAGTTGGGACTAAGTCTTCTTGTTGTTCTTACATAATATCAGACTCGGTTGTTTAGTTTTGTTAGATACTTGTATGTCCATGTATGGATAAATGCAAACTTTGGAGAATCTTTGGTTAAAGAACTCCTAATATACTTTTTTGATAAAGAGAACTCCTTATATGATTAAAAGTCAAATTATTTAGTATTAGAATGAAATGTACCCTATATCAGTAGAATGTGCTTAGAGGATTGTACCCAGCTGAGATTGAATTGTAGTTGAATTAACTGATTGATAAACAAGTGCCAAGTCCTGTTTTTCTATAGGAGGAAAAGAGGTTTATATTCCTTCTATCTTCCAATTAGATGGGTTAAGCATTGGTCTTAGTTACATGGATAAATATGGAAGTAAAGTCGGCATTGGTCTTAGTTACAGCTGCTAATGTTCAGATCTTCCTTGGGTATATTCAGCGTTGTTGAAGGCGCTCATCTTAGCGCCTTAGGTGAGAGGCAAGGCGAGCCCTAATCACCTGGTGAGTGGAGCATACATCGAAAAGGAGCAATAAGGCGCAAGGCAAGGGGATTGAGGCATTACCTTTTGTTTTTTTAAAAAACTGATGCAGCAACTAAGAATTTAAAATGTGATTTTAGGGTTTATATCCTCAAATTTCTCTTAAAAAAAACAATTAAAATACCTTAAACTTCAAAGAGTCCACTGAGTTCTCTTCTTCCCTTTGTTCTCTTCAGCTGTAAAAGCCAAAAAGTGACGGCGTCTTCTTCTTCTTCTTTGTTCTCCTATCTTCTTTCTCCTCTGTTTCAGCAGTCTTTCTTCTCCGTTTTTCTTGTTTCTCCTCTCCCTCTGTTTCTGACATCAACCAGTAACCACATCTGCATTGTGCACAGCTTTTTCTTCCTCTGTTTTTTTGGCCTTTATTTTCTATTTTCTGTGGATCTGCCCAGTTTTTTTCTTTCATTTCTAGTCCATATATTTTTATTTTCTGCTCAATTCAGTTTAGTGTACTTTTTGTATTGAGATATTTGTTAATATGTTATTGCTATGGAGATTTTGGTTATATATAGATGCAATTAAATATTTTAATAGTTGGTATTAATTGATGTCTCACTTCATAAAGGTGAGTGCCTCGCCTCTCGCCTAAGTGAGGAAGGCCCTTATCGCCTTACGCCTTTTCTGTTAGATGGTACGTATGCTGTGGTCTAGCTGCTCAACTCTTTGTTTGAGTTGATTTCTAGCTCGGAATGGGGAGATTTCATGTGTTAAATGATCCAAAAACTATCTGATATTAGAAGAACATCCATATATACCATGGTAAGAGAATCTCGAGCTAGAGAAACCCATTTGTACTTGTGATGAAGTTAGATATACTTACCAATACTTGAAACAGGGAAGCAGAGAATGGGTGGGACCGAGTCCTTGAATTTTTCCTATAAGTAGGCCGAGTCCAATAGAGATGATACAATGATGTGTTTGGTGATGATTGTTACAAGAATAAAAGAGCATAGACTTGGGGCTTCAAGATAAATTTGTAGCGATTGAATGGTAAAGCTTATTGATAAATTTGGCCAGTAAGCTCTATTGCCAAAATATTTCAGTTATAGCTTTTATGCAGTACTGTCTTTTTAAGTAGGAATTCCTAAGTTTTCTCTCATCAGGCTAATAATTTCAAATGAGAGAAATTTGTGTAGTGCCTTTTCGGTTTCTCCATTTGGTTTATTTATTTTATCTGTTAATCAGGTTTTGCAATATTTTGAGTCAATTAATACGCCATATCCTTTCTTTCAGCACATTGAGTCATCCTATAGGTTGATTGCCCAATTTATTGTGTTTTCGCCAGATCAAATACCTTATGTCGAATCTGGTACATACGTAGCCTACAACAATGAGAAAGGTGGAGTTATCCGCAGTTTAAGCGAAGATGGTTTTGTTGATTTGGACTCTCAAGTCCGTGGTATACCTGAATGGATATCAGCAAAGGCTATGGTTGATTCATGGCTTGCAGATGCCACTATTTATGAACTCTGGGTGGGTTCTGACGGAACTTCCGCACACAAGATTTACTATTCAGATCTCCCGTGGCCACTTGGAAAAATCTTGTACTTAAAGCAAGTTCATGTTGTGAAACAAATTCTTGGTATTACAAAAGAAAATGCTGAAAGAAGAGAGGAAGAGGTAATATAGTTCTATTGGTACCTGTTTTTTTCCTCTATTTTTCTGCACTCACAGTATGAGAGCAAATCTCCCAGAACAGATTTTGTCTAAATTTGTACTTGTAAGTGTATTCTAAGGTGCATGAGAAGGGGAAGGGAAGGGTCTAGTGCTCATTCAACCTTACAACTTAGCTATAAATTAACTGTTAGCTACAATTATATCCTCGAAGAGAGTAATCAAATTTATGGATTTTTCTGCAGTAGGAAACTATTTATCTTGTAGAAACCCTAAAATAGTCGCGAAAAAAACAAATATATTGGATATGAGAATGATATAGGCCTGAATGAACTATGGAGTATAATGGATTTTGTGTCAGTTTCAATTTGTTTGTCCTACTTTCCTTTTTAGTCCATTTATTAAAGAATGTCTCTTTCCTTTTTTGGCAACTCTTTAGTTTCAACTTTCCACACGACCTGTTTAAGACCACAAGATTAAATGACATTTTGCTACATTCTACATACCTTCAATTTAAGACCATTAGACTCAAAAGTCTTCTTCACTTTCTTAAGCTCCGTGCTAAGTCAAATAGGATAATAAAATTGAAACGGAGGGAGTATTAGAAATCATAAAGCCCACTCAAGCTAGTTTGAGGTCGAAGTGTTGTAGAAACTATGCAGTCTCTGCATTGCTGTGGGCAGTGCTTAGGAAAGAGCGTTTAGCGATGAAGTGAAGCATTGCGAGCCTTCTACGCTTCACAGACAAGAATGAGTATGTGGGCGCTTCGTCACTTAAAGCGTGAAGCGGGGTCTTATAGATTTTTTTCGCTTCACGCTTCCCTGAACAGTGGCTGTGGGAAGAATACAGACATTTGAATGAGATCCCCTTTTTGCTTCATTTGTGATCTTTCTTGCAGCTATAATTTCACATATTGTTCATTATGGGGTTAATCAAAACCTTTTGCTGGACAGATTTACAGGAATGCCAATGATGCCTTTAGTGCTTTATCAACTAGATTAGGGGAGCAGGCCTATTTCTTCGAGAACAGGTTACCTCATCCAAAAACATAACTAAGCAAATTTATCATTTTCCTTGCATCATTATTTACTTATCTCTAAAGTTATCTAACAGGCCGACAAGTTTGGATGCAGTTTTCCTGGGTCATGCACTTTTTACACTGTATGCATTGCCTGTGAGTACGCTTTGGCTTTATTTAACCAATTTTACGTGCTTAGATTTTGTTCAGACTTGTACTCTAATTATATGGTAAATTTGGAAGTAACTGTTTTAATAATAATAGTTACAACTTGTAGTTACTAGGTAGAGATAACAATTGGTTTCCTCTCATGTGAAACAACTACTTAAACAATCTTGTGCCTGTCTACATTATTGTGTAAAGAGGGAACAAGTTATTGAGATGAAGAAGGAGCACTGGTCAACTGACACTAGGATAGCGTTCATTTTGGAATCGTTGGGAATAATATTTCCTGAGCACTAAAACTGCTTGATTAAGAAAGTGGTCCTGTTTGGCTGTTTCAAAGCTCATTTGAATGATAGTGGTTTTGTTTGAAACAAACATGAAATATGCACAAGTAGATGGCTATGCAAAAATTTGAAATAGTTAAAGATGTTTAAAAGTATTTGGAATATGTCAGAAGTTGACTTCTTTAATCTGGGACTGGTTGGAAAGCACAGCAGGCAGTTGATTGTTTGTATCTTACACAACCCTTTTGTTTTATCCGAGCAGTGCAAAATAGATGTGATTGTCACTCTGGCACTTTTACTTTTTACCTTTATTTTTCTATTTCTGCTGATAGGAAACTTCAGTGCTCCGAAGCAAGCTCTTGGAACATGATAATCTTGTAAGATACACTGAGAAGTATAAAAGTGAACTGGTAGATTCTAGCGGATCATCATCTTCCGGTACACATTCCCAGAATGATCCTTCTTCATCTGTGCCAAGGCGTCCTTCACAATGGAGTGAGTAACTTTCTGAGAGTACCATATTATTCTGCTTTATATAGATTTTGGTTGTTCTCTTCCATTATTTTGGAATTCTTGCGTGTGATAGTCTGTTAGTTGCATCATTAATATAGATTTTCCTTTTCTATGTTTCTGTTAAAGTTTAAAAATTCAAATCTTGAAGGCCTATTCTCCGGTTTTTATTGTTGATCGAACTCCTTACTATGCCTGCTAAAACCCCGATCTTTTTAATTTAGGGCTGTTGTTTGTTCGAGGGATAAGCACATTTAATAATCCCAATACTCAGTTTTATATATGCAACACTTAGTTTCTGGTATAGAATCTTCTTTTAGTTCTATAATTTCTGCACAAGTAATGTAAATATGAAATTTTTTTGCAACTTGTGAGGTAACCCTGTCACTTTTAATGAAATTAGCCAATGGTAGCTGAATGTGTACCACTAGTAGTATAATTTAGTCTGGGAGTAGCCATAGACACCTGAACTTTGCTTTTGATATTTCATTTAGATAATTAATCTTTATTTCTGACATATTGAACACTTCGACCTGTTCTTTTTTTTAAAATTAAGTTCTAAATGCTGGCATGGCGGATTGTGCATTTCCCATATGAGATTTAGCTAATAAAATGACTTTAGACCCATAAACTGAAAATGTTGTTTCTTTTCCAATTTCTCTCCTGACAATACTACCCTCCACAAAAAAAAGGAAAAACAGAGAAGAAAAATGTAGTGGGTAACAAAATATTGGAGTTTTGATTTTTGGGTTCAACTCGGCAATAAGAGATGAGTTATTGCGTGGGGGGGGGGGATGTTGACAGCATAAAGACCGGTGAAGTGGCTCACCTATGCCGAGGTTGCAATTTAGTTGCAAATCTGAGCAGTTGATCTCAAGATAAGGGAGTTAAGACTGTTGTTTGAGTCTTGAAGTTGTTGAGGGAGGGTTTGGATTTGGACGACAGAGAGGAGGCTTAGAAGAAGGAGAAGAATGAGGAAAAGAATTAAATTGCTACATGTCTTAACCTTTCTTCTTCATATTGCAACATGCCTTCCATGCATTTGTTTGCTACATCCACCTGCATTTAAACTTCATGCGTTAGGTAGTTTTTTGTTGACGTATCAATTAATGCTACTGTGGGAGGAGACTTGGAGCACTTCCCAGTTTTGATGGAGTTGCACTAAGGATCAACCTTATAATCCTTTTTTATTTTCCTTGGTCATGGATACATGAACAAGAAAAATTCAAGGTGAGGTGCCATGGCATATGTTATTTGTGGATGACATTGCTCTGGCTGATGAGACTTGTGGCGGCGTTAATTCCAAGCTGGAGGTTTTGAGATGGACCTTGGACTGTATTACTGTAAATGATTCAGTTTGAGCAGGGCCAAGATAGAGTACTTGGTGTGTTTAAGTTGCCAGTTTTAAAAAAAAGAGTACTTGGTGTGCAAGTTCAGTGACATAGAGCATGAGGCTGCTGTGGATAGTGGGACATGATACACAAGTCATCCAAAAGAGAGGAAGTTTTAAGTATCTTGAGTCTATAATCCAAGAAAATAGAGAGATTGAAGAGGAAGTCACTCATCGTATTGGTGGAGGGTGGATAAATACAGGCTCGCATGTGATAAGAAGGTGCCACTAAACCTTAAAGGCAGGTTCTACAGGGTGGTAGTTGGACCAACTGTGTTGATGGGCCACTCAAAAACTCTTATGTTTAGAAGTTGAAAGTTGTGGAAATGAGGATGTTGCAATAGATGTGTAGGCATACTAGGAGAGAGAAGATTTAAAATGAGAATATGCATGATAAGGTTGAGTAGTTCTGGTGAAGGACAAGATGCGGAAAGCGAGTTGAGATGGATTGGGCATGTGAGGAGGAGAGGCAGGGATGCCCCAATGCGGAGGTGTGAGAGGTTGGCTATGGATGGTTTCAAGAGAGGTAGAGGTATACTGAAGAAGTATTTGGAGGAGATGATTAGAGAGGACATCACTCAATTTTAGCTTATCCAGGAAATGACCTTTAGATAGGAGGGTGTGAATGACATAAATTAGGGCAAAAGATAGCTGTCATGTTATTCGTCCATATTAATAGGTGTAGTATTGCTCCTCTAGTTTGTCTTTTGATTTCTACTTTCTGTTGTTTCTTGTACTCCGACTATCATATTATTTTACTGTAGCTATTGTCCTGTTACCATTTTTTTGTTTTTGCTACTATATGGTTGTTTTGTTCTATTTATTCATTTAGGTTCGAAACCCAAAAGCAAGCCTAAGAGGGAAAAAACTGAGGAAGAGAAAAAGTTCCGTAGAAGGGCTAAATATTTTATGGTCACTCAGCTAGTTGCAGTTTTAGTTTTCCTCTCTCTCCTTGGAGGATCTGATGCTGCTGAAGTGGAGCTTGATGAAGATGATGATGGTGCGGATTATGATTGAGCAGTGAGCGTGGGCGCCTTGATCTTCACTTTCGAGAGTAGTTTAGACTCAAGACTCTTGTAGTATCCCTCTTTATAATTTGGAAAATTTTGAATTCTTCCTGGTATACAAATTGCTGCCATGAATTATGGTATCACTGTAGAATAAATTGTTTTTTTTTCTTCATAAATCGTGGTCTGAGTTGCACCCTTCAGAAAAATAGGGTAACGGACAAATACGAGAGATGGAAATTACAGTTTCTTTCAAACTTTTGATGATTTACTACAATTTTTCTTTTTTTCAACTTCAGTTTTGATGGATGTTGGAAAATGGTAGAAGCATTCATGCTTTGAAGGAGGTTTCTTTTGTCTGTCATTTGGATGGTAGTCAAAACTTTTCTATAATACAATTCACAATGGCCATCATGTGTTTTATGGAATTCGATCTTTCATATTATGTTATATTACAGTAGATATGTTGTTTATAACAATATTGGAACGTCATAACACATATGTGTTCTTTAACTTGACTTCAAATTACATTTATGTCCTTCAACTTTGGGGTGCACAAATAGATACCTACTTGTATAAAGTTGAACAAATAGACACACATGTCCTACATGTCATTTTTTGTCTTAAGTGGTGTCCTACATGTATTGTGCCATGTAGGACTCATGTGTTTATTTATTTAAAAGTTGGATAGTTAAAGTGTTTGTTTGTGCATTATGAAAGTTGGAGGTCAAAGTCAAAATTTGAAGTTAAGTTTAGAATTCAATATATGTATTATGTTTATTGGAACAGTCGGATGTTATTATAATGGAGGCCTGGATTTGACATTTTAGAACAACTGTTAGATTGTTATATGGTGCATTATTTTGCTTCAGAAGTTGATGTATGTATTGTTGTCTTTCATCTACAATTAAGGTGTGTTTGGTATCAAGGAAAATGTTGTTCACTTAGGGTGTGTTTGCTACGAAAGAAAATATTTTTTGGAAAATAAGTAGATTTTTTATTTATTTTCTCATGTTTGGTTGGTGAGTAGAAAATATTTTGCGGAAAATTTTTTTAGTGTTTGATTTATGCATGAAAAATATTTTTGAAAAAAAACTTTTATTTTTATTAGAATAGAAAATAATTTTTGAAATTGAAAATATTTTTTTAAAAAACGAACTTAAATTTTTTTTGGGGATTGGGGGTTTGTGGGAAGGGAGGGTGGTGGTGGTGGTGATGAGGGAGGTCAAGAATAGGGATGAAAAAATAAAAAATTAAAGTTGTAATATTTTTAAAAAACAAAGTTAATTTTTTTTTTTGGGTGGGGGGCTGGTAGGGGATGGGTGGGGGGATCAAGGGCAGGGGTGAAAGTATTTTCTAAAATAAACTTAATTTTTTTGAGGGTGAGTGGGGCTAGGGGCTGGCAGGGGAGAGTCGAAAGTAAGGGGGAAAATAAAAATTTGCAATAGAAAATATTTTCCAAAAATAAACTTAAATTTTGTTTTTAGAGGGAGTGTATGTGTTTGGTAGGGGGCTCATGGGGGTAAGGGGTAAAAATTAATAAATTGAAATAAATGATTATTATTATTATTAGTATTTTTTTTTTGGGGGGGGGCGGGGGAGGGGATGTTTTTTTTTTTATAAAAAATAAATTGTATTTTGAAGTTGGAAGAGAGTTTTGGAATTTTTTTTTTCTTAAGGTTCGAAGGGAAGTCATTTTCCTTAACGAAAAGGCTCAAATATGCCATTGAACTTTCAGAAAAGGCTCATTTATGTCATCAGTTAAAAGTTTGGCTTGTTTAATTTATATCATTACCGTTAAAGAAAAGCCTCATTTATGTCATTATTTTTTAACGTTATTTTGCAAAATCATTTTTAACATGTGGTCAATTATAATTCGGCCATTTCATCATTTTTTTTAATTAAAAAAAATAAAAATAGTCTTTTCTGATAGTTCGATGACATATTTGAGCCTTTTCCCTAGTTGATGAGGAAGAGCAAGATTCGTATGCTTATACCTAAAAATACTTTTAACTTAACTTTGACATAATTAATGCAAGCAATATATATATATATATATTTAACGAATGGTTCTTCTTTTGAATTAAGATGCAGTCAAGAAGTTGAATAGTAAACTAAGATATAATGTAAGAAATAAAAATAAATGACAAATATGACGTAGTTTCTTTACGATTTAATTTTCAATCATTTTGTGAAGTTGATCGATTCTAAAGAAGAACATTCAAACGATCTCTCGATGATTTGAACTTAAAATCTTCATATTAAAAATAAGAAATGCTCATCATTTGAATAGTTTCTCTTATCTTAATTTACCCCTTCAAAACGTATTTCATACTCTATTTCTAAACATAAAAAAAGTCATCGACAAAATAATAAAGTTCAAAATAATTTGAGAATTTTTCTAAGGTATGAAATTGATTGAGTGAGTCAGCCATCACGATCGATGAAAAATTCTACATTCAGTCGTCAAGTGATCTCTTCCATTCTCTTTCCCATTCTATTTTTTTTTTACTTCATTGATTACTTTCAACACCCACACTTTTTGGGTGGTGTGTTTAGTACGGAGAAAATTATTTTTCAATTTTTATTTTATGTTGATTGATTAAAATGTTATGTAAAAATATATTTACTAGAAAAATAATAAGCTCCATACGTTGCATAAGTCACGTTCTAAGTTTATTGTCACCTTTTTATCGATTAAACCTATACTTCTTGACCATCCCACCGTCGAACCCCCCCCCCCTCTCTATCCCTATGTCTTCATAACATTTTTGTTAGATAACTTATAAAATATTCTTAGAATATATAATATTTTCATACTTATTTATCAAAACATTAAAAAATAAATTAAAAAAATATTTATTTTTTTTAAAAAAATGATTAATCGAAAGAAAGAGCAATCAACTATATGCTTAACTCATATGCCTCAAGAATCCTAATTTACAAACAAAGGGTACATACATTTTCTTCAAAATCATTTTTCGTAAAAAATCCCCCCCACCCCCACCCCACCCCCCTCACCACTTTTATTCAATTTTGGTCCATTTATATTTTCAATTTCACACCTATTTATCGTCACTCATCAAAATGCTATATTAAAGCACAAAATAATATAGACCAGATATAGATTGTGATACAGTGATGAGAATCTTTCGATTCTTAATTAGAGGTCTTGAGTTCAAGCCCTGAGTATAAAAAAAATCTTGTTTGAAAGCGTAATCTCTCGATAGATTCTGTAGTCAGTGGTGAATTCAGAAATTTCGTTAAGAATGTTAAAGATTTAATATATATGTATAAAAAATATTTTTTGAGCTATACATTTTGTACAATTTTTATATATATACTCTATTTAAATTTAATAAAAAATCTAATATAGATTTCACACACCAAATAAAAAAATAAAAAAAAACACAAAATAATATAATTAGTACTCAAACGAAGTCGACAGCAACACTAAAATATGAAGCAAATAGTGACAACATATACATATTTTTTGGGGCTCACATCAAAAGACATCCAATTGCTTACATTTTTATTTGAACAATTGACTAAGCCAATCAAATAAATTGAGAGGCCTTGCTATAAATACTTGTCTTCACTTAATAGTTCCCACACACAAATCACTTCAAAGAAAATAAAAAGATCATTAATTACATCAAAACTATAGGATATATGGCAAAGTCAACAATATTCCTTGTTCTCCTCTTATGCTTCATTCTCATTTCATCCAATGGTTTGTATTTAATTCTCAATCAATTTGTCATTTCAATATATCTGATTATTCACAATAATCTTAATTACAAAATAACTAAATATGAACACGAAATATTGTCAACGTGCAACACCTATTAAATTAAATTGATATATGATCCACCAACATTTTACTAATATTAATATGCTACACTAGCATGTATTAAAATCCAACAAAGTATCTATCATGATTTGAAATAAATGTCAGATGTTTGTGTGATTATAAATCATTTCGTTAAGAATAAAATAAATATTTTAAAGTTAAATTGCTATTAATATAGAAATGTTTGTATTTTTTTTGGGACTAACTAAAAAAAGAGATGAGTCATATAAACTGGGACAAAGGGAGTTGTGGAAGGACCCATCTCATTTATTAACGATGTGGGACTTGTCATTCTTTAACACCCACCTCACGCCCAGTGCTAGTATCTTGTGTTTTTTGGGGGTCCCAACATCGGGTGAGACGAGTCCTGCTCTAATACAATGTGAAATTAGGTCTCAGGCCTAACTCACACCCCAAAATCTAGCTAAAAGAGAAGAGGATTGTTCAATCCTTGTAACGAATCCACCCATCTCATTAATCAGCGATGTGGGACTTTTGTCATTTTTTAACAGGAGTATATAATCTTTAATATTTTGAAGAGAAATTTATATATTTCAATTCTAATAAATGATTTTAACCAATTTTTATTTTTATGATAATTAAGTTGTTGTTCCATGCAGAGATGCAAGCTGTTGAAGGGAAACTTTGCTATTGGAGGAGCCATGAATATCGTACTAAATTTTGTTTGTTTAGTGAGTTTTGTAACAAAAAGTGCAAAATAGAGGATTCAAGGGTAACCAAGGGTGAGTGTGTTAGAAAAGGTTTTTTTCGTTATTGTTTTTGCTATCGCAAGTGCTAAGTCTAATATATGAAATTATCATAAATAAATTATTAAATGGTGTGTTATCTTGTGTGTGAAAGAATAAAAGTACTACCAATTCATTTGAATTGTAGTGATTGTGATGAGGAAATAATTCTAAATTAATGTCTTATTATGACATTATTGTACTATATCTTTGTGTGTTAAATGAAGTAATTAATCTATATATGTGTATTTTGAATAAATTGTTGATTGTAATTTTGATTGAGTTGATCAATGAATATGTTATTATTAATCTTATGATGACGTTGAAGAGTTTTTATTTTGTTTAGCACTTAAATAGATCACGAGTGAAGTAAGTAATACATATATTAGACGCTTAAAGTTATCATCCCTTTAGTTTCGTCAAAATATTATTATTCATGTTGAGATTGAAATAATCTGGGCGTTATGCATGAATTAATAATTTTAAATCTTGAATATAATTATAAATAAGATGAAAAAAATTATATAAAAAATACATAATAATTTAATATGATTTAACTAGTTGACCTACATTTGAGAAAACTAGGGGTGACTCAATGCACTTAGAAATGAGGTATATGCTTTAGGCATCAAAATCGAAGGGCTTAATTTTTTTAGTAATAATAAAATTATTATAAGACTTTTTTAATTAAAAAATTATACCATACTTTTAATTTTTTTTGTCGTTTTTTTAGTTTGTTTGTAAACATTAAAGAATGTTTCTTTTTTATGAATCAATTTTTAAATTTAACTTCCACATGATATGTTTAAATCCATAAGATTAAAAAGTATTTTATATATATACATATATATATATATATATGTTTGGTTTAAACCATAAAAAATAAAACTTTTTTTATAAATTCATGTCTACTATGTCTTCTTCTAAAAGTTGAAATTTGTCAATTGTCAAGTTGAGCTCCTTTAACTATATAAGTTTTTGGTCATGAGTAGCTCATATAGAATGATCTGATTCGGTTTGATCCAATCCAAGAAATTATTGGATAAGAAATTAAAACAAGGTATGTCTTATTATAAAAATATAGCAATAATTACCAAATAACTGATAAATAATCCAAAATCTTAACAAATAGATCTTTTCATTTCATAAGAAAAGAATGCAAGAAAGAAACAGAGAATATTAAAACCTCTTTCTATCAAAAGATGAACAAAAAGTTCACAGAAACAGAGAATTTAGTTGGTGACAATAAAACATTGTTTCCTTGAGATTTAAAGCTCATTTGGAGCAATTTCTAGACAAAGATTTTGTTTCATTATCGTTAATTAGTACATAATATTATGTCTGTTACAAATTTTAAACAAAGAAAATGTATGCAATAATAATTATTGTGTTCGTAGTTAAATATTAACATATCATATTTAGGAAATTTATCAATACATATATAAAATTTTAATTACTGAATAGTTACATAATTAATTAGTAATTAAATCACCCCGATTTTATATCTCTAAATAAGGTGTTATTTGTATAATGAATAACGTAATAAGTAAATACCAACACTCAATCAACTAAGTGAAAATAACCAACAAACGATTTATTTAAATTATTTAGATTACTTCACTTGACATTAAAAAAAAAACTATAATACTTACCCTAAAAATAGAACTACAATTCTAATGAATTGCTAGTTTTTTTATTCTTACACACATGACACAAGACAACCACACCACTAGTTATTTATTTATCATAATTTCTATAGTACATAATTTGAGAATATTTGATGCTTCTTAACACTTGCGCCAACAATAACAATAACGTGAAAAAGTGCTTTTTCTAATGCATTGACCCTTAATTGCCTTGGGATACTCTTGTTTACACTTGATGAAACAAGTATCACTCAATAAGCAAAAACGGGTACGATATTCTTTGCTCCTCCATCGACAAGTTTTCCCTTCAACACCTTGCATATCTACATAAAAAAATGGACGATGAGTACGTAAAAATTATGGACGGAGCTAGTAAGGGTCTATGGGAGGCAGAGCTAGTAATTGTCATTGAATCGTCTTCAATTTCATTTTTTAAATATATGTTAAACCACTTAATAAATTTTTTTTTATCTTTGTTTATATGAGTAATATTCGTAGAGATCGATCGGTTGCTAATCAATGAAATGAAAAATTAATAAATTAAATTAAGAAGCTAAGTACACACCATTTGATGAAATGAGGAGGAAGCATAAGAGGAGAGCAAGGAATATTGTTGACTTTGACATATTCCTATAGTGTATACTTTTTATGTAATTAATGATCTTTCTATGTTCTTTGAAGTGATTTGTGTGTGGGAACTATATATTAAGTGGAGACTAGTATTTATAGCAAGGCCTAAAAATTTATTTAATGGTTTAGTCAATTTTTCCAAAATAAAATAAAATGTAAGCAACTTATTGACTATTTCAATGTACAAACGAGTAGTTTAAGGAATGAAGCAAAAGATATTACATTAGTAAAAGAATTTATAAATAGTAGGGCTTGAACACAACCTCATATAGTATTTGTAAGCCTTAATCATACTAAACCTTCAACTTGTTTCGAAAAGTGTCAACTTACATATTTATATTTTGAAACTAAAATTTAACCACTATATATAACGTAATTTTTCGATGAAGGGTGTGGACCAAGGTAGGTCCGCCAATAGAACTATATTTCCTCATTGCACAGAAGAACTAAGTTTACACTATAATTCCTTCTTTTCACTTTTACTTATCAAATTTCATTTTTTAAAAAAAGAAAAGTTAATTTGATTAATTATTGAAGCTAAATTATATTAGATTAATTTGATACTTTAATATTTTAAATTTCGATGTTTGAAAACTATATAAAAACTACTACAACTTGTGATTTTTTCATATTAATATAATAAAAAATATATCTTAAAATATAAATTAAAGTTCATGTAGTTTAACTCTTGATCGAAGAAAAATATGACAAATAAAACTAAGAAAAGAAGTTTCTGATGAGTGGTTAAATTATGATTATTACCTTGTTAATTCAATTAAATTGTTTATGTTGGACTAAAAAAATATATTTTTCTGAATTACGATTAATTTATTAGCACAATTAAATCGGATATTATGTCACAAGAGGGCAAAATGAAAAATTACAAAAAATAAAATAAAATTAAATAACCAATTGAATTCATTTTTGTTACACAATGATCAATAGGGATGAACCTAATATTCTAATTCACAAGAGAGCTTAGTGTTGTAAAAAGAAACTTCGAAAGCGATATTTGGAACTTTGTTTTAGAGGGAAAAGAATAGAGCGGACACTATCACAAAAAATAACTTTTAACGACAATTGATAGACACATTTAAAAAACTGTTAAAGTTTTTATCGACATTAGTTAAGTGTTATTAGATCTGATGTCGTCAAAACCTTTAAAACATATACAAAGAAGGCTAATTGTCGCTAAAAATACATATTTAGTGATAATTCCTAATTAATTGCAGCTAAAGCTCGTTATAATCGGGTAAATTTATTATTTATTTATTTTATTAGATATATATAAAAATTATGCACTAATTACATATAAATTATACGTAGTCCAATATAACGGCATGTTATTTTCTTATTTAAATTAACAATTGATTGATCGACTATTTAAGTTAACATTTTCCTTCGTACCCAAGCCTTCGTATTAAGGATGCCACATGTATCTAATTGCTTTAATTAAGGTATGATTTGAAATATTTGACTTCAACATTTCTTAATTTTTGTGAATGATAATCCAAAATTTTGTCAAGATAATTATTTAATTCTTAATTATTCCAAAAGAATGATGACATATGCACACACATGAACGTGTTTTTTTTAATATATATTTGATAAACCTTTTGAAATTATTGGAGATCTTATTCGGCAAGAAACCGCGTTATATGTCATTTGTTTTGATTGTGTACGTTATGTTAGTGAGTGTTTGATACGAAGAAAAATATTTTTTAGAAAATAAATATATTTTCTTAAATTTGAGATTTGGGATATGAAATTCTGGAGTTAAGAATAAAAAGGGCAATAATTTTTTTTGAGAATTTCAATAAAACAATTAAATTATTTATGATACCAAAAGGGTGACAATTTATAATGGTGTTTAATCAGGGTTTGAAATGGAAGACGCATAAACTGATGAGTCTTACAAGGCTAAAAGCTGCTGAGCCTTGTAAGGCTCATCGATTTCTACGCCTTTCCTTTCAAACCCTGATTCGGACAGTGTTACAAATTGTTGTCCTTTTGATATCATAAATAATTTAATTGTCTTTTTAAAAATTTTCGAAATTTTTTGTTCACCTATTGATTCCAAACTCCGAAATTCTGTCTATTCAAGCTCAGACCAACACAGACTACATTTTATCTATATTTCAATCACTTTATTTTTCTTCCTGTTTGCAATATTAAATATTTGATTATTTTCACTATATTTGATCAAATAATACTTTATATTCTTTAAACATCACATATAAATTCAACTATGTTTTTTTTGGATAAAAAATTTGACTCTTATCGCAGGGTTAAAGATAATTGTGGTATTATATTTATCTTATTGATCTAACACTAACAAATTTTCTTTCTGTCAAAGCTAATCAACTAGTTAACTTAATGATTGATATTGAAAACAATGAAACACTAACAATAATTTCAATTTAGGGCTTTTAGGCGGTTTGGGCTAAAAAAAATTAATAAAGAATTAATTTTTGTCATAGTTTTATAGGTGATAAATTGGGAGAACTAACAAAAATTTGAAACATTTAATTAGAAATACGTTCACACATCCTCTATAAAAACACAAGAAAATTAACACAAATTCAATAAAATTAAGTATCAAAAGATAGATTGAAAATAACTTTCAATTTAAGTAAATAAGAGTAAATCATTGTTTTTTTTTAAATTATATAAATGTGTTGGGTAAAAATCTCAACTCGTCCATTTGTGTAGACTTGGAACTCCAAAGGATTGATATATAATTGGAATAGGAAATTATTTCAGTACGCTACACTTAGGGGTGTATATATTCGGGTTGATTCGAGTTTTTTAAATATCAACTCAAATTATTTGTGTCGAATTTTTGAATTTATAAACCAAATCAAATCAATAAAACTCGGATTTTTTAACTTGGGTTTTTTTTTTAGATTTTTAGATTTCTTCAATTAAGTATTCAAACAAACATATACATTTTGTACTTCAAATATTTCTTTAGTCCTATCAAAATGCAACTATCTAAGTTATTTCTCAAGAAAATAACAAAAAATATGATATGATTAATGACACTAAAACATCCAACAAAAAAAAATAAATAGTAACATCGCGTAAAACAAATATTACAAATTAATAAATTATAATGAAATTGATCATAACATAAAATACTAAATCATGCAAAAATAAGTTTAATTAGTAAGTATTAGTTACATGACGAAATTAAAAGAAAGTAAAATTTGAAGTAAAATTTGATCATGTACAACTAAAAAACAAATATTCAATATTATTGTCATTCTTAGTGTTGAATTGATTTTCTTTTTGCATTAGTATTAATTTGTTTTTTCAATAAACTTTATTATAATCACCAACATGTATGGACTATAACTTTTATTAGATCACTAAGAATTCTAACTTCCAAACATGAAATAAGTATATTAAAATATAAAAACTATGAAAAAGTATTGGAGATATTTAAAAATTATATTAAAGTAAGTATTTTATCATAGTTGAAACCAACCCAACCCAAATATAGTCGTGTTTTTTTTCCAACATCTAACCAAGTCAAACCAAATCACTAGTCGGGGGTTTTTTCCGGTTTGACTCGATTTCCGATTTGGTTCAATTTACGGTTCGATTTTGTACACCTCTAACTACACTATAATTGTTTTTATTGGTAATATATAAACACATTAATAAAGAGCGTTGAATTATCATTGAATCCAAGGTCTCTATAGACGTCAGAGACATTTATAAAATATGCCAATTGCTATTAAAAGTACATATTTAGTGATAATTAGATGAACAAATTACAGAAATCACATACTTTTAAGGCAAAATTACAGTCTATCTCTTAAAAGTTTATAATTACAAAAATCTCTCAAAACGGATACAATAATATAAACGTTGATATACTAATCTAATGCGAGATGCATTAATCGTTAAGTTAGATACATTACATCCTATACATGCTATATTAATCTGATGTACATTTTATACATAATACACTTATTTTATGCACAAGATACACTAATCTAATGAGCGAGGTACATTTTATACATGATACACTAATGTAATGCGTGAGATACACGGTACGAGAGTGAATGAAATGTCAACGATTCCTCGTTCAAATATGAGATAAGGACATATACTTAAAAAAATGTTGGAGGACTAAATTCCTTTTTTTAATATTAATTAAGACGATTAAAAAAATATAGTCATCTTTGAATACGAGGATTAGAATATTAAAAAACCTAATATTCTGAATATGAACATGATCACTTGCTTAAGCTACAACAGACAACAAAATCAAACAATTAGAGAAATCGTTCTTGAAGAAGGAAAACAAACAATTTCAGAATTTGAACATGAGTAATGCAATTTTAGAGATAATATTTAGTACTAATCCAAGTCGAATTATGTCCACAGATTGTGGATCTCGTTATTTTTTTTAAGTTTTTCTTCCTCTTCTTGTGGAAAGAGCAATAAATTATATTTAAGAAAACATAAATCAGTAACAATTTTATTGAAACAACATTGGAGAAATTTCACTACTAACTACTTAGATACGTGTTAATTTGTGATATTATGCATTTTATTAGATTTTACGCTTTCAAATATGTACTTATGCATGTATCTCGCAATACACGAGGTCAATTTAAGGTAATTTATTCTAAATACATAATATCTAAGTGGATTAACATATATTTGAAATACATAAACAAATTTGCCTTAGCTCCTTTCATCTCGCTTTCATATCTAATACCTCAAATACATGTGAATCACATTAAGTATATACACCATACATATATTTTATATTTGTATTGAAAAATTCAGTAATTACCTAAGAAAAAGGATTTGGGAAATCATCAATAGAGTATATTGTTCCTCTGTAATAAATTATTTTTTAGAAAAGCTTTGCCCTTTTGATGAAGGGACGTTCAAATCCTTTAAATATTTATAAATTTTAAATTCTGAAATCATCGAGCTATGAATGTCCTTTCTTTATTGGCGCGGCAAAACACCTACTTGTTTTCCCTTGAAAATCATTTTCTAAAAGTCTACAACTACATGTACCATTTTCCTAGTCTTTCATCACCAAACTTATCAATAAGGACTTGGTTTTCCCTGCTGAAATAATAAATAATATGTAACGGTCAAAAATAAGATTTATATGATTTGTTTCCACGAGAAAAAGGAATTTAAAACTTAAAAAGGAGAAAATTTTATATTTAGCTACTCAAAAATAGCTTAATTATACTTTATAATTATAGTTTGCTAATTACAATTCATAGTTACCAGTTTGAGGAAGGAGATAGAGGAGCGAGATTGGGAGAGGGTGGAGAGAAGAGAGAGACAAGGTAGAAAGTGGAGAGGAGCGAATTGTATACGTATATCTGTCGAATTTTATATATATATCCATCAAAATAATTGTATATACATAACTGGTATATACAACTGCCAAGCGACATTCGGAGAGGCGAGCCAGAGATTGAAGAGAGTCGAACTGTATATGTATATCTATCAAATAAATTATATGTATGTAACTGGTACACATATGTATTTGATAAATAACGAGGAAGATTGATAGAATGAGAAGCGAGGTGAGCAATATTGGAAGAGGGAGTAGAGAAGTGAGCGAGAGAGGGCAGAGAGTGAAGAAAGGCTAACTGTATTTGTATACCTCTCATATAATTGTATATTTATGTGTATAGTTTCTATTTAATAATTTGTATTTGTATATGACTAAAAGAGGAGAGAGGCGAGAAAGAGGAAGAGAGGAAATAGGGAACGTAAATATAACTAAAATTATATTGTTAGTCATAATTAATTCAAACTATAGCTATGCTAGCTAATTAACTAGTATATGTTTGTTAATCCGCGTAATTTTCTCTTTAAAAAGAAACACGACCCAACCAAATCCAAGTAAACGTCATATAGGCCTCATTAGTTTTCATTAAGAATAAGAGGTCTGAATCTGAATGTACATTTGAATATTGAGATTAGCATTAAGATTAAGATGTCATGATCTGAAAGCTAGTCTGAATATTAAGATGTACTTTCTAGGTTTGAACACTAAATCATTAAGATCGTTTGTTTTCAATATCTGAATGTACATGATTTTTTTTTTTTTTTTTAAAAAAATTAGTGATTAACCCTATATCAAGAAAAGTTATAATCCAAACCAAAAATACTTCTTCCAAAAAATTGTTTCAGGGATAACATTATAACCCACCCTTAAAAAAGACGATTTATTTGTTTTTTCAAACAATTTTTTTCTCAATAAACAAAGATAACTTCTTCCAAAGAAGTTCTGACGGCAAACGAATTGTGACAAGAAGAGTTCTTCATAAATATCAATTCACCCACGAATATTGTATATATATAAAATATTATAGGGATAATGCACAAGTACCCCCTCCACCTATGTACGAAATCTCAGAGACACACTTATATTATACTAAGGTTTTATAACACCCCCTGAATTTATTTTATTAATAATTTTCTACCCCTTTTTGGCCTACGTGACACTATCTTATGTGCCCAACGCTGGTTGACTTTTTTCTAAAAGCTAGTGCCATGTAAGACGAAAAGGGATGGAAAATTACTTATAAAATAAGTTCGGGGGTAATATGACCTTAATATAGTATAAGTGTGTCTCTGAAATTTCGGGCATAGGTTGAGGGATACTTGTGCCTTTTTTCCAATATTATATAAATACCTGTAAAATATTATGAAAACTTATTATTCAAACGAAAAAAATGGTATTTTGTTGGATAATGATAGGAAGAAACTTGAAAGTTATCCAAAAGAGATGCAAGGAAGAAGATAATTTGTTAATGAAAGAAATCTTATTATTTTAATAGAGTCTTGGTATTAAGACTCCATTATAGATCTGATTCATTCAGAATCATTAAGCCTTTTTTTTTTTAATAAAAAAAGAAATAAATGGACTTAATGGGATGAATTTTAATAATTGAGATTCAGACCAAAAAATTAAACGCACTTAATGGGCTGAATTTGAATGATTAAGATTCATACCCCATTAAGTGCAAACAAATGAGACCTTGATTACTTCCTCCGTCAACAATAGTTTGGCAGGTATACCAAGATTAATTGTCAATTTAAATAATGGAATAATGCACAAGTACCCCCTCAACCTATGCCTGAAATCTCAGAGACACACTTATACTATACTAAGGCCTATTACCCCTGAACTTATTTTATTAATAATGTCCTACCCTTTTTGACGTACGTGGCGCCATCTTGTGGGCTCAACGTTGTTTGACTTTTTTTTAATCTAGTGTCATGTAGGCCGAAAAGGGTTAGAAAATTATTTATAAAATAAGTTCAGGGGGGTAATAGGACTTTAGTAGTATAAGTGTGTCTATGGAATTTCGGGCATAGGTTGAGGGGGTACTTGTGCATTTTCCCTTAAATAATTAAGAAACAATTAGTCGCTTTTTTTCTCCAAATTTTCCCTTAATGATAGTGTAGTTCAATTGAAAAATTATGTAGACTTTTGATATTTTTGGTATAGTAAAATTATATTAGTCAAATTACACCTTGTATTAAATTTTTCTTGAGGGGTGTGTGCATAACCTTACCATGACAAACAATTGTGGACGGAGGGAGTAACTTATCTTATTTTCTCATGATCCTCATTCAAAAAAGCAGATATGAAAAAAAGAAGTTTTTCTCATGGTGTAGTTCTTGACTTCTTGTATTAGATTTGCCCTTTTACAAAATTTAGGGCATTTCTTTTTCTAAATAAAAGAAAAAATCAACAAGTAATTCTTCTTGTCTTGTGATCTTTGATCCATGGTTTAAATCTAATGTCAGATTTAGGATAATAATATTTTATGCTATTAAATATTTCCTTTTGAACAATACTGTATGGACAAAATTAGCCCCAAATGCAACATTCTCTGAACTGGTGGAAAATTTTCACTATAAATACCTAGCTATAGTAATATCTCTTCACTACTATTCATACAACAAACATACACCTTAAATTTTCTAATTAAATCCATCAGCATGAATACCAAACTCATTCTAGCCCTCATGTTTTGCTTCCTCCTCATTGCATCCAATGGTGAGCCACTTTGCATGTGTGTCAAAAGACTTAATTTTAAATATTGTTACCATATTTCTAGTTGATCGCGTTAAGTTATATACTCTGATAGTATAATTAAGAATTTATGTTGTTATGTAGTACAATTTTAACTTTGTAACGGCATATCATCACTTTATTTTTTTCTACAAATTTTAGTCTATAGTATACATGATGATTAAACAATAACTAGAATATCATACTACTATATTTCCTAATTCAACATTTTAAAAGTCCTTCACCACTATACTCGTATTTTATACAATTTACACGTTATAAAATTGAACCTTTGCTTAGCTCCGCCTTTGATTCTAGTATAAACTCATGTTAACTCTTCTATTATGTAGAGATGCAAGTTGGAGAGGCAAAAGTATGTCAAAGACGGAGCAAGACATGGTCAGGGATATGTGTTAACACAGGTAATTGTAGCCGTCAATGCAAGCAACAAGAGGATGCTCGTTTTGGAGCTTGTCACAGAAGTGGCTTTGGAATTGCTTGCTTTTGCTATTTCAAATGCTAAATCATTTCTATAGAAGAGTGTTTTACTATCAAGTATGTAACAATGTTGTGTTCTACTGTTTGAATAAATACGTCCAATTTACTAAAATTGGATGTACTCCTAGTAATGTTTGTGTGTCCAATTTACGTATTGTATCGTATCGCAATGTATGTGTTGTATGTTGTGATGAATAATATAATGTTTGAATAGATTGTACTGTTTCCTGTCTTTGTTGGTAAAATTTATATTATACTTATATAAATTTGTAATAAGTATGGATACTTCATGTCCCTATTACTTTACATCTTCATATCCTCCCCCTATAACAATAAACATCTGGTATTTGAAGATAAAGAAAGTTAATGATATGGATCGAATAGGTTAATGAAACAAGTTGAATAACGTGTTAACCGTTATAAAGTTGGAATTGGAATCACAATGGGCTTAGGCCTGAGCTACTAAATACTAATTATATGTCAATTAACAGTTTGTTGACTTGTTGTGTTTTATACTAGCTGAAGTCGACTAGAATAAGTTATTATAATTATAGTGATAGTAAACCTATACTTAATATTCATGTAAATTTTTATAAGCTAAGACTCTCTGCCTATATAAGGAGCATGTACTCGACAGTTTTAATAATCAATACAATTCTTGATTTGTCTAAATCTTTTACGTGAAATTCTACACCTGGGGCAAGTCATAATAATATAATGCTATGTCCGATACTCAAAACAACATTAACAAATTATTTTACCCATTGAACTTTTACTTTTATTTTTTCTAACTCAAGTCAGGTTCTCTCTATTAATGTATTTAGGGGTCGTTGGTAGGGAGTATACGAAAAATAAGTCATATATTATGTATGGTATACTATTTAGTACAATATTTGGTAGGAATTTAAGTCTATGTATGATTAATCCATATATTAGTTATACACCTTACATGGTATTATATGATGTATTATTAATTTCTTCCACTTGGTGGTGTTAGTAATACATAAGATATAATATCATGAGATAAGTATATATAAAGATAAAAATATCATTTTAATTATTTTCTTGATTTTAAGTTTTATATTTGTACCAGTAAATTATTTAAGTAAACTAGATTACAAATTATTTAGAGAGAGTTGTTTGGAGTAATTTCCATAGATAGTCATCCATGTTTGGAAATTACCTAGAAATATCACGTATGTTTGTTTTAGGACTATAATATCACCCAACTTTATCTATTTTCCTCAAACTATACTTGACATAAAAAATACATTATTTCTCTCCCATTAGGATGTCATTTCACATTATTTATTTTTTTATTATTAAAAAATATATACTTTAAACCTATTTAAACGTTAGGTTGCAATACGTTTTTTTTTTAAATATTGTTTTCTATTTATGTTTTTTGGAAATGTTTGTTTTTTTAGATATATAAAGATAAATTTTTAAAATGAATGAAAAAAGTACCCCATTTCTACAATTAACTAGTAATGGACTATTTTAATCATTTTTTAGAAATAAGTTTTTTAATTTTTTAAAGATAATTTTTATTTTTTACTATAAGTTTTTTAATTAATTTTTTTTTTACTATAAGTTTTTTAATTAATTTTTTATGGTTCACTTTTCCTTCTCCTATTTAGATAGATATTTCTACATTCCATTTTTTTCCTGTAATAGCCATTACTGTTTTTATAAAAATAAATCATGAATTCCTCAACTACTAATCCCACTAAGAATTAAAATTTACTATTTTAATTTTTAGTCATGTATAAATTTCAAACAAAAAATGTTAATATAATCACAATATTAGACTATAATTATAAGGACCCTACACAATTAAACTACTTAGCTCTGCTCTATTCATTTACCCTTTAGGTTTTACTTTTAGTATTACTTTAGTCTTTAGGTTGATAACATCAAAATCCAAAGAATTAAGAATTGCAACGGCTAGGGTTTGCAATGACGATGACAAGGGTTAGGCAACCACTAAGGTTCTGAATTGTGAGTATTTGTTATACTTTAACTATAAGCAAAATAAATTCAATCAATGACTAATTTGATTTCTCTCTTTTTATTTCGCGTTAATTTATTGGACAAGTTATGTATTTATTTCGAAAACAATTGTTTAATTGATTAAATCAAAAAGCAAATCGTTAAAAAAATAAAAAATTGATAAATCAAAACCGATAACAAATATCTTAATAATTTTGTTATCAATTTAGCAAATTTAAAACTAAAAATCAATAAATTAAATCATTAATACTTATAATCAAATTGAACAGATCGATATACACCCTACTTATATTATTAATCCTCGTACCAACAACCCCTCCTCATCCACTAGCTGTTGTTGTGGCATCTTTGGGAAATGTGTTGTCCCAAAATATTTATAACGTTTCCTCTTTCAAATATGATATAATAAAGGACATAATTAAAAATGTTGCATGACTAAATTCCTTTCTTTAATTAATGAACAGGATTAAAAAAAATAGAGTCATCTTTGAATAAGAGGATTAGGGTGTTAGAACATCAGAAATTTTAAATATGAACATGATTAGTTGCTTAAGCTACAACAGACAACAAAATCAAACAACTAAAGAAATCATTCTTGAAAAACTAAAAAAACAATTTCAGAATTGGAACATGATTAAATATTAATGCAATTTAGAGATAACATTTAGTAAATAGTAATCAAAGTCAAATTATGCCGCAGATTGTGGATCTTATTTTTTTAAAAAAAGTTTTCTTACTCTTCTTGTGGAAATAGCAATAAATTATATTTAAGATGTAACAATTTTATTGAAGCAAAATAGCAAGAGTAGAATTGTAAAGAAAATGTTATAAATTGTCTTTTATTTATAGGAATAGGTTTAAAATGGATTTTTAATATATACTTACCGATTTTAGTTCTTTAGCTATATTCATAAACTTATCATGGCCTCTGTCTATTTTTAACATAAACAACTTAGATTTATATTAACGAAACTCATGTTCCGTGAAATTAAATTCTTCACCCACTTTTTAAGTTGTTTTTCTTTTCGTGCTGTTTTTTTTTTCCAAATTATTCTGAGATAGAAGTATTGAAAACACATCTGAATTTGGTGTAAATTATTAGTTTCGTTTTCGAACTATTGAAATCTTCAAAAATATCCATATACTTGACTAACGAAATTTAGATACAGTAAAACCTCACTAACTTAATACTCGATAAATTAATAATCTCTGTAAAACAATATTTTCCTTCGAATACTTTAGTGAACTATGATTCTATTGTGTTTTGTGTTTTGTTAAAATTTAAATTCAGTTGAAGTTCATCTTTAACTTTTTTTTATTGCATTCAAAAGTTTAGGTATTGTCTTTTCGAACTGCACCATAAAATTGTGAGTTCTAGATGCAATAAATGTTTGTTACATATATCTGGTTCCAAGGATAAAACTATATCACAATTAATCATACAATATACATTGTACTTTATGTAAAACAAATTTTTAATATGAACTCAATAAATAGATAGATAATTTGGAAAGACACAAATTTTGATGTATTTATTATACTTCATATACGATAAGTTTATTTAACTTTGTGAATTCAATAAATATGAGATATAAATTAGTAAGATATCATGATTTTGATGTAATTAAAAATCAAAATTGACCTTTATTGAATCTCAAAACACTCTTTAAATTAATAAATATTAATTTATCAATTAAATAATATCTCTACAAAATATTAATATTTCACGATTTCACCCGTTGACACCAAATTTTGACCCTTGACAACATAAATTAAATAACAAACTTCTTAATTTAAACGATTTGAAACAATTAACCTCTAAAGTTTGAAATGGTTGTCACGTTATTTTTAATTAAGTTTACCATTTATGTTATCCATAAGTAGCGTATATATATTTGTGTTTTATATAATAATTAATATACTATACAAGTATTCAAAAATTATCTCAAAAAAAAAATTAGCTTTGCTTAGTACTTTGTTAAGAATTTTTGTCCAAAGCAGTAGATTATATCTTAAGTTACTTTTTAGCTAGATTTATTATTGGGATAATTGTATATAATAACTAATTAATAACCTAAAATAATTGGAGTAGCTAGAGTTTGATTCAATTGTGCTCCACAACAAATGTTTGTCAAAATTTGTCAGTCGCCTCTCTCTCAAAAATCTCGCTCGCCACTCTCCCATTCTCGCTCCAATCTCTCGCTCGCTTCCTCACTTTTTATACAAACACAAGTGTGTAAAAACTGTTTCTATTTGTATAAAGCAGAGAAAATTGTATAAATATATATATTTTTATTCCCCTTTCTCCCCCTCTTCCAGATCTCGCTCGCAACCCTCGCCTTTCTCACTTATACAAACATAAGCGAAATATATAAATTGTGTTTCTGTTTATATAAAGCGTGAGAAAATTGTATATACACATGCAAGTACATATATTTTCGTCCTATACACTTATAATTATACAATAAAAATACTCCCCTGCCCAGTTTCTTTTGTCTTTCTCTCTTTCTCGTTTTATACAAATTCAAATTGTATCTAATTTCTCGCTTTCTCATTTTATACAATTCGATTAATCCTAATTCAAGGTTTAAAGAGAGAGATTAATTTAGGATTAAATATAAAATAGGTCATATCATATTTTTTAATGTGTCGGGTTAGGTGGGTGTATCACTAAATGATTTAATTTATTTTTTAAAATTTTTGATTTGTTATATAAATAATTAATATCAATAAATTTTAATTAAAAAATAATTTAATAGATTGAGTGACTTTCTGAGGAAAGAGTGGATAGTTGAGTGACTTTTGAGTTAAAATTCAAAGTTAAGTGACTTTCTGAGAAAGAAGTATATAGTTGAGTGACTTTTGAGTGAAAATTAAAAGTTGAGTGACTTTTTGAGAGAAGAGTGCATAGTTGAGTGACCATCTGAGGTATTAACTCCTTAATATGATTCAGTAATTTTTCCCATGATACGTGCTAATGGCATGGTTGGTTGGCATGAAATCATATTTATTAAGATGGTTAGGTTGCTTAGCTCTAAGTTTATTTGATTGTGTGTGTTCTAGATAAGTGAACATTGGCTTGAACAATTTTGAAGTCAATCATGGTACATTATGTTGCACAGTGTTCTACAGTATGATTTTTTATTTGTCTTTAGACTTTTTATGAGACTTACTTTCGTGTATTAAATTTGGCATCGAGATCACCTTGAATTCTCACTTCCCCTCGCTTTTCAATTTTGAAGAGAGCCACTAAGGCTCGAATCCTCTACCAAGTCAACCATCCGTTTATTCGGTGCACAGGTTTCGGAGTTGGAAAGATTCAAAAATCCAAGAAGTTGAAGGCTCGAGTTAAAAGCTCCAATTTATTATCACTAAGTCTTGTATTTTGTTCTTTTGGCCCTAAGCCCTCGTCATTTTTGTATTATTGTTTATTATCTTGTTTAGTTTAGAACAGGTACAAAGAAAATGGGTCCAAATATCGGTCAAGGCGAACAGAATTTGAATTTGAACTCAAATCCCTCTCCCTCCCTCTCTTTACTTGCTTTCTTGTTTAGTTACCTGCTTTATTTGTTAGTTATTTTTAAGTTAAGAAACTTTCAAATCCTCGCAAATATCGTTTTGTTTTAACTTAAAAGTAAATCAAGTTTAAGTAGTTTTCAAAATAATTACTTCAAGTTAGGTATTTCACTTAGTTAAAAGTTAGACATTAATTTTCAAACAGCTCTAAGGATTATTTTTATCGTAATTTTAAGTTTTAGACAAATAGTTAGTTGTCGGATAACCGCATGTTAGCGGAACATCTTAAGTGTTTTTTCAAAACCTTCCTAAGATGTTAATATGAATCGCCGAACCCCCCTAAAAATATTTTCAATCGATTTTTCTGTTCAAGTCTTTTGGAAACGTTGTTTTTTGTTATTTTTTTCAAAATTAAGTGGCGACTCTTAAAAGTAAAAAATTCTTGAAAAAATTATTTTTCACATTAAAACATCACCTATACTAATTTAGTGAGATTTCACTATACACCCTCGATCGATCTGCCACATTACATAGCAAATATTCTCAAACTCTTATAGGAGCATGTGACTCCTAATAAAAAAAACTAGAGAAGTGTTCAAAACACTTCTAAGATTGATGAGAATTTAGGGGTGTATTTACTCATGTTGCATATGGTCAGACGTGCATTTGAGTTCAATTAGTAAAGTAAAGGGATATATTTAAGGTTGTCAATAATTCAGGGATAAACTAATAATTCACACCAAGTTTAGAGTGTTTTCAGTACCTCTCTTTTTCTTACAACGGAAAAGGGTGTAAAATACTCTCGAAATATTGGAAATGGTACAAAATGTCTTTCTTATTCACTTATTGGCTCCAAATACCCTTGTCATCAATCTTTGGTTTCAAAATTGACCACTTATTTAATGATTTTGAATTTAAACTATTTAAATATATATTTTTAATTACTTGACGCTCAACTATTGGTTATAATTTCATTTATTAATATCATTTATAAATCACCCACTGCCCACTCATTAATAATTAAACCCCACCCAATTAATAAATCAATTCAAATATTAACATTGCTCTAAGCATTACTAAAACACGATGAAATTACATATTCCTAAAAATGACATCCAAAATAATCCGAGTCTGAATCGAAGCCCCAATTAAATTTAGGTTGAGCCGCTTATTTAGGAGGATACTTTCAATAAGATTTTCTTTCAAGCTTGAATTTGAAATTTATGATTAAACGTAAAGAAATAGTACATCCCAAATTAATTCATGCACTTTTTTATACAATTTTATAAATATTTATGATTTCCTTTAAATATTAAAACTTTAATGTATTTTTAAAAAAAAATATCTATTAATTAACATCACATAATTGAGACGAAGGAATAATTAAGATCAACATAGTCGAATTTTAAGTTTATCGGTAATTTTTATTTAGACACTTGAATTATAATATGTTTTGATTGAGGACTTGAGTATATGATAAATGTACTTCTATAGACATTTTCGCCTCAGTAGTTTTTCTGTTGTTGCATTAGTAACGGGGCGAGTTTATTAATTGAGTGAGTTTAATTAGTAATGGGTGGGTAGTGGATTGATTTATAAATTATATTAATAAGTTAAATTATAACAAATAGTTGAGCGTCACGTATTTTAAAAGATATTTAAATAGTTTAAATTTAAAATCGTTAAATAAGTGGTTAATTTTGAACTCAAAAGTGGATGACAAGGATATTTTGGAGTCAATAGGTGGGTGGAAGGGTATTTTGGAGTCAATAGGTGGATGAAAGGTAGTTCTGTACCATTTATAATACTTCAAGGGTATGTTAGGCCATTTTTCGTTCTTATAAAAAAAGTCTAACCTCAATATAATGTGATTCAAAATAAAATTCACGAAGGAAAAAGATAGAAGTTCTAATTTTATTCAACAGAGGATAAAAAAAAACATATTACTATTTTTAATGGCTTGAATATACTAAAATTTATGATAAGAAATTTTTAAATACTAATTAACATCATACACACGTGCAAATCACGTACTTTGAACTAGTATATATAAACAGAGAACTGATCTCAACAATGTTCTATATGCATAAACATTACCAATTTTTTCATTACAACTTTTATTAATATTGTAAGATGCATATACTATAGTTTGAGGACACTGAATAAACATATACAATTTTATATTTTATATAAAAGGGCCTCTATGTAGTAATGAACTTAGATTTGAAAGATTTTTGTTGTTATTTTGGTGACAATTTGGGCTAGTGATTTTGTTAGCCACAAAAGAAACATACACAAGCAAGTTGTTGGCAAGCTCCACCTAGAGCCCCTTCTTGACTTCTACATTGGATTGAACAATTATCACTCTTGAAACACCAACCTCTCCATGTGCCACTATACCTCATGCAACTCATATCACCCTTCACAAGTTGCATTTGCATCTCTAAAAAAGAGAAAAATATAATTAAAGAAATCAAATAAATAAATTAAATAAGATTTTTCCTTTAGATTATTATTTTAAACCCCGCTCTGGTACTTAATATCCGAGTAATTCCTTCAAGTCAAATTAAAGGAACTTTATTCGAAGATATATATTTCAGAAAATATTTCTTGAAGTTCTTTTTTTATTCATTATTCTAAAAATAATTTTTTATTTTTACTTTTCACTTTTAACATATCAAAAAAAAATTCTATTTTACCCCTCAACATTAACTATTCATTTTCCAAATTATTTTCAAGACCTAAAATTATTAATTCAGTATTGTGATAAAATACTTATATTAATTATATTTTCTTAAGAGAAGTGAAAAATTTAAAGAGAACAAGTAAAGATGAACGAGTATAATGGTTGATAACAAAATAATATTGATTTTTTTTAAAAAAAATGATATGAAGGAAAAAAAACAGGGATAAACAAACCTAATGATACAAAGATGAATAACAAGCACAAATGGAGGAGAGGAACTTGTGATCCAACCATCTCTTCTTGTTCTAACTTCTATTAATTGATGATGCTCTTCATATTTTTATTGTGGAAAAACATATATTATGATGTTAAATAAATTTGGGAATGAAAAGGCATTGTCCATTTTAATGATACTTCCAAGAATATTAATATTGAAGTTCCCTTCATAATTTTCAATTTGTATAGTACTTAGACATTTTTGTTCTTTTCCTTTGTCCATGGTACAAAATGGTCGGAAGGTACATAATTAATTTCTCTATTAATTAAGTGTGTATTTGGTAAAAACGAAAATATTTTTTTTTTAGAAAATAAGTTTAACTTATTTATTATGTTTAGTTGATAAATAAAAATATTTTTCAGAAAATATCTTTTATATTTGACTTGCGACTAGAAAATACTCTAGAAAAATATTTTTTGATCCGAAAATTCAAATACCTATATCTATAGTGCCAAAGCCATGCTTGACTATTCAAATTTGTTGAAAAATACTAAAAATTAGTAGATCCAATATTTTACATATTAAACGGAAAAAAATTATTAGCAGTCATTTAGCAAATAACTAAGCCATAAAAAAAAATTAAACTGTCACATGTTTCCTAGTTTGGAAATAACAATCATGTACCCTTAAAACTATAAAATGGAAATTACAATCATATACCCTTAAAACTATAAAACAAGAAACTAACCTAATTAATTAACATCTAAAAAAAGTTTTCCTCCATTAATACACTCATAAAGTTTGAACTCAAATTTAATTACGAATTATTTTAGTCTCAATTATCTTGATGACTATACTTTGTATATATGAATTTTTGACAATGTTGAGAATTTCATGATCGGATGACAATCTCATAAGTGTGTCATATAATTTAAAAAGATATACAAAATTATTAATAAAATAAATAAAAATAATAGGACTTTAATTTATTTAAAATGTATTTATAAAATTTCATCATATTTAAAAGGTACTTGTATCTCGTCCCAATAATCTATGAATGGACAGTAAGGAAAAAATGGACAAAAACATAAAGGTGAACGTAACATAAATGGGCATTAATTAAGAAAAAGCTTTAAAATATGGACAAGAACACAAATCTAAACAAACACCAATTCAACAAAATGTTGATTGAGTTATTGTTGACTTTTTCTTTTCATATTAACTTTAAAATCAAATAATTTATCAGCAAATATTTTTCCTATTTCAATTAAAAAATTATTAAGAAATAAAAATGGTCTCTACTTTATAAAAAAATTATAGTCATTTTTAAATAAAATAATGACGGGGTTATTATAACCTTACAAATATGAACTATAAATTATCAGCTTAAAAGTATATGGGGCTAATTATATTTTATTGATAAAAAGAGATTAAGAAAGAAAAAAAATATATCACCTTCCCCTTTATATTAGTTAAAAAAAAATGAAAAAAGAAAGTAATTTTTATATATATATATATATATATATATATATATATATATATATATATATATATATATATATATATATATTTTATTAAAATTAATGTGTTTTTAGAAAGTGATAATATGTTTATTAGAAAAAGAATATTTTTGATCCAAAATAAAAGGGAAATTGTGGAGAATGGCAAATTAAGGAAGATAATTAAATTAAATAAATCCCCTTTCAGTTATTCCCTTTAAAAGGAAAATTCTCCGTAAGTTTGTTATACCAGGTCCCACCGTTTTGTATAAAAAACTTTTCCCAAAACAAAACCCTCTTCTTTTCTCCTTTTGCGCTTTTTATACAATTTTTTCTTCCTCCTTCAATTTCTCCACAATTTTCTCCACAATTGCAATTTCAAACTACCAACTTCTTCTAGCACGCACGTCATTGCGGTTTTTCAAACTATTTCAAAAATTTTAAGGTACCGCCTAAAACTCATTTCACATTGTCAATTTTTGTTCATTTTTTTGAATTTCTCAAAACTACTTTTTCACTTCACTTGTTAATCCCTTCAGAACTTTGGTTCAAACAATGGATGCCCAATCTTCAACGAAGAGATTCACAAGAGGTATACCATTGCATGTTGAAAATAATGTTGAACACCCATCGTTTTCATTGGGTCTAACTTAGGAATTTGGGGAGATTTCAGGTTCATTGTCTAGATCTACTACCATGCAAGAGATTCGATCCAAATTCAATAATGACCCAAGTAGATTTGTTGATGGAGGTGTGAAGAATCCTCTTGATGTTGTTACTGGGTCAAGTCAGAAAAGGAAACATAAAGCTGATGTTTATACTGTTCATAATGATAAAAATGAAGCTATTGCATATGGGTCAATCGAGCATCATAAGGTATTTGTATAATCATTGTTCATGTATATGTTTAGATTTTATATTATATGTTTTATTTTTGTGTTGATTCATGTTTTATACAACTGTGATTGTTTAAATGTATAATCTATATTAGCATATGTTTTTGTGTTTCTGTTAATTCATGCCTTTTACAATTCTGTTTGTATAAATGTATAATAAGTTCTTGTATTTGTTTCTGTGCTTATACAATTGTTCTTGTATAAATGTATAATACCTTAATATCTGCTTTCTATTCATATCTTATACTGCCTAATTTACTGCCTTATTATACAATTGTGTGTATAAGTGTATAATTTATCTTTATTTGTGTCTTAATTTTAATGTATGTGCATTTTTTTCAGGCTGTTAAGTTTTTAGGCCAAAGAGAACCAACACGAATTCTGCATATGCAGTGTTACACAAATATCGAAGTACTGAATATTTTAGCTTTAAAGCTTACTGATTCACAGTACAGGCACCAGAAAGGCCAGTCAGGATTCATAGGGATGTCGATAGCAGTGAAATGATCACAATTGATTAGAACCATAGTACTAAATTTCTGTATTTTTGAATATACAAAAGACATAACAACCTTTAATATTGTGAACTTCTATGTTTTTATAATGTAATATAGTCATTTGATCAATTAAGTCTTTTACTTCGTTATTTTTGTTAACACTTTAATACTGATACAAATTACATTATACAATGTATATTTACACATTAAATGTATAAACCTATGTGTATATTTTACTTTATGTATTTTTTTTATACAAAATGAGGATTATAAATTTTTCAATTAAACATAAATATACCAATTGCTTAAATGTATAAATATATGAGTACTCTTTATATTTTGAGTATCTAAATATAACAATATTAGGATTATACAATTGTTCATAAATTTCAAATATACAAACAAGCTGCATGTTTTATTCTTTAAACAGACTTCTTTAAACAGACCTACCATCATCAGTCATATTGTATACCTGTTTCGCGCACACACACACGCACACGTACGCACGCACACACACACACACACACACATATATATATATATATATATGTGTATATATATATGTATATATATATATATATATAAAAAAAAATCTATTTGTGTGCATAACTCATTAATTAATAATATATATACATAAAACATATCTCCATTCGTGTGCTCATTGCTTCATATTCGATTAGTGAATTTTGAGCATTTTCGATCAACGGAGAAAATGTGCAGGTTGCATCGTGTTTGTTGTCATGATTCCATCTCCCAAACATCAGTCTGACCTCTACAGAAAATTAAATATTGGTAATTCCCTTGCAGACACTAATGCAACATTTATACTCTCTACAATGTTAGATGTCATAGCCCATCCCCGATGAGTTTCTGCATGACACCTTGACCACTTATCATATCCAGCTAGCTCCAAATAGTCTTTAACACCTACATCAACTATTTCTACATTATCCATCAGCCTATCAAACTCAACTTTGTTGCAAGTCTTTGCCATTGCATAAAACACACGACTTAGCTCCTGAAAGGCCTTCCTAAATTTCTTCTCTACATTACCCCACAAGTGCCACATACAAGAATAATGTGACACATTTCTAAACACTTAAGTTAATGCCTTAATAATACTTTCATTTTTATTTGAAACTACACACATATTAATCCTTTCACCATATATTCATATCCGTTGAATTGTATAATTGTATAATTCTATTAAGCTATAATTTTGTATATACAGAGAATTTTTGTATAATTTGAAAATGTGTATCAGTTAAAAACTGAAGTTTCTATAATATGTACAAGTTTGTTGCTGCATTTCTTTAGCTTACAAATGTATATGTATATAATTTAATTTTTTATACAGAAATTCTGAAAATGACTTCATTGGCTATTTTGGTTATGCATTCTGGTAGATGGGACAATGACAATTGTTACGTTGATTATATAATTGAGGGGATGGTTTTTAAAGAAATTTCATCATATAATGAGTTATATAATGTCATTGCAATGCAACTAGGGATTGATACGAATGTGAATAAATTCAAAATTGAGTATAAGATTGAAGAAAGCAAGACACTCTTATTGATTCACAACGACATGGGTGTTAGAGTTTATATTATGCTTAAAAAGGCTGGAAATGAGTTCAACAAGTATTCACTGTGTATAAGGAAACTAGACAGTATAATTAGTACCAATGAACTGTGTGAAAGTTCAAATCAGGAGAGTGGTATGGTTACATCTGTTAGTAACAATGAAAATGATGAATTTGATAATAGGCAGCTGACTATTGGTGAGTTGGTAGAGTCGCTTTGTATTTTGGGGTCGGGGAGCTGTGATGGAGTTATTTCAGATCCTTGTAATAAGTACGTGGAGGTAGACTAAGTATATAAGACCAAAGCCACATTGAAATCTGTGATGAAAAAATATGCAATTAAAAACAGATTTCAATATGGAACAGTAAGGTCAAACGCAATCAGGTACCTGCTGTATACATACAAATATATAACTGTATAAGTTGTTTTAATTATTTGTATATTGACGTGTTGTGTTGTTTTTCTTGATGTAGTTATACGCTGGAGTGTATATTTGATGAATGTGAATGGTTAACGAAAGCACCTAATGTCAACAAGTCTGGTATGTTTAGAATAAGAGCATTTAATACAGACCATACTTGTCCTTTGAAGGATAAAGTGTATTCACAAAAACATGCCACAGGCATGTTGATTGGAATAGTCGTTAAACCCAAACTTGTTGATCACAAGAGAAAATATACACCTTATGATATTCCCAGTGACGTAAAGATATATTTGGGAGTTGATGTAAATTACTCGTTGGCTTGGAGGGCTAAAGAAAAGGCTCTAGTTTCATTGAGGGGCACCGTAGCGTAACCAGGTATAGAGCATTCGAATGGTTGGTGATGCCCTTCAGCTTAACCAACGCACCTGCCACCTTTTACACGCTGATGAACGAAATTCTACATCCCTACCTAGATCAGTTCGTAGTGGTGTACTTAGACGATATAGTCATCTACAGTGACACCTTAGAGGAGCATGTGGTGCACTTGAAGAAAGTCTTCAAAATCTTGCGAGATAACCAACTCTACGTCAAACGGGAGAAGTGCGAGTTTGCTCAACCCAAGATACACTTCTTGGGCCATGTGATCAGCCAAGGTGAACTTCGGATGGACGAGGCAAAGGTAAAGGCAATCCAAGACTGAGAAGCGCCTACGAAAGTGATCGAGCTACGTTCATTTCTTGGACTTGCGAACTATTATCGCAGGTTCATTAGTGGGTACTTCGCTATAGCCGCCCCACTGACCGAGCTATTGAAGAAGAATAGGCCATGGGTATGGAACGAAGAGTGCCAGGGAGCCTTCGAAGGTCTCAAGATTGCGGTTATAGAAGAACCAGTCTTAATGCTGCCTGATTTCACAAAGACCTTCGAGATCCATACAGATGCTTATGATTTTGCCATTGGGAGAGTCTTGATGCAGGAGAAACACCCAATAGCATTTGAAAGCCGAAAGTTAAATGAAGCTGAACGACGGTACACCGTGCAGGAAAAGGAGATGACGGCCATTGTGCATTGTCTACGCACGTGGAGACACTATCTACTAGGCTCCAAATCTGTAGTGAAAACCGACAATGTTGCCACTAGCTATTTTCAGTCGCAGAAGAAGATTACACCAAAGCAGGCAATGTTGCCACTTATACATATTATGAAAATCCGAAAAACAAAATGAAGATGTACTGTATAAAACGAAATCATAATAGTTTCATACCTCAAATCAGATCACATATACAACTCCAAATATAAACAATACTATGGTTGCAACAAATCTCAAATCAGTAACTCAAAATTAACAACAAATTTATCACAATTTTTTCTATATTTCATATCAACTAATCGAATCAATTAAGGACAAATATTACATCTCAATATACATTCGATTGATTTGATGAAAGTGAAAACCGAAATATGAATTTTAAACATCATTGTCGATAAAATCAAAAACAAAATCAGAGTATGTTTTCGTCATGAAATTACCTCTTATTTCTATCTCTGAAAATAAATTTATCTCGCTTGTTTAATTAATACCTTCAATAGCTTGATCAATATTTTGAATTGTCTACAATGGAGCTATTTCGAGTGAAGGAGAAGAAGACAGAATGAAACTGAAACTGAATTCGCGTGAAATATGAGATCTTTTCCTTATTTATCTGCAGCCTATTTTTTTTTTTTTAAAAAAAAATTGAATTGTATAATAGGAAGATATTTGCTTAACTGTTATACACAAAAAGACACCCGTAGCAAACTTTAATTTGCTACGGAACCCAATTTTGAATAGTTTGCTATAGCTTAAACTTATCAATTTTTTCTTTTTTATATATAAAATTAGCCCAAAATAAAACATAGAAATAATTTGAAATCAAAATATTAACAGCATAATATTTTTAAACCAAATTATTAATAAAAATATTTTTATTATATAATTTAAAGACATTTTAAACCTTTTTATATGCCTCTTAAATTTATTTTCTCCGTCTTTTTTTTTCCTCCTTTATAATACAAACAATTTTAAATATATGTTGACATAAACAATTCAAGATAGTCAAAGTCTACAGCTACATGTACCATTTTTTCTAAACTACCATCACCAAATTTATCAATAAGGACTTGGTTTTCCTTGTTGAAATAATAATAAATAATATGTAGCAGTCAAAAAGAAGATTTACATTGATTTGTTTGCCACGCAAAAAGAGCACATTATACAGTACGGTGAATGAAGTTATTTTTTTTAATTAAAAATATTAAATTTAAATTTTGAATATGAAATTTTTTGATTGAGAATTCTCCCAAATAAAGCCTCACATGGTGTAAATTCAATTGAGAATAGACAAATTCTAAGAATATCAAATACTGAATATAAATAATAATAATAATAATAATAATAATTAATAATAATAATAAATAAATAAAAGACATATGACCCATTAAAATTTAAGTAAACGCCATTTAATTAACTTATCTTATTTTCTACTATGGATATGTTGTATTGACTTACACAAGCACAGTGGCGTAGGTTCAAGATATAATAAATAAAATTAAATAGATTTTTACAAAATGGGTTCAAGATATAATAAATAAAATCAAAATAATTTTTTACAAAGTGAGTTCAAAATAAAATAAATAAAATTAAAATATGGGAATGGAGATTCAAACTTGGACAGATTGGGAAAAATCATGCTTTTTCACCAATAGGCTAAGGATCACAGTTGTGTCAGTGAGGTTAAAATTTAATATATATATATAAAATTTTAAAAACTAATTAAATATATATATATACAGTATTATTTTTCAACGAAATGAAATCATGTGAATCCACTTGACCCTTTGTGGGTCCGCCCCTGTACACAAGCATTTATGTGTGTCAACCTATAGTCCTAATTAATCCACTTATATGTGGATTTTATCAACATCCATTTGGATATGAATGTTTTTTCTTTTCAAAATGGTGTTTGGTTAAATAATAAAAAAATTATTTTTGATTTTTTTAAAAAAAAATGAGTTTCCACGTTTTCGATCAGTTTTTGCAAGTGATTTTTTATTTCTCATAAAACTATATTTTTTTTATATAAAAAAAAGAAGTAGATTTTTACTCTTTCTTTTTGGTTGCAAATATCGTATTTCTTATGTGCCTCCTAAAGCTTACTTCCTAATTCCTATCCTATGTTTATGTTCTCACATAAAGTCAAAAAATGAAAAATATCAAAAAAAAAATTAAAAAGTTATAATTTAAAATAAATTACAAATATTTGTGTAGTTATAATTTAATCATCTATAATAACTAAGATAAACGAAAGTTCAAAAATTAATTATTATATAAAAATATGTCTTATTTTTTATTAGAAACTAAAAGAAGGTCCAATAAATTGAAGTTGTCCCAGCCAAAAAGATTAATCAATACCAAAGTAGTCAGCATTTGAGGCTGGTGCAATTTATGAACGTCCCCACCTGTCTAAAGTATTTAACAGAGTTTTAGTATTACTAAGAGAATTTTTTGTCTCGAATTATTTGTCATATTGTGTTTATCAAGAGTTAATTTAATTAATTTTTAAAAATAAATTAAATCACAATAATTTGATATTTTAAACCAAAAGAATTAGATATTCTAAAACTATATGAAAAATACTATAAATTATAATTTTTTTACATATTAACATGATGAAAAAATACATCTTAAAATGTTAGTGAAAGTTTTTATAATTTGACTATAAAAATAGAAATCATGACAAACAATACCGAACGTAGAAAGTATTCATCACCATTTTGTTCACAATTGGACCATCGACAACATTTGTTATTGTCACTATCATTACTACTTTACTAGTTAATCATTATTACTGTCTTTTATGATCACCAAGCATCTCTGTCATTACAATTATCAATGTTGTTAATGACCCATGTCATCTTCTATCACACTTACTTCTTCTATCATTATAATTATATCAATATATTGTCGCTAACACCGTACTCTGGTCTATGTAGTCACTGCTAACTTCACTATCACTATCAACTCGTATCATCACTACATGAGTCAATTTTTACTACACGTACTAGCAAACTTCATCATCAAAACTAGCATCGTTGTCAACTACTGCTACCGTTGTTGTCACTTCCACCATTTCTATCAATCACTACCATCATTGTGGTTAATTCCTAGTGGCAATCACCTCCATCGTTATAATTAGCATCACTACCAACTATCACAAACACATATCAACTACGACACGTTCTTCATCCGCTACCATTAACATCGACTATTAATATCAATCAAATTCACAATACAAGCATCAATGCCACTACCATCAATAGGAAGCACAAATGTTTCATTTTTTTAATTGATAAATAATAGTTTTATTTTATTAATTTTTAATTGAATATAATTATATGTTATGTACATGTAAATCAATTATGTATATTAAAAAAACAGATTTAATCATTCAATATTCACATTTAAAGATAATATTTTAATTAATTGTTCAAATTCAAATATCTAAATCTTAATGAAAACAAATAAGTAATGTAATGCACAAATCTCCTTGTCTTGTGATCTTTGATCCATTGATTTATCAAAACGTCATATTCAGGATAATGATATTTTATATTATTATAGATTTCTTGTTTGAAAAAAAATTCTTCTTTTTATCCCTTGGTTGACATTTGTACATTTGACTATGTACCATCAAGAATTAGTCAAAAATTGCACAAATTGTATGGACAAAATTAGCCCCAAACATTCTTTAAATAGGAGAAAATCTTTCACTATAAATAGCATCAAATAATTCCTCTTCACTACAATTCATACAACAAAACTTAAACATTAAATTTTCTAATTAAATCCATCATCATGAATACCAAAGTCATTCTAGCTCTCTTGTTTTGTTTCCTCCTCGTTGCATCCAATGGTGAGCTATATATATAAATGTATATTAATTTGTTCTCATGTTGTACACTTAGGAAGTGTGTTGATAGATTTTGTGCTAATTGTTACTAGCTAAATTTCTAATCGAATGCTTTTAAGTTATATATACTGATAATATGAAGATTTTCTATGATATTATGCATTCCTTCGGTACAGTATTATTTGTCATGATTTTTATTTTTAGAGTCAAACCATAAAAACTTTGACTAACTATGTAAGATATATTTTTTGGTCATATCAATATGCAAAAAATTATAATTTATTGTACTTTTTATATAGTTTTAGAGTATCTAATTTTTTGGTTTAAAATATCAAATTAATGTGATCTAATTTTCCTTTGAAAATTAGTCAAATTGACTTTTAATAAGCGTAACATGACAAATAATTTCGGACGGAGAAAATAGTATACTTATAACCGGTTATGACATATCATCACTCTATTTTCTACGACAAATAGTAAAGAAATCTTATTCTATAATATAATTTTCTAGAAATTTAAATACACGACCCTTAACTTGATAACTACAATAAAAATCTTATTCAATACTATAAATAGTTATTTGTTGATGCTAAGTTAAAGATCATGTTTATGTATTATATCGATTTAAAAATAACTAGCTAAATCATACCACACCTAATTCGGCAAAAAGCAATATTTTGAACGTCCTTCACCACTATACTAGTATTGTTTTGTTATGTCATTGAGATTCAAAAAGTTATACATAATTTTTTTTAAAAAAAGTTGTTTAGGTAGATTTGTGCACAATATATTTTTTTTGATAGAGGGAATTCAATTGAACCTAGGTGTTTCTCGTTGGACAAGCACATTTGATTCTAAAGTCATTTCATATTCATAAACTACTATGCTTAGCTCTACCCTCGATTCACGTGTGGATATAGGTTATTGAACGGGGGTTCTTTGAAATTCAGTAACTTTTGCACGTGTTTTATTCTTGAATTACAAAAATCCATTAAATATATATAAAAAAATGACTTGGTATCCCACTAACAAAATGTGTTGTTTTAGTTTTTTTTTTTTTAAAAAAAAAAAATTGAGATGAGTGAGATCCACAAACGTCAAATCTTGAATTCCCGTCTATCTGATAAATGCAGAGATGCAAGTTGGAGAGGCAAAAGTATGTCAAAGGCGGAGCAAGACATGGTCAGGTCCATGTATTAACACAGGTAATTGTAGCCGTCAATGCAAGCAACAAGAGGATGCTCGTTTTGGAGCTTGTCACAGAAGTGGCTTTGGATTTGCTTGCTTTTGCTATTTCAAATGCTAAATCATTTCTATATAAGAGTGTTTTACTATCAAATATGTAACAATGTTGTGTTCTATTGTTTGAATAAAGACGTCCAATTTACTAAAATTGGATGTACTCCTAGTAATGTTTGTGTGTCCAAATTACTTATTGTATCGTATCGCAATGTACGTGTTGTATTGTTATGAGGAATATAATGTTTGAATAGATAATGTTATTTCTCCATGTTTTCATAGTATCACGTGACCTTAATAATATGAAAGAATAAACTTTTATACTATAATTAGTCTATAATAGAAAGTAGGGAATAAATAGAGCTAGCTATTATAGATACATAAAGGGCAAAGGATAATTTTATATGACACTTTTCGCTTTTCGTGAATTAAACAGTTTAGCTTTAACCAGATATTTGCATATGGAATCTTCAAACTTTTTTTTGAAATAAAATTTATATATTTGTAAACTAAGTAAAGAGTATTATAAGTCACATTTTAATTAATAATTTAAAAATGTTAAAAGAATCTACAAAAAACTTATAATTAAATATAGATTCATTTGAATCTCAAAATGCGAAAAATACCATATAAAATAGAACGAAAGGAATAAATAACAAGTACAAGAAAAATGAGGAAAAGAATTTGAGTGATGTGCGCCACACCAAATCGGTCTTGTATTATTTTTGCTTATAAATCTGATGCGTAGTCTTGTATATATTTGATATTTTTGATCTTTATTTATCGTTTCATAATGCATCATATTGCATTGTATTGTATTCTATTATACTGTATTGTTTTCATCAATTAACTTATAATATTAATAATAAAAGGCATAATCTTAGAGATTTCTAGGGTCTCTATCGATCGGTTCGGTTTCATTTTATGTGTTATCGATTCAGTTTATTGATTTTCGGTTTTTTAATATACTAAATCAATAAAATATTTTTTGTCGGTTCTTATTCTTAATATTTTGGTTTTCAGTTTAACCAATAAGAAAATGTTTATAAAACAAATATATTGCTTCTCTAATAAATTTAGCGTGACAAGTACAATAATGTAACTTAACAAATGCTCATAAAACAGAAACAATAATAACAAACATGAAAATAATTATACATGTGTATATAACATAGAGAAATTAAGAGGAATATGATTCTTATATTAGAGGTTTTGATTGTTTGTATAATGTGAAGTTGTGAATTTAAAGTTACAATGAAGTATGAATTGGAGTCTAAATGACAAGCTATAACTAGTAAAATATTGAGATTAATATTTAATAGTTACGTATAAATAAAAGAAGTAAATTACTATAGTCTTTAATGGGTGTTGACACCCAATTTTGACCGACCTTTGAACTTTTTTAGAAATACTATTCGATTAAATACGTATTTTAAATTTTAGAATTTTTAGTCAACTTTGCTTGAAAATTATATATTTTAGTATGTTTTACTTTATAAAATTATCGTAAATTTTATAATATCTTAAAATTATAATGAATTTCAAATGTTTTAAAATTTAAATGATTTTCTCAATTAAATGTTTTGGCTCTTATTTATAAAGTAAAAGAATATTGTCTTACTAATTAAATATTAAATAAATAAAAAATCTGATTTGTCTCTCCTTATTTAAGAAAAAAATAATAATATTTCTCTTCCTAATTTATTCTTGCTTATATTTGGAAGTGATATATTTTTATTTTGGATGATTTTAACCTTCTTTAAAATAAGGAAAATAATATATTTAATTGATTCTTTAAATATTTCTTTTCCTTATTTGTTTTCCTCTCTTTGCTATATAAATAAGACCCCCTCCCTCACAATTTAGACACTCATCACTCTCAACCACAAATTCTCTCATCACTCTCCCTTCTTTCATTGCTCTCTTGCTACTTTAACAACATTAATATTTTCGGTAATTATTCAAGGGTTCTTCTTTGCTATTTTCCTACTTTGTTCAAGTAAAAGGTGAATCAATTTGTTTTGCTTAACAGGTTAGTATTCTTAACATTTATACTATATTCACATTCACATATTTGTGTAAACCATTGTCTGTTTTTTTTATGTAGAATTCGTCATTAAATAATTGCATTGTCTCACCTTGACTAATAAGTGTGATTACTTGTGTAGTTATTTGATTACTTTGACAGGTTTCATACTTGAAGTACAAGTTGAAGATTAACTGAAGAAGGATTTATTTATTTGTTTGAATGTATATGTATATCTATATATTTTTATTTTTTTTTATTTATTCGAATGTTGTAACAATTGTAACCCTAAAGATCATATAATAAATTTATTTGGGGGTCGTCTAGGGGAGGGGGATTTATATGCTTATTTGTTCGTTATAATCATGCCTATAGGTTTGTCTTTAACCACCTAGATTTAATGTTTATAGGTGTTATAATCTAATCAATTTTCAATTTGCTTGACGCTTTTGTTAATAAGTCTAAAAATAATAACTAGATTCCGTTAATTTTTTTTTGTTAAAACAAAATCATAATAATTAGTGGCTGATTAGGTGTTTTTAACAATGTTATAATTTTAGCATCATCTTGTCATATAGAAACCATGTCTAAGGTTTGATTTTGTTCATAACATTTAAATTTACAAAATTATGCATATATGTGTTATTTTTCTTTTTTGAAACACCTAGAAATCATGTCTATAGGCTTGTAAATAAACACTTAACATATCCATAAAAATGAAGATTTCTGCATTCCTCGCAATATGTTATTTTTCTTAAAATTTTAATGATACTAAATCATTTCATGCAAACTACTTGGCTTTTGAATATTGCATATCAAAACCTTTGCATTTGATAAATTTACCACCTTAATGTTCTACTAGCTTTTAATACTTACAAAGTTTTGCAACATTTTTTTTTTTTTTAAAAGTCATCATTCAATCTTCCTTTGAAATTTTGGATTGATTATGACATTTTTTTTGAAAATAAATTACAAGTACTGTCTCCTAACCTATCGTTAGTGGGAAAGTCAAAGGAACTACGAGGTCTAGTTCCAAATTTTTTTTTTAACCCGACGCATCCTCGGAAGTATCACCTACCATGAATTTCAAAAAGAATTATGTGCATTTATGTGTAAATGTTTATGTGCCTACATGTGAACTAAAACTTTTAAATCATTTTTTAAATAAACTTTTTTTAGACCGACCTCAAATCAAAAAAAATTGTTTCTATGGTGGAGGAGCACGATCAACAATATCGTGGCTTCATCTCTATAAAGAAACAAACATTTTTTTATATAAAAATTCATATTCAAAACTTGCTCAATTTTCAAAACCTTACTTCTCACGTATTAATTGTTTAATATTATAAATTTTGTTTATAACTTAGTCTTATGCTTAAATATAAATAAAACTTGTTTATTTATTGCCATCACCTAGCCTTGCATGCTTAAATTAATGGTATTAATTTTTTTATATTTGTTATCACTTATTAAGATTAAATAAATTAATAAATTAAACGATCTTGATTGCTACTTGTACCCCCACATAGATTGCATGAAATACGGCCGGGACCCACACTTGTGGACTTCGAGGGATGCCTAACACCTTCCCCTCGAGGTAATTTGAACCCTTACCCTAATCTCTGGCCCGTTGACCTTAGTTAGACTTAGTTAGGTTAGATAGGTGCCCTAACGCGCCTTAATTCGTTAGGTGGCGACTCCAAAACTCAAAATCCCAAAAGAGTTGTTAGGTCGTGCACAAAACCCGTTTTCCTGCGAAAATGGGGCGCGACAGAATGGCGACTCCGCTGGGGATATTAGGTTCTTACCATTACGTGTTAATTGCTTATTTATGTGGGGTTTACTTTATTTTTGTCATTTTACTACTTGTTAGGTGCTTACCATGTTTAGCTTATTTTGTTACCTTATTTATTGTCTCCTCTCCATGTTCCTCTCTTTCCCTTTTCCTTAATTGTTTATTATCATGTTTCACTCTTCCCTTTCCCCTTATTTGTTTACATGTTTAGTCTCGTATCTTCTTGCTTTATTTGTATAGCTTTCATATCTTTATATGTTTACTTTCCTTTATTTATGCTTATTTATTTATTGTTTATAAACTGCCTATATGTTACCGTTTTCCAATTTAAATGCTAACTGTTTATTGCTTTGATAATTGGCATCCCGCTCATACTTCCCCCAATTGGGACCTTCTTCCTTTTTTATTTTGTTCTCGTGATGTTGTGCCTTTGCACCTCTCACAACTACTCCATCTTATTCAAATACCTATTATAGAGAGTCGGCATATGCGTGGACGTAGTGGATAGTTTTACTACCGCGAAGCCACGAGCCTCTCGCATAGAATCCCTTTCAAATCCGTGTCAAGCCACTCTTAGAAGTCCTGGTTAAGTCATACATGCTGCATAAGCCCTAGGAGGTTTGACCCTTGGTGTCAATCCATGTAATTAGTAGCCACCCTCTCGTCTAAAGGGCCCCAACACCCTTAGACAAATTGCATATTTATGTGTCAACGTGATCATAATAATTAAATCAAGCCAACATTGCCAAAATGGAGTTTAGAAGTCGCTTGTTACTTTGTTTGCAGAGTCATGACTCACCCTCACACCGTTAGGCGGCCTCACTGCTTTGATCTCCGTAGAGTCAGATCATCACTTAATCAAGGCAGAGAGAAGATGGTCTAGCAACCTCCTCAACGCCAATTATGACATTATCCCAGAAATGAGGAAGCGGATTGTGCCTAACATTGGAGAGCAACATAATTGAAGTTTTTTTATTATTCTTTTATTCTCCATGTGTTATCCCTAGCCCTTTAGTTATCTCTAGATTGATGTAATAAATAGAAATTATTTCAATAATTGAAAGTCGTTTTATTGTCTAACTCTAAACTCCAAATTGACAAATAAGGCTTGAATTAGTTATTATGCATCACTTATGTGTCACTTAGGCCTACCTCTGGCTCAACGAGGCTCTTTTGCATTTAGGTCGTTTATCTTAAATAACGTGTTTGATGTCTCAAATTATGCAATGTTCTAACTTCGGTTTTATTGTGATTTTATTTATTTTACCCTTTCCCAATGGTTGATCTGTAGACCATGGTTTATCACACGCGATCAAAGGTCATTTCCTCCTCTTCCGACTGAGAATTGCAAAGGGAAAAGTGAAAGGGACTAATGCTAAGGTTATGTGCAAAACTATTGAAAAAATATCTTTCAGACAAGTTGGTATCAAACCTTGAGCAGAAAATAAAGAAGTTAGAAGAAGAGTTGTTGGACATGCGTGAGTAAGCAAAGTTTTTACTCTCTGCCAACCCAACTTTGGAGACGAACAATCTTCCTCTGGATTACTCTACCTCTCAAAGTCAACCGAGCTCCATTCAAATGCTTCTAAAAACATCTACTTTCTAAATCACCCATATCCTCCGCAAACACAATGCATATGCTCCTAAACCTCAACTCCTTACTTCACACCCGCATCACCCTACTATGCAAGCTCCTCGATACGAAACACCTCTGCACCAAGTTCCTTGGCATCATGCACCTCTCATGCAATTTCTAGTGTCTCTGTACCAAAGGCCTCCTATGCCATATCTTTTGGAACTACGTCAGACCTGATTCCCGTTTAGGAGGGGATACGTAGGCGCTCTTATGGGGTTCGGTCTTATTATAAATAAAACTTTCATTTCCCCCCTTTTCTACTGATAACTGGGGCAGAATTTTTGAGAGGATCTCAAAAATTCCATCAAGACTTCTCCTGGCACATCTTCATACTGGGGCAGAAATTTTGAGTAAACTCAAAATTTCACCAAAAGTTTCTTCTCAACAAGCAGTCAGCTTACAACGAAGATTAAATGATAGCTCCACTGTTGAGTCAGACGTTGTAAAGTCTCAACCTATGCCATGGTCAAAGATTCGACATCAGCTTTTACTAAATGATAATTTCAAAATCTTTCAAAGTTTTGTTTTTATTTTTTATTTATTTTTTCTCTCCTTTTCCCTTTTTTATGGAAAAAAACAGACGCTCGAAGAGGTGTGGATGGCAAGCCAAAGGAGCCCGCTGCGCCAAATCACGGATACAGATCAACCTTCCCCCCCTTTAAACTAACTATTTTTCTTTGAATGTAGAAAATACAGGTACATATACAAAAGGCAACTGCAACAATCAACATCACCACATTTGAGCCCGACATATGACACTCGATCCTTCCAATAAGGTGGACGCCCAAGCTACTGTATGCCCTCAAGCAACTGTTGTGCTGACAAATTACATTATGCCCGATATTGCATCATTTCGCACCTACGCTTGATATCACCCTATGCTCAAAGAACTACATCATTATGTTATGCCCGAGGAAATACATCATCGCATATGCCCAATATTGACTCATGCTCGAAGAATCACATTATTGCATGCGCTCGATATTATATTATGCCCGAAGAGATGCATTATTGCACGTGCTCGATATTTCATATGCCCGAGGAAATACATCATCGCATATGCCCAATATTGACTTATGCTCGAAGAATTGCATTATTGCATGCGCTCGATATTTTATGTGCCCGAAGAAATGCACCATTACATATGCTCGATACTGCATGTGCCCGATATTATATTATGCCCGAAGAAGTGCATCATTGCATTGTGCTCGATATTACATTGTGCCCGAAGAAGTGCATCATTACATGTGCCCGATATTGCATGTGCCCGAAGAAATGCATCATCGCATTGTGCCCGAGACTGCATTGTGCCCAAAGTTTGCATAAGCTCAAGATTGCATCGTGCTCGAAGTTTACATGCGCCCGAATCAAATCAAGTCACAAGAGTATCAACAGATGTCAAAAACAGATACGCTCTCTTTACTCATTATTTATATTCCAAAGGCGTCATCCTCCAAAGGCGTCATCTTTCATGGCCTGCGGACTTCATGTCATGGCCTGCGGACTTATTTTATGCTTACCATGTCCCTAAGGTATCATAGTCTAAAGGCATCATCTCATGGCCTGCGGACATCATATCATGGCCTAAGGGTTTAATTTTTGTCTATCATAATCCGAAGGTGTCATAGTCTAAAGGCGTCATTTTCATGGCTTACAGACAACATTTTCATGACCTGAGGATACACCCTGCATATCATGGCCCTAGACATCATAGCCTAAGACGTCATTTTACATGGTCTTAAGGCAAACATTCATGGTCAATATGGGAAATTGCATCATGTTTACATTTACCGTTTTTTCTGCTCCAATTACTCTATTACAAGTTACAGTTATGCAGATTACAGACAAAGTCGCCGTTGAACGACTGTTCACTTGTTTACAAAACAAAGGCTCCGACAAATTCTTGGCTACTCGCACTATTGTTTCGCTACTCATCTATCATTCAGGCTACCATGAAGATATTTTCGGATTCAACTCGCCACTGTGACTTTCTATCTCTTCAGCTAGGCTCGTCCGCCTTACAATGCGACATCTAGGTTCGTCCGCCTTACCATGCGACATCTAGGCTCGTCCGCCTTACAATGCGACATCTAGGCTCATCCGCCTTACAATAGGACATTTAGGCTTGTCCTCCTTAAAACAACACTTAGGTGTCCATCTTATAGGACATTTAGGCCGTCCACCTTAAAAGGACACTAAGGCTTGTCCGCCTCATAGGACATTTATGTTCGTCCGCTTTATATAAGACATTTAGGCTCGTCTACCTTACAATGTGACATCTAGGATCGTCCGCCTTACAATAGGATATTTAGGCTTGTCTGCCTTAAGACGACACTTAGGTGTCCATCTTATAGGATATTTAGGCCGTCTACCTTAAAGGGACATTTAGGCTTGTCCGCCTCATAGGACATTTATTCGTCCGCTTTATAAGATATTTAGGCCGTCCGCCTTAAAATGACACTTAGGTTTGTCCGCCTTAAAATGACGTTTAGACTCTCCTTACAACCAGATATTTTCGTCTACATTATTATATCTTTATAGTATCAAATCTATTGGAGTTTGACGTTATTCTTCAGAGATGGGTTTCAATCCTTCAAGAAGTTAAAGACCATCAAGGTTTGCACTACGTGTCAAACAGATACGCTTTTTATCACCTCTTGTCTATTTAGAAATCATATTTTATTAATATTGTTCATACTTTATCTATTTATAAGCTAACATTTTATCTAGAATTTGCAGATATGATCGATCGCCCTTGATCACAATTATCACGCTATCCTCTATCACAACAACGACTCTATCAATTCTTCGCTTTTCATACTCCGAACCCTTGCTCAAATGTTGATAACCTCACTCTATCATGCTCTTCTCGTTTCTCTGTCATACTCTTTTAGCCTCTCAATCTCTTTCTTCTCGCTACTCTAATCTTATCCATTCAAGCCAATATCGTACCTTTCAAACACCTTAGCGCTCTTTCAACTTTTAAGAGCTCTATTTGCTCTTGAATCTAGAACTACACACGACCTGATTCTCGTATAACCAGAGATATGTAGGCGACTTAAAACCAAAGTCTCGGTCGTACCCTTTTTTCAACTCTACTTCGCTTCAATTGATCCGCTGACATCTGTCGTTGGTCGGACAAAATCGGCTACTAAGTCAACGTTGGTTGCCTGACAATTCATTCTTCATTCTCAATCAACCAAGGGGCAGCTGTTGACACCCAATTTTGACCGACCTTTGAACTTTTTTAGAAATACTATTCGATTAAATACGTATTTTAAATTTTAGAATTTTTAGTCGACTTTGCTTGAAAATTATATATTTTAGTATGTTTTACTTTATAAAATTATCGTAAATTTTATAATATCTTAAAATTATTAATGAATTTCAAATGTTTTAAAATTTAAATGATTTTCTCAATTAAATTGTTTTGGCTCTTATTTATTAAAGTAAAAGAATATTGTCTTACTCATTAAATATTAAATAAAAAAAAATCTGATTTGTCTCTCCTTATTTAAGAAAAAAATAATAATATTTCTCTTCCTAATTTATTCTTGCTTATATTTGGACGTGATATATTTTTATTTTGGATGATTTTAACCTTCTTTAAAATAAGGAAAATAATATATTTAATTGATTCCTTTAAATATTTCTTTTCCTTATTTGTTTTCCTCTCTTTGCTATATAAATAAGACCCCCTCCCTCACAATTTAGACACTCATTCACTCTCAACCACAAATTCTCTCATCACTCTCCCTTCTCTCATTGCTCTCTTGCTACTTTAACAACATTAATATTTTCGGTAATTATTCAAGGGTTCTTCTTTGCTATTTTCCTACTTTGTTCAAGTAAAAGGTGAATCAATTTGTTTTGCTTAACAGGTTAGTATTCTTAACATTTATACTATATTCACATTCACATATTTGTGTAAACCATTGTCTGTTTTTTTATGTAGAATTCGTCATTAAATAATTGCATTGTCTCACCTTGACTAATAAGTGTGATTACTTGTGTAGTTATTTGATTACTTTGACAGGTTTCATACTTGAAGTACAAGTTGAAGATTAACTGAAGAAGGATTTATTTATTTGTTTGAATGTATATGTATATCTATATATTTTTTATTTTTTTTATTTATTCGAATGTTGTAACAATTGTAACCCTAAAGATCATATAATAAATTTATTTGGGGGTCGTCTAGGGGAGGGGGATTTATATGTTTATTTGTTCGTTATAATCATGCCTATAGGTTTGTCTTTAACCACCTAGATTTAATGTTTATAGGTGTTATAATCTAATCAATTTTCAATTTGCTTGACGCTTTTGTTAATAAGTCTAAAAATAATAACTAGATTCCGTTAATTTTTTTTTGTTAAAACAAAATCATAATAATTTAGTGGCTGATTAGGTGTTTTTAACAATGTTATAATTTTAGCATCATCTTGTCATATAGAAACCATGTCTAAGGTTTGATTTTGTTCATAACATTTAAATTTACAAAATTATGCATATATGTGTTATTTTTCTTTTTTGAAACACCTAGAAATCATGTCTATAGGCTTGTAAATAAACTCTTAACATATCCATAAAAATGAAGATTTCTGCATTCCTCGCAATATGTTATTTTTCTTAAAATTTTAATGATACTAAATCATTTCATGCAAACTACTTGGCTTTTGAATATTGCATATCAAAACCTTTGCATTTAATAAATTTACCACCTTAATGTTCTACTAGCTTTTAATATTTACAAAGTTTTGCAACATTTTTTTTTTTTTTAAAAAGTCATCATTCAATCTTCCTTTGAAATTTTGGATTGATTATGACATTATTTTTGAAAATAAATTACAAGTACTGTCTCCTAACCTATCGTTAGTGGGAAAGTCAAAGGAACTACGAGGTCTAGTTCCAAATTTTTTTTTTAACCCGACGCATCCTCGGAAGTATCACCTACCATGAATTTCAAAAAGAATTATGTGCATTTATGTGTAAATGTTTATGTGCCTACATGTGAACTAAAACTTTTAAATCATTTTTTAAATAAACTTTTTTTAGACCGACCTCAAATCAAAAAAAATTGTTTCTATGGTGGAGGAGCACGATCAACAATATCGTGGCTTCATCCCTATAAAGAAACAAACATTTTTTTTATATAAAAATTCATATTCAAAACTTGCTCAATTTTCAAAACCTTACTTTCTCACGTATTAATTGTTTAATATTTATAAATTTTGTTTATAACTTAGTCTTATGCTTAAATATAAATAAAACTTGTTTATTTATTGCCATCACCTAGCCTTGCATGCTTAAATTAATAGTATTAATTTTTTTATATTTGTTATCACTTATTAAGATTAAATAAATTAATAAATTAAACGATCTTGATTGCTACTTGTACCCCCACATAGATTGCATGAAATACGGCCGGGACCCACACTTGTGGACTTCGAGGGATGCCTAACACCTTTCCCTCGAGGTAATTTGAACCCTTACCCTAATCTCTGGCCCGTTGACCTTAGTTAGACTTAGTTAGGTTAGATAGGTGCCCTAACGCGCCTTAATTCGTTAGGTGGCGACTCCAAAACTCAAAATCCCAAAAGAGTTGTTAGGTCGTGCACAAAACCCGTTTTCCTGCGAAAATGGGGCGCGACAATGGGTTATCGGTAATAACAAAAGTCAGTAACAAATTGATAACCCATTAATTTTTTTTTTAGAAAACCATTAAAATCCCGTTAACCAATAACTCTTTTTGGGTTCGATTTATCCATTAAATAAATTTCCTCTACTAAGGTTTATGAATAGTGGTAGAACAAATCCTGCAATAACAAACTCCAAATTGACAAATTCCATCAGAAGCATCCTCATTGTTTTTGCAATTGAAATCACAATTAAAACAACTTCCCTCTGATGAAGTACTGACTTGATCTACACATGCGATAGGTGGTGGATCGAGTTCTAGTTCCATTTCTGCACCATAAAACAAAATTATCGAAATAAATTAGACGATAAACTTTATTTAAAAAGAAAACAAATTAAAGGCGCGAAAATGAAGATGTTGAAGGGAAGAATAGTTACGAGCGATTATACTTGTAATGAGAAGGAAGCAGGAAAGAAAGACAAGGAAATAAACTTGGGGCTTAGCCATTGATTATCTATATATTTGAATTGTTACGAACACTTATGTATCTATTTATAATAGACAACAATATTATTTGAAAAAAAAAATAATCTTTGTTTATATATTATATATATATATAAATAAAAGTTCGATACTTGTGCCGACTATAAAAGATTCTTATAACTACTAATGTTATGGTACGTAGAAGACCATTTCAAAAGATGCTAAGTTACTTGTATGAGTAGTTGTTGTATTTTCTGTATGTTCACAAATCACAATTATCATATATAAATATTTAACTCATTATTTTATAAAAAAAAAAATTAAAAAAGTGGAGCTAGATTTTTTTTTTTTTTTATGGATTGTAATGATAATGATTTTTACTTATCGGGTTTCTGGATAGATTATTTTTAATATATTAAATGGAGTACTAAATTTTTTCAATACAAATACAGATTTTGAATAAAAATTATTGAATTCTGTCGAATCTCTTGTTAAAAATTTTGCCGAATTTTTAAATTCGTCTAATATGTATCAACATCAAACTAAAATATATATTGAGCTTCACAATCTTCTGAGCTATGGTTAGGGTCTTAGGGATGACTCAAAGGTCCGGCCGGTAAGACTTTGATTTAGTCCCTTAAATTTGAACCCCAAAAGTTTTATACTGAAATTTATGAATTTAGTTTCTCTTTTAATAAATAAAATAATATTGAATTATATTTTTGAAAAACACTAACATTGAAATATTTTTAATAAAAATATTTTGAAATTTTGAAATAAACTGGTCAAATCTTCGTAGTAGTATTAAATAATATTTTACAAAAATATCCAAGTTATTGAATTGAAAACATGACTACATCTTATTAATTTGGATTAAATTTTTATTGTATAAATAAAAATATACAATAAATTTTGTGTTTATGGTTGAAATAAACTCAATCATAACAATCACAGATGGTAAAAGATTAGATTGTATCTTGTTATAGATTTTACTCATTCATTCAAAGGATTGTTGGATATAGTAAAAATAAATAGTAAATGGTGGAAATATATTCATTTATGTTATATAACTATTTAGAGTTAACAGTAATCATTATTTATTTACTTTCATATAATATATAAATATCATAATAACTCATAAAAAGTGAAGAAATAACAAAAATGAGGTAATATTAATAATAATAACTAAAGATGTTTATAAAAATAACTAATTTTCTTATTATCATTCGTGATAAATTTTTACTTGCATAAAATTACATTTTTACTTTTGATCATCGTTCACTTCTCATATATAGAAAGATATTTCTAGAATTATTTATTCATGATAGATTTTTGTTAAAATTAAATTACATTTTTATTCTTAGTTGTCTTTAATACAAATATATCATCCTATTCATTTTTATTTGTAAAGTTACATTTTGACATCTTTTTCTTTAATTTCAATCTAATATATATTATTAATGTTATCATACTTATTTATTTCAAGTTTATTAGTTAGAGCCCAAATAAAGATGGAAATAATCAATTCATGGTGAATTTTTATATAAAAAGTATACATTTTTATAAGCATAATGAATAGAAAAAAATATTAAGAATCAAATTAAAATAATAGTAAAATAGAGTAATAATAAAATAGATATCACAGTAACTCACATGTCACGACCCAAAAATGGATGTGATGGCACTCGTCTTATCCCACCAAGACAATTCAGCCTAAAATTCAACCATTACAATAAAATGTGAAAATTTCAGAATCAATTAAAAACACCCCCAGAATCTAGTTGTCACGTGTACAAGTCTCTAAAGTATGACAATTGATTCAAAGAAAAAAAATAAGTCTCAAATGATATTGTTTCTCGAATAGAACAAGATCATAAATAGGAGTAGAAGGTCTGCTGAGATAACAAGCAGCTACCTCACAATTCTCCACAAGAAGCCTCGGACAAGGAAAAGAGAAAATATCACAAAGTCTAGTCTAGTAACCTACAAAAAATTTGTAGTAGCAAGGGGTGAGTACCAAAACACACGGTACCCGGCAAGTAAACGTCTAAACTCAAGCTAAGGGGATAAAATACGAATACTCGTTACACACATATCGAACCACTACAACTACAACCTGCATAAAATTCAGCCTACCCTAACAGTTCACAGTAATCATAGCACCCATCTCATCAAAATCATTTTAACAAATTTGCACATCCTCAACTACAAAGTAAATATACAATAATCACAACTTTCACAGAAAGACACTCACAATTTCAGCAACACACAAGATCAAGTTCGTCAAATAGAGATAATCAAATATCAAGTACTTTCCAACCACCAATAAAACACAAAATCATCAAGAATGAAGGATGTCATGGGATGCAATGCAATATGACACCATGAAGTGATATGCCTCAGAATATCAATTTCTTTCTCAACCGTATATACATGATACTCCTCGAAAATACATCGAGAGTTCATGACCCATGGGGGACTCGCGAGGTCCATATACCGACACGGACGATCTCCACGTGTCTGTACAGATGATCTCAACGCACTAACATAAATCAAACAAATTTCGCACGAACGATCTCCACATGTCCAAATCATAATCATAACTTTTCTATCACACGAACGATCTTCACGTGCCTAAATAATCATAACTCGATCTCAACACAGACGATCTTCACGTGTTAGACCTTTACTCCTACCCAATCTCATGTCAATGCATGTGCACAATATGATATCAAATGAAGGAGATGATGCAACAATGTCGCTATGACATATAATCACCTCAATTATCATAATTATACGAGTTCAGTAAAGAACACAATCACACATAATAAATCAAATCAATAATATTTCAGTTAATGCCCATATGCTTTGGCATTCTCGGATTACAATCTACATTCGATAGTAATAAACCTTCCCATTATAACACCGAAACTCGTACCATTCTCAAGACATCACATACAAACAAATAATCACATCGTCTTTTATTACCCCTTTTCATCATTAGAATTAATCAATGTGGATAAGAAAATTCATCACCAAGTCCCATCACTCCCAAACATATACCACAATGAAATACGCGCATTTCATACACTTAGCAAGGGTTTAGAAATCCACTTGCCTCATATAGTCGAACAATCACTTCAAGACTTGGGTCTTCCTCTTTCATTGCACTTCCAAATAAATTCAGTCTATTCAAATAATTGAACACAATAAAATTTCGAAGTTAACAACACACATATTACTATGTGTCAAGTCTAGACTCAATAACTCACTCCGAATTTATAATTAAGTTCCTAAGTTTCAAGATTAGGGTTGATTTCAATTTTATCGGAGATTACATATATTTAATAGTATCATATAATGTAATGTCTTAAATATTTAATTACCTTATCTCAATATGCCAAAACTTGAATCACAATACAATGAACATAAGAATTCCAACCTAAAAGCAAAACTAGTACGTCACTGGCAAACCTAACAGAAAGATTAAGTGCCCCCATTATCCTACCATCTTTAATCACTGACAATGATTGTCTAGGAAAATAATTTGTCCAATATAGAATTTCTCTTCATCACCTTAATTTTCAAAATACAGATAACATCACTCAAAATTAAACTTTTCATTCTTTATTTTTAAAATTCATACATTATTATACTAATACACTTAACATATAATTTTGACTTAATATACAAAATTTGGATTGTAAAAATGCTAACCACCAGAAGTCCCCACTTAATGTGTCCAGTAATGTTAACTTGAAAAAAAAATATAACATATATAACTTAACCTATTATAAATTCATTAAATATATAATAAGTAATGTTTGACTAATATTATACATTATCATTTTTTCGTTACTACTCAATAATACCACAAAAATTTTGTCCCCCACATGGCCTAAACAAAACTACAAACAGCAAAAAGTAATTTTCATTCAAATTTTGCAAATTGATCCATTTATTCCCTTCAACTACACATTCTAATAGCATTTACGACAAATGATCATCCGTCTCTATTCAATATAATTAACAATTAAGGTTGGGTTATTACCTGTGCAGATTGGCCGCCGCTCAAGTTTGCGCCGAAGTTGTGATGCCCTCATCCGTGGTTTCTTTTATTGTTATGATTATTATTTTCAAATAAAAGAATGATCTAAAATTATATAGGGTGTTAACTAAATAATTGTACTTAGCCCATTAACCATCAATTAATTATTACTTTAAAATTTACCTATCAACTAAAAGCGTAATTAATAATAGCTCAAAAAATGCCAAACATGATTTTCCAGGTCATTACATCACAAAATAAAAGAAAGTGAAGTAATAACAAAATAAGTTGATGGTAATAACAATAACTTAAGATGTTTCTAGAACTATTTAATTCTTTTGTTATCATTTTTGGTAGATTTCTGTTAGCGTGAAATTTCATTTTTACCCTTGATCATTATTCCCTTTATATATAAAAATATGTTTCTAGTATTAATTATCATCTTTCTTAATATATTTTTGTTTATTCACTTCATATATAAGAATTAATTATTATCTTTCTTAATAGATTTTTGTTAGCGTGAAATTACATTTTTGCCCTTGATCGTCTTCCCATTTCACTCTTCCATATAACTAGATATATTGTATTAGCGTAGCATTTATTCTTACACTTGATAAATATAGAGTAAATGACATTTTATAAATTTAAATTAGCAAAATGATAAAAATATTGAGACAATACATAAAAAAACATTACTTAATATTTAATAAGAAAAAAAAGCTTTTAGCTTAACTCAATTTCCAAAAATAGCTCATAAGGAGAGAATTATTTACGATTATAACAAAATCAAGTCCAGATTGAATAATCTACAACTTTACAAGTTTTAACAATATTAGCTAAGCTTAATATGAGGCTCATAGGAAAAAAGAAGTTGGTTATGGTTAGTTTGAAAAGGAAAATATATGTCAAACCGGAAGGCTCTTTAGTTTGAATAAAAGGTAGGGAAAAACATTAAGGTTATATCAAGTATCGAGGTCTCATAAACTGTGATCATGTTGGGAAAGACAAGGCACTACCAAGAATGTCTGACAGGATAACAGCGGAAGAATACCCAAGTCTATACTTTCCCTTTTCGATTTGAACCAAGAGAAGACAAACAACTATAAGCAGTATGATGGTAAGGCAGCAAGTAATTCAACCAAACAAATATAACAAGACAATAATAAATCTATCACACAAGACACCAAGATTTACGTGGAAAACCCTTCGATGTGAAGAGTAAAAAACCACGGGACCAAAAAGCTCCACTATAATCACCAAGAGTTACAATATTGTTCTCCAAAATTGGCCACAAAACAAGTGCCAAACAATGAGCAACAACAAAATAAGATTGAACCAAATCTAGAGAATTAAAGGAACAAAATCACCAATTTCGCAGCTACTGTTCACGACAGCAAAACTGAAGCTGCAGCCCACCAAATCCAACTCTGTCAGTTCCTAATCAAAGATTGAGATGAAGACAATATGCTGTCCAAAAATCAGCTCAATCGGACAAGAAACGAAGCGGGAATCGCAATTTGAAGTTGGCTGTTATGGCTGAAATTTGACTGCGAAAATCTCTCTATTTCTCTCTTTTGGCTGCTGAAAACTCTCTTGTTATATTCTGAAAATAAGACCCTAAATGGGTTTATATTTGCCTCATAAGATTGGGCTTATGGGCAAAAGTGGGTTGGTCCAAATTGGGCTTATATTTATCCACATAGGAAGGGAAAAAGACTCATAACCCAACAATTCTCCCCCTCACGACTATGTGGAGGAGACCGCCATCCCGGCGACCATGCAACAATCTTCAAACTTCCCTCTTGGCAAAGCTTTAGTCATCATATCGGAACCATTGTCATTTGTATGAATCTTTTCAAGTTCAAGCAACTTAGAATCCAACACATCTCGAATCCAATGGTATCTCACATCAATGTGTTTAGACCGGCCATGGAACGTAGAATTCTTGCCAAGATGTATAGCACTTTGACTGTCACAATAAAGCACATACCTCTCTTGAGCATAACCAAGTTCCCCCAAGAATCTCTTCATCCAAAGCAATTCTTTACAAGCTTCAACGACAGCAATAAGCTCAGCTTCTGTAGTAGATAGAGCAACACATTTTTGCAACCTAGATTGCCAAGACACAGCTCCCCCTGCAAAAGTAACCAAGTACCCTGAAGTAGACTTGCGAGTATCTACATCACCAGCCATGTCTGAATCAGTATAACCACAAAGAATAGGCTTCCCTGTACCAAAATACAAACTCAGACTAGAAGTGCCACAGAGATATCTCATAACCCACTTCACAGCATTCCAATGTTCTCTTCCCGGATTAGAAAGAAAACGGCTAACAACTCCAACAGTGTGAGCAATATCCGGTCTTGTACAAACCATCACATACATCAAACTACCAACAGCTGAAGCATAAGGAACTTTCTTCATATCTTCCTTCTCATCATCACTAGAAGGACACTGTTTCGTGCTCAATTTGAAGTGCATAGCTAAAGGTGTACTGACAACCTTAGCTTTGTCCATGCTGAATCTGCGAAGTACTTTCTGAATGTACTTCTCTTGTGATAATACCAATTTCTTGGCCTTTCTATCACGGACAATCTGCATGCCAAGAATTTGCCTTGCTGGTCCTAAGTCTTTCATAGCAAAAGACTTACTCAACTCTTGCTTCAACTTCTGAATCCTGCAAGTATTATGACCAACAACAAGCATGTCATCAACATAAAGCAACACAATAATAAAGTCACCATCAGAGAACTTTTGCACAAAAACACAATGGTCTGAAGAAGTCTTCTTGAAGCCCTGCTGACTCATAAAAGAACCAAACTTCCTGTACCACTGCCTGGGAGCTTGTTTCAAACCATACAAGCTCTTCTTCAATTTACAAACATAATTCTCTTTACCCTTGACTTCAAAACCTTCTGGTTGCTCCATATAAATTTCTTCATCTAAGTCACCATGGAGGAAAGCAGTTTTAACATCCATTTGCTCAACCTCTAAATCTAGACTTGCAGCCAAGCCTAGAACCACACGAATGGATGACATCTTCACAACTGGAGAGAATATCTCATTAAAATCAACTCCCCTTTTCTGATTAAATCCCTTGACAACTAATCTAGCTTTGTACCGTGGAACTGGATTACCATCTTCATGTTTCACCCGAAAAAACCCACCTGTTTTCAAAGCTTTTCTGTCTTTAGGTAACTTAACCAAATCAAAGGTATGATTATCATGCAAGGATTTAATCTCATCTTCCATAGCATCAAACCACCTTTCTTTTTCTTCACTTTCCATGGCCTCATCAAGACTCTCAGGTTCTCCCCCGTCAGTCAAGAGTACATACTCATTGGGAGAATAACGAGATGAAGGAATTCTCTCTCTGCTAGATCGTCTGAGAGAACTCTCTGGAGCATCTATAATTGGTTGTTGGACAACCACATCATCTTGCACTGGAGCATCAACAACATCATGCAGGTCATTCTGAACATGATCACCATCTTCATTATCAACTTGATTTTCATCATTATGAAGATTTTCTTCCGGTGCAATAGTCAAAGGAACTGGATCAACATCAACTAAGCTCTCACTATTCTGAAAATCAGCCTTGTCAGCTTTGTCAAAATCTTCAATTGTTTGGTCTTCAAAGAACACAACATCACGGCTTCTAACAAGTTTCTTCTCAACAGGATCATAGAAACGATAGCCAAATTCATCTTGACCATAACCAATGAAGATACACTGCCTAGTTTAACATCCAACTTTGACCTTTCATCCTTAGGAACATGTACAAAGGCTTTACACCCAAAGACTCTAAGATGATCATAAGAAACATTCTTACCAGTCCAAACTCTGTCAGGGACATCACCATCTAAAGCAACAGCAGGAGATAAATTGATAACATAAGCAGCAGTATTAAGTGCTTCTGCCCAAAAGGAATCTGACAGCTTAGCATCTGAAAGCATACATCTAACCCTCTCAACTAGAGTTCTGTTCATCCTCTCTGCTAAACCATTTAACTGAGGAGTCTTTGGAGGAGTTTTCTGATGCCTAATACCCTGCTCTCTGCAATATCTATCAAAAGGACCAATATACTCACCACCATTATCTGAGCGGATGCATTTCAATGTCTTCCCTGTTTGTCTTTCAACCAAGGCCTGAAAACTCTTGAACACATCAAGTACTTGATCCTTGGACTTTAAAGGAAATACCCAGAGTTTACGAGAATGATCATCAATAAAAGTCACAAAGTAAAGTGCACCACCATGAGATCTTACCTTAAAAGGACCACAAAAATCAGAATGTACCAACTCCAGCAAATCAAGCTTTCTTGAAGGCGGATGACTCTGAAAAGAGACTCTTTTTTGTTTACCGGCTAAGCAATGAACACATTTCTTCAACTTTGCTTGTTTCACTCCAGAAAGCAAATTTTTCTTAGCCAAACTATCAATCCCCTTCTCGCTCATATGACTCAGCCTTCTGTGCCATAACTCTGATGAAGTATCATTCTCCACCAAATTTACTGAGTCTCTAGATATGGAGCCCTGAAATACATACAAGTTAGACAACTTGTCACCACGGGCCACAACCATCAAACCTCTAGTAAGCTTCCACTGGCCAACACCAAGTGTATTAACATAACCCTCATCATCAAGATATCCCACAGAAATCAAATTCAAGCGAACATCTGGAGCATGCTTGACATTATTGAGAACTAGTTTGGAACCATTGTTGCTTTCCAAACAAACTGTCCCGATGCCAATAACTTCAACTTCATGATTATTGCCCATTTTCAACGTTCCAAAATTACCTGGAGTATAAGAAGAAAATAATTCCTTCTTTGGCGTGACATGAGAAGTAGCACCAGAATCCACAAACCAGCTAGACTCATCACGAACAAGATTAATGGCATTTTCATCACAAGAAACAAGAAGATCATTATTAGCAACAACAGAAACACGATTTTCATTATCGCCTTCTCTCTTTTATTGTCTCATATCTCTCTTGTGCTTGTAACAATATTTCATGATATGCCCATTCTTGTGGCAATAGTCACATGTAATATTCTTGTATTTAGACTTTGACTTGCTTCTACTTTTACCTCTATCATTCTGACCTCTGAACTTGTTTCTCCCCCTATCTTCAGTAACCAAAACATCGGAGTGTGAAGCTGAAGAAGATGAGGCTTGAGATCTTCTTCTCATTTCTTCATTCAAGACACCACTCTTAGTATATTCCATGGTTACAACGCCACTGGGAGCAGAATTAGTCAAAGAAACTCGAAGAGTTTCCCAAGAGTCTGGCAGAGTATTAAGAAGCCAAAGTCCCTGTATCTCATCATCAAACTTTACACCCATTCCGGACAGCTGGTCAAGAACACCCTGAAAATCATTAATATGATCAGAAATAGGAGTGCCCTCTTTATACCTGATATTCATTAATTGTTTCAATAGGAACAACTTGTTGTTGCCAGTCTTCGAAGCATAAAGTGTCTCGAGCTTGTCCCACAAACTTTTGGCATGTGTCTCATTCACAATATGATTTCTAACATTATCTTCAACCCATTGTCTAATATAGCCACAAACCTGCAGATGCTCAAATTCCCATTCTTCATCATTCAAAGACTGAGGCTTTTTAGAAGCAAACACAGGTAAATGCATCTTCTTGACAAATAGAAGATCTTTCATCTTACCTTTCCAAATATGATAGTTACTACCATTTAAACACACCATTTTGCTCATATTTGCCTCCATCATTCAAAACGACAATCAACAATAACCAATGCTCTGATACCACTTGTTGGGAAAGACAAGACACTACCAAGAATGCCTGACAGGATAACAGCGGAAGAATACCCAAGTCTATACTTTCCCTTTTCGATTTGAACCAAGAGAAGACAAACAACTATAAGCAGTATGATGGTAAGGGAGCAAGTAATTCAACCAAACAAATATAACAAGACAATAATAAATCTATCACACAAGACACCAAGATTTACGTGGAAAACCCTTCGATGTGAAGAGTAAAAAAACCACGGGACCAAAAAGCTCCACTATAATCACCAAGAGTTACAATATTGTTCTCCAAAATTGGCCACAAAACAAGTGCCAAACAATGAGCAACAACAAAATAAGATTGAACCAAATCTAGAGAATTAAAGGAACAAAATCACCAATTTCGCAGCTACTGTTCACGACAGCAAAACTGAAGCTGCAGCCCACCAAATCCAACTCTGTCAGTTCCTAATCAAAGATTGAGATGAAGACAATATGCTGTCCAAAAATCAGCTCAATCGGACAAGAAACGAAGCGGGAATCGCAATTTGAAGTTGGCTGTTATGGCTGAAATTTGACTGCGAAAATCTCTCTATTTCTCTCTTTTGGCTGCTGAAAAACTCTCTTGTTATATTCTGAAAATAAGACCCTAAATGGGTTTATATTTGCCTCATAAGATTGGGCTTATGGGCAAAAGTGGGTTGGTCCAAATTGGGCTTATATTTATCCACATAGGAAGGGAAAAAGACCCATATAGCTAAGCTTAATATGAGGCTCATAGGAAAAAAGAAGTTGGTTATGGTTAGTTTGAAAAGGAAAATATATGTCAAACCGGAAGGCTCTTTAGTTTGAATAAAAGGTAGGGCAAAACATTAAGGTTATATCAAGTATCGAGGTCTCATAAACTGTGATCATTCATATAGCACAACTATTTTCTAAAAAAACGTGAAATTTGACATCTCCAGTAGTTAATCAAACCTAACTAACTATGCATTGCTCTGTCACCAAATACCAATTGAGAACATGTTCCATGGCTTATGTTCAATGTGTCGAGGGTACATATATTGTTCTCTTACTTCTTTCTTGGGTCCTTGTGATGTCATCTCATTGTATATATTTGCAAAAATTAAAACAATGCATTATATATCCGGGTGATAAGAAATCGCGTCTTCTAGTAGTTTCTAATATCATTTAGACGTGTGAAACTATAAAACGTCATTAGTACTCAAAACTATTTACACATCAAAATTCAAATGTATTGGAAATTTTTTTTAACCACAATTCATGCCAAATTGCAAAAAAAAAAAGAAATTCTCTTCATTTAAGAACTTATAAGTTAAGATTTCACCATGTTTTATCAATTCTAAGACTTTATTAAGTAAATCAATTCAAACAGGAATAATGACTATGCATTCTATTAATTCTATGCTGCAATACTGCTTTAAATTAGAAAGCAGATGCAGCTGAATTTCTAAACAAAAGATATTTAAGTGGATTAAGAAGATTGGGATCCACAGACAATCTGCATCCACACGACAAAATTTGGGATAATTAAATAACACCAATGAAAGGCGAAAGGATAACAAAATAGAAAAGGACAGACGTACTGCGAAACATAAACATAAAATAAAGTACTCAGTAGACTACTATATAAATTTCTATGAAATTTGAAAACACAGGACCCCCTTACTCCAAATCGTGTTTGTACATATCCCATCTCATAGTTGAATTTTTTAAAAAAACATTCATAATTTACTATACTAATTTCAAAGACACAACATATAAATAATCTTACGAACATAAGGGCCAAACTTGTAAGAGAATTTCCATTTCAGAAAACATAGTATAAATATCGCTCAATTAGATGACACACCCTACCCTTTTCATTCTCACAGTTCCTACAAAAGTAACAAAATATCAGCCATACCATGATTGAAGTAAGGAATAAATGTGAGTCTCTAAGTAAGGGATAAATGTGAATCTCTATCTCACATTAAATTCTTATAAATATTACATTCCTCAACTACCCCAAAGTTATTTTTAGGAGAAATTATGTAATCATAGATACATATTTTAAATATTGAAAGTATTTATCAAAAACTAATTTTGCCTCCACAAAAAGAAAAACAATCATGAAAGAAACTTTATTTTCGTTTAAAATAACAATTATCGTAATGTTATATTCTTAATTACATTAATTAATTTTTTTGATACTATACTTAATAACATGCCGTAAAGAAAACTCTAAAGCTTACCCCCCCCCCCCCCACGCCCCACGCACACACAAAATAACAAATATTTTTTTTTTAAGTTTTCTTTTTCTAATTTATTTATTTTTTAGTTTTTTTCTTCCTCTAAATTTCTAAGCAAAGTCTTTTTCTATTGACATTTTCTTCTTTATTATTTGACTACTCATTTTCTTTGGTTTGAATTTCAATATTCATTAGTATTTGAATGTTAAACGTTGACCTTGTCAAATTTCTCTGTTATATAGTACTCTTTCTGTCCCTATTTAGTTGTCCACTTTAGAAAATGCACACATATTAAGATAACAATAATGAGCAAGTGAAATTACAATTTTACCCTTATTAAATATTGGTTCAAAAAGGATGAATTAAAACTTAGAAATTTTCAAGAAGTTTAAATGAGGGTATAATAGGAAAAAAATTTGTCCTTTCTTGACTTGTCAAAATGGACAAGTAAATAGGGACATCAAAAAGATGAAATATGGACAAGTAAATAGGGACAGAGGGAATATCATATTTGATATTATGAAAATATAAAAATAGAAATTTTATATTTTATAATCTTTCGATGAATACATTATCAAATTATTGATTTATTAATAATCAAACACTGTTCATTCATTTAATCACTAAATTTGGTATTTTCTTCAAATTATTTAAAAACTACTGATACATCATTATAAAGACTATTAAAATAATGAAAATACGAATTTAGTGGTCATATTATGTAACATAATATTAAAAGTATTTACGCAATATTCCTTTAAAATATTTCTAGAAACAAAATATTAACTATTCAAACACATTTTATTTTAATTAATTCAAAATTTTCTTTCTAAAATATGTCAAAACACATTTATTATTGTTTGTAAGAAGTTAATTAAGTAGAAACTCTTCATTTAAATAAAATTACAATAGTATCCTTATGGACCCATAACAAAAGTTAAGACATGTATAGATATTTTTTCTAGATTTTCATTTTGACCATTAATTATACAATTTTTATTTTACCCTTAAGCAATATTAAAATTACTAAAATGTCAGTGATCATCCTTCTCATGGCTCTTCTATATAATAAAATAATAATCTAAACTCAATTAACTAGGTTTGAATCGAGCTTGTTAATTATTAATTCATCAATAAGAAGCTCTGATTCATCTACCAATTTGTGTGTTGTATCTAGACTTATTTTTTCTTCGATATTAATAAAATCCTTTTCGTACTTCCTTCATTACAGTTTATGTGACGGAATTTTAATTTGTACAAGGTTAAAAAAGAAAAATCAAGACTTTTGAAACTTATAAGCACATAGAACATGTTATAACATTAGTGTGGTTATGAAACTTTTAATTTTTTTATTAATTAATACTTGGTCTATCTCAATTTATATGACTCACTTTTCTTTTTAGTTAGTCTCACAAAGACTGACATATGTTACATATTTAGTAACAATTTAACTTTAAAATGCTTATTTTAACCTTAAAAATGATTTATAAGCACACATATATATGACTTATTTTAGACCACAAGTTTCAAAAGTATTTATTCCTTTCAATTTAAATTCAATGTCAAATTAAAATTAATTAACTCATATAAATTGAAACGAAGAGAGTATAAAAAAAATTCAAACTTCAAGGTAAATGACTGCAAATAAAATATTTCAAACACACTCACATACAAAATTACAAAGAGACACATAACCATTTAGATAATGGCACCACTGCTGCTATAATAATATATATAATAACCATGTAGCTTGTTGATTAATAGCAGCATTATTCATTTAATTATATGTGTATTAATACATAATAAGATAGATAGTGCCATGTGATATTAATGGCTTTATATGTTTTAATTGTTGTTTTTTTTAACAATGATAGTAGCAGTAGCAATCTCCATGAGAACAACTGCCATATTTAGCATCTTCTTTTTCCATGCACCAATGGTTACATTTCTTGTGGAAACACTTCCCATTCCAACTCTTGCTATGCTTCCCACAGTGTTTTGCTTCTGTTATTTGTGTCTCTATATCAAAAATGATTTATACGATTTAAATTATATATATTGATTATGTAAAGAATTATTACGTACATTCTTCGATGTAGAATTGATTTTCAATTTTTTTTAATTACGAATTTGAATAGTCATTAATCGTTTGATATAGTATTCAAAATGTATGTATCCATAAAGGAAAATATTTTTTAGAAAATGATTTTTTTAATTGAAGCAGAGAAAATAAGTTTCATGGTAAGTGATGCTTTCATTAAAATTCCATGCTTAGAGATCATATGAAAACATAAAAGTGCAACCTAGGGTTTATTAGTATGATATAATTTATTTTTTTATATTTGGTTCGTCAAATATGTTCGGAAAACATTTTCTAAAGGAAACAAGTTATACATACTAATGACATTTCATATTAATTGTGTCCTCCCACACATATACAGGACACCTCATCAATCTTAACCTCACCATCCCACATACCCTATCTCTCCGTCTTAACCTGACATAATATTTGTCTAAATAATTATATACAAATGCTTTAAAAATAATAGTTTTTACTTATCTATCAAACACTAGAAAATAAGTAGGATCGATACTGATCACTTATATTTTCCTAAAAAACTTTTTTCAAGAAATTATTTGCTATGGTAAACATTTTTCTTCCTACAAAACATATCATATAATCTAACATATAGATGATGTACTTACAATACTTTATCCTATTAAGCAACTAGAAAAAAACAAAACAAAATACTTAAGAATTTCTCACCAGAAGCAAACATGAGAAGAAAGCAAAGTAGGATAGCAGAAAGAGTTATTATGTTAAATTTAGGTTGAGCCATTTCTTTAGCTCTTTATGAGATGTTTTAATTTGTGGAATCTAAGTTTTCTAAGAGGGTCCATTTATAGTGACACAAAAATAATAATTTTACTAACACTTGTTTTTAAAATTAACACTAAGCACACAAAGTAAAGAAAATGTCAAAGAAAATTATTTGAATTGATCAAATTAAAGGTTATCCTTCTTGCATCACATTCATCTCGATAGTATTACGGACATATAATTAATTATTCCTTAAATAAATTGACCATAGTAAATTTAGAAGACTTAATTGATAGTCTTTATGGAATTGTAATTTTATTTTTTCCATATCTCTCTTTCTAATTGAAACATTTGTAGTTATTCTATATTTTATTTTCATGGGAAAAAAGTGTTTTTTTTAACACAAATTAATGAGAAATTTATGTTAAGAAATATGATATTTTTTTGTATATTTATTTGGATTATAATGGTAAAAAACAGATTTTCATTGAAATAATGAAAAGCTTCCTAATTTTTTCGTATGAAAATACTGCTAGCTTTTATTTTCTCAGTGATTCAATTAAAATATATGTTAAAATAATAACTGAATATTTTAGGATGAAAATTTTAAATAAGAGAGAATTAGTGACTTTTTAGTAGTGTATGGGGAAACATTTACTTTAAAATATGTTCATAAAAGAATTGCACACAAATTTCTACTTAAATATACCCTTTTTTATTTTAAAACACTTTAAACTTTCACTATACCCTTATAAGAATATGTTTTTTTTTAGTTATATAAATGTCATATATAAAAGTTTTTCTTTTTTTTCTTCAACTCCTTACTCAAATTTAATCCAACTCACTCGGTTGACACCTCTAGCGTGTAATAAACTGATGAAAATTATTCCCCCTCTTTCTATTGAGAAAGTCATTTTTGTGATTTGAGAAATTCTTTTCTTATAGAAAATGTCATAAAACCAAACATAGAAACATTTAATCCTCACCTAACACACCTTACGTGTAATAGTAATTTATCATTTGTAGTATTATATTGCAAGTTTATATTTTTGTCAAAGACAATAATGTCAATTTTAAATGATTATTTAGGTTTTGTTACGTCCTATACCTAATGGTAATTGATTTATTGTGAAAATATACAAGTTTTATAGCTAGTCATTAATGACAAGCATACCAATTAGTTGAAATAAATTATATAGGCTTTGTCACCCTGCACGCAATGGTTAATTGATCGTAATATATACTAAAAAGGGTTAAACTTGTATGTATTGATAATATAAATAATTTTGATATTATCAATGTATTATAACATGTTAAAGCTAACATGGACGTCTTAACTTTTACGTAATTAATGTCATCACTATAACAAAATAGGGTTTTGCGAGTAGTTATTTTAACGATAGTAATATAATTGTCACATTATTATATTTAGCAGCAGAAATAATGAATATTTATCGTCAGCATTCTATGTAAATGTCGTTAAAGGTTTTAGCCACTCTAAATAAAATGATATTAACTCAATTACCACTAAGTATTTTACAGAACAAAAGAAAAATCTATTGTCACTAAATATCTCTTTTGTTGGAGTGCATTATATTCTTATTGATATTATTTATAGTTATCTTATAGATATATGTAAGTCAAATTAAGCATTAAGAAAGATCAAGTTGCTTCAAGAGTTTAAGTTTGAATTTTTCAAAAATAGTTAGGTATTTGTTGGATATAATCAAAGTTAAATATATTTGTGGAGAGAGGGAAAATTGTTATCAATACTTGTGAAAATGGATAAAAAGAAAGGTGAAAATGACTTTTTCATGTTAAATTATTTGATATATATCTACTCTAAATAAGCATGTAGCATTAGTTGTTCGATCAAATTTCCTATTTACTTGATTTTGACTTAGTTATAGATCATAGTGTAGGGACCATTTTGTATAAATCTTGATCACTAATTTGATTATCTACTAGCTTCAAATCAATTATTATTAAAATATTTGATAACTTTAATCATCAAGATTTAGATAATATTTTTATGAAATAATATACATTCATGGTTAAGATAATATTTATATATGTGTTTTCATAATCCCATGATCTCAATATTTTGTATCACAAAATAGATGTTAAAACCACGTTCATCCCTGGAACACAGACCACGTAGGAGATTGTTTACTGAAAAAACCAAAGAGTGGTTATTTTATTTTAAAAATAAGAAATAAAAAAATTATCACCATATGGTGGTGAGACCTCTATATTGATAAATAAAATTACAAAGCTAAGGAGAGCTTAATGTCACGGATTTAGAGTTTTTGCTAAGATTTCGTGCGACCCTCGACGACTTACTCACTAATCTTTCAAGATCTTGTAAGTTCAAGAAAGCCTTTAAGACTTTGATTGCTAAGAGAATGCTTGAAAAAGAACTTAGAAAGAACAAAAAAGGACTTTGAAAGAAGGCTTTTGTATTGCTTTGGAATATTGGTTACAACTTGCTTGGTTGGTTTACAAATGAGAGCCCACCTATTTATACTACATTGTAGGGCTAAAGTGTAAATAAAATTACTTAAAAGGCCTTATTCTAGAAAAGTCTACCCTTTCTAGGATCTTCTAAAGACTTTCTTGAAATGTCTAAGCTATTCTAGAGAATTCCAAGGAATTTTCTAGCCTTCTCGATTAATCTAGAAGGCTCTAGAGTTCTCCGCAAACCTCTCCACAACTCTAGACTCTTCCGCCTCTATCCGGATGCAAAATTTAACAATGATGTGGCGGGACGTCACACGCTCCCCACTCGATGATGCGACGACCGCGACGCATTGCTACAAAAACTCCTGGACTTTGTCTTTAAATTACAACAAGTCTTCATATTTATATCATGTAGCCTCTTCTGGAGTTTGTCCCTTCCAATACACAAGGAACATGGCGCTAGCTTATTGACCTCGCTTCGTTTGGCTTGATAATCTATGATAGCCTCAATCTCTCGGTCATGCCAGGCGGTGACAGTAATGGGTGTGCCTTGTGATCGGTTCCGACTAGGATCCTTCTTGTCCTCATGGTACGACTTAAGGACGCTCGCATGAAACACCGGATGGATCTTGAAGTGATGAGGTAACTCCAACTTGTACAAGATCTTACCCACCTTGGCAACGATCTTGAACGGACCCCCATACTTGCGCACTAAGTTTTAATTGACGCCCCTTAGTGCCTTGAACTGTCTTTTGTTGAATTTCACCAATACCATGTCGCCTTCTTTATAGTCCGTGGGACTACCCTTGCGGTCAGTGAACTTCTTCCTCTTTTTGTCTACCTTGTCCAAGTAAGACTTGACAGTGTCAAGCTTCTCCTCCCATCCCTTTGCAAATTGGTAGGCATCCAAACTCTCTCCCTCAAAAGTAGTCGGTAACGAATGCGGAGTCTGGGGTTGTTGGCCTGTTGCCAACACAAATGGTGTGCGTGGACTCGTTTCTCTGTAAATTGTAGGAAAATTGTGTCATGTTTAAGAGCCTGGCCCAATCCTTGTGATGCACACTAACATAGTGCCTTAGATAATACTCCAATAGGGCGTTGACGTGTTCAGTCTAGCCATTGGTCTGCGGGTGGAAACTTGTGGAGAAGTGAAGCTCCGTGCCAAGTATCTTGAACAGCTCTCTCCAAAAGTTCCCGATAAAGTGGGGGTCTCGATCGCTAATGATATGTCTCGGCAGCCCCCAATATTTCACCATGTTCTTAAAGAATAATCAAGCAGCTTTATTTGCGGTGCAACCGGCTTTGGCGCGCATGAAGGTAGCATACTTTGAAAACCTATCTACCACGACCATAGTCGTACCAAACCCGTTGGACTTTGGCAAGGACGTGATGAAGTCCATAGTCACGCTCTCCCATGGGCGTTCTGCTATAAGTAGTGGCTCTAGTAACCCTTTCGGTTGTCTTTGTTCCACCTTATCTTGCTGGCACACAAGACAAGTCTGCACATCGCACTCTATATCGTCCCGCTTACGTGGCTAGAAGTAAATAGCCTCGATCACTGCCCTCGTACTTCGCTGCCCTAGATGCCCTACCCATGGTGTATCATGGATTTCCTTAATTATACGCCGCCTTATAGACCCAAACTTGGGTACATAGACCCTTCGACCGGTAGTTATAAAAAGTCTATCTTCTACCCAAAAGCGTTGGGTTTTGCCTTGGGACGCCAACTTCATTAGCTTCTTAGCCTTTGGATCGTGTTGCATGCCATCTTTGATTGTATCTTGAATGCCACAATGAGCTGTACTGATGGAAGCAAGCTCGACCTTACTGCTTAGTGTGTCGTCCACGACATTGCCTCTTCCTGGCTTGTACTCCAAAACGTAGTCGAACTCGACCAGAAAATCTTGCCATCTAGCTTGCTTTGCGGTGATCTTCTTTTGTTATTGGAAGTAGCTAGTGGCCACATTGTCGATCTTGACCACAAATTTGGAGCCTAGTAAGCAGTGTCTCCACGTGCAAAGGTAGTGCACAATGGTCGTCATCTCTTTCTTTTGTACCGTGTACCGTCGTTCAGACTCATTTAGTTTGCGGCTCTCGAATGATATTGGGTGTATATCTTGCATTAAGACTCCCTCAATGGTATAGTCTGAGGCATACGTATGTATTTCGGAGGTCTTGGAGAAGACGAGCAACGTCAAGACCGGTTTTTCTATTATTGCGACCTTGAGATCTTCGAACGCTTTTTGGCACTCCTCACTCCAAACCCACGTCTTATTCTTTTTTAAAAACTCGGTCAGCGGAGCGGCTTTAACGAAGTAGGCACTGATGAACCTACAATAATAGTTTCAAGTCCAAGGAAGGATCGAAGCTCTGTCACATTTGTGGGTGCCTCCGACTTCTGGATCGCCCGACTCTTTGCCTTGTCCATCCGTAGTTCGCCCTAGATGATAACATGGCCTAAGAAGTGCACCTCGTACTGGGCAAACTCGCACTTCTCCCGCTTGGCATAGAGCTGGTTCTCCCGTAAGATTTGGAAGACTTTTCTCAGCTGCTCCACGTGCTCCTCTAAGGTGTTGCTATAGATGGCTATGTCATCCAAGTACACAACCACGAACTTGTCCAAGAAGGGGTGAAATATCTTGTTCATCAGTGTGCAAAAGGTGACAGGTGCATTGGTTAAGCCGAATGGAATCACCAACCGCTCGTATGCTCCATATCTAGTCACGCACGCTGTCTTCAGCTCATCCCCCTCCATGATGTGCACTTGGTAGTAGCCTTTTCGGAGATCCATCTTGGTGAAGTACTTGGCCTGCCCAAGTTGATCAAACAAGTCTACAATTAGCGGGATAGGATATTTGTTCTTTATTGTCACCTTATTGAGCGCCCGGTAGTCGATGCATAAGCGCAACGACCTGTCTTTCTTCTTTTGGAACAATATTGGCGCGCTATAAAGTGCTTTGGATGGATGGATGTGACCGACCTCGAGGAGCTCCTTCAGCTGCTTCCTTAGCTCCTCTAACTCGGGTGGATCCATAAGGCAAGGTGTATGTACGGGTGGCTTGGCTCCGACCTTCAACTCTATCTTGTGATCTACTTCGCGCCTTAGAGGTAGAGTCTTCGGCAGCTCGTCCGGCATCACGTCCTTGTTTTCTTCAAGGACAGTCTCTATGATTGGTGGCAAAGACTCCATATTACCATTGTCTTCTCCTGAACTTGCAATGGTAGCTAGGAATGTCAGTTCTCCATTCTTTAGGACCTTCACAATCTGCATGGACGATAAGTGGGCTTGTCCTTCCTTCTTTGAATTGGCACCTTGACTAGAGGTATCATGCATGACCCTTCCTGCTCCATGACCATGAGTCGTGTGGTAGAGCTGGAAGAACTCTTTCCCAAGAATGATATCAAATATGTCTAAAGGAGTGACGGTAAAGTTTGTATTACCTTTCCACTTTCCAACGTGATACTCATTCCTTAGGAGACCCCACATACGGGAGTCGGTGGGGCATTAACTGTCTTGAGGCGGGTGTTTCTTGTCACGTAATTTAGCCCTAATCTCTCTGCCGCCGTCTTGGTCATGATGTTTTCTTCGGCCTTTGAGTCTACCATGACACGAGCTGGTCGTCTATTTATGGAGATGTGTACATATTATGTTCTGAAATTTCCTGGCTTCTCTGCTTGGCAATCGTACCGCATAATCCTACCATGCCCAGTTGCATCGTGCCTGCATCTTGTTGTTGCTCCTGTGCGTCCTTCTCTTTTCGCTCGCGTAGGATGACACTAAGGTTATTCATTTCGGGGCACCTGGCATAGCCGTGCGGTCCTCCACATATATAGCAGTCATCTCCTTTGTTGGTCTGCGCCCGCTTCTCTGTGTAGTTCTGGCGCCTGAACCGCTTGTTGTTCGGCTTGTGGGGGTCGTGCTGCTTGGGGTGTGCCTGTTGCTCCTTGCCTCAGTCACGGTCTCCCCCACCTTTGGAATGACTACTTCTTGCATCTCTGCCTTCGCCTTGTCATGCCATTCATGTTTGAAGTCCATCAAGGACTCGGCTTGTGTGATGGCTTCAAGGTTTGGAATTTGAAGCGTTAGAGTTGTGAACTCCTTCACATACGCCCAAATGCTTTTCGTTTGCTTCAATTTTCGGAACTTGCGCTTAACCTCGTAAATGACGTTGTTAGGGAAGAAGGCTTGCTTGAATTCTTCGCGGAATTGCTCCCACGTGTTGGTGGTGTACACCCCCTTCCCAATCTTGGCCTCTTTGCGCCCTCACCATAGCATAGCCATTTCAGACAAGTACAACATGGCAGTGTTGATCTTGTTCTCATCGCTTCTCACTCGACTACACTTGAAGTAATTCTCTAAGTTCCATAGAAAGTTTTCCACCTCTTGAGCGTCACGAACACTCTTGAATATAGATGGCTTGGGGGCCTCGACCCTGGCCTCCCTATCACGGTCAAGTGATGCAGATTCTCCAACCTCCACTCCTTCCTTCAGTGTTTTCACTTTGGCCTTCAGCGTCTCGATCGTGCTAATCACGTCCATAAGCTGGCACTCTAAGGAAGTGATGTCCTCCTTCATCTCGAACTCGGCCCGCTGGCGACCCTCCAACTCCTTACGGATGTTTTCGTTCTCCTCAAGGGTGAAGTCCTCAAGGGTTTTGAACTTGTTGTCTGTCACGTTCATGCGCGCCCTAATATCTCTACGGCCTGCCTTGCCATTTCCACCCTTGTGACACATTCTTCTCCAGCGGTGACGTCTATGGCGTCTTCGCCCAATTCATCGTCACTTGCTTTGACAGTGGAGGGTGGATGAGATGTTAGCGCCTCGCTAGGTGTGAAGTCGGACAGAACCTCCTCATTACCGTTTAGATGTTTATTCCCCTTTAGGTTCTTCATTCCACCATCCATATGGACGTTGGTGGTTCTAGCGTCGTTTATGTCTCCTTCGGTAGTCATTCCCTTAGTATCAAACCTCGCTCTGATACCACGTTTTTAGAATATTTGCTAAGACTCTATGCGGCCCTCGACGACTTACTAATCTTTCAAGATCTTGTAAGTTCAAGGAAGCCTTTAAGACTTTGATCGCTAAGAGAATGCTTGAAAAAGAACTTAGAAAGAACAAAAGAGGACTTTGGAAGAATGCTTTTGTATTGCTTTTGATGATTGCTCATAACTTGCTTGGTTGGTTTACAAATGAGAACCCACCTATTTATACTACTTCCTAGGGCTAAAGTGTAGATAAAAATTACTTAGAAGTCCCTATCCTAGAAAGTCTACCCTTTCTAGGATCTTTCAAAGACTTTCTTGAAATGTCTAAGTTATTCTAGAGCCTTCTCGATTAATCTAGAAGGTTCTAGAGTTCTCCACAAACCTCTCCACAATTCTAGACTCTTCCGCCTCTATCCTGAGCAAAATTTAACAATGATGTGGTGGGACGTCACATTAAGCTCCAATCCATTGTTTCATTAACTATTTTGCAAAAAGTAAGGTTCTTACCAAAATATATAAGTTTTGCACAAATTTGCAAGATTAGTTCTATTCAAATAATTCTTCCTCTTCTTATGCCTTAGGGACACCGTTTGTATGAGATCAAGATTGTAAGATTCATATGCAGAACTAAACAACTCCTCAGTTGTAATACTCCATTTTGTCAAGGCACCTGCAACTTGATTGGCTTCCCTGTAACAATGTTTACCTCACAAGTAATCTATTAAGAGTAAAACAATTTTTTTTAATGGCTTAACTTACATAAATTTTGAAAAAACCATTAATAATCTTCATAGATAATAAAACCAAAGACAAGGTCTTATTTGAATCCCTACTCATTATAGCTACCCCTTTTCGTATTTTATTTCTTAATTTTTTTTGTAAACTTGTTAAAATTTTCATTAGCTATATGTTGTCGATCGCTACAAAAATTGAATTCCCTTCTATAAAGTGGTCTCGCTCGTTGTATATAGTGAATTTAATATATAAATAATTTAATACTTTTATAAAGCATTTTCTCACTTATTCAAGGAATTCCTTTCTTGACATTTATACGGTTAGTTTGTCCAGCCGTGCCAATTTTTTATGAGATAGTTTCAAATATATACAATAATTACAATAAATATACCCATAATTTTATTTACATAAGAAATAGCCAAAAATTATACAAAGTATAGAGTGATTATAGATAAAATATACTCAAAATTAGACTGAATATAGTTTATCTATACATGAGTCATCATACACTGATTACACATTATGATACACTCAAATAACTTAATATAACTTAATTATACATGAAGTATATACTAAATACACAAGAACTATATATTTACTATTAAATCCCGAGCAATTCAAAATTACCTCTAAATAACACAGATTTTAGATATGAGATCCTCTAGATATTTCTAATATTTATATGCATAATTCTTTCAAAATAGTTCACCTTTACTGTACGTCGAGTTTTAAAGAAAAAAAGGAAGAAGGAGGAGGAGGAAGAGGAAAGAGGCGGAGAACGCAAGAGGAAGAAGCAGGAGGAGACAGGACATAGAAGAAGAGAAAGGTTGCGTAAAGTTTATATAAGTTCGAACTAAATAGATGGAGCTCGAATACATTAAAACATAAATCAGATATATAATATGTAACTCGGATACATTATAACATAAATCAGATACATAATATATAGCTCGGATACTTTATAACATAAATCAGATACATAAAGGTAGCTCGGATACATTAAAAATTAGCTTTGATACATTATAAAATAAACCGGATTTATAGTATGCAACTCGAATACATTAAATACTGACTCAAATACATTAATATGTAGCTCGAACACATTAAAAAATAAAAAAATTTAAAATTTTCAAAAATAAAAGGAGATTTCAAAAAGACGTGTATTTTCATAATTTTTCAGATCCAGAACATGACATATAACATAGTCTAGAACCAAATAATAACAAAGATAGACCCAATCTCCATAGTAAATTTGGAAGCCCAAATATCGACCCAAAATTGTGTACTTGTAAACATCTTACTTCTCACTTCTTAGTAGACAAACAATGTTTCTTAGAGCTAAATCCCAACAATATAAAATCTCCCGCTTTTTCACCATTGAAGCAACAAAACAAGCTTTCAATAATCAACAAGAATGTTTTCCCATTACTCAACAACTATTATTCCTCTTGAAAAAATGCATTACAATCAAACAAGTACGACAAATCCATTCCCAAATGTTAATTTACTCTATAGACAAAGCCAACTTTTTGCTTTCAAGAATAATAGACCTCAAGAATTTCGACTATGCGACTCTTCTTTTTTCACATATTCATAGCCCCAATGAGTATGCATTTAATATTATGATAAGAGGGTTAACTACAACATGGCAAAAATTTGATCTTTCTTTAGAATTTTATCACAAAATGAAGTCTTTAGGTTTGAAAACTGATAATTTTACCTACCCTTTTGTGTTTATGTGTTGTGGGAATCTTTTAGCTGTGAAACTTGGTAGATTAGCTCATTGTGAGGTTTTGAAAAATGGGTTGTTTGTAGATTTTCATGTTGGTCATTCTTTGATTACTATGTATTCACGTTTTGGGAAAATGGGTTTTGCAAGGAAGGTGTTTGATGAAATTTCACTGAGAGACTTGGTTTCGTGGAATTCGATGATTTCGGGGTATGCTCAAACGGGTTGTTCGAGAGAGGCAGTGGGATTGTTTATGGAAATGAGGGATGAGGGGTTTGAACCTGATGAGAGGAGTCTTGTGAGTGTTCTTGTGGCATGTGGGGATTTGGGAGATGTGAATTTGGGAAAGTGGGTGGAGGAGTATGTTGTGGGGAAGAGAATGGAGATGAATTCTTTTATTGGTTCAGCTCTGATTAACATGTATGGAAAGTGTGGAGATTTGGTTTCTGCTAGAAGGATCTTTGATGGCATGAAGAAGAAAGATGCCATCACTTGGAATGCAATGATTTCAGGGTAAACACTTACTTCAACAGTTTAATATCCTTGGCTGTTTGCATTCTATTTGCGTTAAATGGTCAGTTTTTTTTAATTGAGATCATCATTTTACTATTCGGTCACAATGGGGAAAAAAGGCTCTATATAGGCAATACCTATAATGTTGGAATTATGTTTTAATCATGTTAGTATACTTACTTTGGATCTTATGCTCTCTAGGAGTTTTCGCCTATCTGAGATTTTTATGTCAATAGAAATATAGAGAACTTCTATTCTTCATCTGTATAATATTGGCTTGAGATGAGTTTAAAAGGAGGAACATGATGAGTGAGGATTTAATGAGGACCATGAGACCTCAAGTTCAAAGCTCAGCGAAGGCAAACATACTAGGTGATTTCCCATCTGCGGAAGTCTTGGTGGACAAAGTTATCGGTATTGTTATTGTACGAGGTGGCAAATACCCCATGGAATAATCATGGTGAACATTAGATAGCTCAAATACCAGTGTTATTAAAAAAAAAAAAGAGGATGAATATAACCGCTACAACTTGCTTGGGGCTAAGTCGTAGTTGTCCTTGTTTGTATCATTTTTGTATTTGTGCAAGGGGTACCCAAATCCAAATCTGGCTTGCAGTACTTTTTTCAATAAACTCTATGTAAAATCTATGCTAGTTTCTCGTGGTTACCAAATCTATTGGTATCCATTATAGTTTTTTCAAATGAATGTGCATTTAGACAACCAAAAGAATAACTGTGTTTTGAAGCATAAAAAATATGAAGCCTGCTGTGATTTATGTGCAGTCGTGTTGAGGTTTTTCTGTTTCACTAGTACAGCCATTGTATGTTCTCCTATATTAGTCTCTTCTATGGATCTGAATTGTACTTATTACAGGTACGCACAAAATGGGTTGTCCGATGAAACAATCTCTTTGTTCAATGCCATGAAGGAGGCAGGAGTTAACCCAAATAATATCACACTGGTAAGTGTTCTCTCTGCATGTGCTTCAATTGGAGCCCTGGATGTCGGAAAAAGCATCGATGACTATGCATCAAGAAGAGGAATAAAGTATGACATATATGTAGCTACGGCCTTAATTGATATGTATGCAAAATCCGGCAAACTGGATAATGCATATCAAATTTTTGAAAGCATGCCTAGAAAAAATGAAGTCTCTTGGAATGCAATGATTTCTGCTCTTGCCTTTCACGGAAGAGCACAAGAAGCATTATCCCTATTTGAGCGCATGTCACTCGAGAGTAGTGATGCCCGACCAGATGATGTCACGTTTGTTGGAGTACTCTCAGCATGTGTACATGCAGGGTTGGTTGATAAAGGGAAGTACATCTTTGATATAATGAACTCATCATTTGGATTGGTTCCAAAAGTTGAGCATTACTCTTGCATGGTTGACCTTTTGTCTCGTGCTGGTCGTGTATATGAGGCATGGGACTTCATTGAGAAGATGCCTCAAAAACCAGATGAAATTTTACTTGGTGCATTGCTTGGTGCCTGTCAAAAGCTCAAAAATATTGATGTCGGGGAACGAGTGATGCAGTTACTCCTTGAGATGGAACCGTCAAATTCGGGTAATTATATAATATCATCCAAGATATATGCAAACCTCCGAAGGTGGGATGATTCAGCTAGGATGAGACAATTAATGAGACAAAAAGGTGTGACTAAAATTCCAGGCTGTAGCTGGATTGAGATGGATTCTCAACTTGTTGAATTTCGTGCTGGTGATTCGTCACATCCAATCATAGATGGGATTCAACAAGCACTAGACTTGTTGTACGAGGAGATGACCATTGAAGGCTATGTTCCAAATGTGAATCTTGTGTAGAAAGGTGCGGAATGAAGATAATATATACCTTGCTATGTTTATTAGGTGGAATTGAATTTATGTATTAAAAGAAAAAACTACGAGAAAAGATAGGCATTGAACGCAGGAAAGATTTTGACAACATGGTTAATGAGAAGAAAGCTCAGGGTTTTAGACTTTACGTCTTCAATGATTTGCTCTGGCTGCTGGTACTACTTTTCACATGAAATGAAGTTAGTTTGCATTGCAGTAATGCAAGTTTTAGTTGGGTTTCATTCAGTAACAACAAAAGCTATAGTTATTTTCTCCACTTTCTAGGATGTCTAGGTGTATAGTTATGAACTTCGAACATTTTGCGAATTGTAATTGAATTTTTCAAAATTATGATAAGTTATTGGAAATTCCTAATAGCTTCTCTGTCTTAATTCAAAGGTTGTTGCGAGAGATAAACTAGCTTTGATGAAACAGCTTGTTTTCGATTAAATATACTTCGATTTTCAAGCTTGGGTCACTCCTTTTAGATCTCTTCACATGGTGAAATAGCTTATATCTTCTTTCAAGTGATATAGAATTACTTGTTATTCTCAATTCAACTAACTTAAGATATTTTACTATTTGCCTACAGTAGGTAACTTTGCAGCATGGATTGTTGGATAGGCCACCCGATACCTCTATGATCGTTGTTAGGGCTTGAACTGAATGCATGATCAGTTTGTTGGATTCAGTAATCCGCATACTTCCGTTTGAAGTCTGACTTGCCAGGTATATATATGGTCTAATACATATCTGTTTAGGGAAAAAGGACAAATAGACCCTGAACTATCATAAATGTTATGCAGATACCCTCCATTATACTTTTGGGACATTGCTGCCCCTGCTGTCCAAATCTAGCGCATATATACCCTACTCTTTATACTAACAGACATACACGAGTCATAATCTTATCCACCGATCCGACATTTTTAAATCGGATCGACGGATAAGATTGTGTTATGTGTCACTATTTAGTGTTCCGTTAGAGTGAAGGGCATATATGCCCTAGTTTATGGACGGTAGGGACACCAATGACCCAAAAGTATAACGGAGGGTATGTGCATACCATTTTCAATAGTTCGGGGGAATATTTGTCTTTTTTCCCATCTGTTTATTATCTCAAGTACATGTTCCTTTACATGTTACCAAGTTGTTGCGACTCTTTAACTCTCTAATATTTCTGACTGACCTGTGGATGTAGGATCCTTTTGTGCTTGCTTTGACACCAATGGAGAGACTATAAATACAGGAACCAGAAATGGTAACTGGACAAATCAATTTCACAAAATGATCAAGCAAGAAGCAATTCAATCTCAGCCACGCCGAGTGTATAGTAAGATCCCTCTCTCAAAGTATGCATATTTTGCTGGACAACACAGAAATTTGCTGCTCCTTGACGCGTTTCTTGATGTTCTTATGCTGTGACTAAAGAGTGAAAGTTCAGCTAGCGAGTAGTCCCCTCCCCTTCCAACACCCCCTGGGGCATTTACGGCCGCAAGGTTTCGCATGGAACTTTCTGAATTTTGACGAAAATATGTTTACTATTTATGAATAAATGTTCTTTATGAATAGTCGCACACTGATTACTCCTATCACAATGTCCTAAGTGGCTTTGCTGCTATGCTAACTCCAGAAGAAGTTTCAGCTTTGAAAGATAAGCAAGGAATCCTGTCAATCCGACCACAAAAACTTTTTTATCCACAAACCACTCTAGATTTTGCATGATGAAAGAAGAGTTCTAAGAGGAGTTGACTACGGATCTGTTAGATCTGATTGAGATATGACTCGATAATTTCTTGCTGTTATTTGATTGCATCTTGATTTCACCAACTTTTTGACTTGCTTCAAGAAGAATTTGCTAGTCTTTTCTTGAGTAATTTTGTTATATTCATCAATAACCTTCTGCAATTCACTAGTAACCATATCCAAAGAGCTTTTCAAGTTACAATTAGAGCAATCATGATGTCTTACCTCGCTTGATTCTCCCATAGTCATAAAGCAAATGTTTGTTTTTGAAGCAAATGTGATTCCTTCTTTTTAGTTCCAGACAATTTTGTTTGATGTGACCAGGTTTTCCATCGTGATAGCATCAATCATTATTTCTATGATAGTCTCTGTTGAGGTTTTTGTCTTCTTTGTCAAAGTATTTGTCTGACTCGATTTATGAGTGACATTTTCCTACTTTAGGATTCATCGAATTTCCTCGATTTCAGGAGTTCTAGCAATGAATACTACAGGTGTCTTTTTGTCATCGTTATTGTATTTGTTGATATGATTTTGTTCATGGGTCATAAGATTTCCTCACAGTTCATCATAGATCATTTGTTGCAAATCTCGATCTTCAAGAATAGCAGCTTTAGTTTCCCATAACTTGTAGTCCATTTGAGTATATCATTCCCAGAGATTTTGAGTTCGCAAATGATTTTGCTAAATCTTGAGAACATTGTTTTCTACATTCCCGTTCATCTGGCATTTTGAACAGTTCATATTAATTTACCAGTGAATTCATTCGTGCTTCTTTCACATTGCTGGTCACTTCATAAGTTACTTCAGGTTTGTCCCACTTTTTTTTTTTTTTTGTAGTTTCACAATTAGAGATTTTGTCGTATTCAGCTCTGCTCTGCTAACTGCACAGTACATCAAACGTATAGCTCTAGCATTAGTTTGAATTACCTCTTGTTTCTCCGATATCGAAGGATTCCAGGTTAATTAGCTTGAAGGGAGATTCTTTTCCAGTGAGACCAGAAATTGGTTTTGGTCTCTTCTTGATAACAACTGATGCTTGAAAGTGATTTGATGTAATGAAGATTATGAACATGTCTTTCCAGTGAGATTAGTATTGACCGGTTTAAAGAATGTCCAACGGTACTATACGATACAATAGAATTTAAATAACTATCAAAATCAAAATTATATTTACACCAACAATATAATACAGTACAACAGGTAACAACCATCCAAACAAGATGTTAAGTTTTTTGAACAATTTGCACAATGAAAATAGAGGGAGTATCACTGAAAATTTATTTATTGACTTTGACAAATCAAAATACAAAAATCATGCCATTTTATTTAAAAATATAATAACATTAAAAAATGGAACCAAAAGGAAAAAAAAAGAAACCTCTTTTCTCAAAGATTTTGATTCTATTTTTTTTGTTCCACTTTTATCAAATTCAAACATTCCTTTCACCAATGGCCATTCTTTTCTCCATCACTAATTGGGACCCTCCACACACTAAGAGCACTACTAATCAAACCATAATTGGAAGGTTTTGAGTTACAATAATTGCATCCTATGAGCACATAATTGGAGGATTTTGCATGCATATAGTAAGCAATTTCTTTTTTTGGGCACATAGCATTTTCAGACTACTATTCCTAGCTAAATAAAAGTAGACTCATTGACTTATTTTCTTAATTAATTATTACTGTCCTGTTGATTTCTAGTGGAAGTCTCAATTATTATTATTATTTTTTCTAAACAAACAACATATCATTAAGAGTAGAAGATTGACTTTTTCTAGACATTTTAAAAAAATAAATATAAGTTCAACATAGTTACTTTCAAATAACCACAATCAATTGTGTGTGCCTAAAATAAAAATCCTTATTAGCCTAAATAAGAGACCTTTATAACTTTGAACTTCCCTTTAACATTATATACTAGAAGTTTTTCTTATGTTAAAAGACTTCAAAGGTAAAAATAAATCAAAAAACTATATTATTTTGTTAGCACAATATAATATAAAGTTCAATTCAATTGAATCGTTTTCTCAATAATTACCTCCATTTGGCTCCACCTAGGGGAAAAGATAAAAAAATTTATAAGGTTCACGATTTAATATTTATAAAATAACTTTTTATCTATATACTTAATATATAATTTCTTAAATTTTCAATACAATTTTTTTGAGAATGCAAGTCTATGATTTGCTCCTGCCTTATTACCTTTTTCAGAAGCAAATGTACTTAATTATTTTACCTACATAAACTTTAATAGATTAGAAAAAAAATATCCTATCTTTTCTATTTTACTGAAACTTAACTCTTACCTTATATGATTTTCGCTCGTTTCATTGCCATGAAAATCTCTTAATTATTTTGTTTTTCAAAAGAATCATTTTATTTTTGCTGATGTTAAATGGACCTACTAACTTAATTTCCTAGCCTATATATACTCACCCTGCCAACACCATTTGATAGACAAGTCTAAAATGTTTAGTCTATGAGGTTTGCATGAAGATGTAGAGAGTGAAGTTGCAGCCAAGGATGACTTGCCGGACCATAAAATTGCTAGGATTTTATAGTTTCGGCAAGTTGTTCTTGGCTATAGTTTGCTCTCTTCTTCTCATGTCATCCTCGTTAGACCTATTTTTTCCTACTTCTCGAAAAGAATTTTCAGTTTTGAGAGATTGTTATTTGATATGAAGGATTTTTAAATCACTTTTTGAATATTTCATACGTATTATCTAAAAATTGTTTGTGTATAACATAGGAACACACTATAGGAGTTGAAGGTGGGGTAGGGGTGTTATGATGGGGTGAGATCATAGATGTATTGAAGGGAGGGGAAGAGACAACCATGTTAAATACGACTTGTGAAATTTTAGTGGATCTACTTAGTTGAGATGTTCTATATCTCCACAAGGTATATGACAATTCTGGTAGTGTGAACGAGATGTTATATCATCACGTTGATTGTAGTGATGCTTTTTGATTAGAACATTTCACAAGTAGAGTTAAAAGTGTATTTTTATCATATTGCTTAATATGTTGAGTTTAGAAATGAGTTAGTATTTTGTGAAGTTTATAATAAATTTACTCCTTTAAATCTTTACATTTAGTTGAGTAGATATGTATATCTATTGTGGTCGTTACACATTCAATATACTGATGTCATTCGACCTGCATATTTTTATGATGCAGATTCACGTACTTAGAATCTTCAAAAAGAATTTCGTTGAGATCACTCCATCCGATCGTCAGCTTTTGAGTGAGGCGTCCTTGCTTCCGGAGGACTTCAATGTTTATGAGTTCGTTTTGGAGAGTTCTTTGAGTTTAAGATGTTTCACTTAAAACAAATGTTTCCTAATTAGTATACTCAGAGAGTTTTGACATTCAATAAACTATTGATGAAACATTTCTTTTAGTTTGATGTTTTTCAAATGATTGAGTTAGTCTTCCACTTGTAGTCAATCAGGATGAGAATTCTTTTGAAGACCAACAATGATTTTCGAGCGTCGATCACGTCTAGGATGGAAATTCGGATCGTGACAATTTGCTATATAATAAAAAAAACATTAGGTTCTCCCATTTTGTTTCGAAAATACAAAATCAATACAACAGATACGTCGAATCGCGAAAAACAAAACTTAATTAATTAACTTGATGAAGATTTTAATTGGTGGAGTAGAAAATTTTTTTGATTTTATCCTCCCGCCCTAACAGAATATAAGATGAAGTAGAAATATAAATAAATTTAAATTTGTTAAACTCGTTTTCCCCGTACATAGAAAGAAAGAAAATAACTGAGTCTACAGAATCCCTCGTATGTCCTTATGGAATATAATTCCCTCACTATATCCGTAGTTGTAAAAGGATGAAATTCGTAATAGAAAATGAAAGGAGATCTCTCTATTTAATTTTTAATTATAATCAATGATCCGCGCAAACTCACATGCATGGTGTCTTTTGCGGAAAAAAAATGTCTGTACGGAAGGAACAGGTCCTTTCCAAAATAGTTCATGAATTTAAATCAATAAAATTTATCTGAATTTGTAAATTTTGAAACAAAATTCTCAAATTACACTATGGAAAATCTGATATACTAACTAGAAAAAGTAAAGAAAATCGTTATGAAAAATGGCTATTTATCGATCACTACTTGAAGGTAATTCCTAACAAAGTGTTTGGATGATGTACATTACTTCAAGTATCCTTGAACAAATTTAGTGGTGGAACTACTTGATCCGCGGCTAAATGTTGATTGATATGTTTTCTTCTAGTTAAACTCGGAGAAATTCAAGAGAGGAGGGTTAACTATCACATCAACTCCTTGAGGTGGAACAATCTCTACGAGGTTGGGGACAAGACAGGTTCGCCAACATTAGTCACTGTTCTTGTATATATGTTTGAGCTGCTAATCCAAGTCCAATTGAAAACGAAGGATAATTTAGTTCTGCTTCATCAATTTTTGATAATGAACATAATCCTCGGGTTTGATGTCATAGATTAAGCCTGGATCGATCACTAGCTCTTAACGGATTAACATGTCCTGCACCAGTAGCGAACAAGTCACTGTTCTCATCAAGATCAGCAGTCGTCATGATTGCTGATTTTGATAGCAGCTGGAGTATGTACTTTTTACTAATGTTGCAATTCCAAATACATGAGGGCAAGACATTCACGTGCCAGACGCGATGTTGAAAGTAGACTTAGTTGGCCTAGCAGCAAGAAATTAACACCTGGAGCAACAATATCTGGTTTTAAGATTCCAGGATTTGCCCTGTTTGGTCCTCTGTCTGAAAAGCTCGTGACTTGTCGATCAAAAATCATCTTCAAATATGGTTCCTCTGAATAAAAATGTGGCTAAGGGATTGATGTTGAATTCATGTGCGATATGATCTTTAGTCCATCTGTATAGCTGATATGTGCTGCTGGAACAATTCATCGTTCGCGAGTATCATTCCAGCATCACCAGCATTCTTCACATAATACATTTTTTTCCTTTGACATCTATAATGACTCCGCGCTGCAAAATGCATCACTTACATTTCTAATCAGGGGTAACATTGTCTGGGAGAAGTCTTTGGGCTGGAATCCTGATTCCCCATAAATTTCTTTTCCATCACCAAGACATACCGTGGCTCTTAGTTTTCTATCAGTAGTGCTTGCACCAACGGTGAAAAGCCATGGATATCGATTATTTACAGAGCCTGGTAGTGGACCTGTATTGCCAGCTGAACAGCTAACAAAGAATCATCTTTTGCATAGCAGTAAATCCACCTTCTGCAATAACACCTGACCAAAATTGGTTAAACTTTGAGCTAATTGAAATCGATAGTACATCAACCTCATCTTCGATTGCAGCATCTATCGCAGCCAATACATCAGTCTCATGACATCCATTACTGGAACAGACTTTATACAAAGCAACGTGTGCCAACGGTGCCATACCAAATGCTGTTCCATTAGCCATACCTAAAACATTTGCCCCATTCACGAAATTTCCAGCAGCAATTCTTGAAGTATGTGTACCATGACCATTTTCATCGAGAGGTGTCCCATTAAGGTAGACCGTGAACGTTTAAGTAAGACGAGTCACCTTTGTGGGATCCAATAAATCAACAATCAGTGGTTGCTTGGCTAGAAAAAAACATTAAGGGAAATAATCAAGATATCATTGGGTTAAACTTTGGATCTTGGGTGGGTTTATTTTATGTGATTTTGTGATACTGAGACATAAGATGTCAACATAAGCAAATAAAGTGAGTTTGATAAGTGCCTTAAAAAGCTTGGGATGATTTATAAGTGACTTCCTTGTAATTACTGAATGAATTTATTGTTATAAAAAAATGAAAGTGACTTAAGTCATCATTTTCAAACTTGTATCTTTCCCTCCTTTTCCCAATTTACTATTTTTCGTTTAAAAAAGAACGACCATTTCCCCTTTTTAGCAACACTTTGGTTTCAGTTTTGCACGTGATATATTTAAGGCCACAAGATTAAGGGACATTTTGATACGCTTATATAACTTAAATCAAGGACCATAAGATTGAAAAGTCATTTTTATTTTCTTAAATTCTGTGTCAAATCAAATTAGGTCATTCTATTTTTAAACGGAGGGAGTACAGTGCTGCTTTACATTTGTTAGAGTCAATTTTGCTACGATCTTGATATGTGTTTGATGAGGTATACAACTCTCTATTAGCTCTTACTTTTCATCTTCTCTTAATTCGTGTTTTTTTCGTCCAACAATTGGTGAGAGGAGACATGGCTTATGTTGCTGTGATTTCACTTGTACAAACATTGAAGCAACTCGTGCAGCTAAAGCCACATTGGTTAAGTGATGAAACAAGAAAAATGGTGGATTCTGTCGTTGAAAATCTTGAATATTTCCAAGACTTTCTTGAGAACATAGACTTTGGAAAAATTGAAGAGTTGGAACGGGAGATTAGAAGTGCAGTGAATGAAGCAGAGGACGTGATTGAACTAGAGACATATGAAATTAACAAATTGGAAAAAGGAAATGCAAGAGAGGTATTATGTGAAACTCTGTCACTACTTGTAGAGAAGATTGATGATATGAAGAGGAATGTAATGGAAAGTAGTTTTGGTAGAAATGAGATTCAAGGTTATAGTAATACTACAAATGAGGATCTGCAAACAGGATATGTTGCAAAACTTAATCCAGAAAGTGTTGTTGTTGGTCTCGAAGATGATCTCATGAGAATCATTAGACGACTAAAAGGGTCGATGTCTACTCGAGAGATTATCCCCATTTTGGGAATGGCGGGATAGGCAAAACAACCCTTGCAAAAATGGCATGTGATGATCCTCAAAAAACAGGAATCGCTTTGACGTGCATGTTTGGGTGACTATATCTCAAGAATACCAAACTAGAGATTTGTTGTTAGGTGTTCTTTCTTGTATTTTTAATGAGATCAAACATGGGACTGATGATGAATTGATGGATACGATATAAAAAAAGTTAAAGGGTCGAAGGTATCTTGTTGTCATGGATGATATTTGGAGTAATGACGTCTGGGATCTTACGTCAAGAACTTTTCCTGACGATAACAATGGGAGTCGAATCATTTTAACAAGTAGGCTCAAAGGCGTGGCAACGCATGCTGACCCTGACACCCCACCTCATGAGGTTAGCCTCTTGAATTCAGATGACAGTTGGAAGTTACTTCATGAAACGGTGTTCGGAGTAGTACATGTTTGTCCTCCTGAACTAGAGGATTTTGGGAAGCAAGTAGCACAAAAATGCCAAGGACTACCTTTAGCTCTTCTAGTGGTCGCAGGACATCTTTCTAAAATTGAAAAAACACAAGAAAGTTGGAAAGATGTTGAAAAAAGTGTAAGTAAAGTTGTTGCTAATGAATCAGATAAATGTCTAGGAGTGCTTGCTATGAGTTACAATTACTTAGCTAATCATCTTAAACCATGTTTCCTCTATGCGGGAATCTTCCCGGAAGATAGTGACGTTAACATAGAGAGATTGATCAACTTATGGGTTTCTGAGGGTTTTCTATGGGAAGAATTAGTGGAAAGAGATTATTTGGAGGATCTTGTTAGCAGGAATCTGATAATGGTTAGAAACAGGAGATTTAATGGTTAGTGGATAACATGTGGTGTCCATGATCTAGTTCGCGATTTAATTTTAAGAGAAGCTGAGCAAGAGAAGTTTCTGCAGGTTACTAAAGATCTTTCTGCAAAGATGCATCATGTTCGTCGTTACAGTTTTGATTCAAACATTCATCAGAATGATTTGTTGGAGTCATCATCAATTAATCTCACCCGCACTATGCATTTCTTCCGTGGATTAGGTTCTAAACAAGTCCCTCTTGTGGCATGCTTCAAATTGCTAAGAGTGTTGTCAGTCGTTCAGTGTGGATTTGAAGATTTTCCTCTTGTGATAACAAAATTAGTACATCTTAGATACCTTCAATTACACAGTTGTGATGATCCTCACGGTTCGTTGTCTGAGCTTTATAATCTCCAGGTCTTCATTGTTGGAAGCCTAGGTTATAATTCTCCAACTATAGATGAGACAGTTTGGCAAATGAAACATTTAAGGCATCTTAAGGTGAGGCAGTCAATTTCTCTCCCTAAAAATCCATCAAATAAGCTGCAAAAGTTGGAAGGACTTTCCTGTCTAAGATTGTCTAGCTGTACTTTTGAATTGTTTTCCGCTATTTCAAATCTTAAGACGCTTATACTTCGTGGAAGTCAAAAGGAATGCCAGGGTGATCAGAAGATGTTTAAGCACCTAAACAGCCTTGCCTGTTTAAAAAGACTCGAACAGTTGAAGATCAGATGCAAAGACCTATACTTGTTCCCAATCCCATGTAAGTATACTTTACCTACATCTCTGAGGAGCTTGACTTTAAGCTATACTTACTTACCTTGGGAAGACATGGCAAATATAGTGAAGTTGCCAAAACTCGAAGTACTTAAAATCAAAAACTATGGATTTTATGGTGATGTATGGAGATTAAATGATGGAGAGATTTTCAATCAACTTAAGTTCCTCCTAATCAGGACAAATGATCTGAAGCAGTGGAAAGCCGGTAGTGTTAACTTCCCAATGCTGCAACGCGTAGTTCTGAGAACATGCATATACCTGAAGGAAATCCCTTAAGACTTAGGAGAAATTTATACCTTGGAGTCAATAGAGTTGTATCATTGCAGAAGAACTGCAGCAAATTCTGTGCATGAAATTCAAGAAGAGCAGGAGAGCATGGAGAATGATTGCCTTAGTGTCCTCATCGATGATTGTAGGTCAGACTCATATTGTCTTAAATTATTGCTCACTAATTATGCACCTTGTTTCTTCTCTTACATTGCCTCATGATATTTTCACATTTTAAGTACTCATTGATATGCTTCTTATTTCAGTAGAGGAGCTGATCATGCATGTTAAAGGAATGCGCTGTGCGTGGGAAGCAATATATCACCTTCTGTTAGCTTATAAAGGGGGAGGTCACTTGTAACTTGTTAGCAACTTTAGTATCTTTCGTTTTTTTTTTCAACAATAACTAAAGGACCTAACTTTTACCTGTGTTATGCAGCTAGTTGTTGTTCTTTGTTTCTTTAATGTTCTTGCAAGCTAGCTATGATTGACTCGATGGTTTATTAACATGTTCGTTATTGAGTACATATTATATGCCTTCTGCACTTCACTCTGCAGTTTTCAGTATTTCCATTTCCCTTTCTCACGAGTCTTATGTCATATAAGTCTCTAATTAATTCAGTATGAAACACATCCTAAACTTGTGGGAAATACTACGGTATATAAATACATTCTGGATAGTGCCATGAAAGGAGAAGGAAAATAGTATAGTACTACAGAAAAAGCAATCAGGTTGCGGACTCACTCGAGTATGGTTTTCCATTTACAGTAGAAACTCAGTTTCAAATGAATAGTCAATTCCTATGCATAATCAAAGTTCTTGTTTACAAATTAGTTCAAGTCCCTTGCAGTTGCCCAATTGTGTATGTGCTGTGTTGAAGAGAAAAAAAAATGGGATTAGTTTTGAGAAAAGGTATTTATTTATGATAAACTAAATGTGAACAAGAAGCTAAAGGGACCAGCCAACTACTTAAAACTTGTTTAATAAAAAAAGACTACTTCTTTGGACTGTAATGTGACTTTCGTCCTGTAACTTCTATGAAGGGAAGATGATTATTTTTGACTGTGAAATAAGAAATGTTATATCTTTATCTTTCATCTTCTTTGATCATATTTATGCTTTCTAACACTTCAAAAAGCGAAAAAAGCAGCAGGATCAATTTGAATTCGTCTGCAGGCTGTCGTTGGGGTCGATCTGAAGAAGTGTTTAGTTGTGTTTACATCAAACTTCACTGATAAATTTTTTTTTGAGTTTGTGAAGTAGTCTTTTTTGTCCTATAGTTACTGTGAGAAATGGCTCATGCAGATGTGGTTTCTCTTATTCAAACTTTGAAGCAACTTATGCAACAAAAACCACGTTGGATAATCGGTGATACAAGAAAAATGATTGAATCTCTCCTTAATAGTGCTGAATATTTTCAAAACTTTCTTGAGAAGACTTACATGAGGAGACAAGTCTTTGGAAATTTTGAAGAGTTGGAAAGAGTGATTAGAATTGCAGTGAACGACGTAGAGAATGTGATTGAACTAAAGATGCATGAATATATTCTACTAGAGCACTGCTCAAGAGTTGGATTGCCACGCCAGCCTTTATGCGATGACTTGCCTCCCCTTGTAGAAAAGATTGATTTTGTGAAGAGGAGGATGATGAGATTTGTGACAAATGATCAGGATCTGTCATCGGGGGTTTACTTGCTAGGTCATTCATCGTCTAGACGTGTTGCAAGTCTGAATCTAGAAAATGTTGTCGTAGGTCTTGAAGATGATTTGATGAAAGTCATGAGAAGACTAACAGGACCACCGTCTAGTCGAGAAATTGTCTCAATTGTGGGCATGGGAGGGATAGGTAAGACTACTTTATCTAAAAAAGTATATCATCATCCTGAAGTCAGGAATCGCTTTGACGTCCATATTTGGGTAACAATATCTCAAGAGTATCAAACTAGAGATTTGTTACTGTGTATTCTTTCCTGTATTTTTCAGCTGAAAAATGAGGTCCAAAATGAGACTCATCGGTTGGTTGTGGGAGATGAGATTAATGAAAGTAGTGATGATCAGCTGATGGATATGATATACAAAAAGTTAAAGTATAGGAGGTATCTTGTTATCATGGATGATATATGGAGTAAAGGCATATGGGATCTTATGACAAGAATTTTTCCAGATGATAACAACGGAAGTCGCATTATCTTGACAAGTAGGCACAAAGAGGTTGCTGAGCATGCAGATCCTGATGGCAATCCTCATGAGATGAGTCTCTTGAACTCAGATAATAGTTGGAAGTTACTTCACGACAAGGTGTTTGGTTCACAACATGATGTTTGTCCCCGTCAATTAGAGAAAATCGGAAAGCAAGTAGCACAAAAGTGCCAAGGACTACCTTTAGCTCTTCTAGTGGTTGCAGGGCATCTCTCGAAAATGCCTAGAACACGAGAATGTTGGGATGATGTTGCCAAAACTATTAGTAAAATTGTTGCTAGTGAACCAGATAAATGTATTGGAGTGCTTGCTATGAGTTATAGTTACTTGCCTCATCACTTAAAAGCATGTTTCCTTTCTATAGGAGTGTTCCCGGAAGATTTTGTGATTGCAACCGAGAGACTAATCCAGTTATGGGTTGCTGAAGGTTTTCAAAGACATGAAAGGCTCAAAAGTATGGAACAAGTCGGAAAAGAATGTTTGGAGGATCTTATTAGTAGGAACTTGATATTGGTTAGAAAGAGGAGATTTAACGGTGAGCTGATAACATGTGGGGTTCATGATCTGGTGCGCGACTTGATTCTAAGACAAGGTGAGAAGGAGAAGTTTTTGAAGGTTACGAGAACTCATGATGTTAACACTAGATTCATTGATACAACTAGTAAGCCTCATGTTCATCGCTACAGTTCACATTCACGGATTTCTCAAGGTGATTGCTGGAATTCAACATCTAGTCTCACCCGAACATTGTACTTATTCAATGGACTAAAACATGCACCGCGCCCTTCTAAACAAATACCTTTCTTGGCGCGTTTCAAACTTCTACGAGTGCTGGCAATCCTTCATTATACATTTCAAGATTTCCCTCTTGAGATAACAAAATTAGTACATCTCAGATACCTTGAATTCAACTGTCGTGATGATCTTCATTGTTCAGTATCGGAGCTTTACAATCTGCAGAATCTGATTTTTGGACGATATTCTGATTTACCAGTGGAGATTTGGATGATGAAACTTTTGAGGCATCTTGAGGTAAAAAAGATCTCTTCATTTCCTGTTCCATCAAGTACGTATACGACAGGGTGTAGTTCCAAGTTACAAAATCTTGAGGTACTTTCAGATTTAAGTATTTCCTGTTGTAGTAATGAAATGTTCACTCGTACTCCGAATCTAAAGAGGCTGAAACTTCATGGAGCTTGGGAAGAATGCAGAAGAGATACGATATCTCAGACGCTCAATAGCCTTTACTGTTTAACTCAACTTGAAACATTGAAGATCATATGTTCAAGAAAATTATACCCTCACCCACTGCCAAGTAAGTATGTTTTGCCTACATCTCTGGTGAGGTTAACTTTAAGATGTACTTATTTACCATGGGAAGACATGGCGAATATCGTTATGTTGCCAAACCTTCAAGTGCTTAAAATCAAAGACAATGGATTTGATGGTGATGCATGGAGATTAAGTGATGAACAAATTTTCAATCAACTTAAATACCTCCTAATCTATAGGACAAATGTGAAGAGCTGGAAAGCTGGTAGTGTTAACTTTCCAAAACTGCAACGCCTAGTTCTGTAAAGATGCATATACCTGGAGGAAATCCCTAAAGACATTGGAGAAGTTTATAACTTGGAGTCCATAGAGTTGCTTAATTGCAAAACTTCAGCAGCGAAATCCGTCAAAGAAATTCAAGAAGACCAAGAAAGAATGGGAAATGATTGCCTTAGTGTCCGTATCCATGACAAACCTTGTAAGATACATACAATTTCAAATGACTACTTGCTAATAAGTTTAACTGTTTAGTGTGTGTATATTCCTTCCAAGGGGTGAAAACACTGTATGTTCAACCTCTACACATCAAACATACATTATGTATATGTTTACGAAAACAGAACAAGCACCCTAATCCTTCATATATTATATAGTCCTACGCGACTTTGAACCTCTTTGATCTCTTCTAGAATGATGAGTTCCTTTTGCTTGCAGGGTGGGATCATTAAAATCAAGAAGATGATCATGCAGGTAAGAGAAAATGGTCCGCGATACAAGCTCTCTAGCAGAAACTCTTTTTTCCTGGATCAAGAAAGCAGAATCATCCATTCTTAGCTTGTGATGATCACTTTTGACTTTTTCATCATCAAATTATGGTTGTACACATCAAATTATGCTGTTGTTAATATATTGTTAGAGTGGGTTTAAAAGTCCCACAGTAGTTGGAAAATGGATTGACGGTAGGTCAATCCACCGTCATGAGCTAACTTTTGGGGTCGAGTATTATGTAAGATTTTCTATGCTATAGACCATTCATCTAAGCCTACATCATCAAAAAGTACTTAAAGACACGTTGACAAGCATCGTGAAGTCGTCGTCTAATAGGAACATACTCGAAATATTTCCAAGTATAGCAAGCCTTCCTTTGCACTTGTTATATATACTTTTAGGTCAAGGTCTTATCATACGTGCAATAACTTTATAACCACTATTGAGAGTGAGTTTTTTAGTTTGAACTATTATCAAATAGTTTGCAAAATACACCTACACGTTGATTACACCAAATCTTTGTCTAAAAATGCTTGTATTAGACGTGTTTGTTCATACAATCTTCAATCATCTGACTTATATAACGACTCTATTTGCTAAAATATATTTTTGATTAACGTCTCTAAAATCCTTTAACTCTCCACTTCGAGTTGGAGATATCGATGCCACGATAGAGATGAGACCATGTCGGGAGAGGAAGATGATGGACGCCACAATTGGAATAAATTAATTTATATGGTGATTATTTTAACTTTTAACTTTTGACTTAATGTTGATTAATTTAGATTTGTGAAATGCCATGTGACATTATTCTTCAAAGAAATAGTGTCCACACATCATCATAAATTAGTCGTGATCTGTTTTAGCTAAGAAACTCATACTCTCAATAATATAAGTAAAAATTCAATAGAAGATCGATAGTTCAAATAAACTTCCACTCTCGACTCTATTTGAAGTTTTTTTAACTAAAAAAGTATTAATTGCAAATTATAAAATTAGTCAAATTAATTTCGGACCAAATTATTTTAGAAGTGGAGTATAAGATAGTGGCATTTCAATATTTGAATTATTATTGCAAAAAATGAGTTGCAATTACTTGTATCGCTCCGTTTCTTACAGACTCCCTAATTTTATTTGTTATACCCCAATTGCCCCTACCATTTTGAGCCTTAAATCCCCATTCTGCCCTTCCCGGCGCCGGCGACAATTGCGTTCATTTTCCATTTCCGCCGGCAATAGCTTCACCTGGGATGACGTTTTCCGAGTACCGGAATCTTCTCAAAATGATGACTCTGCCCTCTCTGGTTTTTTCGATAAAATCAAGCTCTGTAATCGCGATTTGGTATTCCCCACACTCTTTTTCACTCTTCATAGAGCCTTGTACTTTTTTATTGATGAAAAATAACAAGTTTTAACAGGAGAAGCAATGTGAGTTCATGCCTTTCGTGATTGAGGACCAAATAATTGGCTACGTTCACCCTGGGTAATTTTCAATTTTTCCTTGATTTTCTTATGTTCATAATGCACCTTTCTTTTCTCTTTTTAACTAAAAAAAAATCGTTCAGTGTTTGGTCAATGTTTCATTGTGAAATTAGAAAAAAAAAAGATTTTGGAAAAAGTTCTTTTTTATGAATAACATTGCCCATTCAAAATAGAATTTGCATAATAGATAAGCATGCACTCAAACTTGGTCTAGTCACCTCAACATGGTCTCAATGACAACTAAAATACTCCCAACTCATCCCCATTGTGTCTCGTGGACACCTGGTATTGATGTGATACATAAATTGTGGAGGTGTCTAGGCGATCATTTTGTAAGTTGTAAGTTGAGGTGTCTAGATGTATACTCTCTCAAAGTTGAAAGTGCTGACTTGCTAGATGTGGCCAAGTTTGAGGGTATGTTTGTGTATTTTGTCAATAAAATTTGGCTTATCTTTGCATCAGATAGATATTCTTAGTGATTTAAAATTTTGTGTTTTGTTTGATGAGAAGGTAAATATATATGGTTTATTTAGGTTTGCTGATTTTCTGAAGCCATTTCAGAATGTGTTCATTTTCCCACAAGATAATACCTATGGTAGTCATTTTGAATGTTACTGCACTTTACATCCAAACCTGAGTACACCTAACGATCGAACCAAAGCTGTAGCCAATGTCGTTAAGTCTTTGGGCGAACTGATCCCCGGCATAGGAAATGAGGTACTTCAAACCATTTGATACCTTTTGTCTATAAATTTGCAACTTCTGAAATCTTTTAGCTTAAAGTCCTAATACTAACGCGTGTTTCCTCCATGATAACATCTATGCTTTGTTGATCACTGGTAGTTGTTTCCGGTTGCTTCAGCTTTTGGGGAACAAATATTTTTTTCACTGGAACGAGCTGCTGCACCGTACTTTGGGATAAAGGTGTGTTATTCAGTTTTTCCACTTAAACTAATTACATCATCTCTTCATAATTTGTGTCTATAAATCGTAAAAATCTTTCTAAATAGATTTTTAGTCTTTGTTTTGATATGACCACTTCTATGAATGTCATAACGGGCTTCTTTCTCAGCTTATGATGGATATTCATACTAACTACTTATTGTTAGTTTGATAGCTTAAGAAGGCCTTTTTTCTTTTCTAAGAAGGTCCCCAACCCGTTAACAATTCTTATCATGTGACTTTCGCTCTCTTTATTATATGTTCATGGTGGTAAGTGAGGGAGTTTCTAGCAGTTCTTGTTTTTATTTTGTCTGAAACGTCGAGGTAAGGTCATTAGTCAACTATATCACTTTGAGTTTTCCAGTTATTGAAATCCTTTGAACATCTTGAGTTGATGTCTAGGTTGGTATTTACAGTTGTAACTTTTCCCTTGATTTGATCTCTGTTTATGAGAAGTAGAGACAATTGAGACCCCTCGATTAAGCCCTAGCAGTTCTTTCCAGAGGCCTGTGAATTTTTATGACTCTTTGTTGATAACAGGCGTATGGAGTTCATATGAATGGCTATCTTGAGAAAGATGGGCAGCAATTTCTATGGCTAGGAAAGAGAAGTGAACAAAAAGCCACCTATCCTGGAATGCTTGATCATTTAGTTGCTGGGGGATTGGTATGTATCACCCGTCAAGGTTAATGGTTTATCACAGATTATCGTTATATATGTACCTGTATCCTTACTGGTATTACAGATTTAGTCACTCCCTTTCCTTGGATCTAAACATGCTTCAGTTGAAAATTCTTTTGCCACTTTATAAACTGCATTTTGTTCATTCCTTATCAAAGAAACCTACCAACTATTCTTTGTTGCGGAACATACTGTAGTATATTAGTCAATATCGAGTAAACATGATTATTTCTTGGTTGATTAATGTTCATTTATGTGGTTTTGCCTGCAGCCACATGATATTTCTTGTGAAGAAAATCTTATTAAGGAATGTAAAGAGGAGGCAGGGATACCAAGATCTATTTCCCATACGTAAGATCAATTCTCCATTGTGAAACAATAACCATCAATCTAAGGCTCTCGACTATCTGCTTTGATGTTTTATATGGTATAAATGTTTCTTCATATTTCTCCATTTCTTGTCATGATCAGAGCTAGGCCAGTTGGAGCTGTGTCCTACATTGACATAGAAGGGTATAGGATGAAGAGAGATGTCCTCTTTTGTTATGATCTTAAGCTTCCTGATGGCTTCATTCCTCATAACGAGGGTAAGCCTACTAAATTTTCTCTCTGTATCCAACCACTAAACCAAATCTTTTAGATGTATTTAGTTTCTCCGTTAAGCTATTTAAAATGCTGTGTTTCTGATATTGGTCTTCATGTGGTACAAGCATTGGCTTCTATCTACTTATTTCAGATGTTCACACAAGTATAATCAATCTCTGTTCTTTTGTGTTTTGTGACAGATGGGGAGGTAGAAAGCTTTCAATTAGTCCCAGTCACAAAAGTTGCAAATATCATCCGAAACACATTGTTCTTCAAAGCAAACTGCAATCTTGTCATTACTGATTTCCTTTTCCGGCATGGGTAAGAATATCATACCATTTACTTTGAACATTTCCATCCAACTTCTAAGCCATTTATTCGATCTATATATTTCTGTCGTGCCACATTAAACACCACTCAGTCATGAAGTTTAAAGCAACATTCTTTTTGTAACAAGGATCTAAACTATCTAAACCAGTTCTGAATTAACGAAGTTACTCAAAGTTACATTTCTGTTAGACCATATTCGCGACTATCTAGTGGTTATTGACTGAAATCTCTGGAGAAAATTCAAATATTGAAACAATTACCTATCGTGATTCCATCTTGTTGTTCTCCCTTCTATATGCATAATTTATGATCTCGTCGTGGTTCCCTCTGATTCTAATACCACATTATCATTTTGAAATGATAATACCAGGCACATTAAACCAGAAGTGTTTGGGTACCTGAAGCTACTGCAGAGTTTGAGAAGTGGATATTGCTCCTAAGTATTATTGTAAATTATATTGATGGTTGACACTTTGAGGTAGAAGAGAACACCACACAAGGAAACAATTTATTTACTTTTTAAAAAAAATGCATTATTTCATACACAAGTACAATAGGAAGTATTTCATAACTAATATCTTGCACAAATTCAGTATACAATTTGATGGAATACTCATAAATGAAAAAAAATAATTAAATTTCCTATTAAAACTACAAATTAAATACTATTCTTTTACTGCTTTTTCAGAAAAGTTTCTGTATACTGCCTTAGAAATAGTCAAATTTAGAGTTCCAAAATATTATTAGTAAGATTAATTTAGTAAAATATCGATTAAGCAATTTATTTAAGAGCTAACATGGGTCAAATAAAACGAATTAAGCAAAGTGTAATAATGAAGTAAAGTAAATGAACAAGACTCATACGAAGAATACACAGTTATGAGAAACTTCCTTACTTTATCTTGAAAAAAACAAACAGTACCAAAAATCCCAGCTATAATTAATAAAATTAACTATGATTTTTCTAAATACATGAAATCACACCTGATTAAAGTTACTGGATTTTTGCAAATCCATAAGTACATTCATCAAAACAAATTGTCAGAATTTATCTTGTCAAAACAAATTTTCCGCAAAAAATAATGCTATAGTTGAAAAGTTTTTCAGATTTCGAAAGATATTCCAAAGTAACAAACCTCGTTTGGATATATAAATATGTATATATATATATATATATATATATAAGCTGATCAAGAGACATTCAAACGAGATCTGTTACTCTGGAACTATCATCCGAAATGATTAAACTTTCCAACTATAGCATTTCATTTTGCTGAAAATGCTTAAATGTTTGCTGAAAAATTACTGTCTTTCTTTTGAAAAGTAGAAACAAGTAATTTAGAAAAATGATGGGATGCATTGGGTCATATGGACACTTTCCTTTTATAGGAGTATAATTCTTTCTGGTCAAAGTAGATGCATGATTTTTTGTGTGAGCTAACTACTATTCCAACAACTTTGGTACATGCATAAATTTTGTGTGCATATATAGTTCATTTGAAGTTGATCAAATAAATATGAAGTATAATGATCAGATTTTGAATATATATATATATATATATATATATATATATATATATATATATATATACTATTTTATTTGTTTCAATTATATGTTTGGTTTTCTTCTAGTCAGTTCCATAAAAGATATATTTTTATATGACATTATACATAAATATATTATTTAACTTGGTCTCAATTCACATTTACACCCTCGAACTCTGAGTGTGGACAAGTAGACAATAGAACTTAGACACATGAGTTCTACTTGACATGGTACACATAGGTCTCAAATTATTATGTAGGACGTGTGTGTCTATTTATTCAACTTTATAAAAAATTGAAGTGCGTAATCGTATAAATCCAAAATTGGCGGGCGTAAGTGTAAATTGAGTCCAAGTTAAAGGACATAATACATAAATATGCCCTTTAATATGGTCTCATTTTACATTTACGTCCTTCAACTTTGAATGTACACAAATATACACTTAGGGGTCGTTTGGTACAAAGATCAATAATGCAGGGATTAGTAATACATTGATTAGTAATGCAGAGATTAGTAATGCAGAGATTATTTTTATCAAGTGTTTGATTCATTGTTTCTTACCTAATTTTGTGTTCGGTTTGAAAGTTTAACAAAAAAATTCTTTCCAATTATACCCTAGAGTTATTATGAGATTTTCTATTTCATATAATTGAGTCAAGGTAGATAACTAACGAATAATATTATTTTTTATAACATTTTTAACGTGCTAGGAGAATAGAAATTTTATTGTCATGTTCACTATTTTTTCACTTAAATTATTTGAGAATAAATAATTCTCATCTTAATAAATTGGAGTTAATGTCTCTAAAAGTCACACAATTTAATGATTTATAGAGAAAATTTATTGAACTATGTTTTGTATAAATGAATTTTAAAAAGAGTCTTTATCATAAAATAAAATTTAAAAAAATAAACATAGCAAAATAATTTAAATTATTTTTGTAGTCGAGATGTGTGTGTATACTAATTGTGTAATTTTAATGGACTTTCATTAAGAGACAATATTTTATTTATGAATTGTTCTTAAATTCATACATTAACATTAATATATTAGTCGGATTATAATATTTTATATTAATGATTAATTGATTAAATAACTCATATTTTAGTAACAAAAAATTATATCTAAATAATAAAAGGAAAATTGTATATAATGGCAAACTAATAAATCAAATTAATTGTTATAACCACCCTTTGATTTAATTATGTCCCGTAGCAAACTGATTGTCAGTCACCTCTCTCTCTCAAACTCTCGCTCGCCACTCTTCTCTCTCGCTCCATCTCTCGCTCGCTTCCTCTCACTTTTATACAAACACAAGTGTATCAAAATTTGTTTCTATTTGTATAAAGCGAGAGCAAATTGTATAAATACATATCTTTTTGTTCCCCTCTCTCCCCTCTCCCAGATCTCGCTCCCCACTCTCCCTAACCTCGCTCGTCACCCTTGCCTCTCTCGCTTATACAAATAGAAACGAAATGTATAAATTGTATTTCAGTTTGTATAAATCGATAGAAAATTGTATATACACATGCAAATACATATATTTTTGTCCTATACACTTATAATTATACAATAAAAATACTCCCCTACCTAGTTTCTTTTGCCTTTCTCTCTTTCTCGTTTTATACGAATTCAAATTGTATATAATTTCTCTCTTTCTCATTTTATACGATTCGATTCAATTGTACATTTCCAGCCCAAGTCTCTTTTGCCTTTCTTTCTTTCTCATTTTATACAATTCAAATTGTATATAATTGTTCTATACACTTATAATTATACAATTCATTTTATACACTTCGTTTTATACAATTCTCTGCCCAAGTCTCTTTCTCTTTCTCGTTTTATACGCTTCATTTTGTACAATTCGTTTCAATTGTATATGTATAGCGAATGATACATTTATATGTTTATTATGGAGTGCAATTATGCAAACTTTGTTATAGCATATGTTTGTTATATGTGAAAGTTGCCAATAATAAAATTTGTAAGCTAATATATTTAATAAATTTATTAGTATAAATATAAAATATAAAATCAAAAAAATAAACAAAATGATTAAAAGGATTTGAGGGGGTATTCTTGTCTTTACCTAGATTAGTCCCATGGTATTAGAGCTAATACCACCAAATGGAAGGTATTAGTTATACACCCTCTAATACCATGTAGGGTATATAACTAATCCATGAATTGACCCAAAATTCCTACCAAACATAGTATTAAATAATACCACACATAATACTTGGACTATTTCTCCTATTACTCGCTGCCAAACGACCTCTTAAACTTGTATAAAGTTAAGTAAATAAACACATGTATTCTACGTGATATCTACATAACAATTTATATTCTATGTATATTATGTCACATATAAATCATGTATCTACTTGTTCAACTCTTATTGGTAAAATACTCATTTTTACCTTTCTTTGCCTTTTCACCTTCTTGTATTATATAATAATTATATTAATGAATGATTCGTTTCCTTGACCAAGAGCCATAATCATTTTTTTGTTGGTTGAAATAAGAGATATCCTCCAATTCTAGTCATTATCTTACACTAAACAGCAGTGCAAATGATATACGATAACTGATCAACGATGATCAATTGGGTGTAATTAATAGACATTCAAGTGAAGTACATTAAGAACGAGGATGTAAAATAAAATATTTATGGAGGATATACACTTATTAGACGAAGGTCGTGGTTATACTTTCATAAGATCTCCAACAAATTTAAGAAGGAAACAAGGACATTGTGTTAAGAGATTCGAAATATTATAAGACGCCTTACGATTTTGAATATTTCAAGTATATACATATTGAAAATATCAAGGGAGTAAAGTCATGCTAGATGAATGAAAGTGGAGTACAATGATCCTACTTTATAAGAACAAGAACTACTAAAAATAGGATTTTGCAATGAAATAAAAATCCACCGCTAATACTATTTAGAAACGAATTATCGACATATTTTTGTATTAGCTATGAGAAAATTAGCTACATATTAGCAATAAAGGTCATAGATAATTTTAATTTCCATAGAATAACAACAATTATATGAATATCAAATTACTAAGTCACACTATAAAAGTGTGAGAGAGGGTGCCGAAGCTAAGGGTGAGGAGGAACATTTCTATTTCTGAGAACCAGTTTAAATTTTATGTCAAGACTTTAAACTACATCAGTCATTTATCTGATTTGAAATCTGGTTGAACAATATACATAAAGGAAGAGACATCTAGTATTCATCGATCTATAAAAAACTTATGATCACGTTTCGATGAAAATTATGGAGGTGCATGTGCTAGAAGGCTAAAGGCACTCCTATGGCATATACAAGAGAGATTAAGGATATATACAGTGGATCCAAGACCCGAGAAGGGACTCAGAACATTTTTAAATTATGATGATATTTCACCAAAAATTAACTCTTAACTTATTTTTTAAAATTATTAATTTTAAAACTACTTTTACCGATTAAGAGACAAAATATATTTGCTATGTTAGAAATAAGAGAGAACTAAGAGAAATTAAATAAAAATATCTTACTCTTAAAAACAGAATTTTCTATTACAAATTAATCTAATTTCAAAATAAATATAAATCACCTATTAAAAAAAAAAAATTACTTGTACATCAAAGGTGGGTCACAAGAGGTAGAACAAAATACAAACATGAGTCCCAAACTTAAAGGGTACAAAATATTAACAAAATTCCAAAATGGTATATAAAATTTTTTATTAACCAAAACGGTAAAATCGCTGCAGATGCAGCGACTTACCTCACCTGAAAAAGTAAAATCGCTGCCTCAACAACGATTTTGCAAAAATTATTTTTTTTTTTAATAAAAAAATGAAATCGCTGCCTAAGCAGCGATTTCAAAATTTTGCTTCTTACAAATCGCTGCCTTGGCAGCGATTTAATTTTATTTTTTAATTATATATTTTTTTAAAAATAAGGTATATCGCTGCCAGTGCAGCGATTTATAAAAATAAAAAAAAATTATAAAATAAATCGCTGCCAAGGCAGCGATTTGTAAGAAGCAAAATTTTGAAATCGCTGCTTAGGCAGCGATTTCATTTTTTTATTAAAAAAAATAATTTTTGCAAAATCGTTGCTGAGGCAGCTATTTTACTTTTTCAGGTGAGGTACGTCGCTGCATCTGCAGCGATTTTACCGTTTTGATTAATATAAAATTTTATATACTGTTTTGAATTTTTTGTTAATATTTTATACCTTTTAAGTTTCGGACTCATACAAACATCAACTTGTGTTCAACAAGTGGAAACTTTAGTATGCTAGCCTTTTTATATTTTCATGATAAAGGCAAACATTATAATATGTATGTTTATAGGATGTGTTTTTTCCTAATTCATTAATTCTCCAAAAGTAAAAAAACATGACAGCATAATCATGCGCCGCAAAGTTCTCTTAAGTTTAAAATGTATATTTATATCTATATTTATATCTATATATATATATAAAAGAAGGTATTATTTTTAATAATAAAATTAATAGATGAAATAAGACATAACATGTTATAAGTAGATAGAAATTTTGAATCTTAAGTTTTATTGTTATTATTATCAGAAATACTTTTACGTGTTTTGATTCATAAGAAAAATTAGCATGCATATTGAACACATAAATAAATTAATGTGTTATTTCTTTATATAATTTTTTAATTTAAATATAGTGAAAATGGATTTAAACAATTTTTTAACCATATATATAATATTATATTGTTTATATATGACAGAAAAGTTACACTATTTATATATGGATAGATAGGTATAATTAACAAATAATGCATACATATATATAGGTATAATCAACATATATTATACATAAATTGTATAATAATTGGTCAAAGATGAACCCCTGAACCTCTACTAACTCACTCCGGCTTCGGAGACATCTCACCCATAGTATTAGCCCCCCCAATGCCCACCATTCTCACACCCTACCCCCACCTTCAACTCTATAATGTTAAACTTAATTATATATAAATATCATTTTAGTAAATTTTATGCTTAACTATAAACAAAAAAAAAAAAAAGGAGAAAAATAGTTTTCTAGCTCCTTATCAATTTTTTACGTTCATACGAGATCTAGAGATCTTAATTTTCACATATAAAATTTCTTGAGAGATCATTTTCTTCTATTTAAATTATAAGAAAGTAAGATATCTCGTTCTCAAAGAAAAATATTTAAAAAATATTTTTCATAAATACATTAAAGAAAAATCAAAAACATTGAAAAAAATATAAACTCCTCACTGACTATCACCTAACCAAAAGGACGGATCACCCAAGTGGTCTGACCTCACCCAAAGTGACAGTACTCATAATTGAAAATGTTCAAGACCCTCAAAATTAAAAACTCTTGTAGAGAATAGGGAAAAAATAGGTCTAACGAGGATAACATGAGAAAACGAGAGCAAACTTATAGCCAAAAACAACTTGCCGGAACTAGAAAATGGTCACAACTTTTGGTCCGGCAAGTCATCCTTGGCTGCAACTTCACTCTCTTCATCTTCATGCAAACCTTATAGACCAAAAATATTAGATTTGTCTATCAAATGGATGTTGGCAAAGTGAGTATATATAGGCTAGGAAAAATTAAGTGATTGCTAAATATGTGTCCCACCCTTGTAAGTTTTTGACAAGGCTAGTAGGTCCATTTAACATGCACCAAAATAATTAACGGTTTTATTCTGTCAATGTATATTTTATCATAATTTAAATTTTAACAGAAATAAAAATATTACTAGGTAATTTTTTTCCATTGACCTAAGACTTTTTGATACTTGTATTTATTGAAAGGTATCAAATCCCATTTTGTAATAATCAAACATATGTTCTTCTCGAACACCACCATTATTAAAAAAAAAAAACAAAAGGAGGTAAGACATATTGTTTAAAAATTTGATTGATTCTTTTTATTTGTTTATAAATAACGAATTTTGCGCATACGAATTTTGCGCATAACATACCCTCAAAAGTTTGTGATAGAATGATTAATACTGCTTCTTTTTTTATCAGGATTTTTACGTTTGAATCATATAAATAAAATATATTTTTATTTTAAAAAAACTAATAAAACTTTTTAACATAAATTCAAATTTACGTTAGTCACAAAATTGACACTCAACTTTGGGTAGAAAACTTAAAAAAGAATCTTGTACATAAAGATTGAAAATATCAATGTTTTTTTTAAAAAATTTAAATATTTCCACTACCAATGTTGCATCAACATGATTAAGAATAATCAATGTAGTATGGAATGTTTTATAGCTAATAGTAATTAAGAAAGTGCACCCTGTCTGAAAATGCTTTCCATCTAAGGTAACATGCCCAAAAAGGAAAAAGCTTACTATATGCATCCAAAACCCTCCAATTATGGGCTCATAAAGTTACTTGGTACAAAATTATTGTCATCCATAACCTTCCAATTATGAATTACTGCAACTTGTTCTCTAAGTGAATATGGAGGGTCCCAACTAGTGATTGATATATAAAAGCAGGAGCGGATTCACGTGGGTTTCAGGATATCTAAACTTTCTCGATAAAAAGTTAAGTTATTGTATACGATAAATTTTATGTATTTTTGTGAATATAATAATTTCAAAACCCCTCATGAACAAGAAGCAAATTGTAGTGTAGTGATAGATCTCCTTTTAAATTGACTCTCATACCCAGGTTCGAATTTCATTGTGAATATTTTCTTTTTAGCTTTCAGATGTAAACTCAAATGAATTCGTTGTTGACATTTTTTTTAAAAAACTTCTCTTTATTTAATTTCAGAACCAATAAAAACGTGCTAAAAGAGTAGATTTAAACTCCAAAAAAATTCAAACATGAAAGAAAATTTAAACGTGCTAAAAGGTTTTCTTGTAACGGAACTGACTTTTTGTACCTATAAAACTATATATATATACACTAGTACTTAGAATTGTGTTTTGTTGACTTATTCATATGTTTTGTACTTTTATTTTTCGAACTCCTGAAATGAAAATCCTGAATCTGTTCCCGAATAAATAGAACGGTCATCGGTAAAAGGAATGTTGCATTAATTTGAATAAAGTTAAAAAAAAATAGGAGAGAGGGGGGTGTAAAAATTAAAGGACTAACACAAATAGAATAAAGTTCAAATGATCCACATAACATTGTGGATTAAGAAACAAAGCTGTCATGTTAGTGGATTATGCAAGAACAATTTTACAAGTATTTACATAAAACAAAACTTTTTATAATAAAACAAGAGAGTGAAACGTAGCCAGGAACAACTTGTCAATAAAAAATAATGGGAAAATGCACAAGTACCCCCTCAACCTATGCCCGAAATCTCAGAGACACACTTATACTATACTAAGGTCCTATTACCCCCCTGAACTTATTTTATAAGTAATTTTCTACCACTTTTTCGCTTACGTGGCACTAGTTTGAAAAAAAAAGTCAACCATCATTGGCCCACAAGATAGTGCCACGTAGGCTAAAAAGGGGTAAAAAATTATTAATAAAATAAGTTCAGGGGATAATAGGACCTTAGTATAGTATAAGTGTGTCTCTGAGATTTCGGACATAGGTTGAGGGGGTACTTGGGCATTATCCCAAAAATAATCTCTATATATACTTACGAAGTGAATATATTCTCATGTCCTCATTTAGATCATATAGTATGTTTCTTCGATTTATGGAAATTCAATAATTTTCGTTTAAACCCTATAATAATATATGTATTCTCTTTCTCTCTTTCTGTTTATAATTTATGTGAATATTTAAATCTCGAGAATCAATTGAAAAACTTCTTTTATAACGATTTTTCATATTTTTTAAATATTTAAAATTATTAATTATTGTAATACACAGAACTATTCACGTAATTTCAAAAATATTAAAGATTCCATGTCAAACTTGATAGTCAAAATTAAGATGTTTGAATCCTGATTAGCGCAAAGTATTACGTAAACGAACGATGGAATACTTAAATGTTTATGAAAATATTTATAAATATTTTAATTTAAATACAAGAATCCTGATTAGCGCAAAGTATTACGTGAACGAACGATAGAATACATAAATATTTATGAAATATTTATAAATATTTTACTATAAATACAATTATTATCGTATATTCACTTTAAAAATATTATAAAAAATTTAAATCTTAAATTTTAGTTTGATTTACCAAGATTGTAGTAGCAACTTTTCCTAAATAATTGATTGAGAATCAGACTTTTGGACTAAGAGAAAATATTTTTGGATTTGTCTTGTCATATTCTGTCGATATCATTTACAAAAGAAATATTTGAATGGTCAATGAATAGCGACCATTAAAACCTAGCAAATTAGACTTTTTAATATTGATATATGTAAAAATTGATGCAAAAACATTGGGAATTTTTTCTGAGTATTTTCTTCATTACTAAAAGAAGTGTTTATAGTATCATATACTAAAAAATAAATAATAATTGTACACTTGGACTAAAGTTATTGAATAGTGCCCCAACCTTACCATGGCTTTAGACTGCTCTATATTATGGCTGTGTATCGATCGGTTCGGTTCGATTTTGAAATTTATTGGGTTGTCTATTGGTTATCGGTTTGTAGAGATGCTAAATCGTTATAGAACCATTAAGATATTGACTTATCGGTTATTAGTTTATCGTTTTTTCATCGTTATCGGTTCGGTTATCGGTTTAACCGTTAAGATTTGACACAAAAGAAAAAGCATTGAAAATCACTTAGAAACAAGGTGACAAACCAAATAAACCATGCATTTGAGTTCACATGCTATATCTTGGTCAAAAACAAACACTTTTACATTGTTGAATAACCAAGTGTTTGAGATAACCAAAAATAAAAGTTGGAAATCAAACTCTAAATCGAGGACTTTCTATACAAAATGGTATAAATATAATTATTTGATTTAGTATCGGGTTATCGGTTAACCCGTTAAGAAAAAACTTCAAACCGCTAAGAACCAATAATCCGATAACAAAAAAAATCAAAATCGTTATCAAAACCACTAAACCAATAACCCAATACTATAAACCAATAACTTTGTTATCGCTTCGGCTTATCGATTTCGATTCAATTTTGAACAGCCCTACTCTATACTATATGCCCTTAAATTCTGTCTCAAACTATCACCTCTACATTTCCGTGTATTTATACTATTTCTTTTTAAAAAAAATAAGCTCAAATATATCATCAAATTATTAGAAATAACTTATCTATGCCGCTACGATTTAGGCTCATTTATATCGTTGCTTTTTTAAAAAAAAAAAAAGGTTCATTCGTACATACTAATATTTTTAACAGAAAATACTGTATTTTTGCAAAATCATTTGTGTGACATGGCCTCTTATTAGAGGTTTACGTCTCCTGTCTATTAAAAAGACTAGATATTTAACTAAAATTATAATTAAAATTGAACCCTATTACGAGCTTTATTTAGATGTTATTACTATCAAAAATGATATAAATGAATTATTTTAATAATATGATGATATATTTGAGGTTTTTTTTTTGAAAAAATAAAATAAATAGAGATGGAACTATTTGACTTTATAGTGGATTATCTTTCCTCTTTCTATCAAGAAGCTAAGAGAGGCATATCCCTCTTCCACCATGTACTCAAGATACTTATGGATGCCCATTATCTTTATATTTTATTTTTTATTTTGAGGGTGGAGTTGATTATAAACGTGTCATGCAGAAAGTTGCTATCGATGGGACATCATATCGATGTTTTATGTTTTAAACACTGTCATATGTTTATGCAAAGAAATTAAAAAGAATTTAACATTTATTGTATATGTAAAATATAATACTAATAACTTTATTTTATGAAGAGTATTCAGATAAACCTTTTGTCATGTCCTAGCTCCAGACGTATCGAAGAGATGAAGATTCTATGTAGAGATAGAAAACAAGACCTAAAATTTTAATTTGAGAAAATTAATAATCTCTACTTATTAGTCATAATATAAACGAAAAAAATCTTATATAAAATCTCTTGTATTTTATTTACTAATTTTATCTTTTAAATTTTATATGACATGATGTCATATAATTAAAAGAAATTTTGTAATGGACCATGAAACTGATCTTGATTATAAAGCCAATATTTACCTTGAACATCAATAATTCTACAAATCTTTGAAAAAAAAATTATATGCTGAAGTTCAAGTTTCAATGTTAAATATTAAACTTCCTAATCTAATTCTCACAAAATAAAATGCTAAAAGTAATAATAAATATGACACATTTTATTCAAATTTAAAATGATAGTCCATATTCCTAAATCAATAACTCAGAATATGGGTGGCATTTCCTTGACCAAATTCATATATAAAATGATTGTGTGGATAGAGATAAGATAAAAGAATACAAATCTACATAGCATCTTTTTGGTAAACTCAACTTTGAAAATCGAAATGAGATCTGAATATTAGATAGAGTTGGTGTATCAAAATTAGATTTCGAAGTCTAAAGGGTATAATATATTAACAGAAAAATTAAATGAACAAATAAATATTTAAGTTGAGGTGTGTAGGTATCTTGTTTTTTTTAAAAAAAATTCAAGTGCGCTGTGATATGTTTTTCATTAATTAAATAGTATACTGTTGAGTTATTCCTTTCAGAATATAATAGTCCAATAACATTATGTGACTTAAACAATTCTAGATTAACTGAAGAGACTTCTTCGTTTATATCCGCACTAAAAAGAAATTAGTTCCTCTTTTGTATCGATAAACCTTATTATTATTAGATAAAATCCGTCCATTATTAAGCAAATAAAATAAATAAATTGTAAACTTTGAATATTTTCTTTGTCTTAATCAATTCTCTTTTTCACTACAATAATATCAAGACATAAACATAATATAATACTTCTCATATTTTCCCTCTATTTGTAATTGCACTCCTCGATTAAATTTTGAAATCTACCATTTCATCTTATTTAACTCCGTTAGAATAATCGACACCAATCAATTGAATCGATACTTTTAAAAATTTAGTTTATTGACTAACTTTATCACTTCTTATTATCCTTAACTTACTTTACATGATGGATATAAAATCTACCTGCAAGGTTTCAAGTAAAAAAAAACTAATTATAAATAATCATACGGGGGTGTCTTCTATCTCCGAGACATGATTCTATCAATTAATTATTACTTCACTAATGTGTTTCGTTATTATCCAATCCATTATAGTATATTGACTCGTAATAGAGTCTTACCTTTAAAAAGATTAAAATAATAAATCAAACTATATAGATCATAATAATTATATCAAAATTAAAAATATAAATAAATGTAATGAACTTGAGCATTTAGTTTTTAATGTTCAGAATGTAAACAAACTTCTCTACTTGATCCACTCAATACCTAAAGAGAATGTAATATTAGTAAAAGAAATTGAAATATGATTACTCCCATAATTAAATTAAAATTATATTTAATCTTATGCTACTATTATTACGATGTTCGTCCTACTTCATCTTTATCATCTTAATGATTGTGACCATTAATAATCATAGCAAATGCCAACTTCTAGAACTAATAATAACCTGAGTACGCAGCCTAAAGGGTACAAAATATTAACAAAAATTCCAAAATGGTATATAAAATTTTATATTAACCAAAACGGCAAAATCGCTGCATCAACAGCGATTTACTTCCCCGGAAAAAGCAAAATCGCTGCAGAGGCAGCGATTTTGCAAAATGTGAATTTCTTTTTTTTAAAAAATGAAATCGCTACCTAGGCAGCGATGTTAAATTATTATTTTTTAAAGTCGCTGCCTAGGCAGCGATTTATAATTTTAAATTTTTTTTAAAGAAAATCGCTGCCTAGGCAGCGATTTTTAAAAAAAGAATTTTTTTTTTAAAAAAATGTGGAAGTCGATGCCTGGGCAGCGACTTACTTGTATACTTTTTTTTTTTTAATTTTTAAATTTTTTTCTTAAAATAAATGTGGAAACAATGTGGAAATTTTTTTAAAAATAATTCTTTTTAAAGCAGCAATTTTATAAGATAAAAAAAAGTTATAATATTTTTTTTTTATAAAATTGCTACTTTAAATTTTATTTTATTTTTAAATTATTTGTGGAAAATCGCAGCGATTTTCATATTTTTTAAAAAAATTATAAATTCGCTGAGCGATTTACATATTTTTTTTAAAAAAAATTATAAATCGCTGCGTAGGCAGCGATTTAAAAAATTTATAATTTTTTTTTAAAATATGAAAATCGCTGCGATTTTCCAAAAATATTAACCAATTTATAAATTTATAAATTTTTTAAATTGCTGCCTACGCAGCGATTTATAATTTTTTTTTAAAAAAAAATATGTAAATCACTCAGCGAATTTATAATTTTTTTATAAATATGAAAATCACTGCGATTTTCCACAAATAAATTTTTTTAAAAAATAAAATTTAAAGTAGCGATTTTATAAAAAAAATATTATAACTTTTTTTTATCTTATAAAATTGTTGCTTTAAAAAAATATTTTTTTAAAAAAATTTCCACATTGTTTTCACATTTTTTTAAAGAAAAAAATTTAAAAATTAAAAAAAGAATAAAAAATTATACAAGTCGCTGCCCAGGCAGCGACTTGCACATTTCAAATTATTTTTTTTTTATAAAAGTCGCTGCCTGGGCAGCGACTTCCGCATTTTAAAAAAAAAAATTCTTTTTTTAAAAATCGCTGCCTAGCGATTTCATTTTTTTAAAAAAAAAATTCACATTTTGCAAAATCGCTGCCTCGGCAGCGATTTTGCTTTTTCCAGGGAAGTAAATCGCTGTTGATGCAGCGATTTTGCCGTTTTGGTTAATATAAAATTTTATATACTATTTTGGAATTTTTGTTAATATTTTGTACCCTTTAGACTCCGTACTCATAATAACATTATCATCCATGTCAAATGGGCGATACGCGATCATTCAGGCAATTTGATATAAAATACTATGATACATGAAATAACTTTGTGTTGAGATTTATCGAATTCGATGTTTTGATGAATACATCATTCCCCCTCTTAGATACATCTCTTCCTAATATATCTGAATGTCTTATGATACATCTCTCGTGTATATCCTTTCTCTGTATACGTTTATGTATTCGGAAGTCTACGTGATGCATTCGGAATTCATAAATTATAAAGGATTTTGTTATTTGAAAAAAAAAGGTAGGAAAATAATGTATTAGCTCTTAACATTATGAGATTTATGTAAATTATACAACTTATATACTATTGTTTGATAAGTAAGCACGAAAATATTATCATAAAAACATTATTCATCTAACAAAACACCATGGAGGCCGAATGAGATGGAGAGTGGGGGTTCGGAGGAGGGATGGTCAGCAGGGGTTGGGGGAATTGAATGTGTAGAACGGAGATAATTAAACTTGAAATGACATGTGTGTTTTTTAGAGAAATCATTTTCCTCACTTTTTATGAACTTTGTTTGTTAGAAGTATTTTTGACTAATCAAACATAAAAAATCGAACATTAAAAAATATTTTCCTCCATAACAGTGATGTGTGCAGTATTATCGCGATTTTGAGAAAATAGAGAAATTATTTTCAATATTAATAACATGAAAAAAGTAGTGTTTACATTATCCTCCACATATCCATGACATAAGAAAAAGATACTCCTACGTTAAATCAAATTTTGTAACAACCAGACTTTATAGTATATGATCAATCAGTAACTGAAACCTAAATATAGAAATAGTACTATTAATCTTGTCAAGTTGTTGAAACAAACTTCCCTTTATATATATATATATATATATATATATATATATATATATATATATATATATATATATATATATATATATATATATATATATAAGAATTACTAAAATATCAACCAATATTAATTTTTAAACCCCTAATTTCAATTGTATGATGAATTCAATGATAATAACCTTACAACAGTAATAATACAAACTTGTTTGGATGGTTGTTACCTATTATATTGTATTATACGATATTTTTTCGAATGTTTAATTAAATTTTACTGTATATTTATGTCATTAAGTTCAGTGTTGTACAGTAACACAAAGTTCTATAACGATTGATTTTGTGTGATTGTCTCATTACATTATTTCCCCGGCCCTTACATTACCTTTGCTTATTATTTAATAATAATTTGTTTAATCTTTTATCCTACTTCTTTTTATAATATCTTTGCCTCGTATTCTTCATTTCTGTAGATTTATCCTTTAGATTATTGACATGTGACATTATTTATGTAATAACGAAAAACGATACAGTCTATTCTTAAGAAATAATACTACTAATACAATATGTCTTGTAGAGTCTTACATGATCAGAAGATGATAAATTGTACAGGGTATGAGTATATAAATTGTATATTAATTAGCTCGACGTCTCTCAACACAAAAAGACATATTATATATATACTAGTTTTGGACACGTGTGTTAGCAGATGAATCTCAAGTAAGCATTAATTCTTGTAATATGAGTCATTTTAAACTGCATTGTTATGAGTATGACAAACTATTTAGTATGTAAATACAAATTGAAATAAAATGAACAATCACCCTATTTGAGTGACTTCTTTGTTGATTGGCTAATGATTTTAGGTATTCTCTAAACCTAAAAAAATTGAACAAAGTAGAATAGTATATTTGAATTGTTGGAAGGTGAAACAATCCTCTCCATTAAAATGATTCAATGCAGCAAAAATTATCATCCACAGAAGGATTTTTCTTTTCGTTTCAACTTTTCTTTTGTACTACTTTTCTGTACTATATTATTAGTAGGGATAGTTTTTAAGTGAAGGGTAAAACGGTCACATATTTGTCGCACTTTCTTATATAATCATTTTAAAAAAGAACGTCTCATTCCTTTGTTTTGCTAACTCTCTTAATTCTAAGTTTTTGCATGACATGTTTAAGACGACAATAATAAAGGGTATTTTAGTATTTTACATTAGGACCACAAAATTAAAAATTCTCTTACCTCTTAAACACAGTGCCAAATTGAAACGGAGAGAGTACCTTTTCCGAATGGTGCAAGTGCACCAATTACTTCACCTCAAATTATATGTATGTGTGTCTTGCAACAAGATTATATGAAACATATATTAGCTCGAAATGAATCAACGATATATATACGTTTTTCAATTGGGTTGTGATTGCATGTGCACTCATTAACTTCACCTTAACTAAACATATATACATACATATACGTCTTATAAAGTTTTACATGAATAGGAGAGAATAAAATGTAGCCAAAGATGACCTGCCGATATGTCATTGCATTAGGCTACAACATCTCGGCAAGTCATCCTTGGCTGCACTCCACTCCCTACCTCTTCATACAATAACTCTCTAGACAAGTTTTGAGGAAAATTGAGATCTACACAAGTAGAAATATAGGAGAAAATGATGTATTATGGATCACAAGTTTCATGTAGCTATTAGAATGACTCAATGGGCAAAATTGTTGTGAATATTTATAGGCAAAGGAGGACAAATAAAGGATGAGAAAGAATTTATTCCTATATGTCCCAAAATATACATGACTTATAGACTTTACCAAAAGTGGAAAATGCCCATGCCACATGCATTGCCCAACAAATTATGTAGCTTTTAATATAGTCCAATTTGGACCACATGTAAATAAAAGTATTGGTTGAAGTGCTCCATTTCTCATCATAATGGAACCTGTTCAGATATTATGACTTTTGGTGGTGATGGGGTGTGGGGTTGCCAAACAATTTAATTTGGTTTGATTTACACAAACTATGAAGAACCCTAGTATCTTTCTATTATTTTTTTTGGGGTGTTATGGGTTCAAATTTTACTAGTATACTTTTTTATGTACAATAGATGATGTGAAGCACTTGATACAAATTAAAAAGAATCTATATTCCTAATATTACCACCCATGAAACAACCATGCAAAATAATTTAGTTTTAAAACAAAAACTTATGGTTCCCCATTCAGTACAAAACTGAGTTGTGTTGCTCAAAAAATTCATGTTTGACCTATTAGAAACGCGTAATTTTGCAACGATATGAACCCTATCTTCTAATAATACTCAAAAGCCATTAGGGAATTGGTAATCTTCAACAGTCTGCAAATTCAGAGTCATTTCATAAACTCAGCAACTACGCGGGAGGGATAAACACCAAATATCACACGCGGTAACAACAGGATAACTGTGTCATCCTCTCTGTAGACATCTCACTTGAAGAGTTCTGGATTCAGCCAGTCCCTACCAAAATGAATTAGCATTTAGCAAGAGAAGAAGAAATCATAAGTAAATTATAGAAAAAAATGTGGATGTAAAGCAGAGTTAAAGCAGGTAATTGTATGTAGCTATTACTTGCTAATGTCATCCAGATGGTCATCGAAATCCACGATGTCCTTCCATTTCCCTGATGAGACATAGTCTAGAAGAACAATATTTGCAGATGGTTCTTTGATTTTCAGAGAGCCGCTTGCATCTGCTCCCGCTAGTTTCCAGCTCCTAGATGATTCCTTAGTGTAAAGCTGAATAAAGAAAAAGAGCTAAAGTAAAGGAAACCGCTATATCGACATGAACTTGTTAAAGAACACAACTATAAAATCAGAGTCTGGTACAAATATTTTTGTACAAGACTAAATTACGAAAACACAAATAATTGCCAAGAACAAGCTTTAAAGTCAAGCAGAACCTGGACCTCTGAATCAGCTTGTAGTGCAATATGTAACAAAATTACAAAAGGAGAACCGAACTAATACAGAGATTAGCGACATTGACAATTAAGTATCACAAATTGTTATCCAACGGATTTCAAAATAACCACATATAGCACTACCGGGAATATGTATGCAAGGGTGTGGGCCTAATGGTCAATGAAGTGGTCGAAATGACAGCGGAGATAAAAGTCCTAGGCGCTTTCTTCCCATCTATCCAAGCCTTGGTGAACATTATTACCGGATACTTGTGTTGGTGAAAGATAGTATGTTCCCCTTGAATTAGTCAACGTGTGCACAAACTGAAGCAAACACCATGATTACCAAAAAAAAGAAAAAAGGAAAAATGAACTGATGGAAATATTGGTAAAGGGGTAAAGAGAATCTGATTTAGCTTATGCAAACAATACAACTATCCAGCAATGCTTTATTAATAAGGAATTCCAAAACTACCCCAAGAAGAATCTGAAGTTCAAAATTCTCAGGCCAGCTGTCTATTGGAACTCTTTTCATAAGAAGCCAAGTACTCATAACAGATAGTTCTCCGTTTTTCACATGAAGATGAAAGCAACTGATAACTTGATTTCATCTGACTGAGTTAGAGCAACTTTCTCCTCTGTTGCAAGGTAAGCATGGTGATTCATCTTCATCCCATATTAAAACAGAGAAAATACGGTCCATTTCGAATTCAAACTTGGATGCTGATATTGTTTTCCCCCTGAAGATGTTGGAATGGGATTTCTAATTCTTTTTATATTAGCCAACAACAAATATCATGGGCAAATCTAGAGATACCTCAAACTTGGCATCAATTTTCAGATAGACACCACCACTAACTTTCATAGTGATTATTTAAACACTTCCACTTGACAAAAATATATGTCGTGCACGCCTGTCACCAACATGATAGGTGTCATGCACCTAAATTTTAAGTGCATGAAAACATAATTTTCGGTTGATATAACTCATATTAATTCCTTTTGTTTCTCATCCTCTCCGACCTGCTATGGTCGCCTTCACATCTTCAATGATTGCCACATCTCCTTCTTTTTTCTTTATCCCCTTTTTAACACCAATACTCAAAAGCAATTATCAGAAACACAACTGAGTTATTTAAACAAAAGCTAAATCATCAATCAAAATGTTTGTAGGAAATGTTTTGACTGGCTTAGGTCAATTACAGTATTTTCCTTCACATCCACTACCATTATATGCTTGTAATTCCTTTTGACTCGACCAAGTAACATTGGACGACAAACATATTTCATAAACACAACGAGAATATAGTCCAACAAACAAGATAAAACAAAATTGGGACAAAGTCATCAAACCCATCATTGAACTAAACGAGTTCTCACTTTATTCATTGTACTTGCCCTCAATTTTCCCACCTCAGATGGATTCTCAATCCTTCTTTCTCGAACCCATCATTATGTTCATCTTTTAGCCATGATGATTTCAAGAACAAGTTGTTCTCCTCAACAATGGTATTATAGAAATGAACCCATCTTCGATGGAAATACAAAGAGAATATCCAATTTTTAATCTCTTTGTTATCAAATGAAATTGCCTTCGAGACCTTAACAACAGTCCTAAGAAAGAGTTTCAACTATTCAAGAATGTAACCCATTTAGTGTCCTATATGGAAAAATGATTTGTGTAGAATATATCATAAATAGGGATTTGATACCATCGGGCCAATCATGTTAAGCCCTTGATGGTAGTGCTATGGTTCGGTTCATAAAAGTGGTCACCTGGTTTCTTGTTCAGGGACAAGTAGCTTTCTTGTGACCTACTTGCTTGCAATCCCAGCATTTGATTTCTTAATCAAAACTGAGGCCCAATAGGATTTACGACACCTACCTTAGTTACCACTCGGCATATTAGCATGACCACTAAAACCACCTTAATGACGAGATTGCCCATGTCTTTTAATAAAAGAAGAAAAGAAAAAATATACCATCGAACTATCAGAAATGGCTCTGCTGTGCCACTCATTATTAGTTGTGCATATTTTTGTCATTGCCATGACCCAATTTGCACATTCATGCCACTTACCACTAACAGCTCAAATAGCCAGTTTGAATACCAATTTTTGGTTTAAAAATACTGAATTGGACAATAACATCAAATTAAACAGGTCACATCACTAACATGTCCCACTTATTTACCCATGCCAATTGGCTTTAACCGCTCCATATTAGAACCCGACCCAGACTCTTTTTACCCAAACCCATAATCCATTCTCCTCAATTCCCTTACTCGACCAGACCCAAATCCTTAACCCTTAACTCAGTTCTTTTGGTGATTGATCGGAAAAAAAACTATGGCCAAAGTTGACTTCATAGTTTGTTTATGAAGGAGAAGGACAAAAGGAATAGCTCATAAAGGTTGGTTCTCTATTTAAATAATTATTTAAGGTGGTGGGTAGAGAATCTGTTAATGTGGAGTTTCTTATTTTTGTGTATGTAAATCATAGCTTAATATGTAAAGTTTCAGTTTTTTTATGGTTCTGTTCCTTTCTTTTAGGGTCCCAAAATGTGTTGTCATTCTAGAGTTTTTATATTCACAGATTTTGTATAGCCTATGTATGTTGCTAATGTGGTCCCTCATTTTTTCCTTTGCATGTGATCTTTACCGAAGCATGATTGACAAAGTGAAAGTGTGTTTCCACTATGGGGTGAATGAGTCTTTTCTCCTCACTTATTCAATAGTAAGAAACTGGCGCACTTCTGTGATAGGTTTGACCCAAAACCTGCTTTCTTATAAAGATTTTTGTGGAAGAGTTCAAGAAAGAGCTAAGGATTATTAAAGTCAAACAATTGTTAGTTGCCAGACCCGAGTAGGGACTATATTATTGATGGAGATGATGGTATTTTAGGGCTTTGCAGAACCTTATTCGTCATGAGTTTGGAGTTATAAACTTGTTTGCTGCAGATGAGATAAATTTGATCATCCATTAACATATAATTTTGCATCATATCGAAACATATCATGTAGACGTTGAGGTAGCATCTGATAATGATCATGTTATTGAGGACTGTAATTTTTTGATTTGCCAATTTGGAGTATGATGAAGAAATTGAGGCTATTAGTAGGCTGGACAATTATAAGGGAGTTGAAGAAGGATATGACATTTTCTGATATTGTGGAAGGTAGAAGGATAATGAACTACTATGCAATGGCTAATAAGTATGGCTTGAGGACGGAAAAAAATCGATATTTATGACTTGGATGGCCCTTTAAATATATTTCAAGATTATAATAATTATCCTTGAAGCTCCTATCTAACTTCTCAAGGGCCATCAACGTAGCCCTTTTAAGCTTGGATTTTGTCACATTCAGATTGAGATCAGTCTCCAATCTCCCTCTCATGTCCTTAACAATGTACTTGGAATTGTTTTGTACTCCCTCCGTCCTGATTTAAGTGTCTTACTTTCATTTTTGGACTGTCCCAAAAAGAGTGTCTCTTTCTATCTTTAGTATGTTTCAATTCCAACATTCTTCTAGGCAAATTTAAGAACACAAGATTTAAAGGACTACACACATCTTTAATTTAAGACAACAAGATTCAAACGTTTCTTTATTTCATAAACTTTGTGGACAATCAAACTAAGACACTTAAATTGGGACAGAGGGAGTTATTCTTTCTTCAAGTATTGTGCTAATGAGTTCTCTTGGGTTTTTGTAACAAGGATCACAATTATGTTCTGATTTCAAAGTTTTGTTACTCAACCCAACACTCATTTTATCCTGTGAGATAGAACATCTAAAAGGACATTCCAAGTTCACAAATATACCAAGTCCTAGTGGGATCAGTTTTTACAATCCTCAAGTCATACCCATTAGCCATTGCATAGTAGTTCATTACCCTTTGCACAGAGAAGTAGGAATATCAACTGCTTTTCCTTCGTGCCAACTGGATTAATTAGAAACAACACAGATAGAATAAAAACAAGGATTTTCATTTGTTCACCCAGCAGAAATAGAACATGAAGATTATTGTGGACATACAGACTTAGATGCGAACTTGATTTCCTGGACTCCCATAATTATCAAAACAAAAGGACAGAGTTCTATGTTGTCAAATAACAACACGAAGTTCTCTAGTAAATGGAAAGAACTAATAACCAGCATTAAATAGAAACAAAAGAACTAAAGCAACAACATTATTCCAACTAACTTCATCACCACGTGAAAAATGGACAGATATAGAAGAGAAACCATAAGACAGCTAGAATGATTATCAATGAAGAATAAACCATATATATGAAGTTGGTCACATAGTCACTAATGCGTAAAGCACCAAAAGTTCAAATTTGAATGGCATAATGACTGGAATTTGGCATCAATAATTAACTGGACGGGGTAAGAATATGAAGAAGAATAAAAAGACTGAATTTAGTTCAAAAGCCAATAGCTCATTAAAATGATATGTGCATACCTGCATAACAGGACTCCTGTCTTTGCCCTCCTTCAGTAAAGCTTCAAGCTTCTTGTTATCCATCTGTAAAATACAAGACAAATTAAGCTCAAGCACTTTGTTAACTTACAAATTAAAGATTGGAACATTTCGAATTAGAACTATGTTGAGTAAGAAAAAAGGGTACCAGAAGTAAAGCAGCTTGAGGGAAATATTTGTAGATATGATCACCAATATTCTTGGCCACATTTCCGACCTCAAAATCATCAGATCTTTCATTTGCGTGAAAATAACCCACAATACTCAAACCTTTATCAGCATAGTACTCCTCAATCTATCCAAATAAAATTAAACAAGATAAGAAGAGACTTCCAAACAAGTTAGAAGGCATGGTATATATTTAGTTGAAAATTCTCCAAAGACATCCCTTTATACTCAGTTCAAATCTATTATCCTACAGATATAGTGGATATGAATCCACATCTACAAGTATTAACCTGTAATTAGGCCTGGGCATCAAGCTGAGCCCAGCCCGAGCAACTAGTGTACTTCAACTTCATTATAACAACTATCAGTGTACTTCAGTTACTACAAAATACAAACCTAATGCTCAATTTCATTATCAAAACAATTAGTATACTTCAATAGCGCTACTAAAATCCACTTTAATTCAAAGGGAGGGGAACTGACCATGATAAGTGAAATTTCGAGTGGTGGAAGTAAACCAATCTGAGAGTGGAACAACGGAACAGATTCGACAATTTCGACGTTGTCGCCGTTGCCGGAGATTCTACCAAGAAGAACACCATTGACGGAGGAAGTCTTGTGCTTAAGGGCATGAAGGATTAACTTGATGTAGGCGTTTTGATGAATCTCGTAATTCGATTCGCCACCCATCTCTTCAAACAATCACTCTGAGAATCCTTATTCCGGCGGCCGGCCGATCGAATCTGTTTCTGCGTCTTTGACTACTCCGATGCTCTCTAGTGTACTTGGAGAATTTTCGCTATAAGTTTTATTTAGAGGGGAATATATATCTTTTAATATATTAAAAATATTTTCTTAATTTTTTTGTTTGAAATATAAAAATGAGAAAAAATTTCATTTACTATTAATATTATTATTATTATCATGTTATTAAGTAATTATTATATAAAATATTACTAGTCAATTTCGTTTTATACTAATAAGGACAATTTATTATACTAAATTTAAAATAAATTAATATCAATAAACATTATAGATTAATAATATTAACTAATTAATTATATAAGTTAAACAAATATGAATTTAATTAAAATTCTTTTTTTTTTTGTTGGATTAGTTCATTGATTTGATGAAATTACTTTGCTAAGTCCAAATTGTCATCTTACTTTAGACGACCAATTTACAGCTACATGTCAAACGACCAATTTACAGCTACATGTCAAACGGGTGTATCATGCCAAGTCAAATGAAAAAAATCGATAGATTCATGTCACGTGTCAAAATGACATAGCACACCAAGTCAAATCATCAAACTAAAAGAAATACACAGCGTGTACATGTGGTGTGTTCTAAATAATCTAATATGAGTACATCACTTTCAATTTGATTGGCCGAAAAAAGTTTATAAGTTGATTTGAACACCACCATAAAAAAAGAAAAAAAAAGGAACCTTTTGGCAATAAAAAGAAAGTAATGGCATGATCAAAATGCATCTCATTTTACCTGTTTTGCCAATTATCAATTCAATTACAGGCCATGTTGTACAGAAATTGTTGCAAGGCCACAGGAAGAGAAAAAAAAAATACAAAGCATGTAGTGTTTTTGTGGTCACTTGTCCTTGAAAAGCTTTGCTACAAAAGCAAACCATTGCTCTTTCTCCAAAAATTTAGCAATATGACCATCTCCGATTTCGTTCATACTTTGCTCCTCTTGACTCGCTAGATGTTATTTTCCGGACTTTCTTCTGGTTCTATGTCTATGTGATCGCTTCATATCTATATCTGAAACAAAAAAGTAACAATTGCATATCATTGTTAGATCTTAAACCAGGAAATGAATAAGATGTATAATGGCTATGGCTTATTGTTAGAGATGTATAGAATCCTAATGAATCATCAAACAAGATTGGGCCTAGTAACTGTAGTGATTATAATATTCGAATACTCATACGTGTATCACTACATACTCCATTTCAGTCAGCAACAGAAGAAATGACTAAATAACATTAATGTGGCATGAAAATGAAGACGATATGTTCTTGCTTGGCAATAGATTGACTTGTTTAGTTGAACAAAAAAATGCATTGTCGTATTAGGGACTAACCTGTCAATCTTCCAGCATTGTACAAAGCTTCCTCAGCAATAGGTCTCCACTGTTCAGCACATGAATGACTTATTCCCAGACCAACACTAAGCCCTCTCAGTATTTGCAGAGTTCGAAGAATTGAGAAAAGTTCTTCTGGAAAAGCCTAACATCAAATAGAATTGTGTTCACATTTTGACCTTAGTACTCATGTCACCAAGTACATTTAACAAAATTAATCAGCAAATAAGAAAGGCCGGTGATACAAGGCTTCATTCACTGCACTAAGTGATGCAAAGAACTTAAGAAGGTACAAGATCCACCTTATCATTTGTGGAGCATAATGCAAGAGAACAAAACAGACCACTTTTAAGTCAGAGAAGCTAAAATCCAGATTATATGGGACCTAATTGAGATGACTTTTCACAAATTTTTAAGAGTCTGAAATTCAGAATGATCCAGAGTCATTTTCATGACGGTTGGACATTATTGCATTTGCATCTTAAGTGAAAGACTTCCAATTTCGAATGATGTGACCTTTCTCTTTTCTTCTTTATAGAGCACCACAATCATTTAAGAGACAACATTTCTAATGGAAACAATAAAAACTTACTCAGCCTTTGCTGACCGATGTCAAAAAGTTCCTCTCTTTCATGATTCTTGGCTAAACATTTCTCCATTATCATAAAGATTGAGGAATACCAGATTAGTAGCATGTCTAGTGTATGTATAGTAATCAAAGTGTAAGCTTAATCATGGTACTTATAAGTACTTGTAAAATGGCCATGGCTTCAATTTCAATATTTTAGTTTCCTTCCCGCAGAATTTGTTCTAGAAGCTTATAAGAATTCGTCTAGTATAATGATTTGTGTAGTTGCATTTTAAGCACAGGTGCAAAATGTGAAAGTAGTCACTATATTGATTTAGTTGGCTGAAAGACGTAGGGACTATGTTGTTCGGACTCTTCAAAAATGTTGCCGCACCTGTGTCAGATCCTCTAAAATACACTATTGTTGGAGGATCCGACATGCACCTGGTGTAATTTTTTAAGAGTCCGAGCAACATAGCCCAGGGACACAGATCAGTCTATTGTGGCTATAGATCGGCAGTCTGCTAAGTTTATTTGCATGACCACAAACTATGTGGCCTTCTATCTCTATTGATCACGATATCCTCCAACCAACACTTGAACCAAACAGCTCATTTTTTCAATTTATATGTCCTTACAACAAAATGCATAGAATTTATTATAACTTCCCATCAGAAGATTGTTTGACCCCACGTAATTTTTTTCTGAGATGTCCATGCTTTTGAGTTGAAGCTCTAAATAAATAGGAATTTCAGGTAATTATGTATAGATAGAGTTCAGCAATGAATATTTTTCTGCTAAGATTTACTTCTCAAAATCAATTCATCCTCCCAATGCCATCCTAAGCAAGTTATTAACTTTAAATGGAAAGAAACTCCTTTTGCATTGTCCCAAAATTATGATCACTTTCATAAAAGATAAACTCTTCTCTGTACTCTCTTCACTAATTCTATAGTTCCTTATTACCAAAGCATCAACAAAGACATGACGACTGATAAAAGTTCAAATTCTTTAGTCAGGGTAATCAAAATACAACTGCGTCAACTCTTGTCTTCAATATCCATCACTAATCAAACTGATAGACCTCAATGGGGAAGGTAGTATCATGTGGAAAAGATCATTAGATTCTTGAATGGTAAATGCAACCCTTTCTAAAATGATTAACGTTGGGAATTGGTAAATATCATAAGTTGAGAAAGCAGGTACCGCATACCTCAACTGCAATTTTTTTGACTGAAGATTCTTCCGAGAAAGGTTGCATCATCTTTACACCAGGTGGTAATTTTGTGTCAAACATCCCTTGTGCCAATTTAAGCATTTCTTTCTGCTCATCCTCACATTTGCTTAGGGTGTCTATGCCAAGCTCCCTTTAATTCAAAGTGAGAAGTTCAAAGATTAGAAACATATCAGTACTAAAAGAATGTAATTATTGCAATAACATTAACTCCATAATAGAGTAAAAAGAATCATTTCCATCTCTATTATTAGTGCCAAGAGTAGTTGGTTTCGCTCCATAAAGTCAACTCCAGTTTCAATTCTTCACACTTGAATAACTAATACGTAAACTACTACTATTTCCTTTTCTGTTTATTTTTTGGAAGAACATTTGTGATTTCAAGCTTTTGAGATCTCCCATTAGTATTTTGCATCATTTTGCTTCGTCAGGAAGAAAACTATTCTTGAAATTATAACAAGAGATTCATTGGAAAATTTCTCACTTAAAGCTTTCTTTGGCCCTAGTAGCATCGCCATCAGCAATAGCAAGAATAAGTTTAGCATATCCAAGCCTGAGATTTTCTGGAAGATCCTTAACTTGTCCATAGTCCAGCAATGCAACCTTAATAAGAGAATAATGTCACGATCCTTGTCAGAACTCTAAACAAGAACAATTATATGTGATAACCTAATTGAAAGAAGAAAATGAAAAGATGCATACTTGCCTCAGCACCTTTGCAGATTAGAATATTCCCTGGATGAGGATCTGCATGAAAGAAACCACTCCTGAGTATCATTTGTCCATAAGCTAGGGACAAACTTTTAAGTATGTTCCTGCATGTAGAAGTAACAAATAAGAGAATAGTACCCCAGTTTACCACATTCTCACGATGAAACAGAATGAGGTTGAAATGATCCTTCGAACAATTAGAAACTACTAACTTTATAAATAGTAGATAACAGTGAAGATTGAAAGAGTTGGTTGGTCCTTGTGGGGTCAAACCCAATGGAAGAAAATTCCATGTGCTAATTTAATTGACAAGGAATTGACAAGATTCAAGATGAATTAATGTGAAGTTTTGTTAAGAAATAATTCTTTATTAGTACAAAATAAAAGTTCAAGATAGTAACTTTGTTGGTGAAATTTAGGTAAACCATAAAATGGTTTCACATATTAAAACTTGACCTTTTGACACGTTGTGATGTCATGGATGACATCAATAAGAAGAATTCATTCCTATAAATAGGTAGCTCTTAATTCATTTGTAAGACAACTCTCACTTGCCTTCTCATCTTCTAAGGCATTTTATCTTCTTTACTCTCTTGTGATATTTCACTTGTAATGTTTTGGAGTGAAATAAATATAAGTACAGTTGTTCTCCAGTGGATATAGGATCATTCTGATCCGAACCACGTTAAATATAGTTGTTCTTCCTTGTTCTTTATTTTTACGTTTTCGCTAATAATTGGTATCAGAGCCAAGGGGTTGCAACATAATATGAACTCCCACATTTCTTTACTTTGGTTTTCTGTATTTCCAAATACTTGGTAGTAGAAGAGGACGAACAAGTAAGGTGAGTTCCATAAAGTTTGAAATTGATAGATTTAGTAGGATGCAACAACTTCAACATCTAGAAGATCCAGATGATGGCGTTACTAGGAGGAAAGGTTCAATCACTGCTATTGACGGTAAGTACCCCGATAACACATCGAATTCCAACAAGAAGAAGATGCGTTGAGTGTAATTCAACTATCCCTTGCACCTAAATTGCTTTGTGAAGTGAGGATAAGTACCGAGGAGACCGTCAAATAATTATGAGAAAGGTTGGAAGGCCTTTACCAAGATTGGTCAATGACAACAAGGATGTTGTTACAACGGTGTCTTCACACATTAAGATGAATTTAGGTACTTTTTTGCAGGTTCATCTAGATTCGTTCAATAAACTTGTGATAGACTTACAGACTGCTGAAACTAACAAGGATGAGGAGACACTTGCATGTTCTTTTCTATTTTCATTGACTTCCAAATATCATGATATTGAGAATTCAATAATGTATAGCAAGGAGCCTATCACTCTTGAGCAAGTGCGATAACCACTTAATTCTTGTGATGTGCAGAGACATTTTGAAGGAGACAAATGTGACAAAGCTAGTGGGCTATTTGTGGCCAACACTAGCAAGCACAAGATGGGAGGGGTGCTAGACTACATCTATTCAGATTTATAGGGTTGCTGACCTACATCTGCTTCCTTAAGACGCAGAGCCCACAAAATTCAAGTGTGTTGATCTTCTCACCATTCAAAAGGTTGCAGTTGCTCAATATCTCCAGTCCTTGTACACTTACATGACCTAGTCTCATGAGCCATAAATTTTCTTTAACATCATAAGATAACTGCACAAGGGTGCTTTCTTCTATTGTGTAGAGGTCATCCTCCAACTTGGCCTTCAACATGACTAAAGACCCTTTAGTCACTTTCAGAGTTCCCTATGCTCATGTACTTGTAGCCTTGTTCATCCAAAGCACCCGAGGTTCTTCAAATCAAGAACATGACAGACTTTTATAATAGTCCTCATGATTCCATCATGGCACCAAACCCAAACTGAACCAATGTCAATTCTTTTACGAGTTACACTATTGCCCATTGTTATGGTTCCTCCATTTGTTTCATAATCGCTGGACCAATCTCTTCGGAATATCATATACAGAGTACAACCAGAATCTAACATACATCTATTGTCATAGACTCCACTATTGGATAATATTCTTAGTATATAATCATCATCAGAATCATGTAGACGCTCAACAGTAGATGCACTCACCTTTTCTTTGGACTTTGACATAAGACAATCTCGTTCAAAATGCCTCTTCTTGTAACAACCCTACACTCTGCATTTCTCTTGTTCACATGAGACTTTGATATGTACTTAGATTTGCTCCTTCCCTGTTGGCAGGTACGCTTCTCACAAAGAGCTCACTAGATTCATCATCTTTGTCTTTTCAAAATGCCTCCACACATCACAAGAGTTAAGTATTTGTCGCAATTGCTCAAAGAGTGATAGGAAATGAATTTTCAGATCACGATATTTTGAAGTCAATGAAAATAGCAAAGCATATGCAAGCGTCTCCTCATCCTTTTTACATTCCAGCAGTCTTAAAGTCCATCACAAGTTTATTGAACGCGTCTAGATGGTCCTGCAACAAAGTACCTAACTCCATCTTAAATGTGTGAAGACACCATTATAGGAACATCCTTGTTGTCACCAAACGGTTCGCCCTTTCAGCCTTTCCCACAATTGTTAAACCATCTCCTCAGTACTTGTGCTGACTTCACAGAGCACATTAGGTGAAAGGGACAGTTGGATTACACTCTATGCATCTCCTTCAATCTTTTTCTTGTCGAGATTCAATGTATTATTGGGGTACTTTCCGTCAATACCATGGATTGAACCTTTCCTCCGCAGTAACGTCATCATTTGGATCATCCAAATATTGAAGTAGTTGCGCCCATTAAATCTATAAATTTCAAACTTCATGGAACTCATTGTTACTTGTTCTTCTTCTACTACGAAGTATTTGGAAATACAGAAAACAAAGTAATTCTTTTTTGATGTGGAAGTTCAAATTGTGCTGAAACCACAGAGTTTACACAAATAGATCCTTGGCTCTGATGCAAATTGTTAGCGAAAATGTGAAATAAAAAAACAAAGAAGCATAACAACATTTAACGTGGTTCGGATCAGAATGATCCTACGTCCACCGGAATAACAACTGCACCAGTATTTGTTTCACTCAAAAAGAATACAAGTGAAATATTACAAGAGAGAAACAACATCAAATGTCTTGGAAGATAAAAAGACAAGTCAAAGGCGTCTTACAAATGAATTAAGAGCTTCCTATTTATAGAAATTAATTCTTCTCATTGATGTCATCCATGACATCACTATGTGTCAAAATGTCAAGGTTTACTATGTGTAACCATTTTATGGTTTACCTAAATTTCACCTACAAAATTACTATCTTGACCTTTTATTTTGTACCAATGAAGAATTATCTTCATACAAAATCTTCACATTAATTCATCTTGAATCTTGTCAATTTATAGCCAAGTAAATTGGCACATGGAATTTTCATCCATTGATTTGACCTCACAGGGACAAAACCAACTCCTTCAGTTTACATGGCAAAAGGCAGAGAATTTCGAAAGGTCAAGCAAGTTTGTGTGCTGGAACGTTTTTATACAACCAACATCTCAAGCTATGTAGCATTTGCTAATACACTTTATTTTCTTCAAAAGGTATGTGGTGAGCCATCGTCAAAACTTCTTCTGGTGTAGAAGGAAGATGTCAAAGAATCTCATCTCAAACAAGTCAGTACAGGGGTAAAATGGAATCTTTCATGAGATAAGTGTGAACTGTGACGTAATCACCACTTAACTTAGGAATAATTTGGAAACCAGTTTTTTTGTGTTAAGAGCGTGTGGAAAATGAGCTAAAAAAGCTTGGAGATGCCTTATAGACTTTTAACGTGCTAGTGACCAAGTAGGAAGATGATCTGGAGCCAAAGTTAGAGCCAAGGTGCAGTGCTTGGCGCAAATCTGCATTAACCACGACGCAGAAAAAATAATGCTGAACTTGGCGCCACTCTGCCACAAAATGAGGAAATTTTGCTGCCAACCTAGCAAAAATCTGTGTCAATCCTAGGCAGAACGTCCCACCTAGATTTTTTCGGGACAATCTTGATACTTTTATAATGATCCCAAATATACAGATTCATAGCCACCCTAAAGGGATTCTTCAGTGTGCTTTGATGATCATTTTCAGATTACTGAGAGAGGAATATATTTTCCTTTGTTATTTGAAGAACTCCTGATTTTCACAAGGTAATTCATTTCAATACATGAGATTGTGGGGTTTCCTGAATTAATCTGGTGTTTTCAAGTGTTTAACAAGGTTTTCGGGTTCTATATACATTATTGTGTTAGTTTCACTCAACGCATATCTTTATTTGCATAAATATTCATAAGTTAAATATTGCTTCCGCTATCGCCAATGTTATCAGTTTAATTTAACAGAGATAACATATATACCAGAGACAGTAACCTAAATTATTTTAGAAGCCAAATTCACTCTGAGAAATATAGGTTCTTACTGCCTTGCTACCGCTGCAATTTTACCATCTGGACTGATGCCTCTCTTTGCCATTTCATCTCCTAGCTTCAGAATCGGGGTTCCATCTATATATTCCATCACTAGGACCCTCCTTTTAAAAATATTAAAGGAAAAAATGGATTATCAAAGTAATCTGAAAAGAAAGTTACACTGTAGCTGTAAAGTTCATACATCCAACAGAGAATAGAAACAAACTAATCGAAAAGTTAATGAACCTAGCGAACATCTATATGTTGTTGGAATGATGAAAGCAAACAAGATGTGAGACAGCACATTCATCGGAAGTTTTACAGTGTCTTGAGCTAACATATGAACCTTGTGACAATAAGAACAAAAGGACATGCAAGATTATTGAAGAAATAACAGAGAAGCATCTTACAAAGCAAAACAGTTACAGTAATGATTAATCAGTTTCAAACAATCGCTTGATCCACCTCATTACAGCAAGACATTTCAAATGTCCATTGAAGATCAAAGCTACCAATATTTAGATAAGAAAACATCAATTAGTCAAATATTCCACAGAGAGCTCACCTTGTGACAATATCTCGAATCACCCGTGGAACCATAACTGGGGACTTTTTGTTATTTTCATAGAGAAAACGCCGAATTCTATCCATTGCATCAGCCTCTCTCAAAAAGTTGAATTCATACCCGATCTAACATGTAATAAGTGAAACCAGTTTGTTAAAGCAAGAGGATAAGAAAAATCATTGTTGTACTTAATCTAAGCTGAAATAGGAGATGACAAGGTAAATACCAAGTTGCATGTAAAGCCATGAGCAAACAACTGAGATGAGTTGTCTTTAAGGACATTTGTGAGAAACAACAGATATCATCAAAATAATTCGCGATCATACCATCAATACAGATCATAATGCACCATCCAGCTAATTGAAACTACCTATAAAGAAGACTTACATGCATGAAGCTTTTGGAATTACTGTACCAAAGTGTTTCCTCAATATTTAGATGAACAGAAATCTACAATGGCTACGAAGAGCCATCTTTCATAAAATAAGTTACTTAGAAGAGAAAAAATTGATGTTTACATCCAGTGAATGAAGTAGGAAATTTTCAGGTGTCAGCAAATATTCCGCAATGCAACATAGCCACATTTCCTTCCACCTAATTTGGCTGGCCTCCGGAGGCAAAATACAAAACTGCTACTGTGTGGCAAGCAATAAGTTATAAATTTGGGAAAAGAATGCTTTCATGGAAGAAACAATATCTTTTACCTTGATAGATAGTGTATTGGAAGACCTACCCATGTCCTTTTTCCGCATACTACACAAGGTGAAGAAACAACTATTGATGATTACGTTTTAACTTCTTATGGGATGGATGTGGACAGATAAGAAATTTCATCTCATATAGGGGAGAAAATAATTATGACAAAAGTAAAGCAGGATAATGGGTGGGAAATATGGAAATTCACAATATGTGCTTATTATTTGAATGGCAATGAATGACATAGGCGAAGCTAGGATTTCATCTTTTGCGTTCTGAATTTGACAATGACGTTTTCAAGTGATAATAACTCGGTTCTAACTTCTAAATTTAATATTTGACCTATTTAATGTATTTATTAACACAAATACACTATTTGAGACAATCTACTGGGTTCGGCCGAACCCGTATGCAGGCTACTACTTCCGCACATGAGAAAGGTAGGTGCTAGATTAATATGTTTCTAGGGAAAACATCATTAATGCTAAATACGGATTCACGAACATCTGGTTGTCAAAGAAGTTCACAGAAGACACATGGCTATAAATTAGGAAACATCTCAGAAATTCACACCCAGAATTTGAGTCTTACTCATTAAGACAGGTTTTAACTTTTAAGGCTTTCACTAAAAACGATAAAGAAAATAACAAGTTCTTATTGGAAAAGGTAATGAAGATCATCAGGAAAGAATTAAGGAAAATAGAAATCCCTCCTAGTCACTTAATACAATTTATTAGTTCCCAAGTTAGAAATTAGGAACAACTGAATATTGATGTAAATATTTGCAACATGCACCTCCTTGGTGCTGTTATTTAATAAAATTACATTTTACCTTCTTCTGGCTAAAGAGAAACAATAGATGATAAAAGTAAATAATGCATATACGGAAATTTTATGCACCTGTTTCTCAATTTCCTTTGTCAAAGAGTATATATCGAATTTTATATCAATCTTCTGCAAGTATAGTGCAAAAGCTTGCAAATTGTGGATATCGGTCATCATCAGCTGTTGGACCCCAGGGTGTTGTACCTAGAGAAGACAACTACTTTAGAACCTTATGATCACAACAATCTGCAAAGTTATGAGTCAATTTTTCTTACCTTGACAACAACATCTCTTTTGTCACCTATGAGTCTCGCTCTGTGAACCTAATTCCAAGTAAAGTAAAGACAAGTTGAACCACTTAGGGGTCAAAGTAATATTAATTCCTCTGTATAACTAGAGTACAGCTCAAAAATTTGACATTTAGAAATAATTATTTATCTGACTTTAAACTGCCTTACAGGCTTGGCCTTCAAAACCATGTATCACACTGGTTTTAAGGTTAAAGCTGTTGAGAAGTAAGGAGAACAATAGAATATGAATATTTATTCATTTTTGAACAGATGTACACAAAGCTGAGTAGTGCTAGACGATGTCCTAAGAAACTATTTCAGCTGAAAGTTTCCTCAGATCAAATAAACCTCCATCTTGCTAGAAGGAGCAAGAACAACAAAACTTGATTAAGGAAATCAGCTAACTAGGAAAAGAAAGAAAGTATCAGTGCACAGTCTACTGGTTGAACTTGTTGAAAAGAAGTTCTAGCATATATTTTGTGGCATGTTATACATATATAAAGATTTGAAAATGGCTCATTATTCATTTTTTTATTGGTATATTTCTCATCTTCTTCATCATGGGTCATGATCATGGCTGTACTTGTCATCACTTGCATGTTAGCTATGAACAAATTTTGCATTTAACAAAAAGGACTCATGAAAGGAGCCACATTTCCATACAATGCAAAATGTAAAATATACAAAAAAAATCTTTTGAAATATATATTCTTCATTGCAAACAAAAGCTACTGTTGTTGTTGGGATAGGGCTAAGGCCCTACATAAACCATAAAAATTAAGAATATACTAGAGATTGTTAGACATTATAATATATCAGCCACAGCAAAGATTGAAAAACTTGTTTGGTGGATCTTCTTAGGCAGTTTCCCTTGCCTAACATGTAAGTGGCAATGTTTTTGCTATTATTGCTGGAAATAGGGTGCTGCTGTGTCTATTACGTGTCTACTGTGTTCCACCACCTATTAGTGGAAATTAACTTCCAGGTAAAAGCCCAAGAAAAAAGAGTTGGTCCTAATTCGAGTGAAATATTTGCAGAACTAACATACTAAATAAATGTGTCACCCCTGTAATAACTTAGACTTTTAGATATGATACTCACACTTCAACAAATCTAAATGTATTTCCTATCTACAAGGTCGATATTTTTAACAACTGTTTGATTAACATGAAGTTTCTAGTCAATGCTTGAAGAAATTTTTGTCGCTCTACAATGAGCTTTAGTAATGCTTTAAATCAAGCTTAACAGTTACCTGTGCAATAGAAGCAGAACCGAGAGGATCGACATCAAAACTTTCAAACAATTCATCAACATTCTGATTTAATTCCTTCTCCAGCACAGCCCTGACCACATTGTACGGTGTAGCAGGCGCATGATCACATAGAGTAACTAACCTTCTCACCCATGCAGCTGGGGCCAAGTCTGGTTTCCCAATTAGTTGAGCAACCTAATATTAATATAATATTACCATCACCATCCACATAATGAGATCTTAAGATGAATTATGAGTTGTGAAGCCCAAACATAAACCCTCTTGATCATTCTTTCGTCTAATAACAGAGAAATTCCCAAGAGCTAATGGTCCATGGTTCGAAACTCAGTGGATTATGAGTCCGTCCCTCTACCCCTTTCCATTTACATACCAGGAATTGCTTGCAACAGGGTACCCATGACGTGCGCCTAAATCACACATCACGGGTCCGCCACACCTCTTACCACTAGACCAAATCCCTGGGGTTAAAATATGGAAGCAACCCTCAGGGAACTCTGTAACGTGGAAGCAATACAACAATCTCATGAGCATTATGATAAATAGAGCACAGTAGTGCATGCTGCAGCCAGCACAGACTAGTGCACATATCCCAATATAACCGCATAAACTTAATTAAATTTATTAAAAGGAAACACTAAATGCAGAAATCTTTTTCCTTGTAGAGTTAATAAACAACAAACGACCATTAACACTTAACAGCTTGTTTGGGTCGTAGCTACCATGAATTCTATTTCTATTTTACGCTTTCTGATTACTTCCTTTTGAATTGAGGCTCTATCGGAAACAAACCTAAAACGAAGGGATAAGGTCTGCCTACATCCTACCCTCTTCACACTCTACTTATAGTTGTAATAAACAACGAGTCAACGATAATGGTTTGAGATTTGAATCAATTCTATATTAGGAAACGGAAAATGGGAAGCTGTTTACAGAGTATACCTTTAGGAAGAACCCACCAAGGTCAGAGCACATATTATATATCTTCTCAGCTGCAACCTCATGCTGCCTCTCCCACATTGCTTCTTGTTTTTGCACATTCTTTTCAAATCCAACTCTTAATTGAAACACCTTAAAAGAGCAATTAAAACCCAAAACTTACTTCAGTGAGCCAAATGAACCAACAAATGCTTCATTCATATTACAAAGAGAAATTAACAAAAAAAACAGATTTTAAGAAAAACACTCCATTCCCAAATTCACTCTTCTACATTAATCATAGAGGTAACAACTGTGAAATTAGACCAACTAATTTGTAGAATTTAAAATCATTTTGTATATATATCCTAAATTCTTCAAATTATAGAAAAATTTAGGCATCATACATAAACAAACACTTAAACTTGGCCTTGGTTGACAAATGAACATATCTAGACACCTCAACTTTGGTTTCAAGATCAACTCATCTGTCCTGTGTCCCATGGATATCCGACACTAACATGCCACAAAATTTTACAAGTGTCTGGATGATTATCTTGTAATTGTGATTGCTCAACTGATACAATGGACACGAGTTGAGGTATGTAGATGTGCATCCTCAAAAGTTAAATTAATATGGGAAAATGGAAATGAGAAAATAGAACTCAAAATCAAAACTTGAGAAAGAAAATGAAAAGGGGTACCTTATAACCAGTATATATATCTACTGCACGAACCCAAAACTGGAAAGAACGTTGCCAAGGTCTGAAACAAGCAGATACCTTTTCTTGAAAATCAGATTGAACACTCATTGTTTCTCTGTAAATTCTATTATAGCCCCTATAAGGTTCAAGAAACCATTTTTATGGCTAATACTTTCTATAGAGAGCCTCCATAGCCCAATTTTGCAAGAAATTTGAAGGGGCATTGATAGCCATTCACCCATTATATTCTTTTTTTTCTTGTGGCTGGAAAAAATTACTGGAATATCTGTTCCTAAAATTTGTTGAATGGGGTTGCTCAAATACTTGTAACTTGTAAGGAGTAATGATTTTCTTGGAGATATATTTGTGTGGGTGTTTATGTGAACATATATTTCAACTTGATAAAACACCATAATTCATACCCTAGTTAAGATTATAATTGATAATTCTATAATATTTCAATAATATAAGAATTTGAAAGATTGTAAAATGAATTTTATCTTTAACTTATTTTCAATTATATAAAATTTGTTCTTTATATTTTCTATATTGAATGATTTTTTTCATAAATTAGTCAATTAACACTTTCTCTATTATTTGATAAATGTGTATGTAAAGTATAAGATAATCAATTTAATGACGTATTATTTATTTTTTAGCTAATATGAGCTAGTTTTTCTTAGAGTAACTTTCACATATAGCAAAAATAAAAAGTTTATTTGTATATTATAGTTATACTTTGCATTATTGCGCTCCAAAACAAACATAAATATGTATATTTCGTAAAACATATAAAAAAAAGCAGTTGTATAATTCTTTATACATATAAAAGCAAACGAATTGTATAATTCGCTGCAGGGAATATTTTTATTGTATAATTAAAAGTGTATAGGACGAAGATGTATGTATTTGCATGTGTATATACAATTTTCTCTCGCTTTATACAAATAGAAATACAATTTATCCATTTCGTTTATGTTTGCATAAGCGAGAGAGACGAGGGTGGCGAGCGAGATCGGGGAGAGGAGAGAGAGGGGAACGAATATATGTATATATATAATTTTTTCTCGCTTTATACAAACACAATCGTATTTTATACATTTGTATTTGTATAGAAGTGAGAGAGAGCGAGAGAGAGTGGCTAGCGAGAGTTTGGTCTCGTTAAGGTGTTAAGAACTTTTTAAACCATATTTAAAAAATTGAAAATATTTTGAAATATATCACCTTCTAAAGAAAGAAAAAAAAACTAAAGAATTATGAACAAACCAAGTCACATGTTTGTTATTTGGCATCATTTAGGATATATATAGAAAATAAATTACAAGTAATGAGGAGAATCAAGAAAGGTCACGAGGAGCAATAGTTCTAATAATTGAAACCTATTAATCTTTTCATGTATTGACCATTAACAAAGAATAGAAATGGAGTAATCGAAACATTTAAACTTTTCTCAATAAAAAATATGAAAGGTTAAGAAGCAATATGTGAAAAATACGTAATAATATATGTGTGTATATATAAGACGATAAAAAAGGCAACTCATATAAATGTCTAACCTCATATGAACGAGAACTAGTTCTTAGTTTCATAAATATATGAAGTTAAACGATTGGCGCCTTTTGACAATATAAACAAAAAACAAGTAGTATGTAAGCATAAAAAATGCAACCTAAATTAATAACATTTTGTGCATGTGCATAAATATTTAAGGCCTCATTTTATAATTTGGTGTTAGGCTTTTAATTTTACTGAGACGTTCTTGGCATCACATTTTTTTTATAGAAAGAAATAAGAAAATGCATAAATACTCCCTGTCCCTCAATCTATGTTCGAAATCCAGAGATATTTTTATACTACACTAAGGTCCTATTACCATCAATCTTGCTCTAGTACAAAGGCTTAAGTTTCACTCGAACGACTCTATCGAAGCAAATCCTTAACCACATGCTAACCTGATTAATCCTTGACTATAAAAACTGGAAAGAGTTCATCAAAATGAGCCCAATAATTCCCATATTAATAGGATTTGAAATCAGGAGTAAAATAGTCCAAAAATTACTTCAAAAATCTTTAGAGTGAAAATAGTTGAAAAACATGTTGTTAAGCCAAGAGGGATTCGTGGTTGAAAACCCCATTAAAATTAATTAAGAAATGAGTTCCAAATAATCAAAATACCTTTTCACCAATTTTAGGAAAAGAACGTAACCTCAAAATCCTCTTTATAAATCAAGGTTTAGAAAGTTTTTCGGAAGATAAAACTTGAAGAAATCGATGAAAAACTAAGAAAAAGAAGCTTACCCACACTAGGAATTACAAATAAATGAGGGGTTTTAACCAAACTAAGCCATTATATAAAGTCATTCACCAAAATAATACGTTTTTCTAAAATTTTACAAAACTAGTATAAACGTATTCCACAGTAACGTTTTAGGATATATTTTATTTTTTAAAAGTTGATGGCATCAGATTAATATACGTTACTCACAGTAACGTTTTACTCCTAAAACGTTACTCACAGTAACGTTTTAGGAGTAAACGTTACTAAAAATAACGTTTTAAAAGTAAAACGTTACTTACAGTAACGTATATCAATCTAATGTTGTTAGTTTTTAAAAAGTTAAATATACACTAAAACGTTACTGTGAAATACGTTTATACTAGTTTTGTAAAATTTTAGAAAAATGTATTACTTTGATAAATTGTTTTATATAATGACTTAGTTTGGTTAAATCAACGGATGTGTAATATTTGATCCGATGCAAATCATAACATACATCAAATTACCAACTGCAGAAGCGTATATGTGGAATACATGACATCTCTTATTATTTCATTAGTAGATGGAATCTAAGTTGTACTCAACTTAAAGTGTTTAGCAAGGGATGTACTAACCAATTTTATTTTTGCATGTTGAGCCTCTTGAGTACTTCTTAATCTTTTACTTGAAGGATAATGATAACTCCTTTTTATTTCTATCTCGATGTATTTGTATGCCTACAAATTTTTTTTTCTTACCCCAAGTCCTTAATTGCAAACGATATCCTCAAATCCTTCTTAGGGATTGAAGTTCAAGATAAAATCATCAATGGAGAACTTAAAGAATATATAATGATCTAAAAAGGTTTTCTTGTATCACTAGTTTTCAATAACAGATTCAAACTTCAAATACCATTATATTGAAATTTGTTTCAAGCAATACAATCTTATTCGCAGTTTGCAGAAATAATTTTTATGAACCCTTCGGGTTTTTCCATATTAGTTTCTCCATCTAAATCACCATGAAGAAAATTGGTCTTTACACCATATACTCCACCTCTAAATCTAGATTTGTGGCTAAGCGTAGAACCATACAAATTGAAGACATTTTCATAACAAGAGAGAAAATTCATCAAAATGTTTCGCGTGACAAAACTTTTAACAACTAACCTCAGCTTATACTTAGGCGTAGAGGTATGTTACTCTTGCTTTACTCTGAAAAACAATTTATTTGTTAACGATATCTTACCTTTCGATAGTCCACTAAATCAAATGTGTCATTCGCGTGAAGTGATTATTCAGATATATCAATATTATATGATATCATATACACCACACTTTAAAAAAATGAAAACTCTCAAATTTGAAGTTTAAAACATTTTAATCATTTAATGTGAAGAACTTATCCAAAAGTTTCTTAATTTATTGTTAAGAGTTAATGAAGGAGGTTCTAACCAAACTAAGCCATTATATAAAGTCATTCACCAAAATAATATGTGTTTCTAAAATTTTACAAAACTAGTATAAACGTATTCCACAGTAACGTTCTAGGATATATTTTATTTTTTAAAAGTTGATGGCGTCAGATTGATATACATTAATCACTGTTTCGTTTTACTTCTAATGAGTAACGTTTTAGGAGTAAAACGTTACTGAAAATAACGTTTTAAAAGTAAAACGTTATTTACAGTGACGTATATCAACCTAATGCTGTTAGTTTTTAAAAAATAAAATATACCCTAAAACGTTACCATGAAATACGTTTATACTAGTTTTGTAAAATTTTAGAAAAATGTATTACTTTGATAAATTGTTTTATATAATGACTTAGTTTAGTTAAAAATTCGCTAAATAAGCATTAAAACAAGTTACAACTTAATTTTATTTTTATACTAAACTTTTATCTTGAAAATCAAAACTAATGATATGAAATTACATAGCTGGATCAACTAACATAGGATGACATCCTTGACACACTGCAAACTCAAACGTAATTGAAATGTTACCTAATTCAAATATTGTTCAGATTTTCTATATTTAGATGCATTTAGAGAATCAGTAAAGCTAAGCCTATTTAGGTGCTAATGATGTAATGAGTTTTCTGATTTTCGAAATTCTATGTTCTCTTCTTATTTCACATTGTGATATTTCTCACAGTATAATCCATCAAAATGTAATGACTTTTCACTTTATATATCTAAATATATCATTCATGTAGAACAATTAGTTTATTTCTTTATCAAACTATATCAACTCATAGTCTCATGTCTATACTTAATAAGGTTGCTTGTGATTAATCAACAATATGCATTGATGATACTTCGTTCAACACTCAATGTTCATTATCTTATAATTAATTCACAATCCGTTTGTTCCATTTAGTCACATAATTAAAAAAAAAAGTGTTAGATAGAGATATTGAATACATTCTATTTAAACAGTTAGAGAAAAGGTCTGGTGAATCCCCAATAAAGTTGAATATTATCATAAGAGAAGCGGACATTTCAAATCATATCTAATTTTAGTTGATGTGTGATGCCTTTTTGAATGGTAAAAATATTTTCTTGAAGAAACCCTAGAAGTTATCAAATATATAAACATGAGTGATAAGAATGTTAATGTAGTGATAAAGTTGGACATGACTAAGACATATGATATGATCACCTAGATTTTATTAACTAAGGTCCTAAGGAAGTCTGGTTTCTCTAAAATTATTGTTAATATGGTCCTGAGACTTGTGTCGAATAATTGGCAGTCTATGCTGATTAATGATCAATTTCATGACTTTTTTCCTAGTCTTCTGTGGCTTGAAACAAGAAGACCCTCCTTTCCCAACTTTATTCGCTATTGCAAGTTTGCAAAAAGTTTTAGCTAAATGACTTGACAGTTTACAGAGGAATGAAAATTTCAAAAAATATGAATTACGAAAGTTGAGCCTAGAGATTAATCATCTAACATATGATGTTGAAGTTATTCTCTTCTACTCAAGAGATAGAGTATCAATAATTAAGATGATGAAGGTGTTGAAAGTCCCTGAAAATATCTATCGTTAGCTGGTTAACAAGTCAAAGAATTTTTTCTAATCATGATAACACTCCTTCGATAGTTGCCATCAAAATAAGAAGATTTAATTTTCATGGCTTAGAGAAATTCATTTTCCTAGAAATATTGTGATTGATTTGCTTCAAAGTTATGAACCTACACTTAACTATCCCACAATGTAGTGGAGTTTTTCAAAAATAGGATGAGTAAATGTATCACAAGTAGATCCAACAAAGAAAACACGAGTCGAAGATCATATAATTTTTTTATAAGATACAATAATAGCGATCTAATTTATGTTGAGGCACAAAGCATAAAAATGACTACAAACATGTAATAAGAGATGACAACAATTTAAAAAGGCTTTATATATTGCCTAAACCAAGGATTTCAGCAAATCAATCTAGAGAAAGATTCTCTCAGTCACAGACTATGATAAGGAGGGATTAGAAGAATATCTTGGGAGTTAGAAGAGAGGATGAAAAACTTACTTGAGATTATGGGTCAACGAAACGTTCAAATAAGACGCATATTCAGAGAAACTCATCACTTAGTTGTGGACTTCATAACAAACACTACAATAAAAATGGTAAAACACAATAATTTCATAATTTTAATAAAATACCAATCATGGGAAAGAAAATCTTGGACATGAATAAATATCACATACCAACAATTAAAATTAAATCAAGAAGTATAAACAACATCAGCAACCTTTAAACAAATGGAAAGACACAGAGTCTCACATCTATTATATTTACTAAATAATTTATGTCCATTTCAAGGGAAATATAATTGCGAGAAAACTAACCTAATATGTCAGCCAAAAACAAAAACTGATACAGTCACCAGCAAAACGCTTGATTTAAGGAACTAGATCTGCCTTTTATATTCTTGTATCCAACCAAGATATCAAGATGAAGGAGCTAACTGGATTTCTCCGCCTCAATTTATAAATAGGTTGTTTTGAAGATGTTGATTGATATTGATGATGAAGTTGTTTGGCACAGAGTTGAGGTTGAGTATGAGGTTGCAGGGTGAACAAGTAAATATGTCAAGAGTGGTTGGATAGATTGTCTATTGCATTGGGTGATAATACTATTGTTCCTATCACATCTGAGCAGCTTACTGCATACATGGCTATCCTCGAGCTGAAAAAGTACCATGCTGCACTCATTGCATTTGCTAAGATTGCGAAAGGTTGCTCAAAGGTACAAATCAAATTACTCCTATAGAGTTTGCACCACATGTTTTTAATCTAACATGTATTCACACTTTTATTTACTCTTTAATCTACTCTTTTTGTTGATCTATCGATTTGACACAATACCGTGTAAGTTTTTGAATTAATTACCATCAAATACAGTTGAAACACCATTGTTACCAAAATTGAGTGATGTTTTTAAATGCTACCAAAAATGACCCATATTATAAATGGCATGTACATATTATATCACACTGTAAAACAATCCCTTAACCCTAGGCACTAACGGACAACCCTTAGAGTTGCAACGGATCTCCCTTCTTCTCCATCCTTTCCCACTCCCCCCCCCTCCAATACTCATTGTCCAACCACCTTTTCCTCCTCAGTCACCATGGAAGCCTAGGGATATATATGTTTTTTGATTAATTACTATTCTTTTATTAACTTGTTTCTTGGTTAGTACTCAAGGAGTTGATCATCTATCACAAACTCATACTCCATGAGTTCATAAACAAGAATAAAGTTAATAAAAGAATAGTTATTAGTCTAAAAGCACATATATACCTTAACTCCCATGGTGACAGACAAGGATTAGTTGGTTGGACAGTGAGTGTTGGTGGGGGGAAGTGGGGAAAGGATGGAGAACAAGAGAGATCTGCCGCAATTCCAAGGGTTGTTCTTTAGTTTCTAGGGTTAGGGATTGTTTGAAGTGTGATATAATATGTACATGCCATTTATAATATTGGTCAATTTTGGTAGCATTTAAAAACATCACTCAATTTTTGTCATAATGGTGTTTCAACTGTATTTGTTGGTAATAATTCAAGAACTTACCTGGTATTGTGTCAAATCAATAGGTCAACATAAAGATCAAATAAAAGTGAAAACCCTTAAATCTGAAATGAGTTAAAATATTTCAATCATTTAATGCGAAGAGCTTCTCGGAAAGTTTTTTGAATTTATTGTTATGAGTTAATGAAACATTAAAGTACTATAGCTTCTTTTTAAACTAAACTTTTATCTTCAAAATCAAAATTAATGATGTGAAATTTAATAATGAAGTTCTTAATTTTCATCTCTACCTAAAAAGAAATTCATTCTCAAGCTAGGGAACATAAATGTTGATGACTATTTAAACAATTAGAGAAAAGGTCTGGTGAATCCCTAATAAAGTTGAATATTATCATAAGAGAAGCGGACATTTCAAATCATATCTAATTTTAGTTGATGCGTGATGTCTTTTTGAATGGTAAAAATATTTTCTTGAAGAAACCCTAGAAGTTATCAAATATATAAACATGAGTGATAAGAATGTTAATGTAGTGGTAAAGTTGGACATGACTAAGACATATGATATGATCACCTAGATTTTATTAACTAAGGTCCTAAGGAAGTCTGGTTTCTCTAAAATTATTGTTGATATGGTCCTGAGACTTGTGTCGAATAATTGGCCGTCTATGCTGATTAATGATCAATTTCATGACTTTTTTCCTAGTCTTCTGTGGCTTGAAACAAGAAGACCCTCCTTTCCCAACTTTATTCGCTGTTGCAAGTTTGCAAAAAGTTTTAGCTAAATGACTTGACAGTTCACAGAGGAATGAAAATTTCAAAAAATTATGAATTACGAAAGTTGAGCCTAGAGATTAATCATCTATCATATGATGTTGAAGTTATTCTCTTCTACTCAAGAGATAGAGTATCAATAATTAAGATGATGAAGGTGTTGAAAGTCCCTGAAAATATCTCTCGTTAGCTGGTTAACAAGTCAAAGAATTTTTTCTAATCATGATAACAATCCTTCGATAGTTGCAATAAAAATAAGAAGATTTAATTTTCATGGCTTAGAGAAATTCATTTTCCTAGAAATATTGTGATTGATTTGCTTCAAAGTTATGAACCTACACTTAACTATCCCACAATGTAGTGGAGTTTTTCAAAAATAGGATGAGTAAATGTATCACAAGTAGATCCAACAAAGAAAACACGAGTCGAAGATCATATAATTTTTTTATAAGATACAGTAATAGCGATCTAATTTATGTTGAGGCACAAAGCATAAAAATGACTACAAACATGTAATAAGAGATGACAACAATTTAAAAAGGCTTTATATATTGCCTAAACCAAGGATTTCACCAAATCAATCTAGAGAAAGATTCTCTCAGTCACAGACTATGATAAGGAGGGATTAGAAGAATATCTTGGGAGTTAGAAGAGAGGATGGAAAACTTACTTGAGATTATGGGTCAACGAAACGTTCAAATAAGACGCATATTCAGAGAAACTCATCACTTAGTTGTGGATTTCATAACAAACACTACGATAAAAATGGTAAAACACAATAATTTCATAATTTTAATAAAATACCAATCATGGGAAAGAAAATCTTGGACATGAATAAATATCACATACCAACAATTAAAATTAAATCAAGAAGTATAAACAACATCAGCAACCTTTAGACAAATGGAAAGACACAGAGTCTCACATCTATTATATTTACTAAATAGTTTATGTCCATTTCAAGGGAAATATAATTGTGAGAAAACCAACCTAATATGTCAGCCAAAAACAAAAACTGATATAGTCACCAGCAAAACGCTTGATTTAAGGAACTAGATCTGCCTTTTATATTCTTGTATCCAACTAAGATATCAAGATGAAGGAGCTAACTGGATTTCTCCGCCTCAATTTATAAATAGGTTGTTTTGAAGATGTTTATTGATATTGATGATGAAGTTGTTTGGCACAGAGTTGAGGTTGAGCATGAGGTTGCAGGGTGAACAAGTAAATATGTCAAGAGTGGTTGATAGATTGTCTATTGCATTGGGTGATAATACTATTGTTCCTATCACATCTGAGCAGCTTACTGCAAACATGGCTATCCTCGAGCTGAAAAAGTACCATGCCGCACTCATTGCATTTGCTAAGATTGCGAAAGGTTGCTCAAAGGTACAAATCAAATTACTCCTATAGAGTTTGCAACACATGTTTTTAATATAACATGTATTCACACTTTTATTTATTCTTTAATCTACTCTTTTTGTTCATCTATCGATTTGACACAATACCGTGTAAGTTTTTGAATTAATTACCATCAAATACAGTTCAAACACCATTGTTACCAAAATTGAGTGATGTTTGTAAATGCTACCAAAAATGACCCATATTATAAATGGCATGTACATATTATATCACACTGTAAAACAATCCCTTAACCCTAGGCACTAACGGACAACCCTTAGAGTTGCAACGGATCTCCCTTCTTCTCCATCCTTTCCCACTCCTCCTCCCCCCCCCCCCAATACTCATTGTCCAACCACCTTTTCCTCCTCAATCACCATGGAAGCCTAGGGATATATATGTTTTTTGATTAATTACTATTCTTTTATTAATTTGTTTCTTGGTTATGTACTCAAGGAGTTGATCATCTATCACAAACTCATAGACGATCAATTACATGAGTACATAAACAAGAATAAAGTTAATAAAAGAATAGTTATTAGTCTAAAAACACATATATACCTTAACTTCCATGGTGACAGGCAAGGATTAGTTGGTTGGACAGTGAGTGTTGGTGGGGAGAAGTGGGGAAAGGATGGAGAAGAAGAGAGATCTGCCGCAATTCCAAGGATTTCACCAAATTAATCTAGAGAAAGATTCTCTCAGTCACAGACTATGATAAGGAGGGATTAGAAGAATATCTTGGGAGTTAGAAGAGAGGATGGAAAACTTACTTGAGATTATGGGTCAACGAAACATTCAAATAAGACGCATATTCAGAGAAACTCATCACTTAGTTGTGGACTTCATAACAAACACTACAATAAAAATGGTAAAACACAATAATTTCATAATTTTAATAAAATACCAATTATGGGGAAGAAAATCTTGGACAAGAATAATATCACATACCAACAATTAAAATTAAATCAAGAAGCATAAACAACATCAGCAACCTTTAAACAAATAGAAAGACACAGAGTCTCACATCCATTATATTTACTAAATAGTTTATGGCCATTTCAAGGGAAATATAATTGTGAGAAAACTAACCTAATATGTCAGCCAACAAAAAGTGATACCGTCACTAGCAAAACGCTTGATTCAAGGAACTAGATCTGCCTTTTATATTCTTGTATCCAACCAAGATATCAAGATGAAGGAGCTAACCTAGATTTCTCCGCCTCTACTTCAAATGAGAAAAAAAAAGTTAATCTTGTAGATTAATTGAAATAAGGATGAAGAAAAATCAAGAAATACTTACAAAGATTTACGAAGTTTAAATACAGGGTTCTAACTCTCTTTCAAGTTTCTCACAAACTCATGAACTCCCACCGGATGATACACCTTTAATGGAGTAAAGAACACCAAAGCTACTTTGAAATCAAAAGGCAACAAAACAAAAAAGGAATTCACCATTGGTTGTTGAGCAAGAAACAACACATCTATCGACTATGAAGAATCTTTTATCATGCACTAAATAAGGAAAAGGAGACCAAATTTGAAAGAACCAATGCACACATACTTAGTGGCGGCGAGAAGAAGGTGGAGAAGATGAAAGGACTAGGGTTTATATTATGAAACCCTATTATTTAGGGTTTTGTTATGTACCTCAACTCCGTCACTTTCGGGCTAACTCAGTTGTAAGTTTTTTTTTGGTTATATTTGCCTTTTTTATGGTTATATTTGCCTTTTTTATGGGCTCCTTTTTGGAGCCCAAAAGAATTTATTTAAATAATAAATAATAGGGCACATGACAAAATTTGATTTGAAAAAAAAAAGTTAGTAAACTAGTCACAATCCCTAATATAATTATTAAAAACATCTACATTTTAAAATAATTATTAAAATATCAATATGTCAAAATTTTAGTAAATAAATTATATCATAATATAATTAATGTTCTTTCATTTTATTTCTCAAGTCAGGCCCACATTGGACTACTCCCCTATCCGGTAAAAAAAATACTCGCATTACCCAATTACCCCTCTTTCTATATTTTACCCCAAATCACTTCTTTCTCTCTTTTACCTTGTTCACCATTGTTATCTCATTTACTTTTTCAAGAAAATCAACTCTTTGAATTTTCAAAACTTTGTTCAAGAAACAATTAATTCTAAATATTTTTCACGATTGGTTAAGGTAAATTTGAAGTCAACAAGTATTTTATGAGATTTCTTGTGATTTTGTTTTCGTATTCACCATGTATTTTGTATTTTAGATTTTCCATCTTTTAAACAGTATTATTTGATTTTTTTTTTAGTTTGTTTTCGTATTCACCAAGTATTTTTTTGAGATTTTACCTCTTTATATATTTCAAATTTTTGGTCTTTTAAACATTATTTTTGATTTTTTTTTATTTTCATATTTGAGACTTTAGTATATTGTAGTAATCTACATTGGTATTTTTACATCATATATTGTTTGATTTTTTTATACATTTATATTTAATAATTTTGAATATTGCTTATAGCATTACTAATGCACAAGTGAATACGGGTTCGAATTTAGGTTTGGCGAACAAAAAATCGGAGAAGGAGGAGGAGGAGAAAATTGATTTCATATTGGAATTATATTCATAAAAAAAATTTGTCAAATGTTTTTCTTTTACTCAGTATTTATTTTTCTATTAAGAACATTGTATTTCTTTTTTAGTTTGTAGTCATTCCAATAGGTATGCCAAATGGATTTGTATTTTTAAGCATAGATGTATCCTATTTTTTTCAGAATCAATTTGTAGTTTTCTTAGAATATTATATCCTTCATATTGTATTATTTTCACTATGTATGTTGTTTTTCAGAATCTTTCATCCCTATTTTTTTCATATTCATTATACACACACACATATATATCCCGAACTTTTTTTTTTGTAAATTTGTGCACCTTTTTGGTTTACATGACATCCAAGTATCTCCCACGCGCCTCAATTGCGTTGAGTCACGGAGTGTGCCATGTAAAACAAAAGATGTACAAAATTTAAAAAAAAAATTCAGGGGGTAATAAGACTTTAGTATAGTTTAGGTGTGTCTCTGAGATTTTGGTCATAAGGGGTACTTGTGCATTAACCCTTTTAAATATTATATTCTTCCTCAACAGATTGTATTATTTCCATCATGTGTGCTATTTTTTTCAGAATCTTGTTCTCTTTCATAAATCATATTCATATGTAATAATTAGATTGTATTGGGATACAATCAGTAATATTTTTGTAATACAAATAAAAGAAATATATATTTTGCTGTCATGTAATATAATTTTGACTATGGAATACAATCCATGATTAAGATTTTGATAAAGGATAAAATAGAGATTGAAATTGTTAATCTCGAATGAGAAAGGGGATTTCTTTGAAATAGTAACTGATGAGAATTTTAAGTGATATGTTCCTTTTTTTTCTTAATGTTTTCTCCCCTGATTTTTTCCTTTCTGTTATTGAATAATTTATTTTTGCAAAATCAAATAAATTAAAAGATATATAAATTAGATACATAACAAATTAAAATATTTACATTTTAAATAAATATTTAAAACATGGCTAAGGAGTCCTATTAAATATCAAAGAATTGGCATTTTGAAAAAATTCTCAAAAAAATGCATAAAGGAAAAATTATTTTTAGTTAATAGAGTCCAAGTTTATAAAATGAAAGAAGTAATTAATTTTTATCATCCAAATTAAAAAAAAAATAGAAATGAAATAAAGAATATGGGCTTAATGAGAATGTAGGAGAAAAGACATATGATGAAAGCATATGTTGAATGAATAATGTTATGCTCATTTATATAGTATTCTTCAAATTGTAACGATAAAAACTCCTCATGTTTTGTAAGTATGAGAGGGTCTCCTTTTAATTTCTTATGAATTGAAATAAATATGTTTCTACTTGTACATTAAGTAAGGAAGATTTTTTTTTTTAAAATGGTTGTAAATGGGGAAAAGTATATATGTGATTAAGATAATTAAAACGTGTAATGAAAAGAATTAAGAGGGTGACTTTTAATTTATTTATTTTAATATAATACATAGCATACTAAAAATAAAATAACTAAAAATTAAAATTAATTAGAAAAAATTGACTTGGTCCCAAACTGGGGTTCCTAAATATTCTCTAACATATTGACATTCAATATATCCACGAGTAACTCTTATAAAAAGTAATTTTATACGTCTTAAGAATAAAATAAATTATTTATTGCAAGTAAATCGATATGATTATAAAATTAATTTTTTTTTTTTAAAAAGTTGTGGAGTAAAGGATTAGAGGGCAAGCATGAGTCAAATCAAAATCATGAATTTGGTGGAAATTTAATAGCTACACATCATTAAGAAGGTGAATTAGTGGTAAACTATAAGTTGTGTTCATGCCAAATAATTAAAAGTTAATATATATAACAACAAATGATTTTTTTTACCATAGAAATATGTCTTTCACTTGGACTTCTTAAATTTTATTGGTTTAAAGTTTATATTTATCACCAAAAATTAAATTAAAAAAAAATAAAATATTAAATAGAAATTCTAAAGGTTGCAACTTGTAATAACTATAGAATATGAAATTCCACCACACTAAATGAATATAATTATCTATTTTCTCTTGTTTAATTTTGATTAAACATTATTATTAATAGACAGGTGAAATTATTTTTTAATACCAAAAATTAAAGGATTAGTGTCTAATTGCATGGCCAATGAACTCTTAAAATTGGTTTTCTTCCAAAAAAAGGTGGAATAGTTAGATTTGAGATATCCAAATACTAGGAAAATAAATATATGATATTATTATCCAATGAGAATTATTTTTTCATAAGTATATAAATATAAAAAAATAATAGATACACAAATATCTAAATATTTTATTTGTGTTATATACATATATACAAAAATAAATAAAGTATCAAAAAATCATAAATCGATATTTAAAATTTTATCTATGAAACATTAGGAATGTGTAAGACATAAAAGTATCAATAGTATTATGTGTTCCATGAGTGCAATGAAATAAACGATACTTTAAAAAAAAATCCAACTACTGAAAAAGATACAAAAATCAGGATTTTTAGGGATACAAATGTTGATACCGTAGGTAGTGTTGGTCGAATGATCGGAGGTGCCGTCTTTCTACCCCTTTTATTTTGGGTTTTTGGGTCTTTTGAAGTTGATGCATGTCTATTCTTTGAAGAAGATCTCTTGCTAGAACTTGGATTTGTCATGATTATAGAGTCATGCAACGATTTAAAACTCAAATCTTCGAAACTTTCGCTTCTGAAAAAAAAATTTAGAAAAGAAAGAACATTAGATACACAAGAAATGTAGAAAAAAAAAAGGAAGTAAACTTACTGGAGAAGATGATAAACGAATTCTGAACTCTAAATCGGATGAATAAGGATTGTTATTTCGATCTTGTTAGGGTCATGGAACGATTTAGAGCTCAAATCTTCGAAACTTTCGATTCTGGAAAGAAAACTATAAAAATTTTAGAAAATGCAGAACAGTACATACACAAAAATTTTTTAAAAGAATCGAAGAAAAATTACCTGAGAAGCTCTAAAGCGGAAGAATAGGGATTGAATTTTTTTGAATATCAAATTTAGTTTAAAAATTTATCCGAAAATTTTAGGGGGGGGGGGGAAGGGGGGAATTTGGGCGAAATTTTTGGGGATGGGTAAGTTCAAGTTTTGATTTCCAACGTAAAAAATTAAGTTAAGTATCATTAGGTGTATAAAAGGGATTTTTGAATTTTAATAAAAGAGTAGGAAAATGTCGGATATAGGTAAAGTAAAGTTGTGTAGTTTATTAATTATTCCTTATAAATAAGATATTAAAATATCAGAAAGCACAACATTAACAAATAATATTTTTTTCATATTTCTCGTAGATAAATGTTTCTGATTATTTATTATTACAAAATTTTACATAATTTTATAAATATCCATTGATTCAATAAATCAACACTAATAGTAACTAATTTTTATAATATAATCGCTCACATTCTACAAATCATTTCTTCATGTGGAAGTCGGATCTCTTTTGCAAAATTAAAATTATGAGCCTTTTTTGTATGTATAGCTCATGTGTCAAGCTTTAAATTTATAAAAAGTGAAACTACAAACCTAGAAATGAAATTTTATTTTTAAGGTAAATTTGGTATTTGAAATAATAGTTGATTTTTTTTTTTCAAATTTCATAAAACAAACACTGATTCAAATTTGAAATCTCAATTGCATGGCCAATGAACTCTTAATATTGGTTTTCTTCCAAAACAAGTGGAATAGTTAGATTTGAGATATCCAAATACTAGGAAAATAAATATATGATACTACTAATCAATGAGAATTAATTTTTCATGAGTGTGTATATATATATATATATACATATATATATATATATATATATATATACGGGGGATAATGCACACGTACCCCACTCAATCTATAGAATAAGTGTGTCTTTGAAATTTCGGACATAAATTGAAAGGGTACTTGTGCATTATCCCTCTTATTTCGTTGTCTTTTCTTTTTTGTCGTTTTTTTGAGGAAATTATGGTTGTTTCGACGGTGCAAGAAAAGAAGGTACAAATGGAGAAGAAAATAAAAGTAACAGCGAGGAGGAAGAATATATATATATATATATATATATATATATATATATATATATATATATATATATATATATATAGGAAAAGGGCATTTTCGACTAATTAAGTAATAATATAAGCATATTTTAATCAAAGTATTGATGGTAAGGGTACTTTTGGACCATAGTATTGATGATAGGATATTTTAGATCAAAATATTAACTGCAAAAGCATTTTTAGATCAAACTATTAACTGAAAGTATTTTTGTTCAATTTCTCTTAGTTAAAGGATATTCTTGATCATTTTCCATTAAAAAGAATATCTCAAAAAATAAATTACAAAGACTAAAAATAAAAAATGTAAAAAAAATGAATTCTTTTTTATTTACCCATGTATAGTTACCAACATTTCTGTACCCTCTCTTAAAAATTGAAGAGTATGATTACTTTTTTTCATTTACGCACTATTACGTGTTGATCAAGTAATTATTTATTCACACAGACATGTTAAAACAGTTAATTATACACAATTATGAGCAAACTTTCAAAGTTAACTTCTAAAAAGGTTCAACTTAAATTATTAAAACCTTATCGATCCTATTCTTCGTATAAATTCCCATTAAAATATGTATAAATGATATTTCTTCCTTTCTAGTTTATTTATTGTACTTTCAAGATTAAAAACAGAACAGAGTGTCACATTTTGATATTTAATTAGGTGGTAAATTAATGTATAAAACTAATAAAATGTTTAGTCTATAATTTAAAAAACCCACTAACTAATATAAATTACAAATAAACTTATGTATTGTTTTACGCAAATCAAATAACTAAAACCTTACCTAATTAATCCTCCATAAATGATACAAATAAATTCTCTCATAACTAATCCATGTATCAATTAACTCTAACTAACTACTAAACGGCCCCCTAAATGCATTCTTTAGCTTCACTAGTTAGAAGTCTCAAATCAATTTCAGCATCAGCTGAGCACAAACTTTAATAGGAAGTAACATTTGAAAAGATGCAATGTTTGTCCAAATATAAGAGCTATCCCAACACAGAAAATCTCTTTGATTTCAGAAAATTACTAAAATAATACTCTCCCAAGAGTTCAATATGAAAAGGCAGAATATATCAATATTAGAGCTACAGAGAGTTGAAGAGAAAACAAGTACAACGCCACTGTTAAACGGCTTCAGAGATCAATGACACGAGAAAGCTTTTGAATGCGATTCAACAAGAAGTCCCCTTGCTTGATAGTTGCCTGATAAAGAGCATTCTTTGCATCAGGACGATTAGTTTCCAATACTCCTGCTACTTTATCAATCTTGCAATGCAACTTCCCAGCTGCAATGAACCGAGATAGTTCCCTGAAGTAAAACAGAAAAGTTCAATTATGTTACACGTTTTATAGTGAATGCACAGTCCATTATCTAAGCATGAAATAGCAGAAGCACTCACAAGTCGATGAAATCCTCAGACACCCCAAAAGCCTTGGCCATGGCCTCAATAGTAACACTCTTGTAGGACTCCAGGAACTGGGAATACACAACTGTTCTGACCTCCCTCATATAATATCTGAAGTGTGGTTGCAAGTAACGATCCAATTTAATATGCTCCATCAAGCCAGCTGAAAACACATTAAGGTAAAATTCAACCATTTTGCAACTGATATATCATTCAACCATTCATGGCCCACATACATGACCCTAGCAATCAACATATATGTAAATCACAAATCATGAGTATAAGACAGATATAGCATGTTTATCTCTCCTGTAACTCGATACTTACAGATCACATTTTAACGCCTGTCTATAAACACACATTTAGGTTCGTCAAAATTTTTTATAAAGGAATCAATCTTTTTTTTCGTGCAAAGGTCAACTGGTCTCACATTGCCCCCATCTCCAATAATCAGTTGGGAAAATTCAAGTGAAATTAACTGCCCTACAAATTTGAGTTAGTGCTCTAAAGAGAACTTAATTTAAGATTTATTAGCTATTATTATGAGGAGAAGTGAGCAGACTATGCAAGCTAAGAAGAACTGCAATGAGAATTACAAGTCCACCCACCTACTCCAACTCCCAACCCAAACAAACTCCCTGTCAAACTTAACAAAGATGACGAGATATTACTTTCTATGCAATTGGAGAAGAACAATTATCCATTCGAAAAGTTTCAAGTTTCAGGAGCGGAAATAGCATCTTTTTTACTGTTTTAATATGTGCCAGAAAGAACATCCCTTTAGTCTAATCAAGCTAACTACTTGCATGACTAATAAAGAGCACTAAGACCCCATACATTCGTGCTGATATTCAAAAGACTTTCAGACAAGAAAAGGGGGTACGTTTCTATACAACAGTGGTAACCTATTTCACTATCAAGTTACTCCAAAAAGGAAACACTGTCATCTGAGAATCAAAACCTCCAAACTGGATTATCAGTAATCAAGCCCTTGCAAATACCACTATTCTCAATCAAATTCTCAAGAAAATGCATCAGGGACCCCCATCAGACATAATCTACATACACTTTTGTGTGCAGACCTTTGCAAACTACGAAGACACACTTCACATACGAAAAGAAAAAATAAATAATGGAAAAGCTTACCAAATGCTGAGAAAAATGACTTGTATTGACAATCATATAACGAGTTCATAAACTCGGACAGATATGGAATCTTTCCAATTACAGTCAAGATCTCTGGCGCATCCACGACCTGCAACATATACGTAATAAAAATGAATTTGCAAGTACATTCATCACAGTAACATCCCAGATATTCCAAGGGAACACAAATTTTGAAGTTAGAAAATTCCTCATACAGCAAACAAGGATATTAGAGGGAGTACATATTGACTACCTTTTGTTTCAAGGAAACCCGGTCCAAGGTAATGATGCTCGTAAGGACAGTATAAAATATGAAAGTATCATAGGGGAAAAGCTCATATGTGGTAAAAGTTGAGATAGAATCAAGGAAAAGATCTGCTGCTTTCTTGAAGTTACGAGTGGACATGCAGAACAACCCTTCATACACCTTCAACCTGTTCTTTCTCTCCCAGTCACCCCCCTTTTCAAATAATCTGTCAGCCACCAAACATTGGGAGTTAGCTCAATAACTAAAAAAGGCATTTAGAACATCATGTGTGATAACATCTAAACTGGCTGTTAACACTCCGACTTACTTCTTTGCCTTATCTATGCATTTAGAGATGAGGTCAAAATCCAAGTCAAATAATCCCATCTGCAAGGTATAGAACACCAGGTCCATCTTTTGCCCAACTGCAACAGTTTTTTTCTCAGTCACCTTGAGTTGTTCAAGTGCTTTTCCCTGAAATTTTAAATTCAACAAAGCTTGATTGAGATTTGCCCAGTGTGATCAAATGAACTCTGAACAATTATTTGAATGAATAAGAGAGAGAGAGAGATAGCATGCCTTGTCACCAATTCTAATGTAGAACAATGATTTAGCCAAATGAGCTTCTCGAACTTCACTTTCACCAAGATTTTCTTCTGCATCAGCAATCCTTGACGAATATATAAAGTCAGATATGTGGTTTAAGTTCTGAAAATAACAGTGAATCTCTATTCTATGCAGAATAAACCAGACACCTTTCTCTCACTTTCGTTGACTATGAATAAAAAAATTGAAACAGCACAAGCAGGTATGCCCAAATTGGCTCAGATCATCCATACATTTTACGCACTATAACCTTTTTAAGAATGATAATCCCATCCACTAAGCAAGTCATTACTTTCCCTCAATTATTGTAAAAATAAAGATAAACATGAACAATGAGTCAATTATACAAACCTTTTTTTTGAGAAAGTTAACTGGTATTATAAACAGAGAAGTATCCAATAGTGAACTCCTTTAGTAATTACATAAAAGTATAGAGGATTTGTCAAAAAAGTCTAAACACCTATCTCCTTCATAAACTATTTAAGAATAGGATGTCCCCCGGATCCTTGGGAATAGTATGACACGAACTCAGGGTTATCCGAGGATTAAGGACATTTAGCTCATAGTTTCACCTTACGTTGCTCAGTAAGGATGTTCAAATGAAACAGAAAAAACAAAACAAACCAAAAAACGAGTATACCCGACTATTGTTTGGGAGTAAATTTTAAAAAACCAACAATATTTAGGTTGGTTTAAACAAAAAAAATAAAACAAAAAACCGACAAATACACACACATATACATATATTAATGAGTAATAAAACTTTCGCTTAGCGATGCAGAAGAGATTGATTGCAAAAACAGCTACCAGTGTTGAGGTTCTGAATTCATTAAATTCCAATCAAACATTAGTGAAACTGAACAGGTGGTGGACGATGGTGCCCGTTTGCATATGTTGGTCAATTATGATAGAGAGAAAAGCTAGAATCTTTCAAGGCGAGCAGATTTCAACACAGAAGCTCAAGATGAGTTGTGTTATGTTGTTCTAGTTTTGGTGTAAAGAAGGTAGAGTAGAGGAGAGACAGACTCCTTGATAGATTTGATAGGCTCTCTGTAAGCTCCTTTTTGCACAGTAGTGCTCTTGGCTTTCTTGAAGGTATGGTGCTGGTGCTGCACTAGCTATAGCTTCTATATATAATAAGGATTGATTGCAAAAATAGTTCACTTTGAAGTCATCACTAGAGGGGTTAAGAATTCTTGTCAAAAATCTATTGACAGAGAATCAATTATGCTGATATTTCTGCAAATTCTTGGATGCAATAGGTCGGTAAGATAAGTGGAGCTTGCATAAGTCTATAATTGGGAAATGAAGAAAGTGGGTTAGTTTTGGTTTCTGTTTTTAGTCACATTGGAACTATGTTGGCATTTTGCAAAATGATGATTTCAATCAACTGACCCCAAGCTTATATATTTTGGTTCCTGCTTACCAATTCAACACTCTGGTCTTTGAAATCAGATAATTCTCAAAGACCTTATCTACTTCTATTCGGAAAGGGGAAGAGGAAGTAATTGAGGCAAAATCCTCTTTGTTGCTAAACAGTACACTAGCATTCCAATGGTTGGATTTGACTGACATGTTTAAGATCATGTGATCCTTACATCTTTAGAGATAACAATATATGAATAGAAAAGTAGTTCATATTAGGATTAAGCAAAATTTCATGATACTGTTGAATAAATTTTGCATAAATAGGTCGTGAAATTTTTAATAAACATTAAAAATAGAACATTTACAAGAGTAGCAAAAACATTCTTTTTTAGGTGCAAACTAGTCAACAGATCCAGAACGTCTTACACCAATTTTGACATACACATTATGTGTGACTTGACTTGCACTATTTTTGTCATATGCGTACACTGATTGCCAAGTTAGGTAGTATCAATTTTTTTGACTTATCAACCACATCTACACAACTGAAAATAACCACAAAAAATTCGACAAAACTAAAACATTGGTTTTGTTTGGTTTGACTACCAAAAAAAATAATGTACACCCCCATTGCTCATACCCTTCAAAATCATTGCTGCATCCAGATCGATACAATACGATACGATACGTTTAGGATGCAGGGGTGGTATTCAAATTGGATTTGCTGATTTGGACAACTTAGGTGATTTAACTACACCTAGGCCAAAGAAGTATGGGATGATTGTGTACTTGGTTTGATATTGCGTTTATGTCATATATGTATATGGTCACATACAGACATACTCACATAAAAGGTGGTAGGTAGCCCGTGGAATTCATAGAGGTGCACGCAAGCTAGCTGGACACCTAATAATGCATATATTCACATACAACACTAAAATACTTTGCTATTACACAAGATAGCTTATGAATAATATATTAAATGTTCACAGAGAATTTGATTACACTAACTTTGATATTGTTTTAGTTGTCAAAATATATACACTTGTATATGTATGTCCCCAGACTCTGTGAACTACACTAGGTATGTTCTTTTAGTATACATCGTTTATGCATGTATTGGTTGTATCCTAATACTGCACCCATACTCCTATACGTAAACCCAAATCCTATGATATAGGTTATGACAAATCTGACTTCTGGATTCAGACCCTCGTCTCTGAGTACCATAAGTTTCACCAAATTATACTCCACGTGTTCATCGAATATACCATAAAAAGAAAGTAGGTGGAGAATATGGAAACGCTCATGCCCCAAATGCAGGGCTTACTAAGAAGCTAAGAACAGTGTTCCCGTCAGTATTACTTAACTCTAATAAAACTAAGCTTCTATGAGGTTGTGAGCATCTCTTCTCCACCAGCCCCTTCAGCCTCTATTTATAATACCAAATATGTATATAATAAAGCCAGATCTTTAGATTATAAGTGGATCCCAAAATCAGAACTTCACTTCCAATTTCACTAATCTTTGAATGAAAGATACCAACTTTCATTATTTTAGCTCACAAATAATGACCTTCTCAATGACTCTTACCTGTTGGGAGAAATTATATGATCATATACTAAAATTCAACACTCTAATTACAGATTACTTCAAATTTTGTACTCCAATACTGTTATGTCGCCTCTTAGACAATGTTATTTATACATGACTTTTTAACTTATAATTGGTATGCTCTAAAGGGACAAAATTCAAATTCAGAGATCACATAATATGCAGATTTAAAGTACTCACTTCTCATCGAGTTTTTTAAGCTCATCAGCATTCTTAACACGCATAGGATCAAGAACCTCCAGATTCAAACTAAAAACCCCTTTTGAAACTAGGGTTTCAAACAAGGGAGCCATATCTGGAAGAAGAAAAAAACACCCCATTTACAAGCAAATCAATACAAATCCATAAATCAAAACAAAACATTTGAACTTTAAAAAGAAAACATTATGAATCAGATGTACCATTGGAGACCACAGCTTCCAAGACTTCTTCACGAAGACGAACTTTATCCAAGTCATTGACATCTGGATGTGTCAAAAGGAATAGTTTGTGTGCAAGAACTAGCTGGGGTTGCTGGGTTCCTTCTTCCGAATCCATAGTTCTCTCTCAAAGATTTCACTGTTTTTCAGATACTTTGCTTGCGAAAGGGTCTAAAAAGTGTTCTTCTCTTTAGAAGAACTGTATGAGAAGGGGGAGAGGGGATATAATATGGGCTTCAGAGTGGGCTAAACTTTGGGCCATAAGTTTATAAAAGAGAGATCTAGTAAGTTCAATATATTATGTATCGATTGTATTTAATTAAATATAGATGAGAGATTTATATTTTATATTAATTGTGTTTAATCAAATATAGGGGAAGATTTCTATTTTATATTAATTGTATTCGAAAAATTATTTTTGTATTTTGTATCAACTATGTTTGAATTTTGTATCAATTTTATTCCTGATTCATACGAATACGAATTTGTCTTTATCTGTTAGATGCACATGTATTAATTGTATTCCATCGAATGTAGGTGAGAGATTTATATTTTATATCTCAAAGTAAAAAGCTTGTCTCAAAAGACAAAAACTAGCTACCAAAATATAGATAGAGACAAGTAGTTTCAGGATGTCAATTGCTTACCCTTGCTTCTGAACCGCGACTGGAATAGGCTCGAATATCAATGTTGGTAGTTGGTGATCGGACCCTTATCATGAAATAGAAGATTCAGCATGTAGCATGATGGTCAAAACAATAAATATTCAGTAGGCATCATAGGCAAAATAAGCAAGAGAAGTGAAAGTAACATAAAAAGTGAAAGCACAAACATAGGTCAAGAAAACGGAAAGCCAAAAGAAATGTACAGCACTGTACTAATGTACTAAGGACATAAATGAAATATGTTTAACTAATTAAATCTAGTTGGGCTCCTATAAACCCAGAAGGTACACTCGTGCGCAAGTTTAAATAAAATTTCGAATGGATTTCGTAAGCCCGACATGTACACAAATAGCTACAACTACTAAGAACGGATTAGGATAAGTCTAAAGACGAAAAAAGTGTAGCCCGAACCTTGAACCGTGGATAGCCTCTCATGTAACCAATAAGAGTCGTCCATAGATAAGGCGTTTAGAGTCTGGACCTCAAACAGTGGAGAACCTCTAAAGGGCATGAGATGTAGCCAATGTGTCACATCCCAACCCACCGAGCCATGCAGGCATCTATGTACTACCACCCAAGTAGGAGAACCCTCATGTCCCAATAATTAAAAACATTTGGGAATTAAATAAACAGAATAAAGTGTACTAACGATATTTTATAAGTAGAATTCCCTTAACAAAATTTTGGTTAAGACTTGTAAAGTAATTAACGTCCTAAGAATCTAGTCTAACTAGGTTCAAGAACTACTAAGAGTACGACTGGACATAATAAATAAGGACAACTCTAACCATGCGGAAAGAAAGTTGAAGGTTGCTGGAGAATTTTTTGTTTTCACCTAATGAAACATCACCAACCTGAATCTAGACTATGTCAAAAGATATAACAAGAGTATCATCAGTATGAAACACACTTACTGGTAGGCCTCATCGTTCAACCCAACGCCCACCATATAATAGAAGAAATCAACTAGTAAGATTATGAAATCAACCACTCGCTTCTCTACCTTTACTCTCTTAAAATACCTCGGGGTTACACTGGTACCCTTACTACTAACCACCATCTTAATTAACCTACTTACTAGGTTCTTGATCATGGCCTAACCATTCTAGCACATACAAAAGTTTCCAAATATAATTACAACATTTCAACTACTCGCTCACGTCATACTTTTACTTTCTCTTCATCTTCCAGCCATGGCAACATAACACATTAAGCTTTCTAACCACTAAACACAACTCATTTTCTCCAAAGGGAAATCCACCCAAGAGCTTACTTCACGTACACTACCCCCCAATTTTCACCCTTTCAACTCATACACATCCCTTACTATCAATTGTTCAACCCTTGAACCCCTGCCTTTCCAATTCATTTGACAACACGATACACAACAACTTTTCACTCAACACCAAGAACAGTCGAATATAAGCCGTCATAAACATATAATCACTCCAAGAAATCATAATGTCATCATTATGACGAATAAAGTTCAATTTCGCAATTCTTAGTCATCACAGTTATATCAAGTAGTTGGTCCTATCATGGAACCTAAACCCAAACTGTTATCATACGGGATGTGGTACTCAATCCAATATTTATGTCGAAATATGACAACTGTCAAGTTATGCCAAAACGTGACAATTGCTCTAGTTAGTTATGCCAAAACGTGGCAATCGATCCCAGTTAGTTATGTTGAAAAATAACAATCGATCCAATTCATAAATCACAATCACAATCACAATATATATTCTCAAAAATCATATAATCAAGGTAATTCAAGGCATATAGTTTATTCGTTCATACTTACTTACAATTAGTGTGATCAATAATGCAATATTTCACATATACATATATGCGTCATAATGAAGCAATAACAAACATGTATCACACAATCATTAAATCATAACCATCACCTAACCCTAGCTCAGATTCAACTATATTTCATTCGGTGCACGAGAGTTATGCATAATTTTACCATTGATTTATATATATTACGCGGTAAACACAGATTGATAACTACTCAATTCATAAACTCTAGCCTACCGAGGGACCAAACAATTGCACAGAGCTTTGGTCTTTGATTCTTGATTTCGAAATTCGTGATGGGGATCTTGATCGAAAATCCACAATCTATCGATATATTTACCATAGTAACCTCTCTCTCCCTTATTTCTAAGCTTGCAGCAGCTTTTTGGGGGTTTCTAAGGTATTTTATGAATAAATTAGGTATTTTAGGAAGAAAGAGAAAATAGAATTTCACGTTATTTACCTTCTTCTCGCCTATCCCGCTCTGGTGCCAACTCACTCCACCCTTGCGCCACCGCCCTAGCGACATATGGCCCGCCTTGGCGGGATAGTAGCCCAGTAACTTTCCAAATGTTTTTTTTATAATTAATGACGATTCGGATCGTTACACAATGTATATAAACTTTGTAGATGATAAAGAGCAGAATGACCAGACCTTTAGTCTAGAACAGCTACCCAAGGATCTTATATCAACTCAATATCACAAAACCACCATAGAACAACAACCACTCTCAAATAATCAACACAATACTCCAAGCTCAAATTAATTTCAGTCCCTAGTCGCGAAGCGAAGTTGAAATCCCAACCGTACTTCATGGGGGCCATAGAAAGAGGGAGAATGGATAGAAGGTCCTCAAAGCCTAATCTAAGGATCATTCTATTAGTCTCAAGTCTACTATATTATTCTACAAGGATCTAAGTCGTCCAAAATGACATCGGAACATAGTTTAAGGCCTAACGGCTCCAAATATCACAAGTCTATGGAAAACACTAGTCTGGTCCTTGATTAAGGCTAAACATACACCAACAATCAATAACATCAACAAAGACACGCCACAAGGTAACAACAACAACTTATATGTTACTAATCTCGAAAAACCTGGTATAAGCCTAAAAGATGAATTCAAAGAAAGTTAGTTTGATCTACTAGTACCTACCCCGAATTCACACAAAACAACATGTTTTCTCATAATCGAGCGCAATATAAAGAATGGGAATCTATAGCCACCTTTTAGGCTGATTACGTTCTCAAATCACGTCCTCAAAATTTTTTCCTTTCGAGCGACCTTCGAGTATTTTCACACTATCATATATAGAATCACTGTTAATACGGTTGTTTAGACACTAAAATCACATAAAATAAAAACAAACCCAAATTGGAGTCAAAATGAAAAATGTGAGAACCACAACGAAATTTTAAAAACAACTTCGTCAAAAGGACTAAAGCAGTTCCCTAGGTTTGTGATCCAAATAAAACACAATTCAGAGCTTGAAACAACAGAATTCATCAATATGCAACAAATTGATATTTAAAGAACAAAAAATAGACTAAGACAGTCTTTTACGACAAATTTTTACCATAGACGAGCCTCAATGATCCCCGATCACATACCCACGTAGCCTCGCACTTTCCAAACAATTCAGGCTTTGAATCACCAAATTTGGAGCTATAAAAGAAATCACACTTTGAAGTGTAACACCAAACCAATTGACCCTTCACAAATGAGGGAAGAAGGGCCCGTGAATATAGAAGCTCGATTGGATAAACCTTCGTGAACACGGTAGGGAGCCTGCAAACTCGAAAAAAAACGAAACCAGAGTCCCCAGAACGCGATAGAGGCCCCGCAATTAAAAAAGGAAGAGAGTTAGCCCATCGTGAATGCGATGACTAGGTCAGCTGGTCTCTGTAACCTATTACTCGGGAACGTGAAGGTCATTATATGGTCTACACCAATTGATGCATAATAACTGGTTGGCAAGTCTCGAATCTTTGATGGGGTGCTCGAGATTCGTTTGAAACCCTATGCATGCTAACGTGATATGTTATCTCTTCAAATTTGACATTTTGAACTCAATAGAGCATTCAAAACTTCTAATCGAGATTGTATCGTCAAAAAGTGAATCTCACAACTAAACTCTGTGTTAAGCCAAAATCTATAAGAGAGCTTGAAATTAGCCTGAAAACCTTGGGAACCGCTCAAAGGATCGTTCTAGGTAAAACTAGGCATCTCAAAGCTAACCACACTAAGAGAATTCTCATCAGAGCATGTTTTCCAAAAATTTCAGCCGAAGCAAAACTTAGGTCAAAACTTAAAAGATAAAATGTCTAATGAAACACACTTCCACTGAAGGACCCTCGAGGTTCTATTGTGTTCCTAAGTTCACAAATCAGATATGATACCCAACTAAACTTGTTGTTTTATACTAAATGGAATCATCTAAACATGGATCTGAGGTCTCCTTAACCCAAAACCCGTAAAAATCGTAATAAACTAACTAAATGCTCAAAAATACCAAAATACTCTCGAAACTTTTGAAAACTCAACCAAGTCCTCACCTAGGCCTAAAATCATCTCCTGAATTCAATGGAATTGTCGAAATTCCGATCTGAGAATCCAAACTTTGAATATTGACAAAGCCAACCCAAGGTCTAAATTCACCTAAACTTCCAACTCAAGGATCTAAATCCACGAAACAATTTTGAAATAGAAGAGGATAATATTCCGAGACCAAATTCCACAATTAAGAGTTGATGAGACTAGTGAAATTAGGGGTACCGAACCGAAATTTTTCAGAATTTCGATTTCGGTATTTCGGTTTTTGATTCGATATTCGGTTTATTTTTTTATATTTTTTTCGGTATTTCGATTCGGTTTTCGATATTTCGGTTTAAACCAAAATATTATATTATAATTTATATTATATTAATTAATAATTATTAATATTAAATAATTTTTTTTTAAAAAAGTAAGAAATCGAAAGTAGAAACCCTATGGTCCTCCTATTCCTCTCTCTTTCTAGTTGACTGATTTTCTTTTTCTCCTCTTCCTCTTCTCCTCCAGCAGCGCCGGCCGCCGCCAGAAGAAGCAGCAGCGCCGGCCGTCCAGGCGTCACCAGAAGAAGGCAAGAAGCAGCAGGCAGCAGCAGCCGCGAGAAGCAGCAGCACTGCAGCAGCGCCGGCGCCCGGCCGTCCGCCAGAAGAAGAAGAACAAGCAGCAGCCGCGCCGCGCCGTCAAGCAGCCAGCAGCGGCGGCGCCGCGCCGTCCGCCAGCAGCCGCGCAGGGTCAGGACATTGGACAGCAGATTTGTCCGTTTGTTTTCAGTTATTTTAAAAAAAATTCGACTTTTTTTTTTCTGATTTTGTTTTTATTACTAGTTATTGGGAATTTATTGTGATTTATATATATATATATATAGATGGCTGAACAAATACAATTAAATATGGGTGTAGCAGGCCCATTAAAAAACCGAAATAAAAAATCAAACTGAATTAATAAAAATCGAACCTAATTAACAAAAACCGAACCGAACCAAAATATTTCGGTTCGGTATTCGGTACACAATTTGCAAAAACCGAAAAAACCGAAAAAAACCGAAACCGAACCGAAATATCGAATGCCCACCCCTAAGTGAAATTTCCATTTTGACTCGAAACTTGGATTGTTACCAAAAATTACTTTTAACAACTTTGAACCTTCCAAAAAAAAATCAAAAACTTTAAAAAGCTACAAATTCTCAATCGAATTCCAAAACCAACATCATAAACTAATCAAACATGATTCAAGGCAACTATCAAGGGGTATAAAATGGTAATTTTATAAAAATTTCTAAACATGACCTTCTGGAGTGTACGACACATTAGTAGAAAATTTCACGTATATGCATGGATGGACGACATGTGGCATAAGAAGGATGTTTTTAAATTACTTAATCAAATAAAATATGTGTTTTTAAGGCTGTCAATAATATAGAAACTTAAGTAATAATCCACGTCAAATTTAGAGATATCATCAACCCTTTTATCTTTTTATAAGAATTGTTAAATTTCCATGTGTTAGGTTATTAGCATTTTAATATCAATATTTAACATATTAAATTGCTTTATTTTTGAGTCATAAGAATGAACATTGGAATGGATGACTTCTACATCATCCATTAGCATTAGTTATCCATCAATGTATTTCATTCTTAATTCATCCATTACTCTTTGTAACCTATGTAACATATGTAACTCCCATTGTAACCTATGTAACTCCCATTGTAACCTATGAAACTCCTAAGGCCATTATCTTCACTATTTACTACCTCCATTATCTTCCTATTCATTGCTAGGAAGACTACTTGTAGTATAAATAGTGGTAGTCTTCATTTGGTTTTAAAGACACACAATTCATAAGAGAAAACAAAGAGTGAAAGAGTTAGTATAAAAGAGAGTTCTTATTAGTTGAAGGGAGGTGTTCTTTTTTGTGGAGCTTTGGACTCAACTCTTGTCCAGAGTTGTTGAGTTATACTTTGTGAAGGCTGTTGTATCCTGGAGGGGACAAGTCAAAGAGGACTACTGCTGGACCGGTGAAAACATTTGCTGCAGTGGGCTTGAATCTCCTTAAAGAGAGCGAGATATCCGCGCCTCAGCCTGAAGAGATTACTTTCTTCATTTTATTTTCAATTGTAATCTTGCAATTTTATTATCTTGTAGTTTTTTCACTAACACCATGACATAAAAAGAAAAGATTCTAACATTGTAATATAAAAGGGTTTAAAATTGGCCCAAGTCGCAATTTTAAATTTCAATTAGCTAGCATTACACTTTAATATTTATTTTAATATCTTTATATGAATCTCTTGTTCCAGTCACTACTAAAATATGCTTCAAAATTGATAAAAATGATTGAAAAATTCTTCTCATAGGACCACCAACTTATTCTCCTCAAAGAAAATTATGACACGCATATTTGACCAAAAATGGATAAATTAAAGTCCACTACTCATGCCTTTAAATTATTCTATTCCCATTTCCAATCCAACATCATCATACATATATACTTTTTGTTTGGTACAACATATATATTGAGATACTAAAATTTTAGTCCAGTACACTAGTACAACATGTATATACTATATATATCATTTATTAAAATAATAGTATATACATATTGATATTTATTGGGAAGGATATTTTTATAATACATATATTTTACGTAATATATGCTATTTTTAATATATCAAATTAAATAATGCATAAAAAATTATCTTTGTATAATTAATGCAAGTATTATTAATACAAATATTACTAACGTAAATATTACTAATACGATTTATTTAACATTATTCTTATACATGTGGCTGTTTGGTAGAGTGTAGCAAAAATAATGGATGCATTAGTTTTGTATATTAGTAATATCTTATAATTTTGGTACACATTTATGTTATGTATAATCAATGTTTGCATTACTTATACACTTTATTGTGTATGTAGGGGTTGCTTGGTAGTTGGATAGAATTATGCAGATATTAGTTATACAAGTATTAGTAATGTGTGTATTAGTTACGTAAATTTAGTTATGCAGGTAATAGTTATACAAATATTAGTTATGCAGAGTTTAGTTGTGCATGAATTATTTCTTTGGATGTTGGCTTTTTATATTAAAAGTTAGTTAAATCATACATTTTTAAAATTAAAATATTCCTTTATAATTATACCCTTTCCTTCTTTTAACTTTGTATTTTTCTTCTTTAATTTTGTATTCAAATTATTTTTTAAAAAAATTATGTATATGAAATAACTTTATTTTTATCCACATAGCAAATTTCGTATAAGTTATATGAACTCTAATATATGAATACGACTTTTTTATATAACTATCGAACGATTTCTAAGATGTATATTACTAATACCATGAATTTCTAGGTATTAATAATCCAAGAGATTTAATACATGCATTAACATGGTTATAGACCGATATCCATCAAAACCATTTTATGTTTTTTCCACCATAATTGTGGATGATGCTTTGTAATAAATTCTTTTATGCAATGCACGAAATTTTAGTACACCAATCCAAACAATGCATAAGAAATAATATGTACAATTAATTAATATAAGTATAACTAATACAAACATTATTAATACACTATGTTTAGAATAATTAATATATACTCTACCAAATAAAATGCATGTATTATTTTTCCTAATCCACTTTACAAGACGATCCCTAAATAATCATAAAAAAAAAACACACTTCATGATTAAGATTCAAAACTCAAAAATAACTCGATCTAATAATTAGGATTTGAAAGATTAAGATTAGGACTTTTATTAAATGCAAATTTTGAGGTCTCAAATACAAAAATATAAGTTGAAATTAGTGATATCAATGATAATCAAATTTTGTGGAGGATATTTCTTTCTTATGAAATTTGAGGAGGACGTTTTCTAAATTTATCTACTTAACTACGTTTATAATATTTATTATTTATTAATATAATATAATCTTAATTTGTAAGAATTAAAAAACATATATTTCCATCTCAATTAGATATGTACTTGAAAAAAAAAAGGTACTGAAGAGGAGTTAGATCCATTTTTTTTATACAAAATGTCTACAGAATATGACAAGTCAAGTCCAAAAATATTTTTAGTGAATGAATCCAAATGTTTGATTTTGCTAAAATAATTTTGTGATAAAACGGAGACATACTTAAAATGTAAGTGTATGGTTTTTTTTTTTTATAATGATTTTAAGTTAATAACAATAATAATTGGATTCATAATAAGACATTTTAGGAAAATTTTAATAATTTCAGTCTTAATTTATGTTGTAATTTTTGCTTATCCAGATTCAAACTTTTCAATTATGAAGAATCCTTAAGTTTTTAATTTTAAAATAAAATTTACATATTTAAAAATTACGTATAAAATTATTAAATTTACGTAAATCCGGAGAATAATAAAACGACCCACAGATCCTTCAAAAGGCAATGTGATCTAAATGTGGACATGAGAATATATTATTTTGCTAGTATATATATAGAGTAATTTATGACCATTCCATATAAGATACATATAAATATATATATAGATTTTTTTTTTTGTGGAAGGGAGTTTACATGATAGAAATGGAGAGTGGATTGCAGCCAGGGATGACTTGCCGATGATTTTTTTTTTATAGTTTTTCTATTAAAGATTATGTATCGGCAAGTTGTCCCTGGCTACCTTTCGCTCTCTTCTTCTCATGCAAATTTTTTACTCACACTTATTTATTTTTATTTTATTATTTGTCATAATAAGATTTTAACCTTCTTTGATAGAGTCAGAATTGAAAATGACTAAAGTCATATGTGATCCCTTAAAGTTGTTTGCATAATTCATTTAGACACTTTAACTAGGACTGATACCTATTGGACACTTCTATTGTTCAAAATAAGTACCTAGTTGACACTTTTCGCTGACATGGCAAGGAAAGTGTAATTCAGCGCGTCAGAACGTATTTTTTTTTTTTTAAAAAAAATCTCTTTCTTCTTCCTTCTTCCTTAGCCATTTCTTTCAAAATCAATACTATCTCCACCGATGAGTTTGCCACCAACACCTTCCATCCTTTTCTTTTCTCCTGCCTCCTCTTCCTCCCCCCCCCCCACCTCTATCATATTCAACTAAGGAAACACCATTAGGATTTCCCTCTCCATTTTCTTTAAATTTGTTCGATATTGTGATATTATTTACGGGAAAAAAATATAGACTCATACAATGACTACTCTATTTCTTCTTCCATTTTTTACTTATCGAAAATATATCTAATAAATTAAATTTAAAATAAAAAAACGAATCTGCTTAGATGATTATTTAGTCAATGATTTTATTGATATCTTAAATTATAAATAGTTCATATTTTGTAGGTTCATGTATTGACTAATTTTTATGTATATGCAGTTTGCTATTTTCAACTTAAAAAAAAAAAACAGATTTGAAAACAGAATAGTGGGTTAAGAGGATTTCAAGGTGATGACAACTATGGTGGAGGAGGGGGCTATGGTGAAGAATACGATTTCAAAGTGATGACAACACTTCAATTTTTTCCCCCATCAAAATGCCACATGTACGTAATTGATTTGTCAACTTTTCAGGTCATCACAAGTGTATTACACACATTTCATAGTTTTAGCTGATTGTCACAAAAGTATTCAAAAGATTCAAATCCGAATTTGTAGAGGTGTCCAATAGGTACAAGTCCTAGTTGAATGTCTAAGTGAATTATGCGGACAACTTTAAGGGGTCATCGATGACTTAAGCCATTGAAAATTTATACCTTCATTTCTAGCTCATCGACTAATGTACATATGCATATACATGTATGGTAAGAAATGATTCAACTTATGATAACAAAGCATATGGTAAACTCATTTTAGCAAATCGTTTGGCAAAGGTTTCTCTTCTTCTATTGTATTTCCCCTCTCTTTTTCTTTGATTTCTTATTCACAATAAATAATATTATGTAGGTCATTCTCACTTTTATCTCTATTGGTTTTTAATTTATACCCCTTATGACAAATAATTGTTTTTGTGGAATATAAATATATATTTTCGTAGTATATTATATCACAAGTGACAAGTTATAATTGGACATGCCTTTAGTTTTAAAGAACTTATACATCACGAAGTTCAATTGCTACTGAGTAAAAATTAAAGATAAAGTCATTTGAAGAATAAAAATTAAAGACCAATAATTAGTTTGAAAATTAAAGATAAAGTCATTTGAAGAATAAAAATTAAAGACCAATAATTAGTTTGAAGAACAAAGCGTGTAATGATTTTATGATGTTACGTTTCTTATTTTGAATAGATATCAAATGAACGGGTTGAACTGAATTTGTGCCACTCAAGATCGACAGAGTTCATAATGACTATGTATAACATGCCAAATTTAAAATAACTATTTTTTGAATTTTTTTTTGATAAAATATCTGATGAATCAATTTAGGTTTGATATCAATTCAAATTTTAATACAGAAATGAATCGAATTGAACTAATAAATAAGTAAATCAATAATCAATCTAAATTTAAATAATCGAAGTGAATTATAATTTTATGTGCTAATTTTACCATTTCTGACTAACCTAATAAACAATATGGAGAAAATCCTACTAAATTTATCAGTTTGGAAAAATGTGTTTTATTCCTTACTACCATCCACCTTTTCTTCATATATCAACACGACAAATTCTCTACCCCCAAAAAAGATAAAAGGCATAATAATCCATTAAAATATTCATTTTCTTAAACAAAAATTTCAAAATTTAAAATGTGAGACTATATTCTAGGCATCTTTGCACAAGGATAATCCACTTGGATATTGACCAAACTAAGCTATTCTATATAGCAACTCACCAAAATAATATGTTTTTTTTAAAAAAAATTTTACAAAACTAGTATAAACGTATTTCACAGTAACGTTTTTAGGGTATATTTCATTTTTTATAAGCTGACGGCGTTTTAGGAGTAAAATGTTACTCACAGTAACATATATCAATGTAACGTTGTTAGTATTTAAAAAATGAAATATACCCTAAAACGTTACTGTGAAATACGTTTATACTAATTTTGTAAATTTTTTTTTAAAAAAATTATTTTGGTGAATTGTTTTAGATAATGACTTAATTTGATAAATAAGTCTTGTATTCCACATCATCATTAAGATAACTATATGTAAGGAAATATTGAAAGTATGAACTCTAAGCACACATATTGTTCATGCTATCACATAAATTCAATATATTTTAAAGGGGATACATTTCCATTTCAATATTTATTTAAAAGGCATGATAATTCTTCACAAATAATCTACATTAAGATGAAGTTTTTTTAAATTATTCATTATTGTTATACAACATTTTCCTACAAAATCTACCCAGCAGAAATGCAAACCTATCAGAAGTAGGACGAAATGTAGATTTTTGTGTATAAAAATGACCTAACAAGATATGTTTGTACTACATATAATGTAGACATATAATGTAGACAAAATTAATAAAGTAGAGGTAGTTTGTGTTAGTTTTAATAAGTTATGTTAGGAATAAAATATCTATCGTTATGTTTTTTTTCTGCTATATAGTGACTGCAGTAGTAACATTGAAAAGTATCAGTCTAAGAAAATTTCTTTTTGAATCTGTATTACTATCAGTGGCATCAGAGCCAAGTGAGATCCAAAAACATAAAAAAACAGAGAGAAATATTGCTAGTTTATGGCTTCAGAGAGCAATTACGTTCAAGTAGTTATTCCGCGTTTTGATGATCATTATGACCATTGGAGTGTGCTGATGAAGAACTTCTTACGGTTAAAAGAGTATTGGCTAATATTCGAGGACGGAATCGACACTCCGGCAGAAGGCGAAGCCTTACCGAATGCTCAAAAGGCGGAGTTCTAAGCAAGAAGGTTGAAAGATTTGAAGACAAAGAATTATCTCTTTCATGCTATCGATCTTCCCATCCCAGAAACTATTATTTGCTAAGAAACTTCTAAGGATATTTGGGATTCGATAAAGAAAAAGTATCAAGATACTGCTAGAGTGAAGCGCTCACAACTTCAAGCCTTGAGAAGGGATTTCGAGACTTTGCAAATGAAGGAATGAGAGTCTGTAACGAGTTATTGTGCTAAAACAATGGAGATAAGCAACAAAATATGATTTCATGGTGAAAAGATGACTGATGTCATAATTATGGAAAGATATTGTGGTCCCTGACACCGAAGTAAGACTATGTCCTTTGATCCATTAAGGAGTCAAAAGATATTGATGAGTTATCGCTTGACAAATTGCAAAGTTCCTTATTGGTTCATGAGCAAAAGATGAATCGCAGTTCATCTTCCGAAGAGGAGGGTTTGAAGGCTTCTACTAATACCCGTTTCTCAAATTTTAGAGGAAGGGGTAGAGGTAGAGGAAGAGGAAGAGGAAGAGGACTGTTAAATTTGACAAGATTCAAAAATGGATTAATGAGAAGATATGGTAGTTAGGAGGATAATTCTTCATTGATATAAAAGTCAAGATAGCAACTTTTGTAGGTGAAAGTTAGGTGAACCATAAATTGATTTCACAAGGTAAATGTTGATATTTTGACATATTGTGATGTCATGGATGACATCAATAGGAAGAATTTACTCCTATAAATAGGTAGCTCCTAATTCATTTGTAACACACCTCTCACTTGCCTTTTCATCTCCTAAAGGCATTTGTTCTTCTTTCTCTCTTGTAGTATTTCACTTGTACTCTTTGGAGTGAAATAAATATTGGTTGGTTGTGTCCGAGGAGTAGGCAAAAGAAAACAAAAGTTTGCCGAACCTCGTTAATTCCTGGTGTTCTTTCTCTTGTTGTCTCATTTACTATTTATTAGTACCTTTAGATATAGTAGTTGTGATTCCATCACTCTCTATATATTCGGCTTCCGCAACAATTGGTATCAGAGCCAAGGTATTATCTGAGTATGCTCTGTGGTTGCAGCATAGTCTGAACTTCCACATCAGAAAGAGATTTACTTTGGTCTTTGAATTGTTAGCTAGTAAATAGTATTTGTAGTAAAATGGGAGACAAGAAAAATGATGAGTCCACATCAAGTGTCAATAATACGTCATCATTGGCATCTTCGCTTATGACAAGAATTGTGTCAAATGCGAAATTTGCAGTTGAAATTTTTGACGGGTCAGGACATTTCGGAATGTGGCAAGGCGAGGTCCTTGATGTTCTTTTTCAACAAGGGCTAGATATTGCCATTGAAGAAAAGAAACCAGACGGTGTAGGAGAAGAAGATTGGAAGATTATCAACCGTGTTGCTTGCAGTACCATTCGATCTTACCTTGCAAGAGAACAAAAGTATCCATACACGAAGGAAACATCTGCAAATAAATTATGGAATTCATTGGAGGAGAAATTCTTGAAGAAAAACAGTCAAAATAAACTTTACATGAAAAGAAGACTGTTACGCTTCACTTATATTCCCGGTAGCACAATGAATGATCATATCACCAGCTTTAATAAGTTGGCGACAGATTTGCGAAATATGGACGTGACTTTTACGGATGGAGATATGGCCTTAATGTTGTTAAGTTCACTTCCCGATGAGTTTGAGCATCTTGAAACGACTCTACTGCATGGGAATGATGAAGTATCTCTCAAAGAAGTTTGTTCTGCCTTATACAGTTATGAACAAAGAAAGAGAGAAAAATAAAAAGGCGGAGAAGCAGAAGCACTAGTTGCGAGAGGTCGTTCTCAAAATAATATGAGAATGAAGAAAGAGAGATCCAAGTCAAGATCGAGACTCAGCAAAGATGAATGTGCCTTTTGCCGAGAAAAAGGGCATTGGAAGAAAGACTGCCCAAAGTTGAATAGCAAAGCCAAACCAAATAATGGGAAGGCTGTCATGGATTCAAATGTGGCTGATTGTGATGATTCCGATTACTCACTAGTTACAACAGATCCATCCAAATCATCTGATGTATGGTTGATGGATTCAGCTTGTAGTTATCATATGTGTCCCAACCGGGACTGGTTTATTGATTTACAAGAAGGAGAATGTGGAGTTATTCACACTGCAAACAATAATCCTCTTACCGCATATGGTGTTGGTTCAATCCGGTTAAAGAACCATGATGGATTAAGTAGAACATTAACAGATGTTCGATATGTACCAGATTTGAAGAAAAATCTCATTTCTGTAGGAGCCTTAAAATCAAAGGGGTTCAAAGTCATTGCAGATAATGGCGTGATAAGAATATGCTCTGGTGCACTGGTGGTAATGAAGGCAATTCGAAAAAATAATAACATGTACCACTATCAAGGTAGTACAGTTATTGGGACAGTGGCAACAACATCCAATGACGAGAAGGAGGCAGAAATGACCAAGCTGTGGCATATGCGCTTGGGGAATGCTGGAGGGAAATCCTTGAAAACTTTATCAGATCAAGGATTGCTAAAAGGAGTAAAAACTTGCAACTTGGAGTTTTGTGAGCATTGTATCAAGGGAAAGCAAACAAGGGTTAAATTTGGAACAGCTATCCATAATACTAAAGGTATTTTGGATTATGTTCATTCGGATGTTTGGGGTGCTTCCAAAACACCTTCATTAGGTGGGAAACACTATTTTGTAACATTTGTTGATGACTTTTCTCGAAGATTGTGGGTGTATACGATGAAAACAAAAGATGAAGTATTTGGAATTTTTCTCAAATGGAAGGCGATGATAGAAACTCAAAGTGGCAGAAAGATCAAGTATCTTCGCACAGACAATGGTGGCGAATACAAAAATGATCTTTTTCAGAAAATTTGTGAGGAAAATGACATCGTTAGACATTTCACCGTAAGAAATACACCACAACAGAATGGAGTGGCAGAACGCATGAACCGAACTTTGCTGGAGAAAGTTCGATGTATGTTGTCCAATGCTGGCTTGGGCAAAGAATTTTGGGCTGAGGCAATAACATATGCGTGCCACCTCATTAGTCGACTACCATCTGCTGCTATTGGTGGGAAGACATCATTTGAAAAATGGTATGGAAAACCTGCTAGAGATTATGGTTCTTTATATGTATTTGGCTCAATTGCATATTATCATGTAAGAGAGTCAAAATTGGACCCAAGAGCAAAGAAAGCTTTATTTATGGGAATTACTTGTGGAGTCAAAGGATATCGTTTATGGTGTCCAGAGACAAGAAAAGTCATTTTCAGCAGGGATGTTACCTTTGATGAATCTACCTTGACAAATAAGGTAACAGTTGAAGAAGCCAAACAAATTGATGGTGCTTCAAAGCAGGTGGAGTTTGAGGGAAAGATAATTTTCCCAACACAGGGATCAAACGAGGAAACAACAGAAAATTTTCCTCTTGAAGGAGAGCCAGTCGAAGAAGAGGTTCCATCTCAAGAACCTCAACCACAACTTGAATCAATAGCAACCGGCAAGCCAAAAAGGACATTAAGAAAACCTGCTCGACTCATAGATATGGTGGCTTGTGCGGACTCAATTGCAGCTGATGACATTCCTACCACTTATAAAGATGCAGTCCAAAGTTCAGAAGAAGATAAGTGGAGGATTGCCATGGATGAACAAATGCAGTCCCTTCATCAGAATCATACATGGAGATTGGCCAATCTCCCAGAGGGCAAGAAAGCAATTGCGTGCAAATGGGTATTTGCAAAGAAAGAAGGATTTCCTAACCAAGAAGATGTTCGCTACAAAGCAAGATTGGTGGCCAAAGGATATGCTCAAAAGGAGGGAATTGATTATAATGAGGTGTTTTCTCCAGTTGTGAAATACTCCTCCATTAGAGTTTTGTTGGCTTTGGTAGCACAGTTAAATTTGGAACTAGTTCAGTTGGTGTAAAAACTGCATTTTTACATGGAGACTTGGAAGAGGAAATCTACATGACTCATCCAGAAGGATTCAAAGTTGATGGAAAAGAAAATATGGTGTGCAAACTTGAAAAATCATTGTACGGATTGAAACAATCTTCTAGACAATGGTACAAACGATTTGACAAGTTTATGTTGCAGCAAAGGTACATAAGAAGCAAATACGATCATTGTGTGTATTTGCGCAAGCTTGAAGATAATTCCTTTATATACCTTCTCTTATATGTTGATGATATGTTGATAGCTTCTAAGAGTCAAGAGGAAATTGAGAAGCTAAAGATTCAACTTAGAAAGGAGTTTGAGATGAAGGATTTGGGTGAGGCAAAGAAGATTCTTGGCATGGAGATAAAAAGAGATAGACATTCAAAGAAACTCTATTTATCTCAAAAGGAATATTTGAAGAGAGTACTAAAGCGATTCGGTATGAATAAAAAACCGAAGTCGGTTAGCACTCCGCTTGCTCCCCATTTTAAGCTTAGTGATTCTATGTCACCTTATAATGAAGTTGAACGAGAATATATGTCAAGAGTACCATACGCTAATGCTATTGGTAGCTTGATGTATGCAATGGTTTGCACAAGGCCAGATATTTCACACGCTGTTGGAGTTGTAAGCAGGTACATGCACAATCCTGTAAAGGATCATTAACAGGCTGTAAAATGGATTCTACGGTATATTCATAATACTGTAGATGTTGGTTTGGTTTTCGAGCATAAAGATAGTCAATATCTTGTTGGATATTGTGACTCAGATTATGCAGGTGATTTGGACAAACGAAGATCAACTACTGGTTATGTTTTCACTATTGCAAATGCACCAGTTAGTTGGAAGTCTACTTTGCAGTCAACAGTTGCTTTGTCTACCACTGAGGCAGAGTACATGGCAATTACAGAGGCTGCGAAGGAAGCAATTTGGCTTCGAGGATTGCTTAGAGAGCTTGGGTTTGGACAAGAAGAAATCACAATATTTTGTGATAGTCAGAGTGCTATTCAATTAGCAAAGAACCAAGTTCATCATGCAAGGACGAAGCACATTGACGTCCGATATCATTTCATACGAGAAATCATAGAATATGGTGGAGTCATAATGCAGAAAATTCATACTACAGATAATCCTGCCGATATGTTAACAAAAGTGGTGACTGCGGTCAAGTTTCAACATTGTTTGAACTTGATCAACATTGTTGAACATTGAAGAATAGGGTTGAAGACACAATCAAAATTGTTGTTGAGAGAAAGTTGAAAATGGAGAATCTTGCCAAGGTGGAGATTTGTTAAATTTGACAAGATTCAAAAATGGATTAATGAGAAGATATGGTAGTTAGGAGGATAATTCTTCATTGATATAAAAGTCAAGATAGCAACTTTTGTAGGTGAAAGTTAGGTGAACCATAAATTGATTTCACAAGGTAAATGTTGACATTTTGACATATTGTGATGTCATGGATGACATCAATAGGAAGAATTTACTCCTATAAATAGGTAGCTCCTAATTCATTTGTAACACACCTCTCACTTGCCTTCTCATCTCCTAAAGGCATTTGTTCTTCTTTCTCTCTTGTAGTATTTCACTTGTACTCTTTGGAGTGAAATAAATATTGGTTGGTTGTGTCCGAGGAGTAGGCAAAAGAAAACAAAAGTTTGCCGAACCTCGTTAATTCCTGGTGTTTTTTCTCTTGTTGTCTCATTTACTATTTATTAGCTACCTTTAGATATAGTAGTTGTGATTCCATCACTCTCTATATATTCGGCTTCCGCAACAAGGACATCAAGGATATAGAGATGGAGTCAACAAAGACGACAATAGAAATTGCAGAGCCAATGATGACCATAGTAAAGGCAGAGAAGGAATTTTGACAAATCCAAATTAGAATGCTATCGATGTCATAGATTTGGTCATTATGAGTCTGAATGTTATACCAGACTGCCTAATGACAAGGATGAGAAGTAAATTTTTGCTGAAAGTAACTAAGTTGAGACATTGTTGATGACAGTTCAAGTACAGAAGGAACCTGAACAAAATGTCTGGTATTTAGATACGAGCTACAGTAATCACTTGTGTGAAAGTAATTAAGTCTTCTTTTTCTTTTCTGAATGAAAACTTCTGTTCAACGATTAGTTCTGGTGATTCTTCCAATGTGAGTGCAATTGGAAATGGTGATATTAAGATTAGAACCAATAATGGTTTTGAAGAAATGATCTCAAATGTGCTATATGTTCCTGCTTTGAAAAGCCATCTGCTAAGTGTTGGTCAATTGCAAGAAAAAAGATATGTTATAACTATTCAGAAAGGTGCATGTGAGATTTATAATCCTACTAAAGGAGCTATTGTTGTTGTGAAAATGAGTTCAAATAGGTTGTTCCCACTTAAGATAGAGAATATTCACCGTTGTTTGAAAGCAAAAGTAAGAGATTCGTCGTGGTTGTGAAATTTTAGATATGGTCACTTGGGTTTTGGAGGATTAAAAGTTCTCCAACAAAAAAAATATGGTGATAAGTCTTCTTGAAATTACAGTTCTGTCCCAAGTATGTGAGGAATGTGTTGATGACAAACATCGTTCTCAATTTTCAAAAGGAAAGTCATGGAGAGCCAATAATGTTTTGGAGCTGATACATTTGGACATTTGTGGCCCAATCAAACCATCTTCTAATGGAGTTAAACAATGCTTTATTACCTTTACGGATGGTCATTTTCGAAAAATTTGGGTTTATTTTTTACATGAAAAATCTGAGGCTTTTAAAGCATTTAAAAGCTTCAAGGTTCATGTAAAAATGAGACGAGAAAGAAAATCAAGACTCTTTGGATGGATTGTGGTGGCAAGTATTGCTCTAAAATTTTTAATGATTTTGGTGAACCTGGTGGCATTAGAAAAGATCTTACAACAACTTATACACCACAACAAAAATGGTGTATTGGAGAGGAAAAATAGAACCATCCTTAATATGGTTCGGAGTTTGCTGGCAAAAGGAAGAACGAAAAAGAGTTTTCGGCCAGAAGCGATAACTAGGAGCATTCATCTCTTGAACAGAAGTCCTACATTTTCTTTTAAGAACATGAATCCAAAGCAGGCGTGGAGTGGAAGAAGTCCTGCAGTAGATCACTTTCGAATTTTTGGGTGCATTCCATATGCACATGTCACAGATGAGAAAAGGAAGAAGCTCGATGATAAAAGTGAAAAATGTGTATTTCTTGATTTTAGTGAAACATCCAAGGCATATAAATTATTTAATCCACAAATAGAAAAGATTGTGATCAATCGAGATGTTTTTGATGAACTATATGGTATTGGAATATGCAACAGCCTACCCAGTCCTCTTTGAGAATGAACTCGAAAAACTGACCTTAATACCCAAAATTCATAGGATTATGCTCCTACAACCGTTGAAATTACACCAACAACTAGTGAAAATTTTCCAGCAGTTTTGTAAGAAACTGATTTAGCAGCTCAGTCACTTCGGTGTACTCGAAAAAAGGCCTGCATGGATGTCGGACTATGAGGTAACAGGAATTCAGGTAAATGATGTTGTAATTACTCATTTTGCATTGTTTGCGGACTACGACCCTATAGTTTTTGAGAGTTTTGTTAGCGAAGAAAAATGGAGTAAGACAATGGATGCTGAAATTGAAGCTATTGAAAGGAATGATACTTGAGAGCTTATTGATCTTTCCGCAAAGAAGAAAACCATTGGCGTCAAGTGGGTCTACAAAACAAAACTGAAGGAAAATGGTGAGTTCAAAATTATAATGCGAGATTGGTGTCTAAGGGATACAAGCAGGAGTACTGTGTGGACTAGATTGAAGTATATGTTCCAGTTGCAAGGCATGATACTATCAGAATGGTAATTGCATTGGCGGCGCGAAATTCATGACCTATCTTTTAGTTGGATGTCAAATCAGCTATCCTACATGGATATTAGGAGGAACATTTATTCATCAAACAACCTTCTGTTTATATTAAGGTTGGAAATGAGCATAAAGTTTATCGCTTAAAGAAGGACCTTTATGGACTAAAACAAGCCCCCCGAGTTTGATATAGTCGTATTAAGACTAATTTTCTTAAAATGGGTTTTCAAAAGTGTCCATATGAGCATACACTTTTTGTGAAGATTGGAGATGATGCGAAGATGCTTATTGTATGCTTATATGTTGATGATAATATATACACCGAGAACGACTTACTGAATTCAAGAATCTATAATGGATGAGTTCAAGATGTTTGATCTTGGTAATATGCATTACTTTCTTGGATTAGAAGTGGTGCAATCTGATGATGGGATAATTTTTTTCAAAAGAAGTATGTGATCGAAATTTTTGACAAGTTCAAGATGCTGAACTGCAATCCCACCAACACACCAGTTGAGTTTGTCTTAAAACTAAACAAAACTGGGAGAGGAACAAAGGTGAATAGCAAGCTTTTTTAATAAATTATGAGCAATTTAATGTACCTAACTGCCACAAGACACGATATTATGTATGCAGTAAGTCTTGTAAGTAGATATATGGAGAGTCCAATGGAGATGCATTTGTTAGAACCGAAGAGAATTCTTCGCTACTTAGAAGGAACGAAAGATTTTGGCATTTTCTACCATAAAGGAGAAAAGTCAGATTTGATTGGCTTTATGGACAACGAATATGCAGGAGATCAAGACGACAAAAAGAGCACTTCCGGTTATGTTTTTATGCTAGGTACATGGGCTGTTTCATGGTGTTCACTTTATCGAGTATTGAGGTTGAATTTGTTGCTCATTCTGCTTGTGCTTGTCAAGCTGTTTGGTTAAGAAGAATTTTTGAAGAAAGAGCAACTACAATTTTCTGTGACAACAATTCTTCCATCAAGCTATCAAAAAATCCTGTGCTACATGGAAGAAGCAAGCACATTGATGTGAAGTATTATTTTCTGCGAGATCCCAACGACGAAGGAACAGTAGAGTTGGAATATTGCAGAAGTGAAGATCAGTTGGCCAACATTTTTACCAAACCTCTAAGATTTCTCCCTTTTCAAAATCCGAGGAGGTCGATGGGTATTGACACTATGGAAGAGCTCAAGAAGCTGAAGTTAAACTAAAGCTAGAAAGCTTTCAGTTTAACGGAGGCTGTTAGTTTAAAGTTACGTTAGGAATAAAATATCTATTGTTATCTTTGTACTAGTATTTAGGAAGTCGTTTTAGACGTGGGTTGTTATCTAGTTTTCAAGAAAAATCTTTTTAGGGTAGTTCCTAATTTTTAGTTAAAGTATGCTACGTTTTTTCTGCTATATAATGAAAATCGGAGTCTAAAGGGCAAAAAAAAATGATGAAAATTCTAAAAGAATACATCAAAAAAAATTCTAACCAAAAGGGTATAATTGCTACGTCAGTAGCTATTTTGCCATTTGATTACAAATTTTTTTAATGTACCTTTTGAATTTTTTTTCAATTTTTTTAGCCCTTTAGGCGCCGAACTCCTATAAAATGACTGCAGTAGCCGCATTGAAAAGTATCAATCAAGAAAATTTCTTTCCACATTTACTACCTCTCTTTCTCTATTCTATTTTTGCTTTTTGAATTTGTTTTACTATCAGTTTATGCACCCCATATAGATTTTTGCCTTAAGTGATGGACCTGTTTAATTTATCTATTTCACTAATATTAACACTTCCTTTTCAATTTTGTAAGTAAAAAAGTGTTTTGAACTCCAAGCTCTAAACTAAGATACTCATGATGTTGAACTTTGACCAGCTAGGATAGCATGTCAGTTGGTTCTTCATATGTTGAATATATTTGATACACACTAATTTTTGTACATTTTTTTTATAAATCGACAGTTAATTTTATTGTGCTTTGTTCTCCCGTGATAGAATATTATTGAATGTTAGACTTCATATATATAGTATTTTCTTTCTTTAATAAAAAAAATCACAAGTTTCATTAATGAAAAACTTTAACATTGAGACATAACATTAAAAGCCAAAGCATGAAAGGAATCCCTAACATAAACAAGATGATCATGGGTTCACTTTTTAGTCTTCCAATCACAAACTCATAGAATTAAAATTTTGGATCCACTTCCGCGCACTCATTCTATACACATTTGGACCATGAGGTGCTACGATGAGTTCTACTCGTGTTGATGCTTTTAAGAACATCATTAGTTTTTCACGAAAACTCAAAACCTTGGCTGCATCAAGTTCATTAGAAGGTCCAACAATCAGCTTGGAAAGTGAATGGGAATTCGCCAACATGAGCTTCAAGAAAATGAGTTCACATAGTGTCCCCTCAAACTCTTTTAGTTTCACATATTCAAGGTTCTCAAATTGTTGTTCAATACAATTTGGATTGACTAGATAATGTATAACTTCATTCATGCTTCTTGTACTCATGTTATTAAAAACCTATTGAATTTCATATGGTGCAAGAAGAAAAATAGGTTAGTAATGCATTAGTGTAAAAACACTTAAAATAATTTACTTGATAGAGTAAAATTTCTTATAGTACTATTGATGTATACATAACTTAAACTCAATCGAAAATTATTGAAGGTGAAATAATCTTACATCTATCTCTAGTGAGCGCAAGGAGGGAGAACTTTGAATCAAGGAAAGAACACTAGAGACTTGGTTTAGATCACCAATCTCAACGCGCAACTTTAAATGCTCCAAATGGTGGAGTTTGGATGGAAAACTCTTTGGAATAATTTCTGCACCCAAAAGCTAAGAAAAAACCAATTAAACATTCATTAAGATCTCTATAACAAAATTTTGAAATATATCTTGATCAAATTATACTTACTCGAATACAAGCATTACTCAAAGCAAGCCTGGTCAAATTAGGGCATAAATAAAGAAGCCTTGACCATGTAATGAACCTCCTTTGTTCATACTTTCCTGATTCTTCGAGGAATACGACCATACACAAAACCCTAATATTTGAAAAGTTATCAAAAAAATTTGCATAAATCTGATGACTCTCATGAATAGTCAAGAACTCGATCTTAGGAGCAAATATGTTGAGGAAATGAAGGCCATCACAAAAATTGAATGTTAATGTTGAAAGTAATGGGGTATTGAAGACATGATTTGCTATGGTTGGGTTAAATGTAATGAACTCCAAGTTCAATTCATGGAGATTTGGAAATAATGTGGTGGGATAAGGTAGGTTTACTATGCAATTGATAATATCTAAATACTTGAGAGTTGAGCAAGAAAATACTTCAAAAGGCAAAGTATAAGGATTGTGAGTGTAATTATTTAAGGTAAGTTCCTTGACATCTTTTTTTGTTACATTAAGTAACCAAAGGTCAAGGTTTCGATGATCGCAAAATATAGTTGATAAATCAAGAACAAATTTAACTATGGATCCAACATGTTGCAGGATAATATTGTCAACTATGTTATAAAAATCATATTCAATCTCTTTCATGAACTTTCCATCTAGAATAAGGTTTGGATGCATAGCTGAGATATGTTTCCATTTCTTTGATAAAACACACATTTTTGTTAATTCTCGAATTGACATGTCCTTAAATATTTGATTGAAAATATCTGTAGGTAAATTAGAGATCTTGTCTATCTCATTTTCTTCAACGATGACTTCTTTACCACAATGATTTGTGTTCATCATTCTGTATATAATACAAACCAAACTTTAGTCCATATTTTAAACAAATAAAGACAAATACATATCTCAAAAGTCGTTATGGATTAAAAGTCTTTCAGAAACAACAAAACAATGAAAATTTGCTTCTACATAGATGAAATCCACGTGGAATTGATACATATCTAATGTAGATGAAAAAGTTAGATCGTAAATTAAATTATTCAATAAATGGATGACGGAATTTTATGTTTGTGTATCCTAATAAAACTTTATACGTAGATATATCTACCTACAAATCTAAATCTCTTGCTAGATCTAATGAAATTCTCATATATAACAACATTAGATCTTCAATGAACTTTAATTTATTCGATTTACATGATTTTGTTAGTTTTCACCATTTCTAAAATGTTTGGTAATAAGAAGAATCTCGTTTGTTTTATAGTTTTACACAGCTACACACAATACTTCATAGAGTTCAAAGAACATAAAAAAAAAAAAAATTCAAACAAATGAACCAAAGAAGAAAAAATAAACTATACCTCAAATTTTCTTGCATCCTTTGATTGTTTTGTATAATTAATGGTAGAGTGTAATTAGAACACAATTAGTTGTACACTTATTTATGCTTATTAATTACTTAAACATTTCACACACAATTTTTTGGTCAAAAGTAATTTATGTTGACTTATTAATTTTTCTTATACATTTTTTGCCAAAAAATAGTTACAGAATCTCACATTCTTAAATGCAGATAACTTTTTTTCTATAAAAGACATTTCTACCTAACAACAATTTTCCTCATTATAAAGTGGAGTATAAATTTTGACATTTGTTCAACTCTAATTTGACTTCTTCTTTTTTTAATTACAGATCCTCTTATTTAAATTGGTTAGTTGAATTAATTATTATTAATTCTTTAATTAATAGATATGAGTGTTCTACTTTTTTGTACAAAGATATTCGTAAAATATTTTTCTCATTGAAAATTTAAAAATTATCTATAACCAAATCTAGTAAAGTAAATTAGTATTGGTTTCTTTTTTTATCTCTGACTTTTTCCAATAAGATTTACAAATAGCATGATTTTTTTTTTATTTTTATTCCTTTTTTATCATCAAGAATCAATAATTAGTGAGTTGAATTCTTTAGCACACGAGTGTTACCAAGGTGTTTGGTGTGATCTTATTAAGACAAACAATCGTGAGTTTTTGGAGTGTTGTGAATAGAGTTGTCAAAATGAGCTTGTCTAACACATTTGGGTTAATTCATATAAATTTTGAAATTTGAAGGGTTAAGTCGGGTTAGCCCATTTTCTGTAGGCAAAAAATGGTCAACCAGCCCACATACGTGGGCTACGGACTGTACCGTGTTAAGTCATTTTTTTTAAAAGTATATGTTTTTATAATTTTTTGAATCAAATTATAATTTAAAAATGTTATCATAAATATTCAGAAGACAATCTAGGGCCGGAATAATGGGTAGAACCGTCAAAATGGGCTTAGTCAATGCGGTCGGTTCAATCCAACCCGTTATTGGGGTAGAGTTGGGTATAGGATTTTCAAGCCCATTTAAAACTAGGGCTTATAAGTTCGACCCATATAAACCCTTAGTCATTGAGCTTGATCGGGGCGGGGCCGAGATCGGCCAATGAGCCAAAACTTTTTATTTAATGGTAACTTATAATAATCTCACTAGTATATAATTTATGGAAATTTTTTCAAAATGTCAATATTTTAATATTTAATAGGAACCATTGTCAACACTTTTAATATTTAGTAAAAATGTCAAAGTTTTAGTTTATGATGTATCTTATTTAAGTTTTTATTATTTGTTTTAATTTAAAGAACATAATTGTTAACTAACAAAAAGGAGAAAATTTAGGGGAGAGATTAAAAAAAAAGATCAATTAATTAAAAGTTTCATCAGTTACAAAAATTCAAAAGTAAATACAAATAATTCAAAAAAATAAAAACAAAGAACTAATCCCAATTGTTCATCAAATTTCTAGTATCGATTTTTAAATTTTCATTGATAATACTCTATTTCTGTTGAAATGAATTCGATTAAATTACACTTTTTAAATTTGTATTTTTTAGAATATTGTATTAACCTCAACAAATTGTAGTATTTTAATTATGTATGTTATTATTTTTCTAGAATTATGTATCTTTCTTTAATCGTATTCATAATAAATTATTAGATTATATTGGAATACAATCCGTAAAATTTTTCTAATACAAATAAAATAAATATATATATTTGACAGTTGTGTAATACAATTTTAATTGCTAGGATACAATTTTAGTTTCACTATGAAAGTAAAATACCAATTTTAATTTAAATGGTAAAAGTGAGCATATAAAATACAAAATTTGTTGATTTACAATTATGATGAAAACAAAATAAAAAGAAATACAAATTTGTTGTTATTGAAATTGAGACTAAAATACGAAATGAGCACAATAAATACTCACATAAGTTGAAATACAAAATTGACTTTGTTGATATATCATTATGATGAACACAAAAAAATATAAACTTTTCTGAATACAATGTGAGAGTTAAATACAAAATGATCACAATAAAATAATCACCACAATATGATATTCAATTTTAATTTGAATTGTAAAGTGAACACATTAAATATAAAAGTTGTTGGTATACAATTATGATAAAACATAATTAAAAAATACAAACTTGTTGTCATTGAAAATTAAGATTGAAAAAACAAAATGACACAATAAATACGCATTTCAATTGAAATACAAATGTAACTTTGTTGGTATACCATTATGAATAATACAGAACTAAAAAATAGTACTTGTTTGTATACAAAGTGATATGAAGTACAAAATATATAAAATAAAATATAAAATTATCGTCATTTGTGTTCTAAGTAGAAAATTGTGATATTTGAAAGTAGATCATTGTTGATTAAGTTGAATTCCTTTAGTAATTCTCTTAGATTTTATCATTGGAGAGTGATTTAGAGTTTATCAAACCCAAAACATGATTTCAACTACAAACAACAATTTTGAATGATTTAAGCAAAAATAAAATTATAAAATAAATATTAAAAAACGGATAAAAACTTATATTTTAATAAAAGGGATTGTACGAATATCTTTATAAATATATTTTCTGGAAAAAAGAAGAAGAAGAGAGAGGTAGAATAGACACTTCCAAGGATAGTCCATATGAGAATACACTTTTTGTGAAGATTGGAGATGATGCGAAGATGCTTATTGTATGGTTATATGTTGATGATACTATATACACCGGGAACGACTTACTGAATTCAAGGAATCTATAAGGGATGAGTTCGGGATGTTTGATCTTGGTAATATGCATTACTTTCTTGGATTAGAAGTGGTGCAATTTGATGATGGGATAATTGTTTTACAAAAGAAGTATGTGATAGAAATTTTTGACAAGTTCAAGATGCTGAACTGCAATACCACCAACACACCAGTTGAGTTTGGCTTGAAACTAAACAAAACTGAGAGAGGAACAAAGGTGAATAGCAAGCTTTTTTAACAAATTACGAGCAATTTAATGTACCTAACTGCCACAAGACCCGATATTATGTATGCAGTAAGTCTTGTAAGTAGATATATGGAGAGTCCAACGGAGATGCATTTGTTAGCAGCGAAGAGAATTCTTTGCTACTTAGAAGGAACGAAAGATTTTGGCATTTTCTACCAAAAAGGAGAAAAGTCAGATTTGATTGACTTTAAGGACAGCGACTATGCAGGAGATCAAGACGATAGAAAGAGCACTTCCGGTTATGTTTTTATGCTAGGCACATGGGCTGTTTCATGGTCTTCCAAGAAGAAAAAAATTATCAATTTATTGAGTATTGAAGCTGAATTTGTTGTTGCTACTGCTTGTGCTTGCCAAACTGTTTGGTTAAGAAGAATTTTTAAAGAACTACAATCCAAACAAGAAAGAGCAACTACAATTTTCTGCGACAACAACTCTTCCATCAAGCTATCAAAAAATCCTGTGGTACATGGAAGAAGCAAGCACATTGATGTGAACTATTATTTTCTGCGAGATCTCAACGATTAAGGAACAATAGAGTTGGAATATTGCCGAAGTGAAGATCAGTTAGCCAACATTTTTACCAAACCTCTAAGATTTCTCCCTTTTCAAAATCCAAGGAGGTCGATGGGTATTGACACTATGGAAGAGCTCAAGAAGCTTAAGTTAAACAAAAGCTAGAAAGCTTTTGGTTTAAGGGAGGGTGTTAGCTTTAAAGTTATGTTAGGAATAAAGTATCTATCGTTATGTTTGTATTAGTATTGTCATTTTAGATGTGGCTTGTCATCTAGTGTTTAGGAAAAATCTTTTTAGGGTAGTTCCTAATTTTTAGTTAAAGTATGCTATGTTTTTTCTGCTATATAATGACTGCAGTAGCCGCATTGAAAGTATCAATCAAGAAAATTTCTTTCCACATTTACTACCTCTCTTTCTCTATTCTATTTTTGCTTTTTGAATCTATTTTACTATCAAATTTTTTCCTAAGTGATGGACCTGTTTAATTTATCTATTTCATAAATATTGCTATATATTTTTATTTTTAAGAAAAAATGAAAATTAGTGACACAGTATTTTTATGTGAAAAACACCTTGTTCATAAAGGTGAAAAACCGCAAAATTAGTTCCACCATCCCAAAAATAATAAGCCTCAACATATCTTCAAATTACAAACCCTTGCTCTACAAGAACTATTTTTAACCCCTAAACTGTCAAAGTAACCTAAAGTAATATGTCTTACAAAGGTAATTCTATAATTGAACAAATGACTCATATTGTAAATTATAGAATTCCCCTCTAAGACATATTACTTTATCAAACTTTAAAATCACTAATATTAACACTTCCTTTTCAATTTTGTAAGTAAAAATATGTTTTGAACTCCAAGCTCGAAACTAAGAAACTCATGATGTTGAACTTTGACCTGCTTGGTTAGCATGTCAGTTGGTTGTTCATGTGTTGAATATATTTGATACACACTAATTTTTGTACATTTTTTCATTTTCTTTTTATAAATTAACAATTAATTTCATTGTGCTTTGTTCTCCCGTGATAGAATATTATTGAATATTAGACTTCATATATATAGTATTTTCTTTCTTTAGTAAAAAATCACAAGTTTCATTAATGAAAAACTTTAACATTGAGACATAATATTAAAAACCAAAGCACAAAAGAAATCCCTAACATAAACAAGATGATCATGGGTTCAGTTTTTAGTCTTCCAATCACAAACTCATAGAATTAAAATTTTGGATCCACTTTCGCGCACTCATTCTATACACATTTGGACCATGAGGTGCTACGATGAGTTCTACTCGTGTTGATGCTTTTAAGAACAACATTAGTTTTTCACGAAAACTCAAAACCTTGGCTGCATCAAGTTCATTAGAAGGTCCAACAATCAGCTTGGAAAGTGAAGGGGAATTCGCCAACATGAGCTTCAAGAAAATGAGTTCACATAGTGTCCCCTCAAACTCTTTTAGTTTCACATATTCAAGGTTCTCAAATTGTTGTTCAATACAATTTGGATTGGCTAGATAATGTATTACTTCATTCATGCTTCTTGTACTCATGTTATTAAAAACCTATTGAATTTCATATGGTGCAAGATGAAAAATTGGTTAGTAATGCATTAGTGTAAAAACACTTAAAATAATTTACTTGATAGAGTAAAATTTCTTATAGTACTATTGATGTATACATAACTTAAACTCAATCGAAAATTATTGAAGGTGAAATAATCTTACATCTATCTCTAGTGAGCGCAAGGAGGGAGAACTTTGAATTAAGGAAAGAACACTAGAGACTTGGTTTAGATCACCAATCTCAACGCGCAACTTTAAATGCTCCAAATGGTAGAGTTTGGATGGAAAACTCTTTGGAATAATTTCTGCACCCAAAAGCTAAGAAAAAACAATTAAACATTCATTAAGATCTCTATAACAAAATTTTGAAATATATCTTGATCAAATTATACTTACTCGAATACAAGCATTACTCAAAGCAAGCCTGGTCAAATTAGGGCATAAATAAAGAAGCCTTGACCATGTAATGAACCTCCTTTGTTCATACTTTCCTGATTCTTCGAGGAATACGACCATACACAAAACCCTAATATTTGAAAAGTTATCAAAAAAATTTGCATAAATCTGATGACTCTCATGAATAGTCAAGAACTCGATCTTAGGAGCAAATATGTTGAGGAAATGAAGGCCATCACAAAAATTGAATGTTAATGTTGAAAGTAATGGGGTATTGAAGACATGATTTGCTATGGTTGGGTTAAATGTAATGAACTCCAAGTTCAATTCATGGAGATTTGGAAATAATGTGGTGGGATAAGGTAGGTTTACTATGCAATTGATAATATCTAAATACTTGAGAGTTGAGCAAGAAAATACTTCAAAAGGCAAAGTATAAGGATTGTGAGTGTAATTATTTAAGGTAAGTTCCTTGACATCTTTTTTTGTTACATTAAGTAACCAAAGGTCAAGGTTTCGATGATCGCAAAATATAGTTGATAAATCAAGAACAAATTTAACTATGGATCCAACATGTTGCAGGATAATATTGTCAACTATGTTATAAAAATCATATTCAATCTCTTTCATGAACTTTCCATCTAGAATAAGGTTTGGATGCATAGCTGAGAATTGTTTCCATTTCTTTGATAAAACACACATTTTTGTCAATTCTCGAATTGACATGTCCTTAAATATTTGATTGAAAATATCTGTAGGTAAATTAGAGATCTTGTCTATCTCATTTTCTTCAACGATCACTTCTTTACCACAATGATTTGTGTTCATCATTCTGTATATATATAATATAAGCCAAACTTTAGTCCATATTTCAAACAAATAAAGACAAATACATATCTCAAGGTTGTTATGGATTAAAAGTCTTTCAGAAACAACAAAACAATGAAAATTTGCTTCTACATAGAGGAAATCCACTTGGAATTGATACATATCTAATGTAGATGAAAAAGTTAGATCCTAAATTAAATTATTTAATAAATGTATGGCGGAATTTTATGATTGTGTATCCTAATAAAACTTTATATATAGATATATCTACCTATAAATATAAATCTCTTGCTAGATCTAATGAATTTGACATATATAACAACATTAGATCTACTACACAATTTATCAACTATGAACTTTAATTTATTCAATTTACATGATTTTGTTAGTTTTCACCATTTCTAATAAGAAGAATTTCGTTTGTTTTTAGTTTTACACACAATACTTCATAGACCAGGCCAAATAATTAATAAAAAATTATTGAAATGAGAAAAGAAGATAGATTTCAAAGAACATAAAAAACTATTTTTCAAACAAATGAACAAAAGAAGAAAAAATAAACTATACCTCAAATTTTCTTGCATCCTTTGATTGTTTTGCATATATTAATTCTAGAGTGTAATTAGAACACAATTAGTTGTACACTTATTTATACTTGATTAGTTAAACAGTTCACACACAAATTTTTGGTCAAAAAGTAATTTATGTTGACTTATTAATTTTTCTTATACATTTTTTGCCAAAAAATGGTTACAGAATCTCACATTCTTAAATGGAGATAATTTTTTTTCTATAAAAGACATTTCTACCTAACAACAATTTTCCTGATTATAAAGTGGAGTATAAATTTTGACATTTGTTCAACTCAAATTTGACTTTTTTTTTTTTAATTATAGATCCTCTTATTTAAATTGGTTAGTTGAATTAATTATTATTAATTCTTTAATTAATAGATATGGGTCTTCTACTTTTTTGTACAAAGATATTTGTAAAATATTTTTCTCATTGATAATTTAAAAATTATCTATAACCAAATCTAGTAAAGTAAATTAGTATTGGTTTCTTTTTTTATCTCTGACTTTTTCCAATAAGATTTATAAATAGTATGATTTTTATTTTTATTTTTCTTCCTTTTATATCATCAAGAATCAATGATTAGTGAGTTGAGAATAGTGTGATCTTATTTATACAAACAATTGTGAGTTTTTGGAGTGTGGTGAATAGAGTTGTCAATATGAGTTGGTCTAAAGGGTTAAGTCGGGTTAGCTCATTTTTTGTAGGCAAAAAATGGTCAATCAGCCCACATATGTGGGCTACGGGTTGTTCTTTTCTTTTTTTTTTTGTAAGTATATTTTTTTATAATTTTTTAAATCAAATTATAATTTAAAAATGTTATCATAAATATTCAGAAGACAATTTTGGGCCGCGATAGTGGGTAGAACCGTAAAAATGAGCTTAGCCAATGGGGTCGGTTCAACCCAACCCGTTATTAGGATAGAGTTGAGTATAAGATTTTTCAAGCCCATTTAAAACTAGGGCTTATAAGTCCGATCCATATAAACCCTTAGTCATTGAGCTTGATCGGGGCGCGGCCGAGATCGGCCAATGGGCCAAAACTTTTTATTTAGTGATAACTTACAATAATCTCACTAGTATATAATTTAAGGAAAATTTTTCAAAATGTCAATATTTTAACATTTAATAGGAACCATTGTCAACACTTTTAATATTTAGTAAAAATGTCAAAATTTTAGTTTTTTATGTATCTTATTTAAGTTTTTATCATTTGTTTTAATTTAAAGAACATAATTGTTAACTAACAAAAAGGAGAAAATTTAGGGGAGAGATTTTTTTTTTAAAAAAAAACAATTGCTTAAAAGTTTCATCAGTTACAAAAATTCAAAAGTGAATACAAAGAATTCAAAAAAATAAACACAACGAACTCATCCCACTTGTTCATCAAATTTCTAGTATCGATTTTTAAATTTTCATTGATAATACTCTAATTCTGTTGAAATGAATTCGATTAAATTGCATTTTTTGAATTTGTATTTTTTAGAATATTGTATCAACCTCAACAGATTGTAGTATTTTAATTATGTATGCTATTCTTTTTTCTAGAATTATGTATCTTTCTTTCATCGTATTCATAATAAATTATTAGATTATATTGGAATACAATACGTAAAAATTTTGTAAGACAAATAAAAGAAAAATATATTTGGCAGTTATGTAATACAATTTTGATCGCTAGGATACAATTTTAGTTTCACTATGAAAGTAAAATATCAATTTTAATTTAAATGGTAAAGTGAGCATATAAAATACAAAATTTATTGATTTACAATTATGATGAAAACATAATAAAAAGAAATACAAACTTGTTGTCATTGAAATTGAGGCTAAAATACGAAATAAGCACAATAAATACTCACATCAGTTGAAATACAAAATTGACTTTGTTGATATATCATTATGATGAATATGAAAAAATACAAACTTTTCTATACAATGTGAGAATTAAATACAAAATGATCACCAAAAAATAATCACCACAATATGATATTCAATTTTAATTTGAATTGTAAAGTGAAGACATAAAATATAAAAGTTGTTGGTATACAATTATGATGAAAACATAATAAAAAAAATATAAATTTGTTGTATTTGAAAATTAAGATTGAAAAACAAAATGAGCACAATAAATACGCACTTCAATTGAAATACAAATGTTACTTTGTTGGTATACCATTATGAATAATACAAAATTAAAAAAATACAACTTGTTTGTACAAAAGTGATATGAAATACAAAATAAACAAATTAAAATATAAAATTATCGTCATTTGTGTTCTAAGTAGAAAATTGTATATTTGAAAGTAGAACATTGTTGATTAAGCTGAATTCCTCTAGCAATTCTCTTAGATTCTGTCATTGGAGAGTGATTTAGAGTTTATCAAATTCAAAACGTGATTTCAACTACAAACAACAATTTTGAATGATTTAAACAAAAATAAAATCATAAAACAAATATTAAAAAACGAATAAAGACTCATATTTTAATAAAAGGGATCGTGTGAATATCTTTATAAATATATTTTCAATTTCTGAAGAAAAAAAGAAGAAGAAGTGAGAGGTAGAATAGACACTTCCAAGGATAGTCTACACACACAAACTCAATCTCGTTTTCTTAGGGTTATGGTGGCACTATGTTTAAATTGACTTCCCCTCCCCTCTGTGTGGTTCGAAAGATAAGAGTTGATGAGGAAGCTTTCTAAGAAAAAAAGGCATGGTTCTTTCAATTCCGCATCCGGGGAAAGCAGCTTACGCGCACATCCGATTCATGAACAGAGGATTCTTAAACAGACAGGCTTGACATTCCTTAGCATATTTTGAAATAGAGAAGAATTAGAATATGAAAATATAAGAGAGAGAGAAAATATTTTATTTTTTAAAAAACATATAAAAGAGGATTAATTGGAAAATTCGTAATTAAAATGAGATGAAATAGGAAGTAAATTAGAACACACAATCCTTTCTAAAATAATGACATTTTGACTTTTTTACTAATATTTATAAAGTTTAGAGATTTTTATTAATTAAGTTAGGTTATTTGACTAGTTTTTTTAATTTTCTCATAATTTAATTACTAAATTACACACTATGCTGTAATATTATGAATTCATACCAAATTTTGATATGTCCAGATACATGTATCTCAAAATTAGGTTAATTTGTTCTAGATACACTTTATCCAAGTACATTCATATGTATCTAGGATACATAGACAAATCTCGCGCCCTCACCTTTCTCGCATCTTGCTTATTACTCTCTTATCTCGCTCGCATATCTAGTATGCGAGATACATGCTAATTACACTATAGTTTTTTGTTAGTCTTAATGAAACAACACCATTGTTTGCCATATTTGATTTGAAAATCTTTTCATTTTCTTGATATTATAGAATTATAAGTTTGATAAAAAAAAAAAAAAAAGGGCTAGCTCGCCCCAGCCCTCAACCCTTTTAAGGTTGGGCTGAGTTGAACTTTTTTAGGCCCTACCAAATGAAGGGCTGGTCCGTTCTAGCCCTTCTAACTCATTGGCCCGCGAGGCTTGGGCCAACCCTTTTTGCCAGCTCTAATAATAAGATTGAAAAAAGGGAAAATTAGCAAAGTAGTCAAAAAAATCTAACATAATACTTCATAAAAATTAGTAAAAATGTCAAAATATCATTATTTTAGAAATTATTTTGTATCCTAATTTACTTTCTATTTTGTTGCACCTTAATTATAATTTACACATTTTTCAACTTTCTCTCTCATATTTTTTTAGATAAATATTTTCTCTCTCATATTTACCTCTTCCAATTATTCTCTATTTTTAAACTCCCACATTACTCTCCCTCTTGTTATTTTTATTTCTTTTTTTTCTTTCAAAAATTGAAAAATATATTTCTAAAGATATTCATAACAACCCCTTTGATGATGGTATGAATCTTTTGTATTTTATGTGCTCATTTTCTCATTCAAATTAAAACCGAATATCATATTGAGGTGAATATTTTACTGTGATCAATTTGTATTTAACTCTCACATTGTATACAGACGAGTTTGTATTTCTTTTTATTTTTGTATTTATCATAATGATATACTAACAAAGTCACTTTTGTATTTCAATTAAAGTTAATATTTATTGTGTTCATTTTTGTAGTTCAACAGCAATTTCAATAGCAAGTCTGCATTTCTTTATGTGCTCACTTTACCATTCAAATTAAAATTGATATTTACTCATAGTAAAATTAAAAATTGTATCTCAGTGATTAAAATTGTATTACATGTCTGTCAAATATATATTTCTATTATTTGTATTATAAAAACATTATTGGTTGTATCTCAATATAATCCAATTATTACTTGTGAATAGCATACAAAGTGAAAACAATACAATCAGTTGAGGAAGAATGCAATATTATTTTTTTAAAAAAAAAGACAAACTAACTCTGAAAAAGAAATATGATATTTTTATACTTAAGAAATACAAATTGATTTGGAATGCCTGTTGAGATAACTACAAACTAAAAAAGAAATACAATATTTTTAACAAAAATACAAATGTTGAGCAAAAGAAAAACATTTGACAAACAAAAATTAATATGAGTTCAATCGGTCTGAATACAATTTTTGCAATTTTCTTTTTTTGACTCTCCCTTTCTTCTTCGTATACTGTGTTTTTTCTCCAAACTGAAATACAAATTTGTATTAACTTGTGCATTAGTAAAACTCTGCCTCGTCATCCAAAAAAAAATTACCCAAAAAAATAAAAAAAATTGTTCATGTCAAAACTCTCATACAAATTAATGTTTCAACAATTAACAAATACTTGATTGATTGTATTTCACGGATTATATCGAAATTCCAGTTGAAAATTCCTTCTCCAAAGTTGTTTGTCTATAAAATTATACTCGTTTCCAAAATTTTCTCGTAAAAAAAATGAAATTTAATCGAACTCACTTCAACGAAGAGGATTTCAGTATCACCGCAAACATAGGATAGTTGATGATCGTGAGGACGAATTTGAGTTTTTCCACCATAGCTACACATTAACTTAACCTTTGGATTCTCCATTGTTTCCGGCACCAAAATTCATGCGAGAATGATGAAGAAAGAAGACAAAGGATTTGATTTTTTTGGATTTTTTTAGATATTCTTTTTTTATATAAAGATGAGAGATATTAAGTGATATGTTCCTTTTATAAAATATTGAATTTGTAACTGATGATTATTTTAAGTGATATATTCCTTTTAAAAAAATATTCTCTCCCCTAAATTTCTCCTTTTTATTATGAAATAATTATATTCTTTCAATTAAAACAAAATAAAAACGATGTAAATTAAATACATAACAAATAAAAATATTGACATTTTTTATAAAATATGAAAGTGTGACTAAGGGATCCTATTAAATGTTAATATTGACATTTTGAAAAATTTTTGTTGAAAAAACTAGTTGTGGACAAATAACTAATGTAACTGATGAGTATTTTAAGTGATGTACTCCTTTTAAAAAATACTCTCCCCTAAATTTGTCCTTTCTATTATGAAATAATTGTATTCTTTCAATTAAAACAAAATAAAAACAATGTAAATTAAATACATAACAAACAAAAATACTGACATTTTAAATAAAAATTGAAAGTGTGACTAAGGAATCCTATTAAATGTTAAAATATTGACATTTTGAAAAATTTTCCTCGAAAAAACTAGTTGTGCACAAATAAGCATAGTCGGACTTCAACATGAGCTGATTTTTTTTCAAGCAAATGACATTGAATATCCCAACTTTGTTAGAATTCAACAAATACACAAACCATTTTTAGGATTAGTATACAAGCCATGGTAATAGCTAAATTCATACAAAATAACATCTCAGCTTCTTGAAGATAAAATAGGTAGAAAAGTTGCAACATATTTACACTTTTAAGATTGCATCTTACTCTAAAACAATTTCTGATAAACCTCCTCCAAAACTTGATGCAAAATGATTAATGTTCTTGGGGCAACATTCTTTTCTGAAGCTCTCACAGCATCCACCAATGTGTCTCTTCTCAATTGGCGAACAAACCTTACGACCACTGCAGTCTATATGATGATGATGATGGTTATGATGGTTGTCCCGTAAGATATTGATTGTTGATCGGGTGGTTGGACCACATTCTGTAGCATGATTTCTGCAGCCAGAACGGACGTTGTGGCATGTTCTGTAATCGCAACATCTTCTAACCAGCTTCGCTAGTTCTTCATCAGTAGGGATAGTTGTAGAGTGAAATCCACAGTGACTTACCTTCTCTTGTGGTGTATGTATGCAGCTACTTGGGATGACCATGCTTTGTTTAATGCTGTCACAATGATCAGTTCCTTGACTTCCATTTTCGGATATGTCAATGCTGTGGTCCTGAACTGAAAAACAACATTCTTGTGTTGCACAACTGTCAAATGCTTTCTCTGGATGTGAATGATCGTGTTCCTTGTCCGAACAGCCATGTCCAACAGAATGATGTGGTTCCTCCTTGTGGGGTGGATGAGCATGTGAATGACACTCATGGATGTCTACAGAGTCCAGGCTCTTATTATCATCTCCAAAGATCATTGAGCCTGAAATTCTCAAATCTTGATTAGTAGACATGATCATCGATATAGCACTGCTTAATCAAACGTTTTATTGTAGGAGTAAAGGTTGTGTCTACCTGAAATTACAGTTTGACATGTTTGATTGGTGCTATCACAATGAGAAGTTTCCTGGATTTCAGTTTTTGATATGTCAGTTATATCTCCTTGAACCGAATAATGACATTCTTGTAATGCACAACTGTCATATGCATTGTCTAAATTTGGATGATGATCATGTTCCTCTTCACAGCAGCCATGACTAAGATCATAATTTGATTCCAAAACCAAGCTTTTCTGCTTCGGAATCACTTCCTCGGAGAGTGGATCAGTAAGTGAATGAACACCGTGCTCGGTTGCAGAGTCTTGGCACTTGTGATTTCCGCATGACCTTGAACCTGATAATATCAAAGCTAATCAACAATTATTGTACCTTATGCTTCAAAAAGAATAACTTTAATTAGTTTGTTTCTCATAATAAAAGCTTGGCTGCTCTTCTCTGAATGCAGTATGTGAAAGCCTATGTGTTAGACTACCTGATTTCAGGTTTAGCCATCCCTTGTATTGGAAGATAGAAGGCCAAATAATACTTTCGATTCTATCATTTGGTTTAAGGAGGGAAAAGGAATAAGAAGAAGTCGACTACAGTCGTACCTGAATTAGCATTTTGGCATGCTGGACCAGACTTCTTTGAAGAGCATGGTTCAGAGTTAGCATGTGAATGACAAGAAATCTTGCTAGTGGTGTCCGAGCACTTCGTATTTCCACATGTCCTTGAGCTTGAAGTTGCAGATGGGCTTTGCGGAGCACACACCTTGGTCGTGCATGTTTGACGATCAGAATGTGAATGATGGATATTGTTGTCTATTGAGTCAGAACACTTGCTATTTCCACATGATTTAGGACCAGAAACTTCAGAGTGGCATCCATGAGCAGCCTTCTTGGTAGAGCACGTTTGAGGAATTTCTTGAGATCGACAACAATTTTTGTCGCTCAAGTTGGAGCGCTTGGTACTTCCACATGATTTGGAGCTTGAAGTGGCAGAATGACATTGTGGAGCAGGCAAATCTGAAGAACTAATTAAGGAGTTTGTCGAGGAATGACAACTACTCTTGCGAATGGAGTCTGAGCAATTGTTACTTCCGCATGACTTTGATTCTGAAACTGCAGATTGGCATGCTGTAACAGACATCTTGGATGAGCAGCACTGAGGATGCGAATGAGACTGATGACCATTATTTTGAATGGAGTCCAAGCGCTGATCATTTACACATGACGTTGATCCTGAGGGGATAGGTTGACATCTTTGAACACACGCCTCGGAAGAGCATGATTTCTTTCTACATTCTTTTTGTGACTCAATATCAGAGCAACACTGTTGAGGAGTCTTTTCCGACTTGCAACAAGAAGCTTTGTCTTTGTGGTGGTGAGCATGCGAGGAAGTAGAAGATTTACAAATTTTTTTCTCATGTCTACGTGTAGCTCCTCGCAGCAGTAGCATGCTGTTCAAAATCACTAGCAAGCATGTCCCAGCATCTGCGAGGACAGCAGCCCAAACCAACGGATGACCTGCTATTGCCAATGCAACTATGGCACCCTTTGTACCAATTGCTATTATCATATTCTCAATTATTTTCCTTCTAACTCTTCTAGCAAGACGTGCAGCTTTCGGTATCCTTCCAATGTCATTTGTCATTAGTATAACATGTCCTGTTTCCTTCGCAAGCGCTGACCCAGAGATACCCATTGAGATACCAATATCAGCTGTTGCTAATGCAGGAGCATCATTAAGTCCGTCGCCAATCATTGCTGTTGGAGCTTCCTTCTGAAATCCCTTAATGATTGTTGCCTTGTCCTCTGGTAAGAGTTCTGCTTGAAATTCATCCAAAGCTCCATCTAACTGCAAAATACGTTTCGACTTAGCTCATTTGTATAAACTAGTAGCACTTTTTAGATTTTTGATTAAATATACCTGATCCTGCACATGGTTGGCAGCTGCATAACAATCACCAGTGAGCATCACAGTTTTGATTCCCATCTGCTTCAGTTCTCTCATTGCATCCTTTACGCCAGTTCGACAAACATCAGAAAGACGGAAAAGTCCAGCTGGAGAGGATCCCAAAAATATGTATCCAACAGACTTTCCTTGTAAACTATCACCACCCTCTATTTCTGGCACTGAAAATTTCAAGGCTAAAACAGGTCACTGAAAGTTTTCACGTCTCTATTATAGTCCGCGTGTTCTATTTTTGCGATGATTATAAGCACAAAAAGAAAGAAGATCAGTCTTTTACCTGTAGTACATCCAGCTCTTGAAGAAATCTTTCTATTCCCTACATAGATTTCCATTCCATCAATTCTTCCATAAATTCCCTCACCAGTAAAATTTTGAAACTGCTCCACTCTATCAGGCTTTGGCTCGACAGAATTTGATTGTGCATAGTCGACAAGAGCAGCTGCCATCGGATGACCTGACTTGCTCTCAATGCTTGAAACCCTGAAAACATTCACTGTAGAATATAAAGATCCAAACATGCTATCGTGAACCACGGAGAGCCATTTCAGATACTTCAGTATGAGAATGTGGCATGCCTTAATTCATATTTTATGAATAGATGCCAAAAATTTATCATGTTATATCACTATAAATAGCGTTAACTGTCTTCGAGTTTTAAAATGACATGTATGAGTAGTAACCTTACCAGTAAAGAAGTGTATTGAGGCTAAGGCCATCAATGAGAGACTTGAACTCAGTCACTGCAAACTCTCCTCGAGTTATTGTTCCAGTTTTGTCAAAAGCCATGATTTTGATTTTAGCAAGAGTCTCAAGGTACTCTGCTCCTTTGAACAGAAGACCTGATGTTGCTGCCTTTGAAAGTGCACAACACATAGCAACTGGTGTAGATAGCACAAGTGCACATGGACATGCACTCACCAAAGCAACTAAAGCCAACCGATACCATTCTTTACGGTTGTGAACCCTTAATGCTGTTGGAACTATTGCGAAACCAGCAGCTATAACCACAATTACTGCAAAACATCACCAGTTGAAATCAGACTTGTACTCCCCTGACAGAAAGCAGGCTAATGACGGAGAGTAAGAGAGAATGACTGTTAGACTTATGGCAAGCTTCCGAAGAAGGCGTTCATCTCATAACTTAGACAACGGTAAATCTCATATCACAAAACAGAGAGAACAATGAAGACAGAACACGAGTTCACGCAATACTTATGACTCAATGTGGTACAACTGTAGATTAACTAACCTGGTGTATAATACTTAGCACATTTGTCAATGTATCTTTCAGCTTTTGACTTCTTGTTCTGAGCATCTTCTACAAGTTTAGCCATCCTAGCCACCGCGCAATCTTCAGCCAGAGCTGTAGTCTTAACACTAATATAACCTAAAGAAAGGAACAAATTTCAATTAACAAACAATACTTGAAGTTCTGAAACTTCAAAAATTGAAGTATGAACGAATACTATCTTACCATTTAGATTCGTAGTCCCAGCCCAGACCGTTGAGTCTTTTTGCTTAGAAACTGGAAATGACTCCCCTGTCAATGTTTTCTCATCCACATCACATTCCCCTTCGACTACAATTCCATCAATCGGTATAGTTTCACCAGCTTTCACAGCCAGAACGCTGTTCAACTTGACTTGATCAACATTTACTACTTCTCCGTTTTCAGCTAAAACTGCTGTAGGAGGGACTATATTCGCCAGTGATGACATAACAGCATTAGCCTACATAACCATGAATGCTTTCTTTTGTCAGCATAACGAAATAACAATACAAACTTAGCCGTAGCATACACAAAAACATTCATTGACAATCTTTCGAAGAAGGGGTGCGTATGATACCTTCAATCAAAATGCACCATGCAAAGGGAGAGGGAAAAAAGTGTTATACATAGTATGAAAGACATTTTCGCATGGTACGCACACTTTTGAGCATGACGAGGCGTTGCCTAAGAGACAAATTTGTTTAGGTCAACGCGGACAATATGTACTATGTGCTTTTATTGCGATAAATATGGTATCAGAAACAAACTCATGCATTATGATGGTTAGGCAAACCTCATTTCCTAAGGGGGTTGTATGTGACGCCCATGACATAGGGCGAGCTAATGAGTGCAAGTCAAAGAAGAATAACTATCAGGCTTTTAAGCTGACAAGCTTACAAAAAAAAAGAATATATATGACACGTATACATATCATCGAGAAATGTAAAGATCATATGGTACGTGCAATTTTGGGCTCGATGTGGCGTATACATATACAAGATACATATATACATTTCAATTTTCTTGTGTGAGGACAAAAATTCAAATTCACCAACCTTGTGACTTGCCCTTGACTCTAGCCATTCAGCAATAGCAAATAAGAACACAATAGTAGCAGCTTCCCAATAATCATGTAAAACAATTGATCCAGCAACTGCACATCACCAAAACAAGTCATAAAATTAATATTTGTACCTTAAAAAATTATGACTAGTAGATGTGGAGATCTGAAAAAGGATGATGAATTTATTTTAAAAAATTATCTCAGTTATTATAATTTTTTTTATGATTACCTTTCTCAAATAATAATTATATTTTTTTTTCTCTATATTATTAGTGATTTATTCGAATTTATTTGCAGAATTATTGAAAATATTTACTTTTTTAGTAACAAAAATATAAAACTGAAAACACATTAGATATATGTCTGGTAGATACATGGTACTTATGTTATGTGTAACCGAGGCTTATACCTTACCCCATGTTGCATAAAACACCTCGTTTTATGCCTCCACTTTTTAAAACATCGAATCAAACTAAATATTGTCTAATTTTTATAATTAAAATAAAAAATAAAAATTAAAAGAATTATCGATTTTTTCTTTAATTCGATTCGATTTTTTATTTTTTTTGGTTTTCTACAATCACCCCTCAATTTAAAGATGGTAAAAGCAACAAGATTCTTAGCCATTTGTCAAAAAGATACATCACCAATTCATAAAGATAGAAGTTAATAAGAGTTTTGAGTGACGTTTTCTTTTACAAAGAATCTTATCTTTCTACTTTTTTTTAAAGATTAAAGTTTTGGAAGGGCCTAAGGAAAAGTCACCTTTGTGCTTTTCACCATGTCTACTTTTCCATATAGTACGTAAGGGGTTGTCGAGTAGTTGGTCTGAACGTGAGTTATGTATATGATGTTTGATTTACAATATAAAAATTATACACAATTAATAAATATGTGATTTACAATAAGTTATGATACAAATTGTGTGTTGTTTTATGAATAATCATAAAAGGTTGGATAATTAATACATGTATAACTAATAAATAAATAATTAATTTTTGAATATAAAATAATACGCAAGTTTTTTCATAATTTATCCCTAAGAGTCGTTTGGTAGCTAGATAAGAAACATGTTATTCATATATTAATTAACATATAACTTATACAATGTAGTACGGTAGTAGGTAGACAGAAAATAAGTTATTTTTGTATAAATTAATACGATGTTTGGTTGACAATTTAGAAACTCACATGAGTAGGAGTACATGTATAAGTTATGAGGAAATCTATGTATTATCTTATGCAGGGTAGAAAATGAAATAACTAATACATAAATAATTAATCCATGCATATCTATACATGCATAATAGATAATATATAGATTCACTCGTAAATAGTATCTACCTTACTATAACTACATAACTCTAATTTGATACCAAATCACCCAGTGGCGGAGCCAGAAATCTCTTAAAAGGTGTCCAGAAATAACAACTTGTAAGGGTGTCCAAAGTAGGTTATTTAATCATTTCATTTATCGTTTTACTTGTATATATGCTAATTTTTTTCCGACGAACTGAACACCATATGGCTACGCCACTAAAACTACCCCTTATATTATTAATATCAGTATAATTCTAACCAATTCTCAAACAACCCTAAATGCATTATTGTAGTTATGAACAAAATTTGGTTTTATTTTTACCTCATTAGAAAATGGAGGACATTATACTTTATGCTAAATAGAAAAATGAATTTTAAAGAAATTCTTCAGTGCTCATTTTCTTGCTTCAAAATTTTTAATTTTTTTTTTGGGAAACTCAACAGTCTGGAGACTGGCATTTGGAATTATCCCAATAAAGCCCACAACAACAAAAAGAAAAGACAATTTTTATTTGTTACAAATTAAAGGTAATATAATATGCATATTACTAGTATGTATACATTATATACATTGTTTATATATAAAATATATCCACAAGACCACAACGATTACAAACGGTTACGATCCTCATGCCAATTTAAGATTATAAAATTTAAAAAAGTTTAATTTTTTAATATCTTATATATGCACACTCAATTTATTTTAAAACTTTTATATTTAGTCAAATCAATACATATGAAATGAAATGAAAAGAGAATAACAAAGAAATTTGAAATTATATTCATCTCCTTTTAGTTGTCACATCACGCTTTTTAAAAATCAATTACACTATTTTTAAAATTAAATTAGATTATATTAATTTGATGGTTTAAACTAAAAATTTAAATATTAAAAAACTCTACAAAAAGTACAATATGTATTGATTTGGTGAAAAATATAATATAATATTAAGTAAATTAAAATTTTCATCTAATTGTAAAAAAACTATGACAATTAAAAAATGACGGAGAAAATTTATCAAATAAAACTTTTTTTTTTCCTATTATAATCTACAAAAGGGAGAGAAAGTGTTGGTGCAATTAAAGTCATTTTCTTTGCAATTATTTGAGGGGAAAAGGTGAAGCGTTACACATTTACACATTACTAATGTTGGCTTCTTTTTTCTTTGGTGCTTTACACATAGGAATTCCATTTGTGGAATATATATTGTGACAATTACACAAGCAATTTTGTAATTTTCCTTAGTAGACAAAACTTCTTTTTTTTTTCAATCACATTACATCTTGCCTTTTGAATTCATTTTAGGGATTTTCTAACTCCCACATCAAAAATAATAATTTATATATAATTGTTTTTGTACACAATATACATATTTTATACATAATTAATTATTTACATGTCTCCTTATTAAAAATATATGTTCCTAAAGACTTATCATTTCATAAAATTAATGCATAAATGACAGTATTTTAAGATAGGCAAATTATAATTAATCTCATATTTCTTAAAAGATTTAGATGGGAAAGAAAAATGAGTATTTTTAGTAGTGATAGGATTAAAGAAGATTACTTTTTAGTAGTACTATCAATCATCCCATGATTTAATTTTTTTAAAAGACACTAGGTGGTCCAATACATATTTGCATCTAAAATCCCCAAGAATCATATATCCCTAAACCCACTCCAAACTTGTATATTAGTTAAAGAAAAAGATTGCATTATTAAATATACAATATCTAATTGCCCTATATAGTGATGTATACTTAATGATATAATGAATCACAAAGCATAATCAAGAATCAATATTCAAGCACCACAAATAAAAGAGTGTATATCCAAGCTAATAAATCAAAAGCAAGAGACAAATCTCCATCACAAAGCTTAATAGTAGGACCATGTATCAATTCAGAACAACCATTCATGATTCAAGTGTCATCATACTCTGATGCACAAAATATTATGTATTCGCACATGATTCAAAAAGGGGTCGTCATACTCTGATTCAATCATTAGCAATCAATCAATTCACGACTCAATAAACTTATGATAAACTATAGGTCACATAGAGATAATTTTAATGTCCTATATTCGCGACAATAATTTAAAGAGTAAAATAAGGGAAAGTACCTGCAATTAATACAAGAATGTTGATGTCAAGTGTGAAGTTGCGTATGGCAGCAATACCCCTAAAAATAATAGGGGGAATTCCAACAGCAACAGCAACAAGTGCTAACCATTGGAGAGGTTGGTAAAAATACTTCAAAAATGAAAGAGCAAGCAAAATTCCACTACCAATTGCAAATGGACTTGGCCATTTCTTTTGGTAGTTTTGCAATCCTTTCACTCTTATACTTGCTTCTAGTCTTGCTTGATTCAATGCTTTAACTACAAAAAAAAAAATAAAAAAAAATAACAATGATTAGTAAAACTAAAGATATATTAACTCATGTAATGGAAGTTAATTGCAAATTACAATAACTATTTTGGTACTTCGTCATCTGTTCCAATTTATGTGATGCAGTTTAACCTTGTATAGAGTAAGATGTTTGTGTAGTTATGAAATCATCTCGTCAGAATCGAAACGAGAATTTTAAAATAAAATTATTACTAAATATAAAAATGTATTATTTCTTTTTCTCCATTTGCTCTTTATCAATTGAAAAAAATGCTTACATTAAGGTGCAATTTAGCTAAAAAGGGGGTAAGTTCCTACAACTACTCTTCAACCCAAAGAAGGTGCAAAGCCACAAATGAGTCAAAATATTTTCTTTGAGAATTCAATAGAAGCCTCTCTATCACCAAATTATTAACAACTAGAAACCTAATAGAGGCGGATTTAGGAAGAAACGAAGGTATTCATTCGAACTTTCTTGATGAAAAATTATATATATATATTATTTTGAACTTCCAGAATACAAAATAAAGATTAGAATCGTAGTTTAAAAAATTCAAGATTTACCCTTTAAGATAGAAAAATTAAAATCTCAAATATTTTCTTTTATAAAAATCCAAAATCCGTTACCGATATCAATAATAATAAGTCAAAGAGGGTGAATAGAGGAGAGGTTTTGAAGTGGAAACACGTAAGTAGGGAACATATATGGTGTGACAAGATGGAAATATTGGAAAGCCAACTAACTTGTTTTATTAATTATTTTAATTAAGAACTAATTACAACACATAAACGTGTAATGTTTTTAGATTTATTAGAATAATTATCACACAAATATTCTCTGATCCTTTACTTGATATGTGATACCCTTTAATTTTAAAAAAATAAAAAATAGAAGATACTCTTGTAAATCTTTGGGATTGTAATCACACTTTGTTAGTCTGGACAAATCTTCACTCACTATTTCTATGTGAAGGAGTTTGACTAAATATGTAATTAAAAAATATCAATCTTTTTTTAAGACTGGAATTTTCATAGATAAATTTTTTTTATAAAGATAAAAAAGAAAAAAAATAATTTTCAACCCAACTTTTTTTTTTTTTTACCCGAAAGAGAATTCATACATGTTTAGATTTTTCAAAAGTTAATTTTTGTCCCTCAAAATTTTTCAAAAGTAATATTTTATATTTTTACGTTATAATATTTTATAAATTATACTCTTGCACTTCTAAAGAACTTATGTACTGCTAGACAAAACTTTGATTTCTAAAAACAAAAATTGAAAATTAATTTATTTAAAAGACAAATCGTGTAATTAATTAATTTTAAAAATAGTTCATACTTTTTTTCCGTCTTAGTTAACTCAATCTAATAATACTAAAAATAGTGGCAGCAAACATCACATGAATAAATGAAAACGGTTTCTGCTTCCTACTTTGGTGATTTCTTAAGAGAAAAAATCACTTCATAATTATTACTTTCAAATTAATTAAAAATAAATTATGCCACTCAAGAGAAGATGAAGAATGGTACTCCTTTTATTTCATCTTCCCTCAATTTTGTTATTCAGAATTGATATATCTTCGTTAAATTTTTTTTACATAGTTTCATCGTTATAAAAATAAATAACATATATCCTTTCATTACAAAAATGTAACATGTATATCTTTTTCGTCTAATAAAAGTAAAAAATACTATTTTATCTTAATTTTAAAAAAATTCATTTACAAGTATACATTATCTTTCTCAAACATGACTGACTTCTTTGATTATAATTATTTGAGTTTCTTCTTATTTTCTATAATTTTTTTAATCGTTTATATAAAAAATATGAAAAATATAAAAAAGTGTAAATAAATAAAAAGATATTTAATACTAATAGTTCTTGCAACTATATATAAGTTGTTAAAATAAAAAATATATACATAATGCATTATTATAACGAAAGTATATTAACCCTTAAGGAACAAAATTAAAGGCATTCCAACTTTTTTTTCTTCATTTTATTATATGATCTGATTGGACAGAAGAAAAGGTATTTAAAAGTAATGATACTAAATATGTTATCGTATTTGTGTGTTTACACAATCATGTAATTCAAGACAAGACGTAAAGTATAAAGATAAATTTTTTCGTTACTATTATTATTATTTTGCTTTAATAAATTTGAAAGAGAATAGTGCCACGTAATTAAATTAGGGAAGGAAAAAAAGACAAATATTAATCCCTTCATTTTTTTTCATTTGTTTAAACATAAAATTAAAACTAAAAATATATAGAATATATCAAAAATAATATTTAAATTTATAGTTTTGAATAAGCCAGTTAAACTATTAAAATAAAAATAAAATAAAAATCAATATTTAATATAAAATATCGTTCCTTTTTCTTTTTAGACAAATTAAAAAGAAAATAAGCTACATAAATTACAACAAAGAGTGTACCAAACACAAGATGAAGAAGAAAATAAGCAAAAATATATAGAGAGCACTTAAATACAAGATCGAATTATTATGCCTATATATTTTTGTGGTTTTTGTTTTTGGATCTAAAAGCACAAAGAAAGGGGGGAAAAACTATGATGAATTGTGACATCTTGACAAAGAATTATCACTTTTGATGTGGCTAATTTCACATGAGATGTTTTACGCATCGACAAAATAAGTCACATAAATTGAAACATACAGAATAATAATTATTATAAGTGTCTTACCAATTTGTTGTTGAGAAATGAGAAGAGCATCATGAGTAACAATGACAGTCTTTGTTGTGACAATTACTGAAACTTCTCTAACACCATCAAGATTCTTGAGAATTTTCTCAACCAAAACAACTTCTGAAGTGCAACAAATCCCAAGAACATCAAAATAGCTCTTGCTTAGCTTATTTATATCATTATTAATTTTCTCACTTTCTTTCATTTTTTTTTTCTTTTCTCTTCCAATAGTTTAAATTGTTGTGTTTCTAAGGGGATAAAGGAAAAAGAAAACAAATGAAAAAAAGAGAGACTAATTCTTGTTTTTTTTTTTTATGAAAACATGCAAAGAATGAGAGAAGCACTAAAATATTGGGGGTTTAAATAAGAAGAGCATGCCACCCCACCCACCCCCACCCCCACCCTACCCTCAAGAAAGAAAAGTTTATAAGAAATGTATATCATCAACTTTAGCTTTTCCTCTTTTTCTTTTCCAACTTTGAGTTTGTACTTTATTATATTAATTATTAATTTATTATAGGAAAATGTACAAGTACTTCCTCAATTTATCTATGTTCAAAATTTTAGAGAAATACTTATATTATATTAAGGTTCTATTACCCCTTAGAATTTATTTTATAAATAATTTTTTAATCAATCTACGTGACACTAGCTTGAAAAAAATATTTAATCAGCGTTGAGCCACAAGATAGTGCCACGTAGGTAAAAAGGGATAAAAAATTATTAATAAAATAAGTTCAGGGAAGTAATAGAATCTTACTATAGTATAAATGTGTTTCTGAAATTTCGAACATAGATTGAGGGGTACTTGTGCATTATTCTTTTTATTATCATCACTAATATAAAAAGATTTCAGTAATCTATATGAAATGAAAGTGTAATTTTATTATTTTATTTGGATACTGTTAGTTTGTTATGTAGTTTAAAAGATTACTCGATTCGTTTCAAGTTGTGTGATATAATTCAAGTTTCAAAAGTCAAAAAGTGTAATTTTAATCATGAATTTGGAATATGATATAATTTATTTATTACCATTTATAGCAATACTATGATGAATGTGTAAAATATATTAAATGTGAATTATGTATGCATTAACTGTTTCAAAATATATTATGCTTATTTGGTAAGAAATTGATACATTGTATTACAAGTGTATTAAAATGTGTGAGAAATTGATTATTCATTAATAAAAATTCTATTATATCTGTTTTATAAATTATTTTCTATAATAGGTATTAAAACTATATTATCAATATATTAAAAGTGATTAAATGAAAAATATATTGTTATAAATTTATTGAATAAGTGGATAGTCCATAAGGTTGGTACATGAACAACCATCCATATTCACTAGATTCATGAACCGTGTTGGATAAGAATGTATCTATTTATTATGATACTTAATATGGTGACTTTTGGAGTGATTTCTCACTCTATAAATAGGATTGTTCATTCACTATTGTATGATATACAAATGAGACTTAAATACATTTGAATAAGAAGGATATTCCTCTTCTTCTATCTACTTCTCTTGTCTTCTTCTCTTTATGATTATGTTCGTATGAGCTTGATTTTATAACACGTTATCAGCACGAGTCTCTTTCTAATTGAGAGTGAGTTCTTTTTTTTTCTTTAGCTCATATTTTGGTTGATCTCGTTATGAAGATCAAAGTATTATATGCATAAAATCGGGTATGTATTTTCTAAAATATTTTATGATTTAGAATACAATAGTATTCAATCACTAACAATTATCAGGAACCAAAGGCATATACAATTATTGGTTGAATATGACATGCTATACAAAATTTCTTTAAATAGAAGAAGGTATATAATTTTAATAGCATGAGTTTAAATATTATTTTGATTGTTTTGAAAGACTCAAAGAATAAATCATGTTGTACTTCGATTTATTATACCGTTGGTTAAGGGTAAGACGATGAATTCAAGTTTCATCGCACCAAAAGGGTAAGACATCATGTTAAAGTCCAGATGCACCATAATGAAAAATATTTGAGGATAAGACGATAGATTCAAGTTCTATCGCACCAAAAGGGTAAGACGTCAATTAGAGTTTTGATGCATCGTGATTGGGTTCAAGTCCATAAAATTATGGCGTAACACGCCTTATATGGGTAAGATATTGAGTTTGAGTCAATGCACCATAGCGATGATAAAATGATGACTAAGAAAAATAATATATTTTTGATGAAATGTCTTGAAATTCATCATAAAGAATGTGGTAGCAACATGTGATAACTCTGAAATCCACCTGTTGACTTGCTCCATTCAATCATATGAATGTGGTAGCAGTAAATGATTAGTCTAAAAGATGACAAATAATTAATGATATGAATAAGGGCGTGGAGGGACAAAATTATAATAGTCATCATTGTGGTAATGATAATAGGAAGAATAGTATGGTTCTTCAAATAGTTCTTCAACATGTGAAGGCAATTTTTATTATCAAAATGGTATGAAAGGTCATTAGACTTGTGAATGTTGTCAACCCAATAATTTGACAAGTTTATAAATCCTATATCATGATACAAGAAGATAAAGTGATGGTACACTTAATCTTTCAAAGTGATGTTGAGGTGTGTCATGAAAATATGATGAATTTTAAAGCCATGACAATGTGCTTATAATGCAAATTTATGAAGTACATATAAATAATTAGTTCATTCCTTGAAGAGAATGTGACTTGTAATGAGTATCGTGAATGCTCGACCATTCTATAAGAGAATGGGTCCATATGTGATAGAATCATTATAGGTTGGATATATGTCACAACTCACCTCTATGGAAGGTTTGAGAAAAAAATAATGCATGTCACTTCTCATCTCTACGGGAGATTTGAGAGGAAATAAATTTTATTTGGCAGAAATTGCTAATTGTATTGTACTTTTTATACGTCACTATGGTATGAACTACCGAAAGGGCAAAAGAAAGAAATAGTTCTTGCCTATAAGGGTTGTGGTCATTATTGTTTGGCAATACAAATTTGTCATTGGTTGTGTACCTATGGTACAACAAAAGTAAAGCAAGAAAGACGTCTTGCTCGTAATGATTTTGACCATGAAAATAATAATATAATTTCCTCCTTGAAGAAGATGCTCACCATAGGGATGATTTCATGCAATATGTGATAGTACACAAAATTAATTGCAAGCTCTAACGAGTTGTGCTATTATCAGAGGAATAATATTGGGGTTGTAGTAAGTCTCTAAAGAAACCTTTTAAGTTTCGATGAATTGAAAATAAATATTGAGACTATAAATCACTACAACCGAAGAGGGTTATGAATGTTTATGTAAAAGATTATCCACTTTTCCTCTTGTTTGTTCCATATAAACATGTACATGCTGATGAAATCACATGTAAAAGTAAATTATAAGTGTACTAAAATAAAGATCAGTTGGCATGACTGGTTGACATTCCGATTAAATGTGATGCAAACGTAATTGAGAATTCAGCTGATTTATATGATGAAGAAATAAAGATTCTTCAAGAATTCTCTTGTGTTGCTTGTTCTCTTGATAAAATGATCATTGTACCAGCTAAGGTTGGGATTGTAATCCCCTAAAAATTTTGGAACATATAAAAGGGTGAATATGGGCCCGTTCACCTATCATGTGGATCATTTGCAACTATATGATTGATGCATCTATGCGATGGTCACATGTATTTTGTTGTCAACTTACAAATTGGTTTTGTAAGGTTGTTTGCTCGAATTGTTAAAATTAAGAGCACAATTTCAAACTATGAAATTATATTGATAATGCTGGTTGATTTAGCAGAAATTGTATGCCTCCAATTACAGCTAAATCATGGTTAAGAGAACAAAACTCCCAAATAAGATTTGGTATGAGATAATTCTATTTAACATGTAGCAACACATGTATGCATCAAATCAACAAGGTTTCCCCATTAAAATTGGTTCAGGGTCAGGAACCATATAATTTTCATCTAAAATGTTGAATGTGCGGTAATGGTATTAATTGCTCCACCACGCACAAAGATGAACTTCCAAATAAGGTTGGAATGAATGTTAGATTTTCTAACTTTAGGGGGAGAGATGATTGACAGCTGAAAATAATGTGTGAGGTTAATTATGAATTATCTAGATCCTCATTAAATAAATATGTGAACTTAAAGTTCAAGGGATAATTTAGTTGCATAATGTTGCAAATCGTGTGAGGTTAATTATGAATTATCTAGATCCCCATTAAATAAATATGTGAACTTAAAGTTCAAGGAATAATTTAGTTGCATAATGTTGCAAATCAGTTGCCAGATGAATGCACTGACCCTATGATATAATTCAGCTGCAAATGCTCCAATGTGAAGTCCTTGAAGGACAGAGTCTATGATACGTCGGAAGCGTAATAGACCAATCGGTTCCAAATATAAAATTCCTTGAAGAAGGAAGGAGCAAATGATCAATATGGACATGATAATGAGGCAAGTGCTATAAAAGAGCACATTGACGTAACACTTCATAAAATCTTGAAAAAAGTTCAGGTACCTGAAATAATGAAAAATAAAGAGATCTCGATAAGTTATGTCTTGTTGGAATCGATATCAAATAACCGTCGACGGTATCTTTGATATGAGGTAGCGCTCAATGATATAAATTGTGATGAGGATCTTGAACTCAAATCTGTCATATAGTGTGGACAGATAGATGGTTGGCCAAGTAAAATGCACAATTCAAGTATATTTTGTTTCACTTAGAAAAGTGACATTTTGGACTGGTAGTACATAAATCAAGGTATAATGTCAGTGGGGTACAAATAAATTATTATGCGATAGTATAACCGTAAGATATCAAATACGATTTGTGCCTTGGGACATAAAGGTTTATCGCAAAAATCCTGACATTATTGGAGATATTTTCTCCTTTGGTGGATGCAATGAGGTTTGTTTTTATCTGGCAACATAAGAAAAACTTGAATGCATGTAATGAATAATTGTAATGTCTAGCTAGACAATGAAGGTTATATGAAAATCCTTGAAACAATCGAGGTGTCTGAAGCATATAAGAGTTTGAAAGAATCTTTTTCAATGAAGCTTCAAGAATCCTTATATGGATTGAAATAGTCAAGGAAGAAAAGGGTACAAAAAAATAACCCGAATTGTCCTTGTATTTTTATGAAAAAGGTCTTGGTAAGACAAAATTTTGTCTTGACCTACAGATTGATAATTTGACAAATGAAATATTTGTCTAAAGTGCACATACACTGAAAAGTTTTGATGCAATTTTATATGGATAAATCACATTCATTGAGTACCCCAATGATTATGAGATCATTTGACATAAATGATGATTCAGTTTGATCTCAAAAGAAGGATGAAGAGTTTCTTGGTGATGAAACTCTATCTTGGTGCAATCAGGGCAATAGTGCATCTTACTAACAATATTTGACCAGATATTTGTTTTGTAGTAAATTTACTGGCAAGATTCAGTTTCTCCCCGATAAAAGGACATTGAAATGGTGTTGAGCACATGATTGAATATCCTCGAAGGACCATAGTTATGGGTTTATTCTATTCCGAGGAATCCAAGATAAAATTGATTGATTACGCAGATGCAGAATATTTATCTGATCCGCATAAAGCTCTATCTCAAGCACGCTATGTGTTTGCATAAGGAGGCACAATAATATCCTGACGATCAATGAAGCAAATGTTGCTGTGCAGAAATAAAAGTCCTCCATGCAGCAAGTCAAAAGTGCGTCTGGTTGAGATAAATGACACACCATATTCAAGAAATGTGTGGTTTTTCTTTGAAAAAGAATATACCAACCACAATGTACGAAGATTGGAGACATCATCACAAGAAATTAAGTGATGTTTTAATCAGGGGGAGTATAATACGCGTTGCACTCTTTTTCCCTTGACCGAGGTTTTTTCCCACTGGGTTTTCCTGGCAAGGTTTTTAATGAGGCAACAAATAGTGCGTATCAAAAGATATGTGTACTCTTTTTCCTTCACTAGAATTTTTTCCCACAGGGTTTTTTCTAGTAAGGTTTTAACGAGGCACGTTATCTATGGACATCCAAGGGGGAGTGTTATAAATTCATTGAATAAGTGGATAGTCCATAAGGTTGGTACATGAACAACCATCCATATTCACTAGATTCATGAACCGTGTTGGATAAGAATGTATCTATTTATTATGATACTTAATATGGTGACTTTTGGAGTGATTTCTCACTCTATAAATAGGATTGTTCATTCACTATTGTATGATATACAAATGAGACTTAAATACATTTGAATAAGAAGGAAATTCCTCTTCTTCTATCTACTTCTCTTGTCTTCTTCTCTTTATGATTATATTCGTATGAGCTTGATTTTATAACAATTATTACAATAAATAATAATTATTATTAAACGGAAGGAATAACATATTTACGTAAGTTTCGTATAAATTATTAGTGCCCACTTAACTCTCAAAAGAGTACAGTGAAGCACTTACTTTTGGGCCTAAAATTTTGAAGCCCCAAAACTTATTATTAGACTTCAAAACTTATTATTATTATTATAAAGAACTTTTAAAAATAAATATAGTTTGCACTTGATTAGAGATATATAATTATAGTTTATTTAATTATGAATTATAGTTATATATCAGGGGAATGAAAGAGGTGAGTGAGATTAGAAGAGGAAAAAAAGAAGCGAGCGAGACTAGGAGAGGGAGGAAAGAGGATAAACACATATTGCATTTGTTGTATCACGGATATAAATTGATACAAAATATAAATACAATTGATATAAAAAAAAAAGTAATTATCTGAATACAATTGATTTGTAATATATCGAATATAATTGTAACAATTATATTAATGAACACAATTTGTATGACAAATATATTGGCAAAATACACATTACGGTATAGAATAGGCATACAGTTAATACATATTACAAAATACAAAATACAAAATACAGTTGGTACGAAATATAAAACATATTTGTTACATAACAAAATAGAATTGTAATATTATGTGAAATGTTTTTTAGTCTACAGTTGTTTGGAATGATATTATTAAAAAAAATATGTCTGTAATTATAAATATACTGCTCATAATTTTAATACAATTATGAAATAAAATTAAAACAATTTTAATACAATTGCGATACGTTTTTGAAAAATTCTTTTTTTTTTTGAGTTTTAATCTAATATTTTTCCTAAAATCAATTTCAAATTAAACCAATCGCCTTAAAAGTTGAGATATAAGCAAGGACAATTAATCGAAATAACTCATAATAAATTCGTAAAACATCAATAACGAATTCAATGCTTGAAACTTTTTAAGAACTCTTGTTGCTATAATTTTAAAGATTTAAAATCCTTGCTTAGAGAAAAAAAAAATGAATCTTTGTATTTTTTTGGTCGTTATTTTGAGTGAAAATCGTGAAAGATGAACAAAAAATGAATTGAAGATATAAATATTTAAAGATAATTATTTGATGAAAATCGTGGGGGAAAAATGACAAATTATTACTGTGAAGAAAAAATGACAAAAAATGCGAGAGAGACTAACAAATAGAAATGAATGAGTTCTTTGGAGTGTTGAACTATTTTTTAATTCCCAAAATTTGTTATATTTAATTAAAAAATTATTTTGTTATCCTAAATGGTAGAATATTTTCTTAATATGGCATACCTTAATAATTTACCTATTATAATTCTTCGTGGTATTTACACTTAAATCTAAGCAAATTCTATAAGAAAATATAATATAGACTCCAATCTTTCCTATTTTCTCCTCCCCCAATCTATATATCTCAGACACAAACCCCTCTCCCTTTCACACACAAATTGTCAGATCCAAATAATTAATTAGGTGTAATGTAGAAGTTAGTAAAGAAAATTTTAAAGTAAGAAGATAAATAAGAAATATACCAAAAGACATAAAGATTTAACGTGGTTCGATCAATTGATCTACATTTACAAAGGAGATGAGCAATACAGTATAAATATGATAGTACAAAATATATAGAGAAAAAAAAATATCAACATTCACTCGAAATATATGGATGTTCATAAATTCTCCTACATTATCAAAGCTCTCAAAATCCTATTACTACACTGTGAATGTTGATTAAGTTAGAAGAAATAAACTTATATTTATAGAGTCCTAAACCTTTTCTTACAAGAAAACGACTAGTCAAATCTTAAATATTTTTCTAAAGGAAAACCTATTCATGGTAAGAAAGCCAGGGTAAATAATACCTAATGAATCTTCCCCTTAAACTAAATTTCTGACAAAATAAATTTGTACACCTTCTTCCCATAATCTTTAGGATCATGCATCTCTTCTCCATAATCTCCTCCATCATATCACGTCTTGACACATAGTACTTCTCTGAAACAATTTCTCCAACAAAATCTTTATTACTGTAAAAAAGGTTGTGCCTAGAAGTACACCCGTATCTAACCGATTCAATTATTGATTATCAAACCACTAGATCCATCAATATGGGCGAGCCCACCCCATCCAGGCTAACTCATATATGCTTTGACATTTTACGGGTCAGGCCGGGCTATCCCATTTTGGTGTGGGTCAGAAAGTGATCAGCCCGAACCACAAGTACGTGAGTTACAGGCTTTCTGGGCCAGCCTACTTCTTTTTTAGGAAAAATTAGCAAACTAGTCAAAATCAATAACTTAATTAGTAAAAAACTCACTACTTTAAAAATATTAGTTAAAATGACAAAAATGTCATTATTTTGAAAAAGAAAATGTATCCTAATTAAACCCCTATTTTATCTCCTAAAAAATAATTTATTTGCATTTCTATGTATATCCATAGTTAACTTTTCCCAAATTATTTTAATTTTTTAAAAAAATTAAAATCTACAAATTTCCCCATATCTCTCTCTTCCATATTTATCCCATAAGTAAAAAAAATAAAATTCTCTCTCCATATTTTCATGTTCATATTCCTATTCAACCTTCAAATCCTTCTTCTCTTCAACTCCAATTTTTTTATTATCTTCTACCGAAATATTTTTCTTTTATCTTCAAAATTTGGATTCACACAAATTCCTCTAATTAAGGTATTTTCATCGTTATCTTCTTTTAAAAAAAAAAATTATTTTCAGATTTTATTGTTGTTTAAATTATTGGTGAAAGTAGAATTCTTCTCGTTTAGAATTATAAAAACTCTTCAAAGAATGATTTTAAAAGACACTATTCATCTTAGTAAAACGGTTTCTAGTGATTTTCCATCATTTAATCTATCAGATATTGTAAGATCTGCTTCTAAAATTAGGGAAGAGAGACGACAAGAATAAAGTTTTCATCAAATTTAGATTGAAAACGTAACTCGTAAGGTACAAGAAAATGACGGCGAAGACCAAATTGTTGATGAAGATGTATTTAAATATTTTTTACATGTTTAGATGTTTGCATGTTGAGTTAAAGTTAAACAACAATTTGTTCAACAATGTGTACTGAATATATTTGTAAATTTCTTGTTATGTACATTGTGCAATATTTATTAGTTTGTATTTTGTATTCAGTTGTTATTTTATTATTGTATTTTGAGGTCAGTTTTTGTTAATTTTGATAATATATATTTTTTTAATTCCTTTATATTTTTTCACATTTGTAGATATTCAATAATTTATGAATACATTTTACATGACTATGACATTTCAAATTTTATTAATGAACTTTTGTTGGATTTGTGTTGTATCTATGAAATTTTTATGTATTTGTATTTGTAATTTTTTCTTAGAATTGTATATCCTTTCTCAATTAATATTCAAATTAGTATGTATGCTATTAATAATTATATTCATTCAAAATCTCATGTTGTATAGTTATGAATTTTGTATTTGTTCCTAATTAATCCAACCAAATGTATACTAACTAGATATGTATATTATTTACATGAAGAACAAAATCCTATTAGTTACTTTTATATATTTAAAAAAATTCAGAATTTTGTATCATCTCTCAATTTGTATTTAAAATCATATGTATACAATTAATATTTGTATTCATTAAAAAATTATGTTGCATAGTTTATGAATTTGACATCTTTTTTCTAATTTGTATTTATTCTAAAGGTATGTCAACTAGTTATGTATTTTATTTAAGAATGATTACACCAAGTATTCAATTATTTCTTTTGAATTTTATATTTCATTCTCACTTTTTCATCATACTAATTTTTTGTATTTTATATATTATTATACAAAATTCTAAATAAAAACTAGAATAAATAGAAATACAAATAAAATACATATTGAAATGAATACATACAAGGATTTTAAATAAAAAAATAACTACAGAGGGAAAAAAAATATGAATACAAATATATTTCTTAAATGACTATATAGATACATTTGACATATCTATTGGAATGAATACAAACTAATAAAATACTATAATGAATATAAATAGAATATATTGTGGAATGAATATTATTTCAAAAAGGTAAAACTTTTGGAGAAAAAAAATTTAATTTTATTTGAACATATAACTGATGAGAAAGTTAAGTGATCCTTATCTTTTTTTGAAATATTCTCTCCCTTGATTTTCTCCCTTTTGTTATTAAATAATTATATTCTTTAAATAAAAACAAATAATAAAAACATAAATAAGATACACAACAAACTAAAATTTGACATTTCTACTGAATATTGAAAGTGTTGCTAATGAGACCTCTTAAATGTTAAAATATTGATATTTTGAAAAATTTCCCTTAAAAATTATATATTTTTTTTATAAATTATAATTTAAAAATATTATCATAAATATCGACAAAACAATAGTACATATTGTTAATGTTACAACTTGTTAATCAAATCAATAAATACAATCATCTTTATAATATTTATTAAGTTTTTTTTCAAGTAAAAGAAGAAATATCTAAATAGAAATATTAACCTAATTATTTTGAGTTTGGACTCTCCTTAATTTTAAATTATATTATATTATATTTTTGATTAATTTTTATTGGCCCACGGGCCGGCCCTACCGATATTTCTCAAGCCCCACAAATCAGCAGACTTATTCAGGCCAAGCTAAAAAGCTTTTTTCTTAAATGGGCTCCAAAAATCTTAGCGTAACCCTATTAAATCCCGGGTTAGGCCAGGCCGGCCAACAGGCCTAACCCATACTGACTGCTCTACAACAAACCACTGGATCTGGATTTATCATTGAATTTGACTCTGATATCACTTGTTAGGACCTAAATAATTAGGTGTAATGGGAAAGCTAGCAAAACAAACCTCAAAAGACAATGAGTAAGAAGACAAAAGAGAAACATACCAAAAGATACAAAGATTTAACGAGGTTCAACGGTCAATCGACCTACATTAACAAAAGATATAAATGTGAGAGTACAAAGTATAGAGAGAAATAATCTCAACCAATTCAGTCGATATAAAAGGAGGTTCACAAATTCTCCCCCACATACCATAACCAAAACTCTCGAAACCGTAGGACTATATTGTGAGTGCTGATTTTGTTAGAAGGAACAATCCTATTGATAGAGTCCTAACCTTTTCCTACAAGAAAGAATGAGTCAAAAAAAATTTCTTAGAAGGAAAAGCTATTTATGATAAAAAAAAAAAAAAAAAACTCAAGACAATTAATACCCAACAAATTATTCAGGAAATTTTCTGCTCAGGCTGTTTGCTTAAAACAGAGTTTGTTGCTTTATTAACCATTGGATCGTGCTTAAATTTGAATTGTGAGTTTTCAGCATCTGGTTCATGCAATTCAATTGTGGAGATTGGATTTCCTTTTTTTTAGATTTTGATTTTGGACAGTGAATAGTAACTCGTTTTTGGGTGAAATCTCTCTGATTCTCTAGTTTTGGTGCAATCTTGTTTTGTTGTTGCTCGTTGTTTGACACTTGTTTTCTGACCAATTTTGGAGAACAATATGTAACTCATGGTGTTTATAGTGAAGATTTTGATCCTGTGATTTTTCACTATATACATCAAAGGATTTTTCACGTAAATCTTTGTGTCTTATGTGATTGATTTATTCTTGTCTTATTATTTTAGTTCGGTTGATATACTTGTTATCCATTCTTCGTATTGTTTGATTTAGTTTGTCTTTTCTTGGTTCAAATTGAAAGGGAAAATTTAGAGTTGAATATTATTCCGTTGTTATCTTGTCAAAGTGTTGTGGACGGCGAGAGGCGACAAAAGGCGACAAGGGCATGCCTCGCCACGTGGTAAGGCGAGCGGCGAGGCGCTTGCCTTTTTGATAAAAGGCGCCAATTAATACCAAAAATTAAAAATATTTAATTGCATATTTTATCCAAAATCTTAATAGCAATAACACATATTAGCAAATATTCAATTCAAAAACCAATAGTAGATACTAAAATGTCTAAAACTTTAAAGACCAAACAATTCAAAATACAATAAACCAAAACTTTAAAAGTCTATTCTTCTTCAAAATTATCCAACTCTTGAAGATCAAAATCCTCTACATCATTATATTGCTCTTTATCTTCTTCCTCCTCATATTCTTCATCAATTAGTGTCTGAGTCCTACTTGAAGATGAACTTGTAGATGTACTTTCTACTCCTTTGCCCTTGTCAAGTACTGTTGATCTTGAAGAAAGTCCCCTAAGATAATAGATTCTCTCGTCCGCTCCAATTGCCGTAGCAACACTACCCCAAGTAAGATCATCATCCTCATATACTAGTTCATCATCTTGATCTTCGGGGCATCCAACTAACCATTCATTTGAATCATCTATTTTATCCAAGTGAATTGGATCAATAAGATCACGACCATCATAACGACGTTTCAATGTTCTATTGTACTTAATGTACACTAGATCATTGAGACGCGATAGTGTAAGCCTATTCCTCTTTTTGGAATGAATCTGTGCATAAGTTATTGATATTAACTAGTTGATATTGATAATAATATAATATGAAAAATAGGATATAAATTTTTACTTACGTGTTCAAACACACTCCAATTTCGCTCACATCCAGATGAGCTACAAGTTAGGCTTAGTATTATCATGAGAAACTTTTGCAAGTTTGGTGTTTCACTACCAAATAGTGACCACCATTCAACTATAATAAAATAAATTTAAAGGTTAGTGACTATAAATAAGTCAAATAATTTAAGTAAGATCTAAATCAACCCACCTACCCGGTGACCTTGTGTCTCTAGCTCTTTTAGCGGACCACAACCAAATTGTCCATCCGCCATTTTGTACTTAGAAAGCTTAGCGACTAGTGCATCTTATATTGTTGTATCACGGACCAACTTCTCAACACATGCATAATACTCGGTCCACAAAGTCTGTGATAAAGTTCCCTCGTCTTCAGCTTTATAATATAATCCTGGGTTCAAAACATGGCCTGCATCATGCAAAGGTCGATGGAGTTGTTCTGACCACCTTGCATCAATAATTTGAAACACTTTCTCATAATGCTTCTGAACTCCACGAAAACCATGTGCAATAGCTTCTTTGGCTCTATCCATTGCTTCATAAAATATAACCCATTGGTGGTTTTTTCTCCCCATCCACCAAACGAAGCACTTTTGTCAAAGGGCTACAAACTGTAAGTGCCCGAACAACATCATTCCAAAAGTGGACAGAAATAATAAGATTGGCAACTTCTTTCCCTAAAGTTTCCTTTGCAAATTTACTTGAATTCCATTCGGTTGAAAGGACTAAAGTTCTCAAGTTTTTTCTTTGTATGTACATAGCTCTCAAAGTTAAAAATGTCGTTGCAAATCTTGTCTTGGCCGGTTTCACCAAATTTCTTTCTTTGGTGAATTTTTCATCAAGTTTAACAACAATGGCCTTTGATTAATGTAAGAATGGATTCTGATGGCCTTCTTAAAAACTGTTACAGAAAGATTAAATTATATTAATTAGTAGCTAATGAATTATTGACTATAAATAAAGTTAAAGGATAGGTTGATTACCGGAAGCATATGTCTTAACCTTGAATATGTCACCAAATATCAAGTTGATGCAATGAGCGGCACATGGAGTCCAATAAATGTGTGGATACGCACCCATCATCATACTTCCCGCTTTGACATTCTCACTAGCATTATCGGTGACAATTTGTACAATATTTTTTGGTCCAATTCTTTCGATAGTGCTTTCAAATAACTTGTACATTTTGGTGGAATCGGTAGATTCATTGCTAGCATCAACAGAACCAAGAAATACACTACCGATTGGAGAATTCACCAAAATATTGATGATCATTTTGCCATTTTGTGCCGTCCATTTGTCCATCATAATGGAACATCCAAACTTTGTCCATTGCACTTTATGCTCATCAACAATTTTTTCTACTTTATCCACCTCTTTTTTAAGGTGAGTGACTCTAACTTCATGGAATGTAGGAGGCTTCATTCCGGGGCCATGTTGTCCAACCGCCTCAATAAATTTATCGAATGATTTGTGATTGACTCAATTAAAAGGGAGCCCGGCATCATACATCCAAATTACAAAAGCAGTTACCGCACGCTCTCTTACAATTTTTTTGGTTTCTTCGATTTCTCCTCCTTTTTCTAAACCTCCTTTTTGTGTTGATTTTTGTGAAAAATAGAGGTTCAAAGGTCCTTTCGTCACACTCCGTGCGGTGGATGAACCTCCACTAGAAGATATCTTTTGAGTTTTGGAGGGAGGCCTCATTTCCGCATAATCATCCATTTCATCAAGATCATCAATATCAACAAATTCTTCCGGCTGCCTCACTTGAAATTTGGGATTATTAGCTATTTTGTTTTGCATATAAGCCCTTACTTCTTCTCTAATCTCCGACGGACAAGCGACACATTGCTTAACATTCTTGAAACCACCCACTAAATGTTGTTTGTGTCGAGTTATTCCACCATTGAAAGTACTCCCACAAAAGTTACAATTAACCGAATCTTTTGTCGCTCCTTGAGTGCCATAATTCCATCCAATGTCCCTCTTTTTGCTAGCATCCGCCATTGATTATTAAATTCAATTAATTCGCTGTTTAGGAATATTGGAATAAATAATTTGGAAAAGAGAGAATTTTTTTAATTAACTGCCTATAATTCAAAAAAAAATGTTTACACAAAGCAGTAAGCAACTAAGCACTGCTTAGTGCTTACAGCCTTACACCAAAAAACACAACTGAAAAAAAACTGAAGAAGAAGAACAGAAAAAAATTGTTGAAGAAGAAGAGAGAAAACGATACCTGGAGAAGAACAGAGAGTCGTGAGGGTCGGAGGAAACACAATCGTGAGCCGGCGGCCGGCGAGGGAGAAGGAGAACAGAATCGACAGCGAGGGAGAACTGGAGAGCTCGCGATGGAGAAGCTGACAGCGATGGAGAGCGAGGGAGAAGAGACAGCGATGGAGGAGAAGAGAAGAGAGTCAATCGAGAGAGAGAGAATCGCGATGGAGTTTCAGAAATTTCAAAAGTGAAAAAAAAAACCCTAATTTTGACTAATATTATTAAGTCAAATATTTTTAATTAAAAAGGCGGCGCCTTTTCTTTCGCCATTGCAGCGCCACACCTCGCCACACCTCGCCTTTTTACTATCGCCTCGCCTCGGCAGAGAATGGCGAGGACCCCTCACCTCGCCTCGCCTCTCGCTAAAGGCGAGGAGGCGCTCGCCTTTTGTAACACTGTCAGACATTCTTGTTAGTGCCTTGCCTTTCCTAACACAAACCCCTCTCTTTAATTTGGATCTCTTATTTCTTTTTTGGGAAAATGTACGAGTATTCTCCCAATCTATGCCCGAAATCTCAGAGACACACTTATACTTTACTAAGATCCTATTACCCCCTCAAACTTATTTTATAGATAATTTTCTATCCCTTTTCGGCCTAGTGACACTATCATTGAAAAAATTGTCAACACGCGCTGTGCCCAGAATATAATGTCACGTAAGCGAAGAAGAGACAAAAATTATTTATAAAATAAGTTCAGGGGAATAATAGGACCTTAGTATAATATAAATGTGTTTCTGAAATTTCAAACATAATTCAAGAGGGCTACTTATGCATTTTCCCTTTTCTTTTTTGTTCCAATCAACATTTGTTTTATCATAAATCTGAAAAGGCCAGCTTAAATTTTCATGATAAAGATATTTTTGGAATTTTAGGGGTTCCATCTTTGCATTATATCAAGGTAAAGTTCTCTTTCTAAAACCACGATATTAATATACAAAATAATAATCGGGTGAACATTTGGTAGAAAATGGCCATACTTTTCTTTTTGAATGTTTTATAAAGGAATAATAAAGAAATACGCACTAGTTAATGTTCTTTTTCAATTTTGAAGCTAATGGTGTCATAATGATGATACAAATAATTTTGGAATCACAAACATGAAAAATAACATGCAAAAGCACATATTAGTTGGTTACTTACCAAACTTTATCTTTTAAGAATAATACTTATTCTCATGTACTAGCAATTAAAAAAATAAGAGGATTTTGAGACAAATGTTATATATGGTCCTAATAATTTATACTTAATACAATTATTCATTTTGCCTATTTATTATTTTCTAATATATATGTAAAGAATATTTCCTTGAAATCTAGATACTGTTCCTAGTGGGATATTATCAGAAAAAAAGCCTAGAATAAATATGTATGGATGTATATGCATCATTCAAATCGAGCTTTAAGCTCCTTCTAGAATATTCTCTCAGATTTTTTTTTTGTAATATAATGTTGATTTACTATGCAAATAAACGTGGCACATGAAGCTCTACAAAATTCAATTATTTGAAATTATATTTTTGAGATTTCACTAGACATATTATCGTTTTGATGGCTGCTATTTAGATTCAATTTGAAAATTGTATTTCAAATGGTAATAATAATAATAGTAGTGAAAATTTATAGTTGGAGGTTAATTTTTACAATTTTTTAAAGAAAATCGCTTTGTGAAGTTTTTTTCCGCGTTTTTTCTAATTTTCTTACGCTAAAAATTAGAAAAAATATATTTATATTCCTTTGGATAATTTAGTATGGTAAACAGTATTATGTGATACATTTTCAAACTCATGATCTTTTTTGATAAGGAGAATAAATGCTTCTATTATATGGATACCTTTTCTTTCCATAATATTTTCACCTCATTATTGTTTTGTGAACGTACAACTACTCCGTAATATAAATGATGTACATTTTTCTTTTCAATTTATAAGACGTAATTTAGTAGGATGTAGATTTCAAAAGTTATTTTTAATTTTTTTGTTTTGAATTAAGTTATAAAGATTTATGAGACTATAAATTATTTCATTAAAAATAAAATTGATAGTTAAAATTAACATATAAATTGAGTATTAAAAGAAAGGTTAAACCCATCGGTGACCCTTTAAACTTGACATTAATTTTCACTTAGACACCTCAATTAGGCGATGTTCATTTTGGATATCTCATGTAAGGTTCTTTGTGTCATTTGACAGTTTTTGCTTACATGTCAAAGTGAGTATGATACACTCAACAATGACGTGTAAAAGGCTTACGTTAGCCATTTTAAATTTTATTTTCGCTTCTTCTTCTCCATTTTTCAAGACACCATCCCCTATCTTTTTTTCAAGCTTAAATTCCTTTAATGGAGGTCAAATTTTATGTTCAAATTCGTTTTTAAGTCATTTTCTTCTCCTTCATTGTATTACTTATCTAAATTTGTCATCACCTCCCTCCATTTTTTGCTGGAAAAATGGATACCAGCAGCCATATTTTATATTTATTCTCTCTTTGTTTCTTCATCTCCCTCTTTTCTTTCCAAAAAACAATGATAAAAAGAAAGAAGATGAATAAATATGAAAAATAGTAAAAGAAGATAATATTTTTTTTTGTGAAAAAGCACAAAAGAGATTTTGAGTGTAATGAAATAAGAGATTTTCTTAGAATAAATTTTAAATTTATTTACTAAATAGATTTTATAATTATTTTTAACTAAAAATAAAACATGTAATTATTTAATTGATCTGTGCCATGTCATCAACGAGTGTATTACACTCTCCTTGTCAGAAAAATTTCAAAATAATACAACAGAACCATACATGAAGTGTCTAAAATGAATATCGCTTAACTGAGGTGTCTAAGTGAAAATTGGTGCCAAGTATAGAGCGTCACTAATGGGTTTGACATAAAAAAAAAAGAAGATTAGAAAACCATCCGACTCCACCGGTGCACTTCCCCAAGGTGTCATTCAAAACAAAGTTTGAATTTGAATGATTTAGACATTAGACCATTAATTATTTTTGTTTTTTATTAAGATTTAAACACTTAATAGGTCTGAATATATCTTTATCATTAGAATCTATAATAGAGTCTTAAAATCATTAAGAGACATTGTTGTGTGGATGATATCAACATCATGAGAAATAGTACGTCCGATTCACCAGGTTCTACCACTGCAAGACCTAATCATACTCAAAAGAAGAGTTTGATCCTAGTTCTATCTACAATCACCAGCTATCACCACATATCAATCATCTCTACCATATCACCACCACCACCACCATCACTGTTGTTAACCACAATTACTATTGTCAATCATTAACCACCTTTATCATCAAACAACCATCATTGTGGTTGAGTAATGCCAACATCTTGCCTATAGCAACGTTCACGAGGGGCTAAAGTGACCCGCGTCAAAGTCACGATCCAACATGACCACATACCAACATTTAGGTCTTGATTCTCTTTTCACGTTTGATTACAAAATCTCGTTAGAAAAATACCTTTCTAAATAAGTAAATAATTTTTTAAAAACTTTAAAGATCATATGTTCAAATTACCGTAGGATCAACATAAAAAGTTTGACTTTCAAAACTCAAAAACTATAGAAATGTTACTGAAAGATTAGTATAAAACTATGTTTGAAAAAGTACAAAAAATTGTTAGTAAAGTAATAACAGTAAACTAGCAATAAGTATTTTGGTCAACAGATTATTTTTCTTTTTATAATGCATGTTGCGTATACATACTAAAACAAGGTCGAAATGAAAGCACTAACTTTTTCGATTTTGGTTTTGGTTGCACAGAAATGAAAAATCTTTTTTGCATTATTGCATGTACAAATAATTTCTTCTTTTATTTTATTTTATTTTAATTTGTTTTGTTTTGTTCTGCTTCTGTATTATTGCATGCACTAAAAATTTCTGTATTAATTAGTTTAGTGGGTAAGCACTATATTGGCCTAACAACTTTAAGCATTACCAAATAGCTCGTTTTACTCACAATTCACAAATATATAGGTTTAGAGGAATTAATCTAAATAATCTTTCATCTACTAATTAAAATTAAAAATAGTCGATAGATATAAAATGTTTGTATAATTTATACATAACATATGTAAGATGATGTATAATTAGTGTATACTTGATATATATCGACTGAAAAATAAGCACAATTTAGTTATTTATGTAAAGATTCCTATGCTGAGCCATCGGGGCCTCAATTATTTAAGGAGCTTGAAGCTCAAGTTTTAAAAAGTCATTTACCGTCAATAAACTTCGTTTTCGAGTTTCTCGAGTAGGTGATATCTCAAATGAGCTATAACATTGAGGTAAAAAAAATTCAATGTGCTTCTATACGTTTTGTATTAGAACTTCTACTATATTCGTTGAACTACAAAAATATTATTACGATTATAATAAATTTTCTTCTTTGAAAAAATTAAAATTCAAAATGCATAAATTTCAAGTTATAACTCCACCTCCGATGACCTAAATAAGCTACGAGCATAACATGTTTAACTTAAAAAACATAACTTAACTCTCTATATGTTCACACTATATAAAGAAACGTTTTGATATTTGCACATAGTACACCGTTAGTGTATACAATAATGATATTTTATTTTAAAAATTAACAATCCAATGTTTTTTCAGTTCCTATTTATATGTCTTCCTTATAAAAAATAATTGTTCCTTAATATTTGTCATTTGACAAAATAATGTATCTATTCTTCTTATATTAGAGTTTTTAACCTTGAAGGTATGTATCTGATCAACATAGAAAAATTAAGTAAATAATTTATATTCATTGGACAAATTTATTAATTAAAATAAATAAATTAATGTTCGTTGATTGAAAACTTGACTTTAAGAGAATACTAAATAAAAATTTACCTAATTTTTTAAAAAGTAAAATTTAAAATGATAACAACTCAATAAAATGAAGTTCTTTTTAAGGATATACTACTTAATCGTGATCAATAATATTTTATTTAAATTCAAAATTTGAATTATATCATATAAATCGAAGACAAGAAACGTATTAGATAGAAGGAAGGGGAAATGGAATTTGGAACAAGACATAGTGACAATTGAATATACCATCAAACCTTTTTATAATTATTAGGACAAGTGAATAAAAAATAATAATTATATACTTGATTAATTGTTTGAGAGATTCCAATTGGCATGACTATGAATTTTGGTGGTTTTCTATATGTACCTTTCTTTATTTATTTTTCATGTACTTCCTCTTTATAGGAATTAATAAATAATTGGTACCACTTTACTTTAGCAATGAGGCAATGACCAAGAAATATTGATCACTTGATGAAATATTTATTATTAATAAGTTCAATTATTGGTCAAGGGAAAGTAATGGCTAATGAAACATTTATAACATTTGTGTAGACAACATTTTGTTTTTGAAATATTTAATCTTAAAATGAGAAACTATATGTGGATAGTAGGTTTATATACTTTTTTTTATAAGAGAAAATATCTAGGGAGTACTTATAAAAAAGATAAAGAAACTAACACAATTTTTTTTTTATTTCATATCTGAACTATTAAAATTGTGAGTTTCTACTTTAACCAGATCTAGCATTTTAAGGTTGTGGGTGCTCTGTAAAAAATATGTGTTAACAATGAGATTCGAACCTTGGTACAACAACACTAAAAGAGTTTTAAGTACCCATCCTAGAATAATTGGGTCAACTATATGATTTATTCATTGGATGCTCTATGTTAATTTTATACAAATATCTATCGATTTCTACATAGATAAATATATTTTGTAACGAAGTTAATGGGTGCTCGAGTACCCGGCGGACACCATGTGGGTCCGCCCCTGACTTTAACTATCACTCAATGATGTTTCTAGGTGTGTTTGGCCATAAAAAAATTTTCCACCTAACATATATAACGACTCTATTTGTTGACACATTAATTTTACTTAATGTATAATAAACAATTCAAGAAGTATCTCCATCTAGAATAGTAAAAACAAAAGTTAAGATCCATAGCCATGAATCTTATATACAAAAATAATGGATATTATTGTAAAATGACAAATTTGAATTATAATCACGTACCCCTTGATCATATGATAAAAACACATCAAATATTGCTCCCAAAATGTTTAAAATATATCAAATGGAAGGCAACACTATTTTTTTATTGCATTAATAACCACATTTGCGGACCTTGAAATTACAGCCAATAGCCACTTTTTCGGTTGCACTAGTACCTTGCTCATAGAAATTCAAAATGCAACGATTTTTTTTCCGCAAAAAATTCAAAATTATACTTTTTCTGTCTCAATTTATACGATACTTTTATTTTTTGAGAGTCAACAGTCTAAATTTAATCGGAGATTTGCACATAATGTCTTCAATTTTTATATAAACTTGTCTAATTCCCCTCCCTTCTCGACCAGACGAATGAGATATGAATTTCATTTAGGCAGGTCAAGACTAGTTCAATCGCTATGAGGAAGTACTATAATGTCTATGATCAAACTTAACTTCTTTAAAACATTTAAAATCCAACTCAAGGCTCAAATCACTCCTCAAATTTCAAACCTTCAAAAACTCAAAATTACATCTCGTGAATATTGTTACTCAAAACAAGGTGCCATCCAAAACAATGTGTCAATGTTTTTGTTATTATTATTATTATTATTTTCATTTTCTTATTACTATTGGCATTGTCTGCGCACTTTTAGGCTTGTTTGTTATGCAAGGGGCCAAAAAGGAAATCATATCTATAAACCAGAATATTATTCTTTCCATTATGTAAACACAATCAGATATCTTACATAAATTAAATAAATGGATTTGTTCCTTGATCAGAATCACACACTAAAATAATAGTGGCTTTTTATTCCTTTGGATTCTAATGAATCTAACTTTAACTTAGACAATTTTTCCAAAAAAAAATGACTCAAAAGCTTAACTTTTTCATAAAGCTAACCACCTAGATAACTTTTTCTTATCTGGCCACTCATGCTTCTTCAAATTTGTCTCTTCAAAATCCCCATTTCATTCTTCTTTAATTTCTTTTCTTTTTGGGGAACCCCATGGCCCCACCCTTGATCGAGGGTTGTCAAGCGACAGAGTCAGAAATTTCACAAAAGGTGTTCAGAAATAATAGAATAAAAACTCTTTTTAAGAACTATTGAGATTCGAACACACAAGCAATACCTCATTCCAAGGAAGTGAAATCATTGGGCTACAATTGATTGTTGTAATAAGGGTGTCCAAAATATGTTATTTGTGGCTATGCCACTAGCGATACCCCTTCACTGAAAAATTACAATATATATACAGGTCAAATTTTGATTTAATACATATATATTATATATAGAAAGTATGAAGGTTTAGTCCATCGATTAAGAAGTTTGCAAAAAAATCCATGAGTCATGTGTTCAAGCTGCCTTGTTATAATTTTTTATTTTCTTGTTACTTGCAAACCAACTAATTAGCAAAGCCCACACAATCGACAATAACCTCATGATACAATTGTTACTACAAACCACACTGAGCAAGTCCTATGCAATCGACAACCTCATGATACAAATCACACTAAGCAAGTCCTATATGAGCGACAACGTCATGATTGAATAGAAGACGGAGGTTGGATTCGATCCCAGGTCTTCCATCCACCTCCCAACCACTCACCTATTTTTTCTAAAGATATATATTCATAAACTTTACACATTGGGTAGAATTTGTATCGCGGCTCAAATCCAACTAATGATTAAGAGTGCTAAAGTCTCTATCGACATTAATTAATGACATGAATCCAGTGCTGTTATCATTAAATAATTGCGGCTTAAGATCATTTTTGATATAATATTGATTCAATCTTAGCTCTTCGCGTTTCTCACATACTTTTTTTTTTTTAGAGAGTGATGGAGAAGTACGTAATTAGACTAAATAATCGTGGGACTATACCAGAAAAAAGTAGATGATAATCTCTTAAAAATGGGAAGAATAAATTATTATTTTTGATAAAGCCATGATGCCAACCTTTTTGGAAAAATGACAAGGAATAACATTCAAAAATCCACCTATATGATTCACTTGAGGCGTGAGTAAAGACATTTAAATAATGTTTGTATATCAATTTGATTAGTGATATGACTCGTATTCACTTAATAACGTCCAAAAGATGAGCTTTTGATTTATTTTATTAAGTGCTAGAATAAAACAAGTATTGAGTTAAATTAATGCTATTCAATTATGGTGTCTTTAGAAAATATATAGAATAGATAAAGAAGAGATAAGAGGGTTAGGTTCTATAGTTTGAAACTCTTTAGGAGAAAAAAAAGGCAAATGACAAGATTCATATATTTTAAAGTAAAATTACCATTTGTTCCTTGTAAGTTTATAATTACGAAAATTTCTCAAACTGATACAATAATATAAGCGATGATACATTAATTTAATGCACGAGATATATTAATAGATAAGTAAGATATATTACATTTTATACATAATACATTAATTTGATATACATTTTATACGTGATACATTATAAAATGAGAAAATGAGACATTTTTGAAATTTATAAAACTAATAGGAGATAATGGTAATAAAAGAATTTAAAAGTGAAATTTCTGTCATTTTCCAAAAATAAAAATAAAATACATGACTATAATAGGCATGACTTTTGGATACCTTTTCTACTTTCTTTTTTATCAATTGATACAAATATATATATACTAATATTAAATTATAATAACTTTCAATATGGTACAATAAGCACGCAACAACTTGAGCTAAGCATTCTAAAGTGTTACAAAACAATCACTATATATATTACTTTACTATAGTGGTAGAAATGTAAGACATATGTCGTTCACACAACACTATATAATAAAGTAAAGCAATATATAAATGGGTATCTAATTGTTGTGAGTGCACATCAGGATCGTCTTAACCCCTAGACCACTAAAGTCACCGCTTGGGTCCTTATTTTTTTTACAAAAATAATGTATATATGTTGTTTTTCTTAAAAAAATTATATGTACTATGAGTGCTATGATTCTACTACATAAATTGCATATGACATGAATATAAATCTTATTTTCTTAAGAAACAATTTGATGAAAATATAAATAACGAAATCACTAAGTCCCTTGAAGAATTCTTAGAGTTGATTACTTTACATATGACGAGTACATCAAACTATTTTTTCACTTCAAAATAAATTTGAACCAATTGAAGCATGTAAAAGTAATTTTGATTTCTTATTTAGTGATAAAATATTGAGATTACTAGATGATGATTTTATTTGATTATTTTAAAAAAAATTGTCTTAACCTTGAACTTTCTTTAACACATACAATTATATTGATATTGATGATTTAGATTTATTTTTTAAATTAAAAGTGTTAAAGCGAAATAATACAAGGAGAATATAATGATGTAGTGAAATATTCAATCAAATAAAAAGACTTTGATTCTTTTTCAAATACACATATTATTTATAGGATAATGTTAACAAGGAACTCTAACCGTTGTCTTAACCGATTCTATTTTTTTGAAATTAAAAATGATTAGATATTCTTTAAGATCAACAATGTCAAAAAGATAGATTGAATAAATTAACTATATTATTAGTTGAAAACGAATTATTAAAAAATTTGATAATAAAATAATACTTAATGACTTTGCATCTAAAATAGCTAGAAAAGTTATATTTTAAATAAAGATACATATGATGAAAAAAGATAAATTAGGGCTCCTCTTTTAAGTTTTGCTTTAGGTCCCCAATGTTGTTGAGTCGGCCCTAGTGTACATTTGTCACAAATCACATCTCAGTATTTGAGTATTCTTTGTGTATTCGATGTATCAAGTGTATCAATTAATATAATAATATAATTGTATGTTTCGTATTTGTTTTTTGTGTATTTACTTCGTATTAAGTATATCAACGAATACAATTGTATGATGTGCATTTTTTCCTTGTGTTTTCAATGTATATCAATGTTTATTTGAATGTATCTATAACTAATTATAGTTTTGTATCAATGTATTTAATTTATTTGTCCTTGTTATACATTTATATCACATGTTATATATACAATTATTGATACAATATTGTATCAATATTGTTTTTCTTCCTCGTTCAGACATACTAAGAGTCTTCTCCATCTCTTGCCTGATTTTTATTAGTAATATCCCCCTTTTATATCAGGCGAGAGATAAGTAAGGAGGAGAGGAGAAAGGGAAGTGATGAAGAAGAGAGGAGGGCGATAATTTGATAAAGAAAAGAAATTTACTATAAAATCGTAAGTATAATTATGTAATAGTATATAACCTATTATATTTTTGATGTAAACAATTCCATAATTGTATACCATATAAGGCATACAAGAATATGGATAGTTTGAATTACAGTAGGGGTGTCAAATGGGCGGGTTGAGTTGAAATTGAAATATTATAATGGGTTGAATAGAAATTGGTTGGGTCTTGACTCACCCAAGTTTACTTTTGGGCTCAAATGGGCTAAAAAACGGGTTAGATCTTGACCCACCTAATTTGACCCGATTAATTTCAATAATTTAACATATTAACTTTTATAATCACAATTTGAATTTCTGCTCAAGAATTTTTTGTTAAAAAAAAGTAACAAATGGATAGATAAATCTCAAAAGATGTTAATAGATACTAATTCATACATTTAATATAGGAACATATCTTAATTAAAAAAATTTAAAACGGGTTGAAATTGGAGATTGAATTGGGCTCAATTGCGAATAAATGGGTTAAGCTTGAACGAGTTGAGATTAAACCCAATTCAAATTATTTTGAGCCCAACCCTTAAAATTCTGGGCGTTTATATATATATACACACATACACACACACATATATATATATATATATATATATATATATATATATATATATATATATATATATTGGTAAGACAGAGATAATATATTAGTAAAACTTAATATGCATGCATTGTTACAAAGGAGTGGCAATCTGTACATAAAAAAAAAATTCGATATAAAAAAAAGGAGAGAAAATAGTGGATTAAAACTTTCTAACTTATTAATTTCATATTTAAACTATATTTAGTTTATATTATTATACAGGGAATTTGAGACTACCCAAGCAAATAACCTAAATACCATCACTTAGATGTAAGAAATTATTTGCATTCTTATTTCAACTAACATACAATTAGAAATGCTGAATAATAGAACTCAACAATCATACATACCACATTTCAAACCTGTTGAAATTGTTAAATCACCGTTTTGAGATAGTTGAGATCAAAATGTTGACCGAGGTCAACTCACAACGAAACTGTTAATTATGCCTTATAGGAGACCCTTTGTCCTAAAAGATTTTGTAAAAGAAATATATTGTTCCTATAGGGAATATATATATATATATATATATATATATATATATATATATATATATATATATTGTTAGGATCTAATTCACACACACTTGAAGTTTCAAGAACACAAGAATTTCAAGAAGAAAGAGATGAGAGATCTGGAGAGAGAGAGAGAGAGAAAGCAATTCGTGGTAACACCCCGTGAGTGAACTTCCACGGCGGTGGGTATATTTATATTAATATATCAGAGTATTTAGTTACAGAGAATACATGGAGAATAAATAGTAAAGCCTAAAATTTGGGTCGGGGCGCTGCCCCGAACCCCGCCTTCGGATGGGGGGCTCCCGCCCCCATACCCCCCGGCAACCTCACCGCGGAGGTTAAACCGCGTAAACAGCTATATATATATTAATCAGGCTCCACTACCTAACAATTCTCCCACTTGGAGACTGATTCAGTCACCAAAAAAAAAAAAAAAATCTCAAAAAAATATCTCTTCATCATCAACATCTTTACCGCACCGCAACATCTGGAGCAACAACTACAAAAGACCAACCGAGGTTTTGCATAACCCCAGTTTCCCAACATCAACACAGTTCGTCAACATGTCTGCCGGGTTCTTTGCACCCTCTATCTTCTCCAAGCACATATCACCATCCTCCACTGCCCTGCGAGTGAAATGGTATCGCCTTCTGATGTGCTTTGTCTTCGAATGATAGACTGGATTTTTCACCAACTGTATGGCACTCTGGCTATCTGAGTAAAGAATCTTCTCGCTCTGCTTCTTGCCCAATTCCTCAAGATAATCTGCCAGCCATATCATCTCTTTCCCAGCTTCCGCTATTGCCACATACTCAGCTTCAGTAGATGAAAGAGAAACACACTTCTGAAGCCTGGACATCCAACTCACTGCTGTTCCACCTATCGTGTAAATGTAACCGGATGTACTCTTGCTCGAGTCAACATCCCCACCAAGATCAGCATCCACAAAACCCTGTAGAGTTACCGCGCCTTTGCCAAAACAAAGTGAAGTACTGGATGTACCTCTCAGATATCTCAGAAGCCACTTCACAGCTTCCCAATGCTCTTTCCCAGGGTTCGCCATGTACCTGCTAACAACTCCCACTGCATGTGCTATATCAGGTCTGGTGCAGACCATAGCATACATTAAACTGCCAACTGCTGAAGCATATGGAACAAGTGCCATCTGATCACGCTCCTCGGCAGTCTTGGGGGACTGCTCCTTTGACAATTTAAGGTGATTTGCCAATGGAGTAGTCCTGGGTTTAGCATCATTAACCCTGAATCTGCTCAGCACCTTCTCAATGTACAACTCTTGAGATAGATTTAAAGTGCCAGCAGATCTATCCCGAGAAATCTTCATCCCCAAAATCTGCTTCGCTGGACCCAAATCTTTCATCTCAAATGTTGCAGACAGCCTTGTCTTCAGATTGTTAATCTCCCTCATACTAGATCCTGCAATCAACATATCATCCACATACAAGAGTAGAAAGACATATGATCAGTGTATTTCTTGAAGTAACAACAAGGATCCTTTTCAGCTTTGCAGAATCCACTCTTGGTCATGAAAGAGTCAAATTTCTTGTACCACTGCCTTGGTGCTTGCTTTAGTCCATACAAGCTCCTGCTGAGCTTGCACACCATGTGTTCTTTGCCTGGAACCACAAATCCTTCCGGTTGCTGCATATAGATCTCTTTGTCTAGATCTCCATGTAAAAACGCTGTTTTTACATACATCCATTTGCTCTAGATGCAAATTCTCCGATGCAACAATACTCAACAGAATTCGAATAGAGGTTAACTTCACAACAGGAGAAAATATTTCAGCATAATCAATACCTTTCCTTTGTGAATATCCTTTTACCACTAAACGAGCCTTGAACCTTCTTTTGTCATCTGGTTCAGTCTTGATTCTGAACACCCACTTGTTCAGCAACGCTCTCTTCCCTGCAGGTAACTCAGTCAACACCCATGTGTCGTTCTTCTCAAGTGACCTTATCTCATCATCCATGGCTTGCTCCCACTTGATCGAATCCTCCACCTGTAGGGCCTCATCAAAAGATTCTGGTTCCCCCTCATCAGTCAGCAATAAATAGTGTAATGAAGGTGAATACCTATCTGGTGCTCTGATGGTTCTGGATGATCTCCTTAACACCTGCTCAGGTGTAACTTGCTCCACTTCAGATTCTTCAGTAGGAGTTGGTTGAGAATCTGCTTCGACATCTCTGGGGTTACTCTTTTCCAACTCAACCTCAACTCCCACTTGCTTTGTAATCTCTGGGACCTTCTGCTCTCTGTCCTTGTACAGAACAGACTCATCAAATGTCACGTCACAATGTCTTAGGATCTTTCTGTTCTTGTCATCCCAAAACCTGTAACCAAACAAATCAGAACCATAGCCTATGAAGTAACACTTCACAGCCTTGGCATCAAGCTTGTCTCTCTTTTCTGGATCAACATGAACATAAGCAGTGCAACCAAAAGTCCTCAAGTGTGAGTACTTGAGCTCTTTTCCTGTCCATACCTCATCTGGAATCTTGAATCCTAAAGGAACTGATGGTCCCCTGTTGATCAAGTATGTAGCTGTGCTCACAGCATCCGCCCAAAATGTTTTGGGCAGCCCACAGTGTATCCTCATACTCCTTGCACGCTCATTCAATGTTCTGTTCATCCTCTCAGCAATTCCATTCTGCCTTGCCTTACCAGGAACTGTCCTCATCAATCTGATTCCCTCAGCTGCGCAGAATGCCTTGAACTCTGATTTTTCATACTCTCCTCCATTGTCAGACCTTAGGCATTTGACTTTCAAATCGGTCTGATTCTCAACTTCAGTTTTCCACTTCTTGAAAGCTGCAAACACATCTGACTTATGCTTCAAGAAGTAAATCCATACCTTCCTGCTGAAATCATCAATGAAGGTAACATAGAATCTGGATCCTCCAAGTGATGATACTGGAGATGGTCCCCAAACATCTGTATGGACCATTTCCAACCTCACTTTCTTTGGCTCTCTAGGAGTGTTTGTGAAGCTTACTCTTTTCTGTTTTCCCATAACACAGTTCTCGCAAAGACCCATATCAACAGACTTCAGACCATCTAATGCTCCTTTTGCAGCCAGCATCTTCATCCCTTTAGCGCTCATGTGTCCAAGTCTGTTGTGCCACAGACATGAACCGGAAGCACCTTCAACAACAGCGGCCATGTTAAACACCCTGCAGTGGTGTACAAAGTTCCAGATTTTGTGCCACGAGCTACTACCATAGCACCTTTCACAATCTTCCACGAACCTTTCCCAAACTCTGCTGCATATCCCGTGCTATCCAACTGACCAACAGAGATCAGATTTTTCTTGAGCCCAGGAATATATCTGACATCCTCCAATGTCCACTGGTTTCCCGAGGTGGTCTTTATGCAAACATCCCCCTTTCCTTCAATCTCCAAGGCATTATTGTCAGCAAGATACACCTTTCCAAAACTTCCAGATTTGAAATTTTGGAACAACTCCTTGCTTGGAGACGAATGGAAAGATGCACCAGAATCCAGAATCCATGATTCAACCGGGCTGTTGACACTAAGGATTAGAGCATCCCCAATGTCCTCTGCTGGATTTATAGAATCATTGTCATCTTTGAATTTCTGATTCTGGTTCTTCTTTGGCTTTGTACAGTTCGTCCGAAAGTGCCCTTTTTCTCCACAGTTCCAACAAGTCACGTTAGATCTGTTTTGGGACTTTCCTCGATTCTTTGATTTCGATCGACTATGTTGATTTTGGCCTTTCGTCTTACTTCTCCCCCTTCGGTCAACGCTGAGAGCACTGCCCGATGAATCTCCCACTTCTCGTTTGCGAATACTTTCGCTAAGAACAACATCACGGATTTCATCAAACTTCAGTTTCTCAGATCCACGGGAACTGCTAATCGCAGCAACAACAGTATCCCAAGAATCGGGCAGAGATGACATCAAAATCAACGCCTTAATTTCATCTTCGAAATTAATATCCACAGAATTGAGTTGACTCACAATCATATTAAACTCGTTTATATGATCAGAAACGGATCCATTCTCAGACATCTGTAAATTGAACAATCTACGCATCAAATATACCTTGTTCATAGCCGATGGTTTTTCATACATGTTTGACAGTGCCTTCAACAGATCTGACGTAGTCTTCTCCTTCACGATGTTGAACGCCACGTTTCTTGACAAAGTCAACCGGATCAATCCTAGAGCCTGACGATCCTTGAGTTTCCACTTCTCTTCCGTCATGGATTCCGGCTTCACTCCGGTCAACGGTTCGTGAAGATCTTTCCGGTACAGATAATCTTCGATCTGCATCTTCCAGAAACTGAAATCGGATCCATCAAACTTCTCGATTCCAAGCTTTGAACCATCCATCTTCAGTGATCGTGTTGAATCTCCTTAGCTCTGATACCAGTTGTTAGGATCTAATTCACACACACTTGAAGTTTCAAGAACACAAGAATTTCAAGAAGAAAGAGATGAGAGATCTGGAGAGAGAGAAATCTAGGGAGAGAAAGCAATTCGTGGTAACACCCCGTGAGTGAACTTCCACGGCGGTGGGTATATTTATATTAATATATCAGAGTATTTAGTTACAGAGAATACATGGAGAATAAATAGTAAAGCCTAAAATTTGGGTCGGGGCGCTGCCCCGAACCCCGCCTTCCGATGGGGGGCTCCCGCCCCCATACCCCCCGGCAACCTCACCGCGGAGGTTAAACCGCGTAAACAGCTATATATATATTAATCAGGCTCCACTACCTAACATATATATATATATATATATGATACACAATGTAATCCTAAGGATTTGAAAGCATGGTGAAACTTACTTTCTTTCTTTTATAGTGAACAACTCTCTCTGCTTTTGTTGGGAGAAGTAGGCCTAGACGAACTTTACTAAATCCTTGTGTTATTCGTCTTCTTATTTTCTTTGTTTGTGATTGTGTGCTATTTAATCAACAATATTTCTGCAACAATCGGTATCAGAGCATGGTTCGAATTTCTAGACATAAGCAAGGGTTAAAATGTCTTCATCATCTTCAACAAAGTAGGAAATAGAGAAATTCGAAAGGGGATTTAATTTCGATCAATGGAAGATTAGAATAAATATTTTCTTTGGTGTTACAAGGATTGTATAAGGTAATTAAGGAGGTTATTTTAGAAGGGTTGAAAGAATTACAAAAAATAGACTTGAAAAAGAGTCAGTACAATCTTTGAGTATATGATGTTTCATATTTGAGTGCATATGGTAGCATTGTGTATGCTATAGAATGCACTCATTCTGCTATTTCACATGTTAATTTTTGTTCGTAGATACATGACATGTCCTAGTAAAGAATATTGACATGTAGTGAAGTGGAACTTGAGATACTTGAAGGGCACTGCAGATGTAGGCTTGATTGCTCGAGAAGACAAACTAAGTGAATCAACAATATGTTATATGGATTTGATCTATGCAAATGACTTGGATAAAAGAAGACTGCTGACATGTTATGTTCTAGTTGGGTCATCCACTGAAATGCAACTTGGCATATCTTGTGTTGTTTTACAGAGGTTATATGGCTACACGACTTAGAGCTAACAAAACATATGGTAGTCAAACATCATTTTATTAGATATATTTTATCTAAAGGGGTTGTTGATGTGAAGAAAGTACCTACACATAAAAACTCATGAGATATGATGACCAAGACAGTACAGACTATAAATTTAGGTATCGCCTAGACTTAATTTGTGTGAGTTGTACTAAGCAAGCCTTTTGGAGGGCTCAAAGCAAGGAAGAGAGACGTTAATTCATTGATGAAAGGAATTCAATCCAAGGGAAAGATTTGTTAATTATGTATTGAATTATTTCCTTGTATATTTTAGGAGACTATAATTCCTATTAATTTAGGAGACCCTTTGTCCTAATAAATTTGGAAAAGGAAAATATTGTTCCTATAAGATTCGGAAAACCTTTTCCTTATAGATCTAGGACAACTTGGGATTTATATACAAGGTGATATAATTGGATATTCTAAGGCATTGTATAAGATAGACAATGTAATCCTAAGGGCTTGAAAACATGATAAAACTTGTTCTCTTTCTTTCATAGTGGAAAACTGATCTCTCTGTTTTTACTGAGAGGAGTAGGCCTAGACGAACCTTATTAAGTTCTTGTGTTATTGTTCTTTTTTATTTTATTATTTTGTGATTGTAGCTAGTTAATCCACGATATTTTCACAACAGAAAATTTAAAATCTAATTAACCAAATAAAAATTAAAAAAAAAAACACACTAAAAGCCTTAGGAACCAACCCAAAAATCACTCTTTAGGCCTACTGAAACCATCGAAACTCAGATTCGACCTCTCCAACACCAAATATTTACTTTGGTCAATTTTTTAAAATTTGAAAACTTTTTAAATATCTATTCAATCACCTTGGGAATTGGTCATCCCCAAAAGTAGGGGTGTACATGATCGGGTTGGTTCGAGTTTTTTAAATATCAAATCAACTTATTTGTGTCGGATTTTAAAATCTATAAACTAAAATAAACCAATCAAACTCGGTTTTTTCAACCTCGAGTTTTTTTCCCAGATTTTTTGAACTTTCGGGCTTTTGGGTCTCCGATAAAGTATCCATAATATAATTTACTTGTACTTCAAATATTTCTTCGATCCTATCAAAATATATCTAAGGTGTTTTTTAAGAAAATTACACAAAATATGACATGATTAATGATACTAAAATTTCCAAAATAATAATAATAAATAATGAAATCGCGTAAAAAATATTGCAAATCAACAAGTTATAATGAAAATGATCTAATTTAAAAGTACTAAATCATGCTAAAATAAGTTTAATAAGTATTAGTTATATGACTAAATATGAAAGAAAATTAAAATTAGATTATGTATTTTTAATTGTCTAAACCAATGTAAAATCAAAGAACAAATATTCAATATTATTGAGTGTTAAATTGATTTGCTTTTTGCATTAGTATATTAATTTGATTTTGGGGATAATGCACAAGTACCCCCTCAACCTATGCCCGAAATCTCAGAGACACACTTATTCTATACTAAGGTCCTATTACCCTCCTGAACTTATTTTATTAATAATTTTCTACCCCTTTTTGACCTACGTGACACTGAAGGGGTTCAATTTTGACCAAAAATGGTTTATGTTCGATTTCTGCTTGCAACATTTTCCCTTTATTACTTTTGTTATCATTATTTTTTTCTCTATACTATTCGTTTTTCTCAATTTATCTTTGTTTAATTTTATTAGACGTATTTTTGATACTTCACTCTTCTTATTATACTCCTCTTTATTTCTACATAAGTCTCTCTTTCATGTGCTAACTAGAAATTCTTTTAAAAATGATGGATTATTATTAAATTTGAAACTAATTTACAAAACTATTATATAACATAAATTAAATTAAATTTAATCAAACGAAAAAATTTAAAAGTCGTGAAAATTCTTTTAATAAAATCTAATTAATTGATTTTTTCCTAAATTTTATAGTATTTATTTCTTATTTTTTTAGTTCGATTTTAAAAAAGATGAAAACTAAACTTATTTTATATATTCATCATTTGTCTTTTTCACAAATGACTAACCTAGTGAATTGAATTAAATGAACTATAAAAATCGACGATGTCAATTATTTATCTTATGAATATACATTATAATATTAATAACTCAATTCTTACACCCTTTTTCTTAGTGGTTGAACTTTTTAAAAAAAGTTTGAAAAAATACACAAGTACCCTCTCAATCTATGTTCGAAATTTCAGAGATACACTTATACTATACTAAGGTCCTATTACCACACTGAACTTATTTTATAGGTAATTTTCTACCCTTTTCGGCCTATGTGACACTAGCTTCAAAAAAAAAGTCAACCAACATTGGGTCCTCAAGATAGTACCACGTAGGGCCGAAAAGAGGTAGAAAATTGTTAATAAAATAAGTTCAGGGGGTAATAGGAGCTTAGTATAGTATAAGTGTGTCTCTGAGATTTCGGGCATAAATTGAAGGGGTACTTGTGCATTATCCCAAAAAGTTCAAAAATAGAGTAGAACACTTCAATATGAAGAAAAAATTACAAGAAATATTTTCAAGAAAAAGCTCGATGAAATAGGATAAAAATAGAAAAAATAAACGCGACAGGACAAGGCAAGTTAAACTCATTGGATTTAGATTACTAATTTCCTCCTATCTCTTCAATTTTTCATCTTATATTTTTCACATGTTTACTAATTCTTTATACTTCGAACCTCCTTCACAGAAATCCTGAATCCACCATCCGATCAGAGGATGTCCTTTCATGGAATGCAAAGTTAGGTTTCCATAATGCTTTCATTTTGATAGATTTGACATTTTAATTAGCTATATGATTATAATTATCATGATATCTATATTAAGTGGTGGGGTGACCATGTATATAGGAGTACTATAATAGCCAATGAAGATAAAAAAAAAAAAAAACCTGAAAATAACAGTGCAAACCAATTGTGTATTCAAGTTCCCTACAAATCGTGTACTCAATTTTCGATCAGCCAATATTGTAGTAGAAGGATCAATTGCATGATTGGACTTTGGCCTCAACTTTTCAGATTCCAAAAGGGCGGATTTAGGGGTTGAAAGGTTCAGAATTTACTTTGACGTTCAAATTTTGAACCTCTTCAACATAAGATTAGAAATTGACGTAGAAATTAAAAGATTCAGAATTTATTTTGACGTTCGAATTTCAAATCTAAAATATTATATTTCTCAAACCCCTTTAAAAAAATTATAAATCTCCCATTTCAATAAATCATATGTAATTAATTTTCTATCAACCAATATTATTGCAAGAGTAAAGTCAATTGCAATGATTGGACTTTGACTTTAATTTTTTAGATTGTGGTAATTATTATTACAAATAGAAATCTCTCCAATAATTGGCTTTTGTTAGATCCTCTTATTGGAGATAGGCTACTTCTTACCATAAATGAAGGGTGGAAAACATAAGATGTTTCATATATTTGTTTTCTTGTCTTTTCTTCCTCTTTTTTCAACCAAGAAATCAAGTCAAAATAATAATGTTGGAAAATTGCATGATAGGAAGTGTCTTGTGATTTTTAGTGGTTTGAGCAATTGTACTTTGAAAGGTGTGACACATATAGTGTGCAAGCAAAGTCCAAAAGCAAGATGTGGCTGACTTGGGTTCCAATTTCTCTTAGAGTCCTTAAACATCATGACTACAAATATGACTAAGAAAAGACTTAAATAATGATAGGGCCAAATGGGATGATAAGGACATGATTTGGTCCCAAATCTCAAGTATAACTAACGACAACTATATATATATTAGTGGACAATTGTAAGAAAAAGAAGTGTGATGTCATTTTTTTTTATTTTCTCGATAAAGTGAGAAAGGTGATAAGAAAAAAGATAAAGATCTTTATTGGTATGATTCAGTCCACCGAGTCGTGCAAGCATCTACTCTAACATTTAGATAGAAAAATGAGACCTTAAATATAGAAGTGAACAAAATGCAAGCTAACACCCTAATTAATAAAGAAACACTCCACATATGTTTGTTAAGAAATATATTTAAACCCCCTAGTCTAAACAGGCAAGGGCGGAGCCATCTTGGTACAAGGGGGGTTATCCGAATCCCCTTCGACAGAAAATTATATTATCTATACATGATTAAAATAACATTTTATGTATATATAGTAGATGTCGAACCCCATTCGGCTACTCCGTATATCTATTTCTACGAATTTTGAACTCCGCTATTGAAAATTTTGACTCAGCCACTGTAAACTGGTTAAGTACTTTTAAGAAATTACAAGAGTCAAATAATAAGACAGAACTTCCACCATAAGGTAAGAGAAGAGAGTTAGAAACTTTCGGAGATCATCTTCGCAATTACCTAAGAAACGTCACTGATATCTTGCAATTAGACTATGTCATGTGGCATAACAAAAGTAGTATCAATACTAACAACACATACTGGTACGCATCATTGGTCAACCTGAATCCATCACATAACATCATGCAAACTTTCATTCACTATCCAAACTTAATATTCACAATGACATGATCAACGACATTACAACGAGCCCTACGTGATTCATACAACTTTTAAGTTACCAGACCATCAAGGATATCTATGGCATAATTTACAGTGTTTAACATGCAATTTCGATCTTGTGTACCATCCCACCATTTAAACACAAATCCTGGCCCCTTATAGACTAACATCTAACAACCATAGTATAACGAAGTAAATCCGATTTACTCATGAAACCAAAATACAAGAGAATAATCACACATGTACCAAGCGTGGTACCTGAATCAACTCATAGTAACATCTACCCAATGTGGTACCCGATAAACCAATATGGTCTTTCATACTAGGTGTAGTAACTAAGTCAACCAAAGATATCCCATAACTAATATTCCGTATTAATATTTGAGATATTTATTAACATATGATTATTCGACGATTTAACTATAATCATTTGATTAAACTTTTTAAAAAAGATTACTTAAAATGGAAGAGAGAGGAAATTTGCAAGAAAAAAAGGTTTAACTTGAGAGATTTATAGACACAAAACTTAATCAAGCATGTTTATTTTAAACAGTGAAGATGTGAATAAACATTGATAATTAGATGAAGTAAAATAAACATAACAAAAATAATTAATCTTCGAGAAATTCAATTATGTTAGTAATGTTAGAGCTAGACAAACGCAAAATTCAAATTAAATAAGACCCACTTACCTTAATAATACTTTACTCTCTCCACTTCTTTTTATATGTCGTCCTTTTCAAAGCAATCACCAAACTCCTTTTCTATTTTTCGATTCAAACACCATTACGAGATCTAAAAAGTAATTATTAAAAATAGTTCATTAATATAAAAAATCCAATAAATTATTAAGTAAAGAAAATAAACTTGGGCTTCTTTAGCCCAAATTCCCTGCTGCCCAAACTTGGTTTGGTCCAAGACGATTAAACTTGGAATTTAGTCCAAGATACAGAAACGAGTTTTATCATTGACATATACATAAATGTGTCATTTAACTTGACTTTATTTCTTATTTATATTCTTCAATTTTGGGTGTATATAGACACTTAAACTTATATAAAGTTGAACAGTGGACACATGAGTTCTATGTGACATAATATTTGAGGACACAAAGTGTAATGTAGGATGTTGTAAGGGTTCTGATGTAGTTACTTGATATAGGCACGATGGCTGCAAAGGCTTGAGATGAATGACTTTGTCGAGGGCCAAAGTAAGGGTGGAATCAATCATGCGTTGTGTGAGCAAAGTTTTATCATAGTCTAATGGTACCAAATAATGTTGGAAAGGCAGCGTTATGACATAAAATAGATGTTGGCAAGGCAACATGCCATGACATGTCTTGGACGCTGACCGACATTGGTTGTGGGCAAAGTTGCGGGCAATCGGGCTAAGCTAAATTAAAGCACAGTCAAATGTGAATGAAACGCAAACAAGAAACAATGAATGACACAAGTGGATTAAAATTTAGCGTGGCCAAGACAAACAGAGGCAAGCAGCGGCAAGGCGTTGGTGGTGCGCATGCATGAAAAAATAGGCGGATGAATTCGGGTGGACTTTGATGAGACAATGAATACACAATGTTTAGACATTGTATTGGAGACAAAATTATGGAGGCAAATGCAACAAAGGGGCCGAAATCCTGTCAGCCAAGTCACATGTCGCGACTACCTTTTTGTAACTGCTTGTGTCCAGATTCATTTAACTTGTAATAACTTTTTGAATTCGAAAATTGAATGCTTCTTATCAGCTCGGGATGTCAACTAAAATATAATTTAGTGGGCTTATGGCTTAAGAAGTGTTAGACATTTGTCACAAAACTATGCATTGTAAAACACAAGGCCGCCATATGTCTATAAATGGACAATCTTGGTGTTGGACGAAAATAGAGAGAGGATCGACTTGTTATACCGTCACGGCCTGAGCCTACACCCGGGACATGGTTGACACTCGAAAATCATTGCTAGCCTTGAGAAAAACCTTGGTCTGACTTACTAAACTCAGTGGAAGACTTAACTCAATAAAACAATGTCTTTTAATAACTGCAAGGATAATAAGTTGGTCAAAATGATACTTTAGTGTCATAAAAAAATATTTACAATACAAAGATAAGAGACTTAAAAATAAAATGTCCGACTGTCTATGAAACCACTATAATATTAAGATGGATGTTGGGAAAAACCCCACAACATCCTAAAAATAAAGATTAAAAGCGAATAAAAGTGTCCTCTGGGATGCAAGGAGGCTCACCTGACTCTGAGTGCTTAACTGGATCAACGAGGCGCTGGATGATGCTGATCTTGGTTACCTGCGTCTGCTCATAAGACGATGCAGGACAATTGACATCAGTTAATTGAATGTATGAGTATGCGAGTTGGAATACTAACAATAACTTGAGCTTGAAAAAGACTAAAAAGGAACACTTGCCTTGGCTCTACTTAACTCACGAATAACTTGACTTAATATAAAGTGATAAGACATATGAAAAATATAAAAACCTTTAAAACAATGAAAACACTTAGTATGTTAAAGAAAAATGCAATAACAAAATCAACTTTACTTATATATGAATTTATATAGTTTCTATGATAGATTCTCTAACTGACAACCATAACTATGAGCCTAAGTAATGGTACAACGTCTTATGTCACCTTTCAAGAGGACTTCCATATACTTTACCATTAGTATATAACCTGAACTACTAAGTGGATTCGTTAGTCTATGCTAATAAGCACTAAGAAATCATCTAAAAAGTATATCTCTTCTTCTGTCCATGTTGGCTACATGGTTTATGGGGGCTTGAGTTAATATGAACTAGTGTCCCCATATCGGTGCTTAATACTACTCCAAAAAATACTTATCTCATATGTTTTTAAAATAACTTCTTCTCTGGTTTGAGGTAATTGCTCAAACATAGCTTTAAAAGCTCTCTTCGAAATTATAGTTTCTTCTTTACTAAAGCTAGTAAAAAAGGCTCTGTTGGAAGTCAAGCTTCCTTTCTTGATCAAAATGTGAAAACATTTGTAACTATTAGGGAATACGTAGTTCCCTTATAATTTTTGAGAAATAAACTAAACTCTTTACTCTTTGCTTGACTTGCAACTTGAGCCTTAAAACAAAGTTAAAACGTTTGTTAAAGACTTTTGAAAACTTAAGAACTTACTTTGACTTGCTTATTAACTTTTAAACTTGAATCTTGAATTCTTTGACTTTAATCTTAACTTTTCTTTAATTGGATTATGGATTCAAGGTTCATGATCTCATGTGTATGGATGATTTATGACGTTTAGACGTACCTTAGAGTGTTAGAATGAACTAAAAAACGAAGGTACATCATTTAAAAACTAGTGTGAAAAGGTAGAGAAAAATGGGGTGAACTAACGTCCTTGGCACTCTGAGAGGCGTGGGCGCCAGACCCCAAACTTCAGAAGCCAAGTTGGGGCGCTCTAGTTGGCGTGGCGCCCCATGGACTTACGAACAGATGTTCTCGATTTTTATCCTCCGTTTTTTCATCTCTAAACCCTTTAAACTTCCATGGTTTTTTTTTCAAATACTTAAAATCATTAGTACCCCCAATAACTTTTAGATTTAACTCGAAAAACAATTTGAAAACACAAATCAAATCAACACTAGGCATTCAGCAACTCAATTAACAAGAATTCAACAATGTTCTTCAAGAACTTCACTTTTTATCATTTAACCAACTCGAAAATCAATATATTGAAACATGTTTGGTGTGTGGATGAACTATCCCAACACTAAATGATCTTACATACTTTAATAAGGAACCCCCACGTATTTCACTCGCAAAGCTTTCTTGGCGAATTCTAGACTTTTCTCCCTTTCTTTCTTCTTTTCTCTCTTCTTTAAGCCCTAATCGTAATTCTAATTTTTTTCAAACTAATCTAAGACTTGTTTTTATCCCAATAAACCCCTTAAACGAAATAGGAAATTAGTTTTCCCTTCCCTAAATCTGGATTGGGACCTTCCTTAATCCAACAATCCAATTTTCGACAGATATAACTCACTCATACGACATCGAAATCGCGCAAACTCGATTGCGTTGGAAAAAATTATTCCAAGATCTTTCCACCCATATCCAGAAGAACCTTTAAATCACCCTGATCTAGAAGTGATGACCATTTGAAAATTACCAAAGTTCACTTTCGTAACTTATAATATTTTTTCAGATTTTTCCCTTTTCTTTCCAAAAAACATATTTTTAGTTTCTTAGTTTATTCTTAGTTATTTCAAGTTGCGAGATGTTGCATAAACTAAGTGTGAAAGAGGGAAGATTGAGTATGAAATTTAATGAAGACACTTAGAAAAAACGTGAGGGTTTTAAAGAGTGTCAATTGCAGCAGTCAACTTGTGATTGTGCCTAAGTCAAAGTCAAAGTTGGACATAATTGTTGTTCCAACGAGTGAGTCCTTTGTATTTATTTTGATTATTAATATAAAGGTTGGGTTTGCCCGTAATTACATGTGTTCATTTCATTGTTAAAGTTACAGAATAATCTAAGGCGGAAAACAGAAAATGTCCATGAACGTTAGATAGAGTAGGCTGCGAACGGGCTGAGTTAAGTGAGAATTGACTACTGCATATAAGGATAACCTCTTGCATTGAATTTGGGTGAAGTAATCTTCCCGTGTGACATATGACATGTAGGACATTAAGTGTCACATAGGACACGAGTCTCCGTTCGTTCAATTTTATATAAATTTAAGTGTTATTTGTGTATATCAAAATTGAAAGATATAAATATGAAATGAGGTAAAATTAAATGACATATTTATTTAGTATGCCTTTATTATATACTAATTTGGGGATGAAATTAAATGAGAACCATGTACTCTAAATACGGACTAAAAAGATAGAGCACAAATTTTATATCATCTGAAAACAACAAGTAACAATAATCATGTTTTATACTTCCTTTGTTCATTCTTACTTGTCACATGTTTACCTAAATATCTATTAAAAAAATAAGCAATGATATATGTACTGTCTTGGAAAATGGTTTGAAAAATAAGTTTTTTATGCTCAGGGTAAAACATAGAAAAAAATAATTGTATTTTCTTGATATGTCAAAAGTGACAAATAAAGATAAAAAAAATCTATTTTAGAAATAAGTGACAAGTAAAACTGAATGATACGCATTTACTACAGCTGAAATAGAAAGCACGAAAGAAATAAAGAAAACAAGAAACGAAGGATTAACAAAATAATGAGTCTTTTCTAAAACGATAATGATATAGAAACAAAACTACTTTTGGAAACGTATTCTCATTGGCACCAAAGGATAGAGTAATATCATGTATAACAAGGTCAAAAGGACGATTTGCAAAGGTGAGAGAAATAATGAAACTTGGTGTTTGGCGACAGGAAGTATAAAGCCTTTGTGAAATTGTACCCTAAACCCTAAACCCTTGCACACAAAATAAGAAGTAGAAGTCATCGTCATCCACTCGTGATTCTAAACATGTTATATGAAAGGTTAAAATTTAAAACTGACAAAAAGGAAAGAAACAATATTTAATGTTTAAACCAAAAAAAGTACTTATACTATATATATTTATTTATTTATTTTTGAAAAGAACTTATACTAATTCTATTATTACTGAAAAAGGATGAAATTGGTTCTAGCAGGTATTAAAATATTCTCTATGAATACAAGTTTGAGTTAGACATGCAAAAGAGAAAGGAATATTTCTACCTACTCCATTTCCCCATTCATCTATATATATACTTATAGAATAGTCATGCAATGTTTTACCTGACTTAAAGAAGTTGAAAAGATCGGAATATTGTATTAAAATGGTAGATCAGCTAAACAAACAAATATCTTGACTATAAGTCAAAATATTTAAAATATAGTTTTGCCATCCCAAGTACCATAAAACATTAAAAAACATAGAGTACTACATAGTCTAAAAAAACAAAAAGAAAGATGCAATTTGCTTTATCTCCATAAAAAGACTCAGACTGCATTAGATCATGCTGAAGAATCATCAAGAAAACTTGTTATATCTGGAAATTGAGCACTCGATGTCGCCTGCATATAAAGAAATAAATTTGTAACACAAATATTTTGGTTTAAAAACTTATGTTGAATTAAGCTAATATAAATAATCAAACACACAATAAATATAAAATCAAATTTGATTTGTTTACCATCATGACAAAAGTCGATATATAGATAGTAAATTGCAACATAAATAAAGTTAAGATAGAAATACCAACCATATCATCAGAGTAAGCTTGATCAAACGCACTGTCAAGTTCATTGGATAGGTCAAAACTTGGAGGCTCATCATTCTGAAAGAAAAAATCCATATTATCGAAATCAAAAAATTTATCGCAGTTCATCATCTCACTTGACTCACTTTCTTGAGCACCACTCATATGTGATGTTGTGACAACATTGTTGAGCGGTTGAGCCATATTTTGTTCATCAATATGTTGTTGAAAACCAATATTTGCTACACCCAATCCATCAATTGTCGGATTTGCAATATTTGTATTTGGCAATGTTGCATATGATGCTACATCCAAGACATAGTCATTTTGAGCATGAGGAATCCCATTGTTAAACTTTAGCCCAATGTTTGATCCTTGCAATCTCCATAATTCGGATAAGGGTTTTTCGTGTTGTTGTAGCCCAACAACATTGTTATTTTCAGACGATGATAAAAGTGGGGTATCGAATGGGTTGAAGTACTGGGGATCAACTTGAAGTTGTGGGTGATAGACCTCCTGCAAACTTGAGCTCTCTCCTCTAGAAAAAATATTATTATTTGGTAGAAATGGAGTTTTTGGAGCTCTTTGGGTTTCTTGTTGTTGTAGATTTGTAACATTCCTTTTAAGATGAGATATCGTCTCAAATATTCTAAGGTTACTAGAACCACTTGAGGTTCCTAATTGACTTGATGAATGACAACTAGATTTTCTCTTCCTTGGAGCTTTCCAAGTATTGTTACGACATTTCTGTAAGGTGTTATAAAGAAAAATTATTAATAGCAAATTATTTGCAATAAAAAAATTATTTTGGTGTTTGATACTTATCTCGAGATCCATAAACCTATCTATACACCTAGTCTTAAGCAAAAGAAACCTCGTTAGCCCTACCATAGAAACTATTACCTCGATTTGAATTGAAAGAAAGAATTCAGGACTTTGGGACTTACCCTAGGACTCCAATCCCTAGCATTCCAATTGAAACTCAAGGAGATAAAACTAAACATGCTTGAAACCCTTTCCTCTTTCAATATAGTAGGTTAACAATAAATATCTTTCAAAAAAGATATAAACTAAAGATAGATGATGATATTAGTGAGTTGAGTGTTCTTTTGATAAAAGTTTTAACTACTAAAGATTCCTATTAATATCTAAATATTCATTGGCGAAAGTCGTATAAATCTTATTTTATGAAAATGACTTCCCAATTTTTCCCATAACAACCTCTTCTTGATTTTTCTTTTTACCAAATACACACAAAATATTATATAAATAAATTCACCACTTATGAAATTTAAGGAAGTTTGAGAAATATACTTGCAAGTGACGGGCAATTTGATATAGAGTAAGACCAGGTACATTCATCGCCTCAAGAATATCACTTGGAAAATATCCTACAAAACAATTTATAAAAATGAAAATGCACAGTTGACCACGACTATAAGTATGAAGTAATAAATAATTGTGAAATAAACTTACTGCCATCATTAAGTTTGTTTACAGCTTCTTGAAATTTGTTATGAAGATCATCAGTCCATACAAGACGAGTCTTTTGTTGAATAATAACCTTAGTAGCACTGTTTTGACTCTTTTTTTCTTCAATCAACTTTTTACCTCTCTTTCTCTTCAATTCTTGTTTATCTAAATCAATAACCTTTCCCTTTTGTATATTCTTTTGCAATACTAGTTGCCACATGGACTTCACATATCCGTGGAGAAGTGGCTTTTGCAGGTAAAAATAAGCACCACTTTCAAAAGCTTTTTTGGCTGAGCGTGTATCGTATTCATCACAAATACCTGTATTGTTATTTTAAAAGATAGCAATTAAAATTTGATTGTTATCTATCATAACAATTTATATTCTTATAAAACAAATTGTATCTTATCATTAGAAGTAAGAGTGAGCACTAGAGAATTTATGGCTCTAAATAACACATTAAAATTCACTTCTAATCATGTCATATTATCACCAAAATCTATGTAGCTTAGAATTAATAAATTAAAGACATATGTGATAACTATTATTTTTTAAGTATATTTAATGTCATAAATGAAGAGTAAAATTAAATACTTACAAATTGAGACTATATCTGAGGTTACAGCTTGATTCAAAAGCTGAAATGAAAGCAAGTCCGGTGAATTCATATTGATAATCATCAAATCAATGTTTTCCTTTCCTTTCAAGAGCATTGACATTCCTTGTGAAGCCGTATCAACTGTCCTAACTGTATCAAAACATTTTTAAAAATAATAGAAAGAACAGGAATATAAAATTATACAAAAAGTTATCATGAAAATTTATTTATTTCTCATAAGAAAATTTAACAATAAAATACCATGTTAGCATCTTTTTCAAATATTCTGAAAATGGTGTAATGTCCTCACAAATTAAAGCACAGAAAGTAATGTAATGACAATTAATGTTGAACAATAATATTTGTCAAAGTCTCATCAAAGTAGATTCAAATATGCTTATTTTAAATTTAAAAATAACTAATTTAATTCTAGATACATGTAATAAAAGAATGAAATAAATTAAGAAAAATAATTTCAATGCCAATAATAGTAATAACTAGATTGACCCTCATTTATTTCTCTCTCTCTTTCTTTTCATTGTCTTAATCTTGTACCATTACTATCCAAATAATTTATTTTTCTAATTATAAATAAATTTGTAAAAGTCAAAGATCTAAATCTTAATTAAATTTATACTTAAATAATTTAATTAATTTTCTCCTTCCACTCTCTTTCACTCTAGATCGATCAATAAAAAATATTTTTTTCTCTTTTAATTTTCTACCAAAAAAATCAAGAGTAAAACACACATATAAGTTTATTAAGTAGGTAAATTTATCAATATAAATTATGCCTCCTTTAGGATATCATATGAAATAAATGAAAAATAAATTAATATAAACTACCAGATCCGTTAAGAAAAAACATAAATCTCCACATAGAAAAGTAATTAAGCGTGTGGGAAGCTTATGAAAAATCTACAAATAAATAAATAAATCAGTTATCAACTATTAAAAAAATGTATACAATTTTTAATTAAGTTTTCTTTCTAAATTTTACTTATTTGAGTTAAATATATCTTAATAATTTGGAAAATTTAAAAGTGAGTTTTTTTGTCTACATCCTAACAAAGACAAGAAGTTTTTATTCAAAGTCAATAATAATAATAATAATAATAGTCAAATTAATTCCCATCAGTTTCTCTCTCTCCTTTCTCTTTCTTCACATCTAAACCATTTATTTCTCTAAATTATAAATAAATTTGTAAAAAATAAAGATCTAAGCCCTAATTAAAATTTATATTTGAAGAATTTAATTGATTTTCTCCTTCATTTGTTTGTCGCTCTAGATCAATTGACAGAGAATATTTTCTTCCCTCTGTCTATAAAAAGATGAAGATAAAACACATATATGTAAGTTGTTAAGTAGATAAAACGATCTATATTGATTATGTCTCTTTGAGGATATCTGATAAAATTGAAACAAAATGATAAGAAAATTAATATAAAACTACACCTAGCAATAAAAATTATATAGATCTATACAGAATAAAACTAATCGAGTGTGACAAGCTTATAAAAGAAATTATAGAAAACGTCATTTAGTAACTAGTAAGAAAAACATAAACAAGTAACAACTTTATGACAACCAGAAAAACAAATTCAAGATCTAAAAAATTAATGAGGTCTAAAAGACGATTGATGCAAAACAGAATAAAAATAAGATAACAAGTACCGTATCAATAAAATCTAATGTGAAAATAAAACACATCTCACAAAAATAAGTTGTATATGTATTTTTTTTGGTGTAGTGCATCACCTTTATACTCGTGAGACTCGAGTAGATAAATCATTTCGTTGACAAATTCTTTATCATCATCAATCAACAAGACAGAAACTTCATTTATCATATCATGATAAAAATTAATCATTGAATTCTCTATCATTGAAAAAATTTATTCTTCAAAAATAATTAAAAAATTATTATTCTAAACGAATGGGATTTAAGAAATAAAAAGAACGAAGATTCTATACGTCTAAGGTACTTTTTCAGATAAAGAAGCTCTGATACAATTTCTTTCTTTCTTGAGACGTATATATAGCATCCTACTCAAGTTAGTATAACTATATCAATAATTCTTTTGACTATTTTTTCTTTTTTAGTCAAAGACAAATATTTACTTTTGTCTCTTTATTTTTGTTTTTAGTTTTTAGTTTTTTTTTTCTTTTTTCTTTTTACAAACTTAATATGAAGTAAATTACTTTCTTGATGAAATTATTTTCTAATATTTAGTTACTTAAATGTATATTCAAAAATATGATAAATTTAAAGAAAAAAAAGGGACACCTGTAACTTAATTAAGGAATCTGGCATGAGTATGTTATTTTCCATATAAATACTATTTTCATTCTTCATTTTAATTATTTATATGGTTACTTATGTATATTAGTTAATATTCAAAACATCACAAAATCATTATTCTCTATTATACTTTGGCTTAACTTATCGTTGCCTCCTAAAATTGACACGATATTTTATTTAGATACTTTAATTGGGAAATATTTATTATAGACACTTAATATAAAATTTTATTGTGTTAATTTTAACATCTTTTGCTTACATGACATAATAAGAAGTGACATACTCATTGATAGGCGTGAAATTATTATTAGTTAATTTTAAATTATTTTTTTCATCTTTTTCTCCATTTGTCAGCCACCATTTTGATCAAATTAAATTTCTCTCAATGTGAATAAAGATTTTCCTACAAAAATGACAAAATATTTTTAAAATTTAAGAATTTAAATTTATTGATAAAATTCTTTCATGAAAAATTTAATATTTAGGACAAAGTGAAATTTATAAAAAATTAATAAAAACTTATTTCGATAAATTACAATGAGTGAATTCACCAAAGCGCAATATGCAAGTGTGGGTGGGGTAATTTCTGTAAAAAGGAAAAGAAACTTTTTTTATTTTAATTTTGTACACCAATTTGGTTTACGTGGCATTCAAATATCTTTTACGCACTTCAATAGCGTGAATACGGAGTGTTCCCGGTAAGAAAAAACATAAATAACAAATTGACATACGATTATGCAGGATATGTAGATAGATTGAATAATATATTGGTTTAGCTAAGAAAAAGTTTTTTTTTTAATCTGCATGATTGCAAAAAATTCTTTGTTCAAAAAGATAACAAGTACTTTTTTTTTTGTTAAACTGTGAATATTACAATAAACAGAAATATTCTTCAACTGCATTGGATCAAGTTGAAGAATCATCAAGAAAACTTGTTATATCTGGAAATTGAGCACTCGATGTTGCCTGCATATAAAGAAACAAATATGTAACACAAATATTTTGGTTTAAAAGCTTATGTTGAATTAAGCTAATATAATAATCAAACACACAATAAATATAAAATCAAATTTGATTTGTTTACCATCATATGACAAAAGTCAATATATAGATCGTAAATAGAAACATAAATAAAGTTAAGATAGAAATACGGACCATATCATCAGAGTAAGCTTGATCAAACGCACTGTCAAGTTCATTGGATAGGTCAAAACTTGGAGGCTCATCATTCTGAAAGAAAAAATCCATATTATCGAAATCAAAAAATTCATCGCAGTTCATCATCTCACTTGGCTCACTTTCTTGAGTACCACTCATATGTGATGTTGTGACAACATTGTTGAGCGGTTGAGCCATATTTTGTTCATCAATATGTTGTTGAAAACCAATATTTGCTACACCCAATCCATCAATTGTCGGATTTGCAATATTTGTATTTGGCAATGTTGCATATGATGCTACATCCAAGGCATAGTCATTTTGAGCATGAGGAATCCCATTGTTAAACTTTAGCCCAATGTTTGATCCTTGCAATCTCCATAATTCGGATAAGGGTTTTTCGTGTTGTTGTAGCTCAACAACATTGTTATTTTCAAACGATGATAAAAGTGGGGTATCGAATGGGTTGAAGTACTGGGGATCAACTTGAAGTTGTGGGTGATAGACCTCCTGCAAACTTGAGCTCTCTCCTCTAGAAAGAATATTATTATTTGGTAGAAATGGAGTTTTTGGGGCTCTTTGGGTTTCTTGTTGTTGTAGATTTGTAACATTCCTTTTAAGATGAGATATCGTCTCAAATATTCTAAGGTTACTAGAACCACTTGAGGTTCCTAATTGACTTGATGAATGACAACTAGATTTTCTCTTCCTTGGAGCTTTCCAAGTATTGTTACGACATTTCTGTAAGGTGTTATAAAGAAAAAATATTAATAGCAAATTATTTGCAATAAAAAAATTATTTTGGTGTTTGATACTAATCTCGAGATCCATAAACCTATCTATACACCTAGTCTTAAGCAAAAGAAACCTCGTTAGCACTACCATAGAAATTATTACCTCGATTTGAATTGAAAGAAAGAATTCAGGACTTTGGGACTTACCCTAGGACTCCAATCCCTGGCATTCCAATTGAAACTCAAGGAGATAAAACTAAACATGCTTGTAACCCTTTCCTCTTTCAATATAGTAGGTTAACAATAAATATCTCTAAAAAAAGATATAAACTAAAGATAGATGATGATATTAGTGAGTTGAGTGTTCTTTTGATTAAAGTTTTAACTACTAAAGATTCCTATTAATATCTAAATATTCATTGGCGAAAGTCGTATAAAATCTTATTTTATGAAAATTACTTCCCAATTTTTCCCATAACAACCTCTTCTTGATTTTTCTTTTTACCAAATACACACAAAATATTATATAAATAAATTCACCACTTATGAAATTTAAGGAAGTTTGAGAAATATACCTGCAAGTGACTGGCGATTTGATATAGAGTAAGACCAGGTACATTCATCGCCTCAAGAATATCACTTGGAAAACATCCTACAAAACAATATATAAAAATGAAAATGCACTTTAACTTAGAATGAAAGAAAAACGAATTAAATACAATTATTAGTCTGAGTGTCTTAATTCCAAGTAAGTTGACCACGACTATAAGTATGAAGTAATAAATAATTGTGAAATAAACTTACTGCCATCATTAAGTTTGTTCACAGCTTCTTGAAATTTCTTATGAAGATCATCAGTCCATACAAGACGAGTCTTTTGTTGAATAATAACCTTAGTAGCACTGTTTTGACTCTTTTTTTCTTCAATCGACTTTTTACCTCTCTTTCTCTTCAATTTGTACTTTTCATTAGACACGACACCATTTGTAGTTTCATGGATGTCATTTTCTTGTTTATCTAAATCAATAACCTTTCCCTTTTGTATATTCTTTTGCAATACTAGTTGCCACATGGACTTCACATATCCGTGGAGAAGTGGCTTTTGTAGGTAAAAATAAGCACCACTTTCAAAAGCTTTTTTTGCTGAGTGTGTATCGTATTCATCACAAATACCTGTATTGTTATTTTAAAAAGATAGCAGTTAAAATTTGATTGTTATCTATTATAACCATATATATTCTTATAAAACAAATTGTATCTTATCATTAGAAGTAAGAGTTAGTACTAGAGAATTTATGGCTCTAAATATAACACATTAAAATTCACTTCTAATCATGTCATATTATCACCAAAATCTATGTAGCTTAGAATTAATAAATTAAAGACATATTTGATAACTATTATTTATTAAGTATATTTAATGTCATAAATGAAGAGTAAAATTAAATTACTTACAAATTGAGACTATATCTGAGGTTGCAGCTTGATTCAAAAGCTGAAATGAAAGCAAGTTGGGTGAATTCATATTGATAATCATCAAATCAATGTTTTCCTTTCCTTTCAAGAGCATTGACATTCCTTGTGAAGCCATATCAACTGTCCTAACTGTATCAAAACATTTTTAAAAATAATAAAAAGAACAGGAATATAAAATTATACAAAAACTTATCATAAAAATTTATTTATTTCTCATAAGAAAATTTAACTATAAAATACCATGTCAGTGTCTTTTTCAAATACTTTGAAAATGGTGTAATGTCCTCACAAATTAAAGCACAGAAAGTAATGTAATGACAATTAATGTTGAACAATAATATTTGTCAAGTCTCATCAAAGTAGATTCAAATATGCTTATTTTAAATTTAAAAATAACTAATTTAATTCTAGATACATGTAATAAAAGAATGAAATGATAGTAGTATAATAAATAAATTAAGAAAAATAATTTCAATGTGAATAATAGTAATAACTAGATTGACCCTCATTTGTTTCTCTCTCTCTTTCTTTTCATTGTCTTAATCTTGTACCATTACTATCCAAATAATTTATTTTTCTAATTAAAAATAAATTTGTAAAAGTCAAAGATCTAAATCTTAATTAAATTTATACTTTAAAGAATTAATTAATTTTCTCCTTCCACTCTCTTTCACTCTAGATCGATCAATAAAAAATATTTTCTTCTCTTTTAATTTTCTATTTAAAAAATTCAAAGAGTAAAATACATATATAAGTTTATTAAGTAGGTAAATTTATCAATCTAAATTATGCCTCCTTTAGTATATCGTATGAAATAGATGAAAAATAAATTAATATAAACTATCAGATCCGTTAAGAAAAAATATAAATCTCCACATAGAAAAGTAATCAAGCGTGTGTAAAGCTTATGAAAAATCTACAAATAAATAAATAAATCAGTTATCATCTATTAAAAAAATGTATACAATTTTTAATTAAGTTGTCTTTCTAAATTTTACTTATTTGAGTTAAATATATCTTAATAATTTGGAAAATTTAAAAGTGAAAGTTTTTTTGTCTACATCCTAACAAAGACAAGAAGTTTTTATTCAAAGTCAATAATAATAATAATAATAATAATAGTCAAATTAATTCCCATCAGTTTCTCTCTCTCCTTTCTCTTTCTTCACATCTAAACCATTTATTTCTCTAAATTATAAATAAATTTGTAAAAATTAAAGATCTAAGCCCTAATTAAAATTTATATTTGAAGAATTTAATTGATTTTCTCCTTCATTTGTTTGTCGCTCTAGATCAATTGACAAAGAATATTTTCTTCCCCTGTCTACAAAAAGATGAAGATAAAACACATATATGTAAGTTGTTAAGTACATAAAACGATCTATATTGATTATGTCTCTTTGAGGATATCTGATAAAATTGAAACAAAATGATAAGAAAATTAATATAAACTACACCTAGCAATAAAAATTATATAGATCTATACAGAATAAAACTAATCGAGTGTGACAAGCTTATAAAAGAAATTATAGAAAACGTCATTTAGTAACTAGTAAGAAAAAACATAAACAAGTAACAACTTTATGACAACCAAAAAAACAAATTCAAGATCTAAAAAGTAATGAGATCTAAAAGGCGATTGATGCAAAACAGAATAAAAATAAGATAACAAGTACCATATCAATAAAATCTAATGTGAAAATAAAACACATCTCACAAAAATAAGTTGTATATGTATTTTTTTTGGTGTAGTGCATCACCTTTATACTCGTGAGACTCGAGTAGATAAATCATCTCATTGACAAATTCTTTATCATCATCAATCAACAAGACAGAAACTTCATTTATCATATCATGATAAAAATTGATCATTGAATTCTCTATCATTGAAAAAAATTTATTCTTCAAAAATAATTAAAAAATTATTATTTTAAACGAATGAGATTTAAGAAATAAAAAGAACGAAGATTCTATACGTCTAAGGTACTTTTTCAAATAAAGAAGCTCTGATACAATTGATTTCTTTCTTGAGACATATATATAGCATCCTACTCAAGTTAGTGTGACTATATCAATAAATGTTTTGACTATTTATTCTTTTTTTTTAGTCAAAGACAAATATTTACTTTTGTATCTTTATTTTTGTTTTTTGTTTTCTTTTTCTTTTTACAAATAATATGAAGTAAATTACTTTCTTGATGGAATTATTTTCTAATATTTAGTTACTTAAATGTATATTCAAAAATATTATAAATTTAAAGAAAAAAAGGGACACACCTGTAACTTAATTAAGGAATCTGACATGAGTATGTTATTTTCCATTTAAATACTATTTTCATTCTTCATTTTAATTATTTACATGGGTACTTATGTATATTAGTTAATACTCAAAACATCACAAAATCATTATTCTCTATTATACTTTGGCTTAACCTATCGTTGACTCCTAAAATTAACACTGTGTTTTATTTAAATAGCTTAATTGAGAAATATTTATTATAGATATCTAATGTAAAAAATTTATTGTGTCATTTTAACATTTTTTGTTTACATAACATAATAAGAGTGACATACTCATTGATAGGCGCGAAATGGTTATTAGTTAATTTTAAATTATTTTTTTCATCTCCTTCTCCATTTGTCAGCCATTATTTTGATCAAATTAAATTTCTCTCGACGTGAATAAAGATTTTCCTACAAAAATGACAGAAAAATATTTTTAAAATTTAAGAATTTAAATTTATTGGTAAAATATTTTCATGAAAAATTTAATATTTAGGACAAAGTGAAATTTAAGAAAAATTAATAAAAACTTATTTCGACAAATTACAATGAGTGAATTCACCAAAGCGCAATATGCAAGTGTGGGTGGGGGTAATTTCTGTAAAAAGGAAAAGAAATTTTGAGAAAGCAAAGAAGGGGAGCCAGGGGCTATTTTGTTGATCCCTAAACTTTTTTTTATTTTAATTTTGTGCACCTATTTAGCTTACGTGGCATTCAAATATCTTCTACACACTTCAATAACGTGAATACGGAGTGTTCCGCGTAAGAAAAAACATAAATAACAAATTGACATATGATTATGCAGGATATGTAAATAGATTAAATAATATATTGGTTTATGAAGGAATATTGATTGTATTGAAGTATTAACCTAATAAGAGAATACATGGGAGATATATATAGGAGATATAGGAAGGAGTACTAATCCTAATAGGACTAGGATTAAGGAGTACTAATCCTAATAGGACTATGATTAGTACACAGTAAATAATAATATTTTAAAAGGAATGTTACAAATCTACAACAACACGAAATCCAAAGAGCCCCAAAAACTCCATTTCTACCAAATAATAATATTTTTTCTAGAGGAGAGAGCTCAAGTTTGCAGGAGGTCTATCACCCAAAACTTCAAGTTGATCCCCAGTACTTCAACCCATTCGATACCCCACTTTTATCATCATCTGAAAATAACAATGTTGTTGGGCTACAACAACACGAAAAACCTTTATCCGAATTATGGGAATTGCAAGGATCAAACATTGGGACAGCGGAACATACACCAGGGCTAAAGTTTAACAAGAATAATCATGCTCAGAATGACTATGCCTTGGATGTAGAAAAATATTCAACAATGTTAGATACATATATTGCAAATCCGACAATTGATGGATTGGGTGTAGCAAATATTGGTTTTCAGCAACAAAATAACGCCAACAATGTTGTCACAACATCACATATGAGTGGTACTCAAGAAAGTGAGTCAAGTGAGATGATGAACTGCGATAAATTTTTTGATTTCGATAATATGGATTTTTTCTTTCAGAATGATGAGCCTCCAAGTTTTGACCTATCCAATGAACTTGACAGTGCGTTTGATCAAGCTTACTCTGATGATATGGTCGGTATTTCTATCTTAACTTTTTTATGTTGCAATTTACTATCTATATATCGACTTTTGTCATGATGGTAAACAAATCAAATTTGATTTTATATTTATTGTGTGTTTGATTATTTATATTAGCTTAATTCAACATACGTTTTAAACCAAAATATTTGTCTTACAAATTTATTTCTTTATATGCAGGCGACATCTAGTGCTCAATTTCCAGATATAACAAGTTTTCTTGATGATTCTTCAGTGAAGGAATATTGATTGTATTGAAGTGTTAACCTAATAAGGGAATACATGGGAGATATATATAGGAGATATAGGAAGGAGTACTAATCCTAATAGGACTAGGATTAAGGAGTACTAATTCTAATAGGACTAGGATTAGTACACAGTAAATACTAATATTATTTTATACTATTTATTTAATACTATCAGTTATTATCCCCCCTCAAGCTGAGCTGAGCGGAAGCGAACGGAAGCTTGGAACTGAGGTAGTCGTGCTGTCGGCTCGGGAGAGGCTTGGTGAGAATATCAGCCGGTTGTTCTTCAGTGGGTACATACTGCACAGTCATGGTGCCGGCCTGAACTTCATCGCGAACAAAGAGACAATCGGTATCAACATGCTTCATTCTAGTGTGTAGGACGGAATTATTGGTCACACAGATGGTTGATTTGTTGTCACAATAGAGAGCAGGAACAATGTTGAGTGGCGCGGAGTTCGCGAAGAATATATGTGACCCACATGGTCTCAGCAGCAAGAAGAGCAAGGGCGCGGTATTCAGCTTCAGTCGAGGACCGAGAGACCTTGGGTTGTTTTTTTGTACACCAGGAGATCAGGTTCGGCCCCCAAAAAAAGAGAAACCCCGATGTAGATTTTCTTTCATTTTTATCATTCGCCCAATCTGAATATGAGAAACCCCGAAGCTCCAAGTCCCCGGGTCGAATGAGTAAACCACGACCAAGAGTGCCAAAAATGTACCTGCGAATGCGTTTTAGACAATGGTAATCATGTTCACTTGGTTGATGCATGCGCTGAGCAACTCGGTTGACAGCAAACTGGATGTCAGGACGGGTAATGGCCAGATACTGTAGAGCCCCAATGAGGCTGCGGAAGTGGATGATATCGGCAAAGGGGGTGTCGGCTCCATTCGCAGACGAAGAGACTGCCATCGGTGTTGGTTGACTGGTGCATTTTTCCAGTCCAACTTTCTGCAACAGATCTCGAGCATATTTTGACTGATGAAGAAACAAGCCGCTGCCTGTTCGAGAAACCTCCATTCCTAGAAAATAATGTAACGGGCCAAGGTCCTTCATTTTGAAGGTAGTATGCATAGCTCGAGTGACATCCTGAATGAGAGCTGCAGTAGAGCCTGTAATAATGATATCATCTACATAGACAAGAAGAATGACTGTACCGTGTGCTGAATGTCGAGTAAACAGACTCGTGTCGTGTGCGCAACACGTGAAGCCGAGTCCCTGAAGGAACGTTTTCAGACGTGTGTACCAAGCACGGGGGGCTTGCTTGAGCCCATACAGAGACTTCTGGAGTTTGCAAACATGTTGAGGGAATCGGGGATCAACATAGCCCGGTGGTTGCGTCATGTAGATAGTTTCATCAAGCATGCCATGAAGAAAAGCATTGGAAACATCCAACTGATTGATGAGCCAATTGTTGCGCACGGCGAGTAACAGTACCAGACGAATGGTTTCCTGCCGAATAACAGGACTGAATGTCTCGGAGTAATCAAGCCCATACTCCTGATTGTAGCCTTTAGCAACCAAACGAGCCTTGTACCTGGAAATACTGCCATCTGCATTGTGTTTAATTTTGTACACCCATTTACAGCCCACTGGGTGCCGCCCATGGGGCTTAGGTACAAGAACCCAAGTTTTCTGATCAGTCAAAGCCTTAAACTCGTCATCCATAGCATGACGCCAATAAGCATTTTTTGAGGCAACAGAGTAGGTTGTTGGTTCACTATCGGGAAGGGGTGTATTTGGTAGTATGGTAGCCTGAAAGGTTTTGGGTTTAAAGATACCTGCTTTGCCACGGGTTAACATGGGATGAGTATTGGGGGGTGGCACGGGCGGTGGTGATTCGCGGGTGGCCGGGAAGGACCCAAAATGGATCGGGCTGGAGATGTTGTGGGTATGGGGTGGTTCGGGTTGGTTGTGAGTGTGGGTGGTGGTTGCGGGTGTATTATGGGTGACGGTCGAAGGGGTGATGAGGGGTGGATGGGTAGTGGGTGGAGGTGTGGGGGAAGGTGGTGAGGGACCCTGTGAGTATGTTGGAAAAAGGGGAAGGACGCCAATGAATGATGTATTTTTGGAGGAGGAAATAGACTCGTAGGGAAACTCATTTTCGACAAATTTGACATGACGAGATATGTAGACTTTATGAGTTTGTGGGTCAAGACAGCGATAACCCTTGGAGGTCGGATGATAGCCCAAAAAAATACAAGGACGGGATCGGGGTTGTAATTTGTGAGTAATATGAGGGCGTAGCCAAGGGTAGGCAAGACACCCAAAGACGCGGAGGTTGGTATAATTGGGAAGTTCTTGGTAAGGAGTTGATAGGGTGATCTGTTGGAGAGAGTGTGACTGGGCATTCTGTTAATGAGGTAGTTTGCGGTGGCTAGAGCTTCTACCCAAAAGGAGACAGGGAGATGAGATTGATGTAGAAGAGTAACCACCGTTTCAATGAGATGGCGATGCTTACGCTCAGCCACCCCATTCTGTTCGGGAGTGTATGGACAGGAGGTTTGATGTATAATTCCCAGAGATTGCAGAAACTGGCCAAAGATGTTATTGACATATTCCTTTCCATTGTCACTTCGAAAAAGTTTAACATGAGAATTGAATTGTGTTTTGACCATTTTTTCAAAAGTGACAAAGGTGGTGTATGCCTGTGATTTGTGTTTTAGTGGGTACAACCAAGTGTATTTTGTAAAATCATCCACAAAACAGATATAATAGCGAAAACCAGCAAATGAAGGAACAGCAGTAGGACCCCATAGATCAGAATGAATAAGTTGAAAAGGTGCAGTTGTACGCTTCTCAGATAAAGTAAAAGGTAATTTATGAGATTTAACAATTGAACAGGAGTCACAATTGTTTACATGAATGGAAGAAAAACCTAATTGAGACATTAAAGAATTTATTATTTGAGTAGACGGGTGACCCAGACGACTGTGCCACAACAGACTGTGGCCATCAGCAGATAGAGCCACCGGAGCCACAGGAACGCTTTCTGAAACTAGGTAGGCAGACGAACTTGTGCCAGGAAGAACGTACAGACCATGCTCACAGGGGCCCTGAAAAATCACCCTCTTGGTAGTATTGTCTAGGATCTGAAAATCATTAGAGGTGAACAAGAGTGAGCAATTATTGTCTTTTGTGAATTGGTGAACTGAAAGGAGATTGGATTTATAGAAGGGACGTGGGTAAGGTTACCTAGGTGAAAGATAGCGGTGGGGGTTTTAATGGTACCCGTGCCAGTGTGAGAAATATTAAGGGACTCACCGTTGCCAACAGTAATACCATTGGAGCCATGATATGGATTTCGAGCGTTAAGCTTGGATAGATCAGAAGTAACGTGCATGTTGGCCCCAGTATCCAACAGCCATTTAGATGAAGGGCCGGCTTGAGATGCATAATTGGCACGGTTATCACTATTTCGGCTCTCCTCATACCGAAACCAGCAACGAATAGCGGTGTATCCTGCTTTCTGACAGATTTGACAAGTTGGACGATCCCACTCGTAAGTGCCCTGCCCGCCGCTGGAAGATGACTACCCGCCGTTGCCGAAGGAGTGTAGGCTGTTGTTGCTACCGTGCTGCTGACCGTCGTACGGCGGACGCTGCCCTGCCGACCGCCGCGTCCGCGGCCTCCGCTGTTTCTGTCGTAGCCGCCGCGGCTCCCCTGCCGGCCGCCACCACGTTCCCCGCGATAGTTCTGGCTTGCGGTGAGGGCGGTGGCCGGCTCCATAACAGCGGCTTCTCGGAGAAGAAGTTTGCTCTCCAGATCCACGTTAATTTCTTCACTTTTTAGCCACGAGGAGAGAGTAGCCAGGTCAACGGGCGTTGGACTGATGCGAACCGCCTGTTTAATGGAGGAGTAAGCTGATGGGAGCCCCCAAACGACGCACATGACGAGATCTTTTTCGAGAATGATTTCGTTCACGGTGTCGAGGGCTGTGATGATAGTGGAGACCTCGTCTAAATACTCCGCCATAGTTTTCGTGCCTTTGGTAATTGTGTGGAGACGATCACGCAATTGAAAAATATGAGAGTGGGAAATTGATGCATAGCGTGTTGCGAGGGCCGTCCACAGGGCTGAAGCAGTTGTGTAGGATCGGACGTGTTTCTGAACCGTGGGAGAGATGACCGCAATCAAACATGATCGGATCTGGCCATCCACGGCTTTTCAGGCGGCATGGGCCGGATTGATTTTTTCTGATTTGTCCGTGGCGGTGATGACTGCCGGCGGCGGTTCTGTGCTTTCATCGACGTATTTGAGAAGGTAATGGCCTCAAGGGCTTTAAGAACGGTGATTTTCCATTTAGGGTAATTTATGTCTGATAATTTTTCGGAAATCAGGGCATGAAGATGCCTGAGAAGGAGTTTAACGCCAGAAGGAAGTGAATCGAGAGGATCCACCTCGGTTGTCATGGCTGCCGCCGCCCAAGAGAAGAGAGGGAACGATCGGTGCCCTAAAGAGAGAAAAAAAACTAGAGAAAAGAAGATCTAGGTTTTCTGGCTCTTGATACCATGAAGGAATATTGATTGTATTGAAGTATTAACCTAATAAGAGAATAAATGGGAGATATATATAGGAGATATAGGAAGGAGTACTAATCCTAATAGGACTAGGATTAAGGAGTACTAATCGTAATAGGACTAGGATTAGTACATAGTAAATACTAATATTATTTAATACTATTTATTTAATACTATCTGTTATTATGCTAAGAAAAAGTTTTTTTTTTTTTTAATCTGCATGATTGCAAAAAAAATTTAGTTCAAAAAGATAACAAGTACTTTTTTTTGTTAAACTGTGAATATTACAATAAACAGAAATATTTACTAAAAAAAGATCTTTTAGGTCTCAAACGGAAAAACCAAAACCAACAGATAGTTACACAATTATTGATATATATTTACTCATTTGGTGGATAATATAATTATGATATTTTTGGAAAAATTGACATTTTTATTATTTGAACTAATTTGAGTTGAGTTAGTTTTAAGGAAGAAGTCATTATTTTAATAAAAAAAATATTTTTGATGTTTGATATAATAGGTTAACAATAAATATCTCTTAAAAAGATACAAACTAAAGATAAATAATGATATTATTGAGTTGAATATTCTTTCAATAAAAGTTTTAACTACTAAAGGTTTATATTAATGTCTAAATATTCGTTGACTAAAGTTATATAAAGTCTTATTTTATGAAAAATGACTTCTCAATTTTTTTCTATAAAAACGTCTTCTTGATTTTTCCTTTTACCAAATTTACACAAAAATATTACATTCATAATTCACCGCTTAGAAAGTTTAAGAAAATATGAAAAGTGTACATGCAAATGAATAGTGACTTGATACAGAGTAAGACCAGGTACATTCATTGACTTGATATGGAGTAAGACCAGGTACATTCATGATCTCCTCAAGAATATCACTTGAAAACATCCTGCAAAACAATTCATAACAATGAAAAATCACTTTAACTTAATATATATCCCTAATTAAAATAAGAAAGATGAATTAAATATAATTATTAATCTAAGCGTCTTGATTTCAAGTAAGTTGACCACGGCTATAAGTATAAAATAATAAATAATTATGAAGTAAACTTACAGTCATCATTAAACTTGTTCACAACTTCTTGAAATGTGTCATGAAGATATATCGTTCATACAATACAATTTTTTTTGTCGAATAATAACCTTAATAGCATTGCTCTAACTCTTTTCTTTTTCAATCAATTTTTTACCTCTCTTTCTCTTCAATTTGCACTTTTCATTCGACACAACATCATTTGTAGTCTCATATATTTCATTATTTTGCTATATCTATATCAATAGAGACATTATTTTCCTCTACATATAGTTCTTTATTGTCTCCTACAATGTTATTGTTAACAATGACATCAATATCCTTTCCCTTTGTATATTATTTTGCATTACAAGTTGCCACATGTACTTCACCAATTTTTGGTGAAGTGGCTTTTGCAGGTAAAAATAAGCGCCACTTTCAAAAGTTTTCTTTGCTGAACGTGCACCATATTCATCATAAACACCTGCATTGATATTTTAAAAAAATTAGCCATTAAAAGTAAATTATATGGTAAACATTACGTAAGGGTTAATTTGGATTTTATCTATTATAATGATATGTCTTTTTACTGAACAAATATTATCTTATCACGAAAAGTAAGAGTTAATACGAGAGAATTTATGACTTTAACATATTATCGACAAAATCTATGTAGGTAAGGATTATTTAGATAGATTAAATTAGATACATATTTGATAATTATTTTTTTAAATATATTAAATATTATAAATGAAGAGTAAAATTAAATACTTACAAATTAAGACAATACCTGAGATTACAACTTGATCCAAAGGTTCAAATGAAAGCAAGTTGGGTGTGAATTTATATTGATAATTATCAAATCAACTATTTTCTTTTATGCGGAAATCATTGATATCCCTTGTAAAGTCATATCAACTGTCCTAATTGTATATGAAAATAAAATTATTCATAAAATTCTCAAGAAAATTTATTAATTTCTCATAAGCAAATTTTACTATAAAATAACTAATAAAATTCTAGATATGTGTAGTTAAAAGAATGAAATAGATGCATGACAAAAGCTCCATTTAATTAATAGGGCTAAAAAATCGTTGAAACATCCGCTTCCCCAGGATGTATAGAGCCTTCGTGAAATTATTGCACACAAAATAAGAAGTAGAAGTCAACGTCATCGACTTGTGATTCTAAACATGTTAGATGAAAAGTTAAAATTTAAAATTGATAAGAAGAAAGAAACATTTTTTAATGTTTAAAAACAAACTAAAAAAAGTACTTATATACTATATATATTTATTTATTTATTTTTCAAAAGAACTTATACTAATTCTATTATTACTCCATTTCCCCATTCATCTATATATATTTACTTATAGAATAGTCATTCAATGTTTTACCTGACTTAAAGAAATTGAAAAGATCGGAATATTGTAGTAAAACGGTAGATCAGCTAAACAAACAAATATCTTGACTATAAGTCAAAATATTTAGGATTTAGTGTTGCCATCCAAAGTACCATAAAACATTATAAATATAGAGTACTACATAGTCTAAAAAACAAAAAAAGAAAGATGCAATTTGCTTTATCTCCATAAAAAGACTCAGACTGCATTAGATCATGCTGAAGAATCATCAAGAAAACTTGTTATATCTGGAAATTGAGCACTCGATGTTGCCTGCATATAAAGAAATAAATATGTAACACAAATATTTTGGTTTAAAAACTTATGTCGAATTGAGCTAATATAAATAATCCAACACACAATAAATATAAAATCAAATTTGAGTTGTTTACCATCATGACATAAGTCGATATATATATAGTAAATTGCAACATAAAATAAAGTTAAGATAGAAATACCGACCATATCATCAGAGTAAGCTTGATCAAACGCACTGTCAAGTTCATTGGATAGGTCAAAACTTGGAGGCTCATCATTCTGAAATAAGAAATCCATATTATCAAAATCAAAAAATTCATCGCAGTTCATCATCTCACTTTCTTGAGTACCACTCATTTGTGATGTTGTGACAATATTGTTGGGCGGTTGAGCCATGTTTTGTTTATCAATATGTTGTTGAAAACCAATATTTGCTACACCCAATCCATCAATTGTCGGATTTGCAATATCTGTATTTGGCAATGTTGCATATGATGCTGCATCCAAGGCATAGTCATTTTGAGCATGAGGAATTCCATTGTTAAACTTTAGCCCGGGTGTATAATCTGCGATCTCAATATTTGATGCTTCCAACTCGCCAATATGTTGCTGAAAATCAATATTTGCAATATTTGTATCTAACATTGTTGAATATTTTTCTACATCCAAGGCATAGTCATTCTGAGCATGATTAATCTCGTTAAACTTTAGCCCTGGTGTATATTCCTTTGTCCCAATGTTTGATCCTTGCAATCCCCATGATTCGGGTAAAGGTTTTTCGTGTTGTTGTAGCCCAACAACATTGTTATTTTCAGACGATGATAAAAGAGGGGTATCGAATGGGTTGAAGTACTGGGGATCAACTTGAAGTTGTGGGTGATAGACCTCCTGCAAACTTGAGCTCTCTCCTCTAGAAAAAATATTATTATTTGGTAGAAATGGAGTTTTTGGGGCTCTTTGGGTTTCTTGTTGATGTAGATTTGTAACATTCCTTTTAAGATGAGATATCGTCTCAAATATTCTAAGGTTACTTGAGGTTCCTAATTGACTTGATGAATGACAAGTAGATTTTCTCTTCCTTGGAGCTTTCCAAGTATTGTTACGACATTTCTGTTAGGTGTTAAAAAGAAAAAATATTAATAGCATATTATTTGCAATAAAAAAATTATTTTGGTGTTTGATACTAATCTCGAGATCCATAAACCTATCTATACACCTAGTCTTAAGCAAAAGAAACCTCATTAGTCCTACCATAGAAGCTATTACCTCGATTTGAATTGAAAGAAAGAATTCAGGACTTTGGAACTTACCCTAGGACTCCAATCCCTAGCATTTCAATTGAAACTCAAGGAGATAAAACTAAACATGATTGAAACCCTTTTCTCTTTCAATATAGTAGGTTAACAATAAATATCTCTCAAAAAAGATATAAACTAAAGATAGATGATGATATTAGTGAGTTGAGTGTTCTTTTGATAAAAGTTTTAACTACTAAAGATTCCTATTAATATCTAAATATTCATTGGCGAAAGTCGTATAAAATCTTATTTTATGAAAATTACTTCCCAATTTTTCCCATAACAACCTCTTCTTGATTTTTCTTTTTACCAAATACACACAAAATATTATATAAATAAATTCACCACTTATGAAATTTAAGGAAGTTTGAGAAATATACTTGTAAGTGACTGGCGATTTGATATAGAGTAAGACCAGGTACATTCATCGCCTCAAGAATATCACTTGGAAAACATCCTACAAAACAATTTATAAAAATGAAAATGCACAATTGACCACGACTATAAGTATGAAGTAATAAATAATTGTGAAATAAACTTACTGCCATCATTAAGTTTGTTTACAGCTTCTTGAAATTTGTTATGAAGATCATCAGTCCATACAAGACGAGTCTTTTGTTGAATAATAACCTTAGTAGCACTGCTTTGACTCTTTTTTTCTTCAATCAACTTTTTACCTCTCTTTCTCTTCAATTTTTGTTTATCTAAATCAATAACCTTTCCCTTCTGTATATTCTTTTGCAATACTAGTTGCCACATGGACTTCACATATCCGTGGAGAAGTGGCTTTTGCAGGTAAAAATAAGCACCACTTTCAAAAGCTTTTTTTGCTGAGCGTGTATCGTATTCATCACAAATACCTGTATTGTTATTTTAAAAAGATAGCAATTAAAATTTGATTGTTATCTATTATAACAATATATATTCTTATAAAACAAATTGTATCTTATCATTAGAAGTAAGAGTTTGCACTAGAGAATTTATGGCTCTAAATGACACATTAAAATTCACTTCTAATCATGTCATATTATCACCAAAATCTATGTAGCTTTGAATTAACAAATTAAAGACATATTTGATAACTATTATTTTTTAAGTATATTTAATGTCATAAATGAAGAGTAAAATTAAATACTTACAAATTGAGACTATATCTGAGGTTACAGCTTGATTCAAAAGCTGAAATGAAAGTAAGTCCGGTGAATTCATATTGATAATCATCAAATCAATGTTTTCCTTTCCTTTCAAGAGCATTGCCATTCCTTGTGAAGCCATATCAACTGTCCTAACTGTATCAAAACATTTTTAAAAATAATAAAAAGAACAGGAATATAAAATTATACAAAAAAATATCATAAAAATTTATTTATTTCTCATAAGAAAATTTAACAATAAAATACCATGTTAGCATCTTTTTCAAATATTCTGAAAATGGTGTAATGTCCTCACAAATTAAAGCACAGAAAGTAATGTAATGACAATTAATGTTGAACAATAATATTTGTCAAGTCTCATCAAAGTAGATTCAAATATGCTTATTTTAAATTTAAAAATAACTAATTTAATTCTAGATACATGTAATAAAAGAATGAAATGATTGTAGTATATTAAATAAATTAAGAAAAATAATTTCAATGTCAATAATAGTAATAACTAGATTGACCCTCATTTGTTTCTCTCTCTCTTTTTTTTCATTGTCTTAATCTTGTACGATTACTATCCAAATAATTTATTTTTCTAATTATAAATAAATTTGTAAAAGTCAAAGATCTAAATCTTAATTAAATTTATACTTAAAGAATTTAATTAATTTTCTCCTTCCACTCTCTTTCACTCTAGATCGATCAATAAAAAATATTTTCTTCTCTTTTAATTTTCTATCAAAAAAAATCAAGAGTAAAACACACATATAAGTTTCTTAAGTAGGTAAATTTATCAATATAAATATGCCTCCTTTAGGATATCATATGAAATAAATGAAAAATAATTTAATATAAACTACCAAATCCGTTAAGAAAAAACATAAATCTCCACATAGAAAAGTAATCAAGCGTGTGGAAAGCTTATGAAAAATCTACAAATAAATAAATAAATCAGTTATCATCTATTAAAAAAATGTAAACAATTTTTTAATTAAGTTGTCTTTCTAAATTTTACTTATTTGAGTTAAATATATCTTAATAATTTGGAAAATTTAAAAGTGAAAGTTTTTTTGTCTACATCCTAACAAAGACAAGAAGTTTTTATTCAAAGTCAATAATAATAATAATAATAATAACAGTCAAATTAATTCCCATCAATTTCTCTCTCTCCTTTCTCTTTCTTCACATCTAAACCATTTATTTCTCAAAATTATAAATAAATTTGTAAAAATTATAGATCTAAGCCCTAATTAAAATTTATATTTGAAGAATTTAATTGATTTTCTCCTTCATTTGTTTGTCGCTCTAGATCAATTGACAAAGAATATTTTCTTCCCTCTATCTACAAAAAGATGAAGATAAAACACATATATGTAAGTTGTTAAGTAGATAAAACGATCTATATTGATTATGTCTCTTTGAGGATATCTGATAAAAATGAAACAAAATGATAAGAAAATTAATATAAACTACACCTAGCAATAAAAATTATATAGATCTATACAGAACAAAACTAATCGAGTGTGACAAGCTTATAAAAGAAATTATAGAAAACGTCATTTAGTAACTAGTAAAAAAAAACATAAACAAGTAAGAACTTTATGACAACCAGAAAAACAAATTCAAGATCTAAAAAGTAATGAGATCTAAAAGGCGATTGATGCAAAACATGTAACGACCCGCTAGGTCGTTTTGAAAACTAGGACTAGTTCGACTCCTTTTGAAAATTTAAGAGGTATTTTAAACTATTTGATAACTAGGAGTACTTAGTTGATACATATATCTATATTATAATTAATATACTTGAATAGTAATTGGGTCAAATTCATATTTATTTTTTTATAACCCTTACCATTTGACTATATAATTAAAACAAATTAGTTAGGTTATTTTAGAAGAAAAAAAAATAATAATAAAAGTTGGAAATTTCCTGGAGGCGAGAGGCACCAAACGGCCGCGACGAACATCGAATTCCTAGGTAAACTTATCTGAATTAATTAACGTTTATATATAATTGTATGGTGCAGATGATTTAATTGTAGGATAGTACTAATGCATATTTTATTAAAATCAAAGTGACATATGTTGATTGGGATAATGATGACCAATGATTACTTAATCATTGGAACATTGAATTTTTAATGCATTCATATGCATAATTCCTAAAAATAAAATGAAATAGGATACTTGGCAGTATCCATTTGAAGAAAAGGTAAAAAAAAAAAACGTGTTCTCGGCATTACTGGGTTTCTTGATTTTCTTAATTAATTCTTTATTTTATTTATATTATTAAATTATGATACTAGTTTTGATATATTGAGATAGATAATTAATTATTAGGTATATATTATATGATTTAACATTAAATTTAGGATATTTGGAGAGGTTAAAGATAAATTCTTGGCTTGAAATTTAGCAAGTACGATAATTTTGGCATACAAATTATATCAAGATTTGATGCTTGATTAGAAGTATGAGTGAAAATTTTTGGGTCTATGATAGGCACATAATAATATGAATGTCTACAAACTCGCTTATTTATGAATATTGCATCATTGGTAGATCGTGAACATTACGAAACTTTGCAAAAAGGGAAGGAACTATCTTGAAGATTCGTGACACGGATTCGGCACTTGAGGTATGTTAAGACTTTGAGACTTCGTTGAGGGATGTTTCCTAATTAAAAGATTAAAAAATGAAAATAGACAAAGGGGTAAGGGGGAAAGATGGTGGTCTCGTATCAATGGTGTGACGGGCATTGGTACGAGTATCGGTGTTATAAAAAGGAAAAGTACTATTATAGAATGTGGACTGAAATTTGAGAATGCCAAAGCATATGGGCATTAGCTGATATATTATTGATTTAAATTCCTTGTGTGATTGTGTTTTATTTATTTCACCGTATAGTTGTGATTATTGAGGTGGTTATGTATTATGTTCATATTGATTGATTGAGATGCATCATCATCCCCTATATTGAAATAATAATGTGCACGTGCATAGACATGAGATTGAGTATAAGTTGGGCACGTGGAGATCGTCCGTCCTGGGGATGGTGAGATGTTAAGATTGTAATTTGGGCACGTGGAGACCGTCCGTGCGAAAATTGTTTGATATTATGATAGTGCGTTGAGATCGTCCGCACAGACACGTGGAGATCGTCCGTGTCGGTATATGGACCTCGCGAGTCCCCCATGGGTCATGAACTCTCGATGTATTTCCGAGGAGTATCATGTATATACAGTTGAGAGAGTACTGGGTATTCTGAGGTATATTATTTCATGGTCTCATACTGCATTGCATCTCATGACATCCTTCATTATTGATGATTATGTGTTTATTTGGTGGTTGAAAGTTACTTGATGTTTGATTACCTCTTTTTGATGAAATTTGACTGGTAAGTGTAATATAGACTTCTATAATTAAAAAAGTTTATTTTTTTTTGTATATAAACTCCCGTCACTACTTCTTCGTTGTCGGTCAATGAGATATACTGGGTACACGTGGTTTCGTACTCATACTACACTTGCTGCACTTTTTTTTGTGGTGCAGATTGACTTTCAATTTGGGCACGTTTTTCGAGATTGGATATGGGTTTGAATTATCTTGGAGTTGTGGTGTGCTGCTTGGGATATTCTGCAGCCCACACCTTCAATCTACCTCTATTTATTAGGTTATTTTGTTATTCTGATAGGATAATTCTTATGTTTAGATTTTTATATTAGTTTGGAATTGTATCATATTGTAGAAGCTCTTGTACTTGTGACACTAAATCTTGGGGTAGTTTTATTTATATTCCGCAATTATTTGAATACTTAGTATGTTAGATATTAGTTTGATACTTATCTTTTCACGTTTAAGTTGAATAGGTGATATTTGTTGGGTTGGCTTACCTATCGGTTGGGAACATAGGTGCCATCACGACTCGTGATTTTTGGGTCGTGACAAATTGGTATCAGAGCCCTAGGTTCATCGGTCTCACGAGTACAAGAGCTGAGTCTAGTAGAGTCTTGCGGATCAGTGCGGAGACGTCCGTTACTTATCTTCGAGAGGCTACAGGACTTTAGGAAACTTTCTTCTTTCATTCCTAATCGTGCGTGTATGGTTTGGTTTAAGGTCAAAATTTCTTGTTCCATTCTCTCGCCAACGGTGAGGAGACATTTTCAGATTTGACATATGTGGTAGGAGATGATTTTATGCGGTTTAGTACATAATTTGTGTGGTTAGAGAAATAACTTAGTAGTGAGCATTTCGAATTTTTTTATAATGAAATTGACGAGGTTTGAAATAGTAAGAACAACTTTATCAAGGTGTGATTTAGACAAGGATACTTGACTTTATTTGAATTTACTAGGGACAATTTTATAACATGTGTTTATGATATGTGAATAATTTAATAATGAAATGGTATATGGTGATGTCTTGAAGATAATGATAAGATTAGGAAGATTCAATTGATCAAATAAGAGTTTAGCCATTATGGTAAGGCTATGGGAAAAAGTTGAGTAGAGATATAAAATGTGATCACTTCTCATGATGTTGAGAGACTAAGATTTGTTATAAGATTTATATGACAGATTTCCTTTTTATCCTTTAGAGTGGAGGTATATTGAAGATAAATTGAATAGTTCAAGTTGAATGGCACGATGACCATATTGATATTCATTTGATAGAATCAACAAGGTAAGTTAAGTTAAATACATCAAGAGATTATAAAAGCTATACTGATATCGACTAGCAAGAATATTTAAATGAATAATTAATGATAAATAGTGATAAATTCATATTGCGGGGAGCTTTTTATATATTGAATTAAGGACCAGTAATATTGTTGAAATTGAGAGGGGAGAAAAAAAAATTCTTTAGTCAAAGGATGTTGGAAAGGATACTTGTATGAGGCTATATGAGAACACTTGTAGAGATGGGTACAAAATAGTTATGAATCAATACAGTGATGATTGGATGTATTACCTCCGCAAGTAAATAATTGTATTTGAGTAACTTGGGTTGTCCAAAGTATTGTTCGATATGCTCTCGATCGACTATAATTTTATTTTGAAAGTGGATCTACTTCAATTTACGTAAGTATGTACCTTATTTTGGATCTGGATATGCTTTGTGACCTTTCTCTTATATCTATACATATTCCTACACCTGTAGATGGTTCTTAGTGGTAGATCGATTACATCGATCTTATATTGACTTAATAGTATATGACACGTGGAAAACCATAGTTATTTTATATACGGAAGATTTAAACATCATTTGGACATGGATTGAATTTCTCATTGTTGTGAAATTTATGACTATAAGTGTAAGACACTAACTTCAAATATGTCTGATATTTCAAAATTTAAGTGGCAGGATAGTCTCATTACCCATTTAAGAAAGGTATCATTGACTCTACAGATTCAATGTGAGGAACAAGGGTTGCTTCACCTATTCGTCTTAAGTTGTGATACTAGTGATGATATGTCTCCTTAGAGCTCATTCCAATGGTGCAAGAGTTTTTTTAAGGGCATTCCATGTGAGCTTGATATAAAAATTAGTATTGACTTATAGTTAAACACTTGGCATATTTATATTATTTCTTATTGGAATACTTTGATAAATTTGAAAGAACGATAACAAGACTTGTTGAGTAAGAAATTTTGTTGGATCAAGTACACTTTTATTGGGTGTTTCTATCATAATGAGATTCCCTTGTTATTATTTTCATCTAGGATATATTGGTATACTCCCATAGTAGGAAGGATCACGAGCATTATTTGAGGATGGTTCTCTAGACTCTGAAGAAAATTAAGCTTTGTTCATGTTTTTTTAAGTGTGGATTTCGATTAGTTTGGTGGCATGGTTGAAATGTGTAGTGACCAAGAAATGTATTAACAGGGATCCCAAGAGAAATGAGGCAGTTTGAATTTGGGACTGGCCTATTTTTAGCTATGATATTTGGAGTTCTTAGGCCTAGTTGGTTAGTATCTATGGTGCTCGCATTTATTACACGGGCACTTACTAGATTAACCTAGAAGTAATCGGCTTTTCAATGGTTGATGTGTGTGAGGTGAGTTTTCTAAAGATCAATGTTAGGCTATTGCCCATGATTCAACCAAGGGGCTCATGGTCTAATCCTACTTGAAAATGGATTGGATTTACTCTCTTTATTTGGTTTCCAATTCTATTAGGAAAAGGATTGAGATTTTAATCCTATTTCCAGTTGGTTTTGACTTGTAAGAAAAAAAACACAACTCTATAAATAGAGGATGGTCTTGAGGGAATAACTCAATTACTCATTAGTATTTCTTTTGAAAAACTTTAGGACATAATAGAGTTTTTTTTAGAGAGCTTTTAACAAGAGAAAAGAGAAGAGAGAAGAAAAAGGTTTGTTTTGCTGCATTTTTCCCTTCGACCAGCAAACTTCAGATTGTATTTTCTGATTAATTAACCGTTGGATTGAGCTGAAATTTGGACTGAGTGTTCGTGACATGTTAATGGTTGATTTGAACGGTGGAGATCGAATTCAGAGATTAGTAAGATACTGTTTTTAGGCCCGAACAACAGCTGTGTTTGGATGGTCTTGCTTTATATTTATCTTTTGGTTGGGTATTAATGAAGAAAGGTAAGTAATAGCTTATGCTTCGAGATAGTTGAAAGTTCAAGACAAGAACTGTCTTAGTTATAGCTTAAACTTGGTGGTGGTGGTGCTTGCATTAAAATTGTAGAGGCATTTATTTATAGTGTGTATTGCGAGGTGTTTAGTATAAGTTTTAATAAGAGAAATCTAAATTTAATACAATGGATATGGAAGTTTCTCAAGGATTATGGAATGATTAATGTTTATCGTATGGAAAAAACAAACGTGCTAGTAGATTACTTAGGGCGAAATACAGTGAGTATCGGTAGTCTACCTTTGTAACAGGAGGTGAGATGCTTATTCATGTTCGATAGTTTGATGATGGAAATTTGTGTACGACTTACGATAAGGTGTTACAAGGAGAAGTCAAGGAAGAAATTCTTGGTGGTGAATGAGTTTTAAGTATTATAGACTTAATTATGCTCTTCCAATATGTGAGCTGACTAGATTAATCATGAAAGAGTTCGATAGTTCAAATTTTTTATTTTATCTAGAGGCAATTGGAGTATATTTTATCTTGAAGCAATATTATCGATAGTATCGTATGAAGGGATTGAATTTGTATCTCGTGTTTGAATTGTTATCAAGAAAATTATGAGCACCAAAAGCATGAAAGTAGGAATTAAATGATGCTTTTATACTAGAGTTGGAGTGGAAATATATTGTTATGAAATTTTTGGTAGGGTTGCCACGTATCTTGTGCAAGTTTGACGTTATATGGGTTATAATGGACCGATTGACCAAGTATATATATTTTTTATTAGTTCAGATTACTTGTAGTTTGAATAAGTTAGCCTAGATTTACATTCAGGAGATAGTTACCTATATGAGATGCCCATTTTAAATTTATTTGAGGTACATAATTGACATCTCATGTCTGGATGTCTATGCATATGGAGTTGGTACTAGGTTGGATTTTATTACAAGCTTTCACCTTCAATTTGATGGTCTGGTGATAAACTATTTAGGTCTTAGAGGACATGTTTTAGGCGTGTGTGAGCAACTTTGGTGGTGATTGGGACAAGTTCTTATTTTTAGTAGAGTATACATAGAACAACAATTATCATTTGAATAGTGAGATAGCGTCATTCGAGATATTGCATGGTAGGACATACTGATATCCAAAAGATAAATATGATGTATTGAGCTGATTAGGTTGTGGGACACTGATCGATTGAGAAAATTCTTATATAAGGTCAAGTCCTTCAAGATAGGTTTCTCATCGCTTAAAAACAGGTGAGAGTTCTACAAATTAAAAAGTTCGTGATTTATAGTTCATGATTGGAGAACATGTTTTGTTAAAGGTTTCACTCATAAAAGGTGTGATGAGATTCAAAAAGAAAGGAAAGTTGAACTTGAGTTATATTGTTTTTTTTTTTTTTATTGTTGAGTGTAATAGTAATGTTATTGATATGGAAGAAGTATCATCTGGATGATCAGGCTACTAAGGAGTACAATTCAAACATATAGACCAGATATCTCTAACTTTTTGGGCGTCTATTGATATCCTATTATTTTACCGTTCGAGGACGAACGTTTGTTTTAGTGGTAGATGATGTAACGACCCGCTAGGTCGTTTTGAAAACTAGGACTAGTTCGACTCCTTTTGAAAATTTAAGAGGTATTTTAAACTATTTGATAACTAGGAGTACTTAGTTGATACATATATCTATATTATAATTAATATACTTGAATAGTAATTGGGTCAAATTCATATTTATTTTTTTATAACCCTTACCATTTGACTATATAATTAAAACAAATTAGTTAGGTTATTTTAGAAGAAAAAAAAATAATAATAAAAGTTGGAAATTTCCTGGAGGCGAGAGGCACCAAACGGCCGCGACGAACATCGAATTCCTAGGTAAACTTATCTGAATTAATTAACGTTTATATATAATTGTATGGTGCAGATGATTTAATTGTAGGATAGTACTAATGCATATTTTATTAAAATCAAAGTGACATATGTTGATTGGGATAATGATGACCAATGATTACTTAATCATTGGAACATTGAATTTTTAATGCATTCATATGCATAATTCCTAAAAATAAAATGAAATAGGATACTTGGCAGTATCCATTTGAAGAAAAGGTAAAAAAAAAAAAACGTGTTCTCGGCATTACTGGGTTTCTTGATTTTCTTAATTAATTCTTTATTTTATTTATATTATTAAATTATGATACTAGTTTTGATATATTGAGATAGATAATTAATTATTAGGTATATATTATATGATTTAACATTAAATTTTAGGATATTTGGAGAGGTTAAAGATAAATTCTTGGCTTGAAATTTAGCAAGTACGATAATTTTGGCATACAAATTATATCAAGATTTGATGCTTGATTAGAAGTATGAGTGAAAATTTTTGGGTCTATGATAGGCACATAATAATATGAATGTCTACAAACTCGCTTATTTATGAATATTGCATCATTGGTAGATCGTGAACATTACGAAACTTTGCAAAAAGGGAAGGAACTATCTTGAAGATTCGTGACACGGATTCGGCACTTGAGGTATGTTAAGACTTTGAGACTTCGTTGAGGGATGTTTCCTAATTAAAAGATTAAAAAATGAAAATAGACAAAGGGGTAAGGGGGAAAGATGGTGGTCTCGTATCAATGGTGTGACGGGCATTGGTACGAGTATCGGTGTTATAAAAAGGAAAAGTACTATTATAGAATGTGGACTGAAATTTGAGAATGCCAAAGCATATGGGCATTAGCTGATATATTATTGATTTAAATTCCTTGTGTGATTGTGTTTTATTTATTTCACCGTATAGTTGTGATTATTGAGGTGGTTATGTATTATGTTCATATTGATTGATTGAGATGCATCATCATCCCCTATATTGAAATAATAATGTGCACGTGCATAGACATGAGATTGAGTATAAGTTGGGCACGTGGAGATCGTCCGTCCTGGGGATGGTGAGATGTTAAGATTGTAATTTGGGCACGTGGAGACCGTCCGTGCGAAAATTGTTTGATATTATGATAGTGCGTTGAGATCGTCCGCACAGACACGTGGAGATCGTCCGTGTCGGTATATGGACCTCGCGAGTCCCCCATGGGTCATGAACTCTCGATGTATTTCCGAGGAGTATCATGTATATACAGTTGAGAGAGTACTGGGTATTCTGAGGTATATTATTTCATGGTCTCATACTGCATTGCATCTCATGACATCCTTCATTATTGATGATTATGTGTTTATTTGGTGGTTGAAAGTTACTTGATGTTTGATTACCTCTTTTTGATGAAATTTGACTGGTAAGTGTAATATAGACTTCTATAATTAAAAAAGTTTATTTTTTTTTGTATATAAACTCCCGTCACTACTTCTTCGTTGTCGGTCAATGAGATATACTGGGTACACGTGGTTTCGTACTCATACTACACTTGCTGCACTTTTTTTTGTGGTGCAGATTGACTTTCAATTTGGGCACGTTTTTCGAGATTGGATATGGGTTTGAATTATCTTGGAGTTGTGGTGTGCTGCTTGGGATATTCTGCAGCCCACACCTTCAATCTACCTCTATTTATTAGGTTATTTTGTTATTCTGATAGGATAATTCTTATGTTTAGATTTTTATATTAGTTTGGAATTGTATCATATTGTAGAAGCTCTTGTACTTGTGACACTAAATCTTGGGGTAGTTTTATTTATATTCCGCAATTATTTGAATACTTAGTATGTTAGATATTAGTTTGATACTTATCTTTTCACGTTTAAGTTGAATAGGTGATATTTGTTGGGTTGGCTTACCTATCGGTTGGGAACATAGGTGCCATCACGACTCGTGATTTTTGGGTCGTGACAAAACAGAATAAAAATAAGATAACAAGTACCATATCAATAAAATCTAATGTGAAAATAAAACACATCTCACAAAAATAAGTTCTATATGTATTTTTTTTGGTTTAGTGCATCACCTTTATACTCGTGAGACTCGAGTAGATAAATCATCTCATTGACAAATTCTTTATTATCATCAATCAACAAGACAGAAACTTCATTTATCATATCATGATAAAAATTGATCATTGAATTCTCTATCATTGAAAAAATTTTATTCTTCAAAAATAATTAAAAAATTATTATTTCAAACGAATGGGATTTAAGAAATAAAAAGAACGAAAATTCTATACGTCTAAGGTACTTTTTCAGATAAAGAAGCTCTGATACAATTTCTTTCTTTCTTGAGACGTATATATAGCATCCTACTGAAGTTAGTGTAACTATATCAATAATTGTTTTGACTATTTTTTCTTTTTTTAGTCAAAGACAAATATTTACTTTTGTCTCTTTATTTTTGTTTTTTTATTTTTTATTTTCTTTTTTCTTTTTACAAACTTAATATGAAGTAAACTACTTTCTTGATGAAATTATTTTCTAATATTTAGTTACTTAAATGTATATTCAAAATTATGATAAATTTAAAGAAAAAAATGGGACACCTGTAACTTAATTAAGGAATCTGACATGAGTATGTTATTTTCTATATAAATACTATTTTCATTCTTCATTTTAATTATTTATATGGGTACTTATGTATATTAGTTAATATTCAAAACATCACAAAATCATTATTCTCTATTATACTTTGGCTTAACTTATCGTTGCCTTCTAAAATTGACACGATATTTTATTTAGATACTTTATTTGGGAAATATTTATTATAGACATTTAATATAAAATTTTATTGTGTTAATTTTAACATTTTTTGCTTACATGACATAATAAGAAGTGACATACTCATCGATAGGCGTGAAATGGTTATTAGTTAATTTTAAATTATTTTTTTCATCTTTTTCTCCATTTGTCAGACATCATTTTGATCAAATTAAATTTCTCTGGACATAAATAAAGATTTTCTTACAAAAATGACAGCAAAATATTTTTAAAATTTAAGAATTTAAACTTATTGGTAAAATATTTTCATGAAAAATTTAATATTTAGGACAAAATGAAATTTTAAAAAAATTAATAAAAACTTATTTCGACAAATTACAATGAGTGAATTCACCAAAGCGCAATATGCAAGTGTGGGTGGGGGTAATTTCTGTAAAAAGGAAAAGAAATTTTGAGAAAGCAAAGAAGGGGAGCCAGGGCTATTTTGTTGATCCCTAAAATTTATTTATTTTTTAACTTTGTACACCTATTTGGCTTACGTGGCATTTAAATATCTTTTACGCACTTTAATAGCGTGAATACGGAGTGTTCCGTGTAAAAAAAACATAAATAACAAATTGACATATGATTATGCAGGATATGTAAATAGATTGAATAATATATTGGTTTAGCTAAGAAAAAGTTTTTTTTTTAATCTGCATGATTGCAAAAAATTCTTAGTTCAAAAAGATAACAAGTACTTTTTTTTGTTTAACGGTGAATATTACCATAAACAGAAATATTTACTAAAAAAAATATTTTAGGTCTCAAACGGAAAAACCAAAACCAACTGATAGTTACGCAATTGTTGATATATGGATACTCAATTGGTGTATATATAATTATGATATTTTCGGAAAAATTGACAATTTTATTATTTGAACTAATTTGAATTGAGTTAGTTTTAAGGAAGAAGTCATTATTCCAATAAAAAAATATTTTTGGTATATGATATAATAGGTTTATAATAAATATCTCTTAAAAAGATATAAACTAAAGATAGATGATAATATTATTGAGTTGAATATTCTTTTAATAAAAGTTTTAACTACTAAAGGTTTATATTAATGTCTAAATATTCATTGACTAAAGTTATATAAAGTATTATTTTATGAAAAATGACTTTCCAATTTTTTTCTATTAAAACGTCTTCTTGATTTTTCCTTTTACCAAATTTACACAAAAAAATTACATTCATAATTCACCGCTTAGAAAGTTTAAGGAATTATTAAAAGTGTACATGCAAATGAATAGTGACTTGATACAGAATAAGACCAGGTACATTCATCTCCTCAATAATATCACTTGAAAACATCCTGCAAAATAATTCATAACAATGAAAATTCACTTTAACTTAATATATATCCCTAATTAAAATAAGAAAGATGAATTAAATACAATTATTAGTCTAAGCATCTTAATTGCAAGTAAGTTGACCACGACGATAAATATAAAATAATAAATGATTATGAATTAAACTTACAGTCATCAGTAAACTTGTTCACAACTTCTTGAAATGTATCATGAAGATATGTCGTTCATACAATGAAAACAATAATGAAAACAACACGAATATAAAATTATACAATTTTTTTTTATTAATATTTATTTTTTTCTCATCAAAAAAATTTAACTATAAAATATAATATTAATATCTTTTTCAAATATTCTGAAAAATAGTGTAATGTCCTCACAAATTAAAGCAAAGAAAGTAATGTAATGCCAATTAATGTTGAACATACTATTTGTCAAGTCTCATCAAAGTAGATTCAGATATGTTTATTTCAAATTTAAAAAATAACTAATTAAATTCTAGATACTTGTAGTTAAAAGAATGAAATAATTGTAGTATATTAAAAAAATTAATAAAAATAGTTTATTCTTCTTCTTAATATTTGGATATTCCTAGTATATGTATATGATTTTTTTCCATATCCTATAAAAGACAAAAAAGTTTTTATTTCAAAGTACATGGTAATAACCAAATTGACCCTCATTCATTTCTTTCTTTCTTTCTCTTTCTTTTCATTGTTTTAATCTTATACCATTACTATCTCAATAATTTATTTCTCTAATTAAAAATAAATTATAAAAATCAATAATTAAATTTATACTTAAAAAATTTCATTAATTTTCTCCTTCCACTCTTTTTCACTCTAGGATAGGATCGATTAATAAAAAATAGTTCCATATCTTTTTCTACCAAAAAAAATAAAATATCAACAATAAAACACACATATAAGTTTATTAAGTTGATAAGATGATCAATATAAATTATATCTCCTCTAGGATATCAGATGAAATAAATGACGAATAAATTAATACGAACTATCAAATCCGTAAAAAATAATATAAATCTCTAAAGAGAAAAGTAATCAAGCGTGTGAGAAGCTTATAAAAAATTTACAAATAAAAATCTAAGTTATTATCTAGTAAAAAAAAATATATAAAACTTTTAATCAAGTTATCGTTCTAAATTTTATTTATTTGAGTTAAATATGTCTTAATAATTTTGAAAAGTTAATAGTGAAAGTATTTTATGTCTACATCAAAACAAAGACATGAAGTTTTTATTCAAAGTCAATATAATAATAATAGTCAAATTGATTCCAATCAATTTTTCTCTCTTTCTCTGCTTTATTTTTATCGTCTGTCTTCACTATATGAATATTTATTTCTCTAAAATATAAATAACTTTGTAAAATCTAAAGATCTAAATACTAATTAAAATATATAATTGAAGAATTTAATTGATTTTCTCCGTCAATTGTTTATCGCTCTAGATTTATTGACGAAGAATATTTTTTCTCTTTATCTACAAAAAGATCAAGAGTAAAACACATATATGTAAGTTGTTAAGTAGATAAAATGATCTATATTAATTATGTCCCTTTGAGGATATTTGATAAAATTGAAACTAAATGATAAGAAAATTAATATACACTACACCTAGCACTAAAAATTATATAGATCTATATAGAAAAAACTAATCGAGAATGACAAGCCTATAAGAGAAATTACAGAAAAAGTCATTTAGTAACTAGTAAAATAAAGCATAAACAAGTAACAACTTTATGACAACTAAAAAAAATAATTCCAGATCTAAAAAATTAATGAGATCTAATAGATGATTGATGTGAAACAAAATAAAAAAAATAAGATAACAAGTATCATATCAATAAAATCTAATATGAAAATAAAACATATCTCACAAAATTGAGTTCCATATGTATTTTTTTTTGGAGCAGTGCATATTTACCTTTATACTCGTGAAACTCAAGTAGATAAATCATCTCACTGATAAATTCTTTATCATCATCAATCAACAAGACAAAAACATCATTTATCATATCATGATAAAAATCTGCCATTGCATTCTTTATCATTGAAAATTTTATTCTTCAAAAATAACAAAGAAAACATTATTTTAAACGAATGAGATTCAAGAAATAAAAAGAACGAAGATCATTTTGATACGTCTAAGGTACTTTTTCAGTTGAAGAAGCTCTGATTGGATTGATTTCTTTCTTTTAGACATGTATATATAGCATCTTTCTCAAGTTAGTGTAACTATAGCAGTAATTGTTTTGACTAATTTTTATTTTTTTGAGTAAAAAAAAAAGCATACTTTTGTCTCTTTATTTTTGTTTTCTGTTTTTTCTTTTCTTTTTAGGGACTTAATATGAAGTAAAATATTTTCTTGATGGAATTATTTTTTAATATTTAGTTACATAAATATATATTCTAAAAATGTTAAAAATTAAAAGAAAAAAATGGACATTTGTAACTTAATTAAGGAATCTGACATGAGTAAGCTATTTTCCAGGGTTCTTTGCTTATGACAAAGATAAAATTAAATTCAGTGTGTAATTTTAAATTTGAAGCACAAATTATGAAATTTTATGATACTTTTGTTTTATGTTAGAAGCATAAAATTCTTGGAGTATATTTTATATTGTGGTTGTTGAGTTTCTCTTTTACTAGTATATGGTATGTCTAGCACGAAACTTACAAATAATATGTTTGCTTGTTCAAAATGATTGTGTTCTTTTATAAAATAGTTTCACTTAAAATGTTGTGTTTTTTTGTGAAAATAGATGTCTATTAAATATAACTATTGTATAGACATGAATATTGGCGAATAGTCATTTAACATGTTTTGTAAAAAAGCATTTTTATTATGTTGTCTTTACTGGACCCGATAAAACTTTGTTCATGAGTAGTTATATAACAATCAAGTCGAAAGTTATGGAAAGTTCCTTCTGAAAAGGATATTTGACTAGGTGATAACTACATGCAATGTTGGTATCACACAAAATTGTAAGAAATATGAACAAATATTTTAAGAAAAAGCTACCTCAAAGAAAAGTTTTCAAACTCATTATTTTTATTTGTTCTTACTTGCTTGAGTCAAACTGTTTGTGACATGTCCATAACAAAATCTTATAAGAAAATTGATTATTAACTTACAAGTTTTGTCTAACTTTGAGTGCAATAAATAAAAATGTCAAGTTTGTGTGAAATCTAAGTATGTTGAGCATTCTTATAAACCTGTTGAAAAGAATTCTAATCCCTTAGAATTGATTTACACTGACATTTGTGATATGAATTCAATATCATCTCGTGGTGGAAAAAAGTATCTTGTTACTTTTATTGACAATTGCATTAGAAACGACTATGTCTATTTGTTGAAAGGTAAGGATAAAGCAATAAAAAAGCCTAGACAATATAATATTGAAGTTGAAAATCAGTTGGGAAAAAGATAAGAAGTCGTAGGGATGGAGAGTATAAATCTCATTTTGCAAAAATGTGTTTGAAAAGTGAAATTATACACCAAACTGTTGCCTTTTTCACCTCAATCTAATGAAAAAGTGAACGTTGAAAGAAATGATGGATGCATTATTTATAAGTTCGAGGTTACAAAACTTTTGTGGAAGAACTGTCCTTACTGCAAAAGTGAACAACAAAAAGTATTGTCTTTTCATAAATAAAGCAATTTTGTTTGTTCAGAATACAATCTATTCCATATGAGAAATGGAAATGAAGGAAATTCAACTTGAAATATTTCAAAGTGTTGGGATGTCTATCCAAAGTCCAAGCTCCTATTCCTAAAATGATTAAAATAGGGCCTAAGACTGTGGACTGTAAACTTAGACTTGAATAGTCTAGTGGAAGGTCTAAACGACCTTGGGAAGAACAAAAGGTGAATGTACTTAATAATGAGATTTAGAGGCAGAGTAAATGTCAAAGGGCACCTATTTCCTTCAAATATGATTTTGTAACATTTCTTTTGTCTTCTGTAGACTCATCCTTTTGGAAAGACGATGTAATAGTGAGATTGAATCAATCTTGAGCAATCACATTGGAAGTTAAGTGATTTTCATCTAGAAAATAAATCTTTGGGTTCAAACTGAATCTTCAGAAAGAAAACGAAAGTCGATGGAACTATTGACAAATACAGAGCAAGACTTTTTGTCTAAGGTTGTAGACAAATATAAGGTTTTGATTTTGTCGACATGTACTCTCCGGTAACTAAATTATACTCATTTGGATGTTAATTACATTAGCTACGGTATATGACCTCCAAATTCATCAAATAAATGTGAAAATAATTTTTATAAATAGAAAATTTGAGGAATAAATTTACATGGAACATCTTGAGGGTTTTGTGGTTCCTGATAAAGAAAAGAAAGTGTGCGAACTAGTTAAGTCACTTTATGGACTAAAACAAGTAATCAAACAATGACATAAGAAAATTTGGCCAAATTCTATTGGTAAATGAATTTAAGAATGATGGTAGGGATAAATGTGTTTACATTAAAATCACAAGGTCATTGTTTGATTGTATGTTGGTGATATGTTGATCATAAGAAGAGACATCAATGACATAAATGCTACGAAATGTATGCTAGAAAAAGCAAGTTTGATATGAAAAATCTTGGAGTTGCTGATGGGATCTTAAGTATAAGAATCTTTAGAACTCCATAATGTTTAGCATTGTGAGGGTGTCATTGCATTGAAAAGGTACTTAAGTAGTTCAAATATATGGATTTCAATATTGTCAAGTCTCTGATAAATGTGAGCTTTGCATTCAAAAGAGTGAATGAGAAAGTGACTCACAATTGCATTGTGCTAGAGTATTGGGATGTATGATGTATATCACGAAGTGTGCGTGATAAAATATAGTATGTGCTATTAATGAATTGAGTCGGTTCACGAGTGATCCTAATCGAACTCATTGGATGACAATGAAAAGAGCTTTGGGATATTTATGAAATACTCAAAACTGTCTTGCACTATAATAATATCCACCAGTATTAAAATGATATAGTGATGAAAATTGGACCACCAGACAACTGAAGTAAAAATAACGAGTGTATATGCATTTACTCTTGGTAGAGGAGCAAACTCTTGGAAATCTTTCAAAAAAGACATATATCATTAGATCTACAATGATGTATGAGCTAGGCGCTCTATATAAGGTCGGTGAAGAAGTTGAAAGACTCCAAAATTTCTTAATAAATATACTATATTTGGCTCAAATCATTGGCATCAGTATGCATATACTTCGATAGTCAAAATGCAATAGATAGGGCATGCAACATGACGTATAACAGAAAGTCTCTTCATACAAAACATAGACATAATATCGTTAGAAAACTACTCTCTAGTGGAATTATAACAACTGACCATGTAAAGCCAAATGATAATGTATTGGATCAACTTCCAAAAAGGCCTAACTAGAGAACATTGAAAGATGATCTAAGAAAATGAGTTTACGTCTTCGAACAAGTCATCATGGCGGTAACTCTACATAGCATACACTGGAGATTGCAAGAGTTAAATTCAAGTAGAAAAACAACGTTGTGATTGACAGTTTGACATTGTCAACAAACTTAATCCAGTCTCATGATGAAGACAACACTCAAAACAGGGATACGACATTTTTTAATGATTTAATAAAGCTTAATGATTTTAATAATTTGTAAAGTTTGACATATTTGAACAAAAAGTGTATCTACGCGATAACGCCGTTAGAAATCACTTGTGTGAGTGTGAAGTGTACGCCGCTTCAAAGAGAATTATTGTCAAAATCTTATTCTCCATACACTCATGCAACCAAGATGTGTTCATGGCTGAAACGAACACAACCGTAAGAATCATAAATGGTAAAGAGTTAATTGTGTGACATATGGTTGTCTAGGTACACACAAATGCTATAAGGTTCAAAGATATCATATCAATCGATTGACCGAGTATATATGACATATGTTCACTACAGAAAATTCAAGGGAAAACGTACTTATTCAGATTCAATCAATTCTTGCTTGTATAGTACACATACTTATCCATTTCTTTGTCTTTATGTCATTCCCCATTCATGTTGGAGATTCTTGGGTTATAAAGATGTGAATGGAAAGTGAAGAGTTGTGACTTTTATGAAGAGTTGTGACTTTTATGAAGTGTTGTGACTTTTATGAAAAGTTGCTTATTTTTATTAAAAGTTGCGCTTTTTATGAAAGGTTGTGACCCTTCCGAAGATTGTGACTGTTCCAAAGGGTTTGGTACCTTTCTGGTAAGGCACAACAAGAACCTTTACACACTACCCTTTGTTTTCTATAAATTTAGGGATTTTTTCTTATTTTAAAAAAATAAGTTTTCTTGACTTCTTCTACTATTACTAAATCTAGTATTTTAAAATAAAAATAACACTACACACACATTTAAGATGTTAAATATCAAGTTATAAACAAACTTTTTCATATTAAACTACTTATAGCATATTATTATCAAGTTATAGCATATTAAGAAATATTATATTATTCTCATTAATTTTTTTAAAAAATAATTAACTTATTTCAATAATTCAATTACCATATTTAAACCAATGTAATTAATTACACTTATTATTTTAAGTTACCTTTTTTAAACAGAACTCTTATTAAAGTTATTTAAATTAAATATTATTTAGTTACCTTTTTTAAGATAACTACAAAATTATAGGGTTTTTATCAAAATTTAAAAAATTACAGTTTTAAAACTGTAAAACATTATTTAAAAAAAAAAAATTTATTCCCCAAAATTTTTGTTCTTCCCCATTTATTTTCAAAATCATTACAATCGCACGCCTCTCAAAACCTTTCAACATTTTCACACGCTTTCACCATTTTAGCACGCCTAATTCCTCTCTCAAAATTCCATCTCTCTTAACACTATTCTTCAAGAATTCTCAAATAGTTCCATTCAAATCTTAATTTTTAGCACTCAAATCTTTAAATATTGAGATAAACAAACCGTACAATGTCTAAAAGAAGCAAAGAAACCCCAAGAAAAAGTAGAAGATTGAATGAAGAAGCAAGTTCGGACGATTTTCATGCTCCATCTTTTAAAATTTTATCACAAACACAAAATCCAAAGGAAGATGAGAAGAAGAGAAAAGGGAAAGAAAAGAAAAAAGAAGATGAATCTAAGAAAACGGCTAAAGAAAGAGGAAAGAAAAGGAAAGGAAAACAAATCGAGGAATCATCAGAGTCTGAATCTGATTTTGTGGAAGATTTGATAAAATCAAAATACAAAAAATCAAGAGCAGAAGAAGAAGAAACAGATAAACACAAAAAAAGTTCAAAGGTTAGTAAAGTTAATTTTTTAATATTTTTTTATGTTCTGTTATTTTTTTTCTTTTATTTGGGTATAAAATAGTTAAAATACAATTTTTGTGTAAAATAAATAATGTAATAATTGTTTATGATTCCATATATGAAATTTCTGTTTAAATAAATATTGTTTTTTTTATGTATGATTCACCGTATGAATTGTGTATGATAAATGTATAAATTGTGTATGATCCACTATATGAATTTTGTATGCTTCACTGTATGCTTCACTGTATGATTCACTGTATATATAACATGTGTATGAATTTTTTTTATCAAGTTTTTGGGTACTGTTTTCATTATATTATATATTTTTCATTATATTATATAATTAGAAAATTATATAGGTTAAAATTTTATGATAACTGTATGAATTGTGTATGATTCACTGTATGAATTTTGTATGATTCACTGTATGAATTTAGTATGATTTACTGTATGATTCACTGTATATATAAAATGTGTATGATTAATGTATGAATTTTGTATGATTCACTGTATATATAAAATATGTATGAATTTTTTTTTTGGCAAGTTTTTGTGTATTGTTTACTAGTAATATTCATAATTAGTTATACTTTATATTTTGATTATGTTTTGTATAATATGTATATGAATTAGTTTTGTATTACATGTGTATGAATATGTGTATGATTAATGTATTTAATTTTTACAATTTTGTTAGGAGAAGAAGACACAAACACATCTGTCTTCATGTATTAACATGAATGTGTTTGCGGATTTATTGACCTTTTTAGGTTTTTATGGCAAAAGGCTTGATTTGTATGCGAATAATCTCCCTGATTATCAACAGAAGTCTCACTCTGAACCTCTAAGTATCAAGAATGTTACACATGTTCCTCAACAAGAAGAAAGTTCAAAGTATGTATATTTCTTACATTATTTTTTATTCATTTTAAATTGAAATTGCTAATATTCATTACAATTTTTTTTTTCAATTTGTTTACAGTGATTGTGGTTTATACACACTCTATTTGCCGAATACATGAGCAATGGAGTTTTTGATATGTCACATATTGATGTTGATTCAACATATCATCGTCAAAGATATGCAACATTACTTTGGCATTATGTGAAATCAAAGAATGATGAAGGCGCAATCAGTGAAAGTGAAGTTACAGGAACAGTTGCTAGCAAAAAGGGTGGACCTCGAACTCATAAACAACAAGTTATGGACACCACCAATTATCCTACTCCAAATTCCATATCAGGAAGTAGAAATCTTCATGGCACATAGATAATTTATTTGAAAGATTTTTTTTTTTAACTTATGAACAATTTATGTATTTTTCCAGTTTTTTTTATTATGAATACTTTGATGGTTTTATATAAATTATTACTGATTATTACTAAATGTGTCTCACTTATATTAATTATATTACTGGTATGAATACTGTATGAAAAATGTATGAATTATATCATACAATTATACATTAATAAATGTGTATCACAATCTTACATACATTATATGAATTATGAATGTCATATTAAAATTTGATATATAGTACATAGTATGAATTATATTACTGGTATGAATACTGTATGAAAAATGTATGAATTATATCATACAATTATACATTAATAAATGTGTATCACCATCTTACATATATTATTCATACCACTAATATACATACAATTTGTTTCTGTTTTTATTTTAATTTTGACTACGGATGATTTTGTATAAATTATTACTGATTATTACTAAATGTGTCTCACTTTAACATATATGAAACTGTATGAATCATGTATGAAAATTATATGAATTATGAATGTCATATTAAAATTTGATATATAGTACATAGTAATGATATATGAAAAATATATGAATTATGACAAATTATAAAAAATATTTTTCAAAATACAAACACAAACAAATTGTATGTACATTACTGATATGAATAATGTATGAAAATTGTATGAATACTGTATGACATTTGTATGAATATTAATATTATTCAATAAAAAAACATTTATAACAATGTAATGCCTCAATAACACAGATTTAACATTACGACAACATTGTTTTGTACAGGATATTATTCAATAAAAAAACATTTATAACAATGTACATCATTGTTTCTGTACCTATCAAAATAATTCATACAAACTTCATACACATTTAATATATCATTCACTGGCATATACACTATTTCAATTAAACAAAAAGAATATAGTTTCTATACAAAATTAATACAAAATATATATTATAATTTCAACAGGAATATATATTGTAAGTTTAACAAAATATAGATTTTCATACATAATTAATACAAGTTTCTTATAAATTTCATACACAATTAATACAATTTTCATTCTTCACCAGTACACAGAATTATATCTTCTTACTTTTTGAATATTATCTGAGCAGGTTTTACCATTAAATACAAATTTTATATAATTTTCAGACATTATTCATACATTTGTAATACTTCACCTGTACAAAGAATTATATCTAATTATTATTTGTCTAGTTAATAAATGTACGTTTTTCTATTTTCTTCACAAATCAACTAACACGCGAATCTTCAATTTAATTACAACTCAAACACATTTATATTTACTTATCGTTTTTCAAAATGCCATACGTAACTTGATTGTTTATCCAAAAAAAGAACATACAAACTATATTTTAGATCTAACAATAATAAAAAAAAATCGAACAATTTTATACATGTACAAAACAATAAATATAATTAAAACCAACAATTCATAATTAAAACAACAAATCATAACAAAATTAATATGATGAATTCCACTTTCCACCATGTTTTATTAATATCGACACATTGTTCTCCATCAAATCAAATCCGATTGTTTTCAACGCCAAAATTTATTCAACTACTAATAAAAAATGAAAATAAAATCTGCAAATCTCAAAAAGATTGTGAAATTTTGGAAAACAAAATGACATGTACGTTCATGCCAATTTGGTAGAGCTTTTCAAGGAATTAAATCAAAAATTAATATTATTTAAACTAATTTGAGAGAATTAAGGCAACTAACTAATCTAAAAAAATTTAAAATCCCTTAAAACGTGGTAATTTATTAACAGTAATTAATAATTATATTTAATTTATTTAATAAAAGATCTCATTTTCCATTATTAACTTGTCCGTTTTTTTAATTTATTTTTTATTTTAACAACTCTTTTTAATAATTTAAAATTAACATTATATATTTTTTAAAAATGCTATAACTTGAGATATTAAATGTTATACAATGAAATTCAAACTCTAGTGCTATAACTTGAGAATATTACTATAAAAAATGCTATATACCTAATTTACACTATTTTAAATGTACTTTACTGTCGTCGAGTGGTTCGCTGACATCGTGATTTTAGATAACGATACACCATTGACTAAGTTCATTCTATCCTGGGAGGATATATTTTATTAACTTCGGGGACTTGAAGGGAATAATATCCTTAAGGGAACACTGTGCAGTTAGTGGACTCAATTTTCTTCTTTAAGAAAAGTATTTTGTTTATTGCTTCTAATCTGTTTTTTTATTCTATTTTCTCTACTAATTTTAATTTTCTAATTTTGAAAATGCTCTTTAAACTTTGATATTTCGTACTAAGTTCTTCAAAGTTTTGATCTAGAATCACTTGAGATTCCTAATTGACTTGATGAACCACAAGTAGATTTTCTCTTCCTTGGAACTTTTCAAGTATTGTTACGACATTTCTGTAAAATTGTAAAAAGAAAAAAAAAAGATTAATAGCAAATTATTGTAGGAAGAACAACTGCTACACTAAAAAGGATATCCAAAGATTGACATATATTTTTACCAATATATGTAAATAGATCGAATAATATGTTGTTTTAACTAAGAAAAGGCTTTTTTTTTAAATTTGCATGAGGGCAAAAAAAAATTTAGTTAAAAAGATAACAAGAACTTATTACTTTTTGGTAATAATTGTGAATACTATCAGTTACATAATTATTTACAACTCAAAATTTATTTATTTTTTAGCTCTCAAACTGAAAAACCAAAGCCAGCATATAGTTACAGAATTGTTGATATATAGCTAACCATTTGGTGGATATATAATTATGATAATTTTGGCAAAATTGACATTTATATCATTTGAACTAATTTGAGATGATTGTATTTTAAGAAAGAAGTCATTACTTGCAATAATAATATGTTTTAAGTTATAAATTAACAATAAATATCTTTCAAAAAAAATATAAAACTAAAGATAGCTGATGATATTATTGAGTCGAATATTCTTTTGATAAAAGTTTTAATTATTAATGATTTTTATTAATATCTAAATATTCATTGGCTAAAGTGATATAAAATCTTATTTTATGAAAAATGACTTCCCAATTTTTTCCCATAAAAACATCTTCTTGATTTGTCCTTTTACCATATACACACAATTGTTACATACATAATTCACCACTAAGATAATTTAAGGAAATTCAAGAAATAGTACCTGCAGGTGACTAGCTACTTGATATCGAGTAAGACCAGGTACATTCATCGCCTCAAGAATATCAGTTGGAAAACATCCTACAAAATAATTCATAACAAAAAAAATTCACTTTCATTTGATATATAAGAAAGACGAATAAAATACAATTATTAGTTTGAGCGTCTTAATTACAAGTAAGTTAACCACGACTATAAGTATGAAGTAATAAATAGTTGTGAAGTAAACTCACTGCCACCATTAAGTTTGTTCACAACTTCTTGAAATTTGTCATGAAGATCCTCGGTCCATACAATACGAGTCTTCCTTCGAATAATAACCTTAGTAGCACTGCTCTGACTCTTATCTTCTTCAATCAATTTTTGACCTCTCTTTCTCTTTAATTTGCACTTTTTTTCATTCGACCCAACATCATTTTTAGTCTCATGGATATCATTTTCTTACTCATCTATATCAATAGACACATTACTTTTATCTACATATACTTCTTTAACAATAGTATTGTTATCAATGACATCAATAACCTTTTCCTTTTGTATATTCTTTTGCAATACAAGTTGCCTCATGTGCTTCACAATTCCTTGGTCAAGTGGCTTTTGCATGTAAAAATAAGCACCACTTTTAAAAGCTTTCTTTGCTGAGTGTGCATCATATTCATCACAAACACCTGCATTGTTATATTTTTTTAAAAATAACCATTAAAACTAAATTATATTGTAAATACTATGAAAGGGTTATTTGGCTTTGATCTATTATAATAATATATTCTTACAAAAACAGATATTATCTTATCACTGAAAGTAAGAGAATTTATGACTCTAAATAACACATTAAAATTCATTGCTAATCCTTATTGACGACATGTTATCAACAAAAGCTATGTAGTTAAGGGTTATTTAGAGATACTAAATTAAAATACACTTTTGATATTTAATTTTTTATAGTATACTAAATGTCATAAATGAAGAGTAAACTTAAATACTTACAAATTGGTACTATATCTGAGACAACCGCTTGATCCAAAAGTTGAAATGAAAGCAAGTCGGGTGAATTCATATTGATAATCATCAAATCGATCTTTTCCTTTCCCTTCAAGAGCATTGACATTCCTTGTGAAGCCATATCAACTGTCCTAACTATATCAATGCATTTTAATAAATAATAATGAGCAGAACACAGAAAAATAAAATTATACAAAAAGTTATAACGAAAAATTATTTATTTCTCATTATAAAGTTTAACTATAAATTATCATATTAGTATTTTTCAAATATTGTGAATATTGTGTAATGTCTCGCAGATTAAAGCACAGAATGTAATTTAATTACCACTAATGCTGAATAATAATATTTGTCAAATCTCTTAAGTAGATTCAAATATCCTTATTTTAAATTATGAAAATAACTAATTTATTTCTCTATTTATAAAAATCAAATTTAAGTATTAATTAAATTTACATTTAAAGAATCTAATTTATTTACTCCTTCCACTCTTTGTGAAACAAACTTATGAAAAATATAGATTTCTACTAAAAACTAATCAAGTGTGAAACAAACTTATGAAAAATCTACAAAAAAAATAATCATATATCATCTGATTAAAAAACATAAACAAATTTTAATAAAGTTGTCATTCTAAATTTTACTTATTTGGGTTCAACATCTCATAATAATTTTAAAAAATTTGAAGTGAAAGTATTTTTTGTCCACATCCTAACAAGACAATATTTTTTTATGTCAAAGTCAATAATAATAATAATAATAATAATAATAATAATAATAGTAAAATTGACTCTCATTGGTTTCTCTCTTTCTCTTTTTTCACATGTTTTTATCGTGAGCCTTCACAAATGGAATAATATATTTATCTAGAATATAATTAAATTTGTTAAATTAAAGATCTACGTCTTAATTAAAATTTATATCTGAAGAATGTAATTAACTTTCTCTTTCAACTCTTTGTTGCTCTAGATCAATTGACAAAGAATATTTTCTAATCTTTTTATACAAAAAAAATCAAGAGTAGAACACATATATGTAAGTTGATTAAGTAGGTAAAATTAAAGGATATGTATTGATTATGTCACTTCGAAGATATATGATAAAATTAAAAAATAAATGATAAGAAAATTGATATAAACTACCACTATCACTAAAGATTATATTGATCTCTAAAAAAAAATTGATTGAGTGTGATAAGCTTATAAAAAAATTTACAAAAAGAGTCATTTAGTAACTGATTAAAAAAACATAAACAAGTGAAGAAACAGTGTTATGACAACCCGAAAAACAAATTGAAGATTTAAAAAATTAATGAGATCTATAAGGTGATTTATGTAAAATAAAAATAAAACAAGATAACTAGTATCATATCAATAAATCTAATATAAAATTAATACATATCACATAAAATTAAGTTCTATATGTATTTAACTAGTATCATATCAATAAAATCTAATATAAAATTAATACATATCACACAAAATTAAGTTCTATATGTATTTTATGGAGTAATGCATATTTACCTCTATACTCGTGAGACTCGAGTAAATGAACCATCTCATTTGTAAATTCTTTATCGTCATCAATCAATAACACTGAAACTTGATTTATCATATCATGATAAAAATCGTTCATTGAATTCTTTATTATTGAAAATTTTGTTCTTAAAAAATACCAAGGAAGTGTTACTTTGAACGATCAGATTTAAGAAATTAAAAGATTAAAAATCATTTTTATATGCCTAATGTACTTATTTTAGTTGAAGGAAGCTCTAATTTGGATTGTTTTCTTTGTTTGAGACATGTATATATAGCATTCTCCCCAAGTTAGTATGCAGATTAGTGTAATCATATCAATAATTATGTTTGACATTTTTTTTTGTTTTTTTTTGAGTCAAGACAAAAGTATAGTTCTATCTCTTTATTTTTACTTTTTATTTTCTTTTTAGAACTTAATATGAAACAAAATATGTTTTTTGATAAATCATTTTTCAGTGTTTAGTTACTTAAAAATATGTTCTAAAACTATTATAAATTCTAAAAAAAAAGGTCATCAATCACTTTTTAAGGAATCTAATATGAGTGAGATATTTTTTTAAATAATATTTTAATTCTTCATTTTAATTATTTCAGTCGGTATTTATGTATATTAATATTTAAAAAATCATAAAATTATTATTTCTTTATCAAATCTTTCACATTGATATTATTAAAATCATTTAAAAATAAAATAAGTATTTATATATTCTATTAAATCAACACAACCTTAGTGATTTTTTTAAATAATATATATCTAAAAAATAATATAAAATCTCAAAAATTGGAATTTATAATTATTCTAGTTGTTACCCTTCATTGGTCCATTTATCAATATTCGAACATTTAAAATTATTTTTTCTTATTTTATTCTCTATTCTTCTTTTTTATTTATTTTATATTCTAATATATATATATATATATATATATATATATATATATATATATATATATATGGAGAAAATTATATTTGGAGCATCATCTTCAAATGGACCACATATTGTATAATTCATATTTAATCAGAATTCCTAATTTCGAATAGCGAATCTAATGAGAAACCAAAAAAATGTTGAAAACTAAAATTAATATAATTTAATCTTCAAAAAATTACATTTAAAACAACCTAACACTATTCATGGTCAATACATACAGAAAACAAATTGTAAATTAACCTATAGTGAAAAATTATCAAATTTATTAGTTACAATTTTGTTGTAGTTTTGACTATGTTCACATCTGAATTCCATAGTCAAATGTCATTAATTTCAATGGAAAATAAAATTAATGATATTGCCACATGTTCTTTATTTTGAATAATTATTTTATATTTTTATTTATTTAAAGTCAAATTAAAGTAAGTATCATATTTTTAATTAATTATGTTTTTTTCTATATGTGTGTAATCATACAAATATATTGTATTGTAAATTACATATATTTTGAAAAAATAATCGACTCATAAAGAAAAATTAATACAGAAGTTCTTTCACTTATAATGACATATCTATAATAAGGTTGTAATGAAGTCATTGTACTTTATTTTACTTATTTGGATTCAACATATCTTAATAATTTTTAAAAATAAAAACTGAAAGTACATTTTTCATAATAGTAATTCCAGTAAAATAATTATTTTCAAAGTAACCTACCTTGTTTCTTATTTCAACAAGTAAAACAAAATTACGACTAAACAAAAGAGAAGAAAAATGTTTTTGGTACGAATGGAAATGTTTTTTATGGGAAAAATTCTTTTTTTTTTTTGGAAAATAAGTGGATCCTGACTTATTTTCTCATGACTCGTCTTTAGTTTGGTGAGTAGAAAATATTTTCTAGTGTTTGATTTGTAAATGAAAATATTTTTTTCAAAACATTATCTTTTATTTTTGAATTAAGAGTAGATAAATTTTTAGGAAAATAATTTAACCTGAAAGCTAACCTCGACAATAAATCTAAGATATGACCCTGACACGCGAACCCAGACACCCGATTCAAAATCCAACCAGACACCCGATTCAAATTCCAACCATGAGATAGGACTGAGGTGGATGACCCTGAATTTTGACCCGAGGCCCTTTATTTCAAATTGAGGCCGGATATCTGATCCATGACTTGACCCTGACACCCAAACTTGAACATAATCGATTAATTTGAATTTTAACTTACAACATTCGAATTAAGACCCGACTTCCAAATCGAAATTTTGATCACAAGTTATGAACCAAGATCCACCACACCCGACTAGAGATATAACTTTCTAATTTGAATTTAAATTATATTTAAAAAAATTAGTATTTCTTCTGGGGGTTAGGCTGTGGTAAAAGATTTTCTTTTTAAAAAAAATAAATTAAAAATATTTGTCAAAAATGAACTTTTAAATTGTACTTTTATTGTGGGGTAGAAGGGGTTGGGATAGTAAAAAAACAATAAATTAAATATTTTTTAAAACATACTTTAATTAATTCCTTTTTTTGGGGTTTCGGGGGGGGGGGGGGGGGGGCTATGATTGGGTTAAAAATGGATTTTTATTTCTTCCAAAAAATAAAGTCTTAGGGTACTGGGGGTTGGACGGAGTAAAATAACGAAAATTTGACCTATTTTTGGTTGGGGAAGGGGCTAGTTTGGGGGTAGGGGTTAAAATAATTGATTTTTCAAAAAAGAAATTTTAACTAATTATTTTTTTGAATGGAGAAAGTTTGGGCAAAAAAAAATTATAATTTGAGATTGGAGAAGAGTTTTGAAAAACATTTTTCCTAAATTTTGAAGGGAAGTCTGTAGACATTTAAATTTTGTGGGATTCTACAAGATGCGTTCAATTCGAGTTGGGACTCTACAAAATTGTGTTCAACTTAAATTAGGATTCTTCGAGGATACTCAACCCTAAACCCTAATTTATGCCTATATAAAAGGTACTAAATTCTCTTAAAGGACATCTCATAAATTCCATAAAGAGATTAAGATCTCGAATACTCCACAAATTGATGGATTATTCATATAGAGAGGTCAAATCCAAATCATCCTAGTTTGAGAAATGCTGTCATTAACGGCCCTCGAATCATGGATAAATCCTAGGAGAGTAGAATCAAGGTATCAACAAAATTGTATCCACTATCTTAATTAATAAAATTATGTTTATTCATATTTTATTTGTATGGTTTGTTTATTTTCCATATGTTTAAAATTTGTTGAAAACAAAATTGGCACGCCCAATGGGACCAAATCTGCCCTTCATCTCTTCTCTCTTAAATCATATATGAAAATCTGAAGCTGCAAAGGTGGAAGAATGAGTATTTCGAGCCTCCTCTTTGACTTTCATCAAGTCTACACTCGACAAGCCTTGAAGCAGGGGGCGTTTGTAGACACTGAAATTTTGTGGGACTCTACAAGATGCGTTCAATTCGAGTTGGGATTCTACAAAATTGTGTTCAACTCAAATTAGGATTCTTGGAGGCTACTCAACCCTAAACCCTAGTTTATGCATATATAAGGGGTACTAAATTTCCTTAAAAGGCATCTCGAAAATTCCATAAAGAGATCAAGATCTCGAATACTCAAGAAATAGAGAGGTCAAATCTAAATCACCCTAGTTCAAGAAATGTTGTCACTAGTGGTCCTCGAATCATGGATAAATCCTAGGAGAGTAGAATCAAGGGATCAACAGAATTGTATCCACTATCTTAATCAATAAAATTATGTTTCTTCATATTTTATTTGTATGGTTTGTTTATTTTTCATATGTTTAAATTTTATTGAAAACAAAGTCATTTTCCTAAATTTGAGAAAAATAAGTTGATTTGGAAAACATGTTCCAAAACATTTAAGTCAACCAAACATGAGAAATTGAAAAAGAATTTCAGTAAATATTTTTCTTCATAATTAATCATTCCTCAACTATGACTCGAATCTAATGTATATAATTATTTATCTAAGTAAGCAAAGGACATCCTTATACTATCAATAAAATGACAAGAATCACCCTTCCGTCTATTTTTGTCAAGAAAATGATTGAACCAATAAATTTTTTTTTTTTTTTAGTTTGATCATATGTTAGCCACGGTGAGAAGATCAAAGTGACCTAAAAAGAATAGGGAAATATATTGATAGGAAATGAATCTTTCATTTTCACAATTTAAATTTTGTGTTGTTGGCTTTTTGTTTTTGCATCATCAAGTAAATTGATTTGCAACAATACAAAAGTCTTGAAATAATTATATAGTAGGTTCCGATGATTAGAAAAATTATAAAAAAAAAAATACATTTTGAAAATATTATGCCCAACTATTTAGAGATTTTCTTTAATAAAATATTTAGTATGTATGAAATTCACATTTTTTACAGTATACTAAAATGCTTGAAATTTAGAATAATTACATACACGTTTAGTAATGAAAATAAAAAAAAGAATTAATTTATTTAAAATTTTTGAAGTTGGAGTTGTATTTGTCCATACTTTACAAAGAATATTTAGAATTTGAATATATCATGTTTGAATATGATTTAAATCCTCAATTTCTAAAAATTAGAAATATCACCCAACTCAACTAGTTTAACCATGTGTACATATATTCATCTGACTTGACTCATTTCTTTTTTGTTGATGACGTGAGTTTCTTTAAAAAAAAATAGACAAAAAGATGAATCTTGCAACTTTTTGGATAGTGTAAGGATGTTTTTTATTCACTTATATAACACGAGGATAATGTATTAGATTCAAGTCATACTTTAGAAATGATTTTAACCAAAAACTCTAATAAACACACCCTTAATGAAGAACTTGTAGAACTGTTTAGTTATGGAAGAGAATCTAACATTATGAATGTATCATTTGATTCTAAGTTTACGATGTGTATCTTAGATAAAATTATGGTAAATTTGGGCTAAAATATTATGATATGGGTATATTTGCACCTTAAGTATAATAAAGAGGTATATGTGTATAAAAAATAAAACGAAAAATTTATCTAGATTATTGCTAATAGTACAGAGATTATAGCCGTCAAAATGGGTTTACACGGGGCTGCGCCAACCCAATCCATTATTGGGGTTGGGGTTGGGATAGGTTTTTTTAAGCCCATTTAAAGTAAGGCTTACAAGTTTTACCCATATTAGCCCTTGGCCCTTGAGACTTGACCGAAGTTAGGTCAGGGTTGGACCATAGGGTCAAAAAATTATTTATTTAAGGGTATCCTACAATACTTTCTCTAATATATGAGCTAATTATTTAAATGCACGTTATGTTGTTATCAGATTTTGGTCTGTTCAGATTTATTTATCTCGGGATACGGATTTAAAATTAAGTTAGTTTGTTCTAGATACCTTTTATCTAAGTGGATTCACATGTATCTAGGATATATAAACAAATTCTGCAACCTCGCTTTCCTCCCATCTCTTTGTCATTCTCTTATCTCGTTCACATACCTGAAATATATCATAATAAATACATGTATCTCACATATCTAGTTGCGGTATTTACCAATCAAATGACTCTTTGATCAATTGTTGGAGTCTTTACCAATCAAATGACTCCTTGATCAATTCAAATTCTTTTCCATTGAACAAATGCTTATTATAATGCTAGACTAATTCTTTGTACTTGTGTTTCTATTTTTAATTATAATGCTAGTCCATTACCTATAAGGATTCTTAAATGCTACCCCGTCTACTTTTTCAATTTTTATGTTTTATTTTTCTTAAGTAAATTTGACTAATTTTAAAATATAATTAGATTATATTAATTCTATATTTTAAACAAAAAATTTAAATATTTCAAAAGTGAAAAGTTCTACAAAATTGCATTTTTTTTTGCTATCGATATGATAAAAAAGATACGATCATAAAATATTAATACAATTTCTTATTGTTTAACTCTAAAAAGGAAAATTAATTTATACAATTATAACTCCAAGTAGGTCAACTAACATAATCATTTGAATACTCAATAACCATGTAATTAGTTCTGATGATTGACAAACAATTTTATGTTTTAAAAGGAAACCAACGACAGTGTTTCCATTTTTTTTTCTTTTAAAATTGTATCCTATGTCGTAGTCTATGTGTATTATGGCATGTGGGACGTGTATGTTTACTTGTTTATTTCATACAAGTTTCAATGTCTATTTATGCATACTCAAAACTATTTGCTGAGAAATTCAATTCTGTTCTTATCACCCAAATGTCTGTTTGATCAATTCAAATTCTTTACAATTAAAGAAATGCTTATTGTGATGGACTAATTCTTTGTACTTGATGTGTCATAATTTAGTTATCCATCTCTTATGACTAATTAATCAAAATCCAACGTAATCCTTGAACAAATCAAATGGAATTAAGTCGACAATATGAGTTTCCAACACTATAAATACCACCATTTCAATTGTTTATTTCCACCACAAGAAATCAACAGAAAATAAGAGCTATGGCAAAATACACTGCTTTTCTTGCCCTCCTCCTTTGCCTCTTCCTTGTTGCTGCAACTGGTGAGACGACATGATTTTATAGCAATCAAATATACTGATTTGTTGAAGTTTACGAATTTTAAAAATATTCATTTTTATTAAACTTTATGACTAGTCAAACTTGTTCGATAAGTGAAATTTGCTATCTCAAGTACATACCATGATTTTTCAATTTTTTTTTTAATTTTTGCAGAAATACAAATGGCAGAAGGGAAATACTGTTGGAAAAAGAGTGACAAGTGGAATGGGCCTTGTCAATACTCTTACAAATGTAGCTATCATTGCAAGCACTACTATGGAGCTAAATATGGTATTTGTAAGAAGTACAAACCATGGGGTCACAAATATTACTGGGCAAAATATGCTTGCTACTGCTACTCACCTTGTCATTACTAATCAACTTTCAATGTCTTATGTCTTGGCTTTGACTATGTAAACAAATAATTATGATGCTACCTATTTTATGTATGTGACAGTGTAATAAGGATGATTTATGTGTGCAACTAGTTTACCCAAGCTTTGCGTGATGAATAAATGTATTGTATTGTATTCAATTTTTCTCAAATTTAACCTATAGCCCACGTATGTCCATGAAAATTGTGTGTAATATTGGAATCCCTAATGAAACTTCGTTTCGTTTAGGACAATAAAGTGTAGAATTAAATTTGACCATCAACACTTCCATATAAAGCACAACGTTAATGCTATTGAGACTTATGTTAGACACTATTGACCATCAACACTTCCATATAAGGTTAATGAAAGTGGAAGAGAGGGGTGAATTGCTATTTTTTTTTCCTTAAAAGAAAATTACTCTCTAGTGGAATATCACAATTGACTATGTAAATTCAAAGGATAATGTGTCGGATCCACTTACAAAAAGGCCTAACTAGAGAGAAAGTTAAAAGATTATCGTAGGGAATGAGTTTACAGCTTAGGACATGTCATCATGGCGATAACTCTACCTAGCAGAATGGAGATCCCAAGAACTAGGTTCAAAGAGAAAAACAAGTTGTGACTGACGGTTCAACATTGTCAACCAACTCAATCCAGTCTCATGATGAAGACAATGCTCAGGAACAAGGACACAACATTAAGACTTTTTAATGAGTTAATAAAGCTTAATGATTTTAATAATTTGCTGCGTTTGGCAGATTTAACTATATAGTGTATCTACGCGATAATACGATTAAAATCATCTATGTGAATGTGAAGTGTTAGCCGCTTCAAAGAGAATTATTGTTAAAAGTCTCTTCATACACTCATGAAACCAAGAGGTGTTCATGGTTGAAACGAACACAACCGTAAGAACCATAAATGGTAAAGGGTTAATTGTGTAACATATGGTTGTCTAGGTATACACCAAAGCTCGACGGTTCAAAGATATTGCATCTACCGATTAACCCAGTATATCCGACATATGTTCACTATGAAAAGTCCAAAGGAAAACCTACTTATCCACATACAATTAATCCTTACATGTAGAGTACACATTTGTCTGTACATTCCTATGTTATAACCATTCCCCATTAATGTGGGGATTGTTGGGTATGTAACAAGAATTAATGAGGAATGGAGGAAAGATGAAAAGAGATGAACTTGAAAAGTTGGGAACTTGAAAAATCCTCTTATGCTTTAGTGAAAAGACATTTGTCCTTCATCAATGGTGGAAAGAAAAATACGAGAGTTTAAATATCAAGACAGTCCTTTTAATTGTTAAAAGTGTTGAAAAGAGGGACCCTTCACGCCGTCGTCGTCGCTCACCCGGGTCGGCTTCGTCTTCGACTTCGGCTTTGAAAAATGATCAAGATTATTTTTTGGACAAAGTTTGTTTTAATTATTTACTTACTTAATTAATTAATTAAATTAAATGACCAAAACGTTGAATTTTCAATTAGTTAGTTGATAGCAGAAACATTTTCAATTGTTTAGTTGAGATTAACTGAAACGTTTCAACTTTTTAGTTGATTAACCTGAGCCGACTCGCATCCTTGCGACCCATTTTATTTAAAATAAATTCGTTTTTATTTAAATTTCTCACCGTTTGAAAATGACTTTTCTAAAATGTTGCAACTTTGAGAAACAACCAGAACCGTTTCAAAGGTTGCAAACTTTCATTAATGGTCATGTGGGTTCTGAAAGGATTGCAACCTTTCGGAACCTGTTCCTCTTGCCTAAATACCAAGTCATTCTTCAGAATTTTTCCTTAAGAATTTTTTATTTCTTCTTCTTCTTCTGCACAAAAGTTCCTTCGTGTACTTTACTGTTGTTGAGTGGTTTATTGACACCAGAGTTTTGGATATCAATACGTTGGTGATTAAGATCATTCTATCGTGGGAGGACATATTCAAAATCAAGCGTCGGATACTAGAGGGGAATAATTTCCTTAAGGGGACACTTTGCATTCAGTGGGCTTGATCTTTTCCTTTTCTAATTTTTTAGATTCTAGTACGTTTACAAAAATTTTAGTTTTTTGTGAATTAATTTATGTTCATCTTTCTTACTGATTTCTTAAACTTTGGTAACTTCGTATTTCTGCAAAGTTTTATTGGAATCAGTAATTCTGTTCTCCAAACACATATTGGCAACACTTCCAACTTTGAGTTGCACAAGTAGATACTTAAAATTATATAAAATTAAAAAATAGACGCATTCATCCTATGTGAAATCCTAAATGACCATTTTGTGTCCTATGTATGTGTATTATGACATGCGGGACGTGTGTGTCTACTTGTTTATTTCATACAAATTTAAGCATCTATTTATGCACGCCCCAAAACTTCTTGTGAAAAAATTAATTGTGTAGTTAAGGAATTGATCAATTAGTAGAAGACTTTAATTATAACTCAAATACCTCTTTGATCATTTCAAATTCATTTCAATTAAACAAATGCTAATTGTGCTGGACTAATTCTTTTGTATTTGATGTGTCCTTTTAATTATCCATCTTATAATTGATTAAGCAAACATCCAACGTAATCTTTGAACAAATCAAATGGAATTAGGTTGACAATATGAGTTTCCAACACTATATATACCACAATTTCAATTATGTATTTCCTCACCAAGAAATCAACAGAAAATAAGAGTTATGGCAAAGTACACTACTTTTCTCGCTCTCCTCCTTTGCCTCTTCCTTGTTGCTGCAACTGGTGAGTCGACATGATTCAATATCTATCAAATATAATGATTTGTTTAAGATTACGAATTTTTAAATATTCATTTTTAATAAACTTTATGACTAGTCAAACATGTTCTATAAGTGAAATTTACTATGACAAGTACATACCATTATTTTTCAATATTTTTCATTATTGCAGAAATACAAATGGCAGAAGGGAAATATTGTTGGAAAAAAAGTGGCAAGTGGAATGGGCCTTGTCAATACTCTTACAAATGTAGTCATCATTGCAAGTACTACTATGGAGCTAAATATGGTATATGTAAGAAGTACAAACCATGGGGTCACAAATATTACTGGGCAAAATATGCTTGCTACTGCTACTCACCTTGCCACTACTAAGAATATTTGAGTATCTCATGGCTTGGTTTTGATTATGTAAACAAATAATTAAGAAACCTATTTTATGTGTGTAACAATGTAATAAGGATGATTTATGTGTGCAACTATTTTGCCCAAGCTTTGCTTGATGAATAAATGTATTGTGTTGTATCCAATTATTCTCAAAATTGACCTATAGCTCACTTATGTCCGTGAAAAACGTGTGTGGAATTGGAATCCCTAATGAAACTTGGTTTGGTTTTGGACAATAAAGTGTAGAAGATTTAAATTTGACCATCAACACTTCCATATAAAACACAACATTGATTCTATTGAGACTTATGTTAGATGTTTGTAGAAATATGTTGGATTAACTAGGACACAATCGCAAGCATAGAAAATAAATAATAAAATTAACACAAGAATTTAGCGAGGTTTTGCTAGGCCTAATTCTTCGAGCCAAAGCAAAGAGAGTTTTCTACAATGAAAAAAAAAAAGAAAAGGTGTATAATGTTTTCGAGCTTCAACTAGATAATATAGTCTAGAATAAAAATTATATCCTTGATCATCCGATGTCGAAAGAGAAATCAAATTAATTCCTCTTCATTTATGGAACATGTCAAATCTTACTATTTCTGATAAATCTAGCAAACATTCTGAATTTGATATTAACAACGCCCTTTACCTCTAATAAATTATAGTCACATCGATTAACAATCTTACTTGTCTGTTTGTATCTTGCAAATCAATTCTTGTGTGGACACATGTAAACAATTCATCAGAATTTGTTTCGAATATAACTACAATGGAGGACCCATGTGATAAGATGTCACATTACATTTGGGACCCCGGGTAGATGCCTATATATAGAAGAGGGAACTAGTCAATTAGGGTTTATGCTATGAATTTGTCTCTTATTTCTTTGTTACTTAGATTAATGTGAACCTCCCTCCATTCTCCCTTTTTATTGCTACTATTTGGAGCAATTAGAATTACAAACTCTTATAATTATACGTGTAATTCCAATTATCCATTTCAATACAATATGAGTTCATTACAAAATTCACATCTTTAACTTTTTCTACAGTCATTGTCATCTAAATTATTAATTATTAGTACCTTAATTGCCTTTCATATCCCCTTGTAGTTAACACAAAAAATAATCTCCTTCTAATCTTCCACATATTGAAACTACATCCTCCATCAAATTTCTATATCTCATACTTTATTGAAGATGATGATGAAATCTTAATTAACCCTTCATTTTGTGCTAAAATTCTAACATGGATATGATATCAATTAATTGTTGAGAAAATATGATGGATAAACTAGAACACAATCACAAATAAAGAGATTATCTAATGATTTTCGACTAAGTTTAATCCTCCAAGCAAAGGCTAACATCACCAAATCTATAAGGAAAATGTTCTTCCATTCATAAGGGACAATATATTTCATTCCTAAATCTATTAAGCCTCATTTGCTTGCAATTAATGAAGGAGTGAATCTTAATCATTCAGATTCGCCTCATTAAGTATGTTTGTTTTTGAGGACTGAATCTTAATTATTCAGATTCAGTTCATTAAGTTTGTTTGTTTTACTTCTTTATAAGTCTCTTAATGAGTCTGAATATATTTGAATGAATCTGATCCGCAACACAGTCTTAACACCATTACTCATATCTTAATTCAACTACATCACAACAACTCATATAAGTTGTTTTCTTATTTAATTAATGTTAATTAGATTTTTACCTTTACAATTTCCTTTATTCTTATTAACTTAATATATCCCTTTTACTTCTTCATAAATTAATCGATATATTTGAATTGATAAGCACTCCATGATGTAATATTTAACACGGTTCCAAAAAATATGAAAGTATTAACTATTTGATCGATAACAATTAATAATAAATGTCTATTATAAAATAAAACGTTTCATAAACATTATATTACTACTCTATATAAACTCATTTACATAGCATTATATTAGATTCTAAAAGTTTTTGAGTGGAAATAATAATCATATTAATGATGTAACTTAATGTTAAATTCATAATGGATAAATCATATTACCTTGTGATAAAAATGTTCAAAATATTATTTCCTACATAAAAAAATTATTTTACTAAAATGAGATTTTTATAATATTTTATTAATTTAGCGTTTAATTTCAAATATTAAAAATAAACAGTCCCAATAATTCAGTGTTTAGATTCAAAGAATGTATATTTAGATTCAAACGTTTGAACTTTACTAGGTGTTTGATATCACAAAAGCTCCATGTATTTATACAAACAAATGGTGAACTCATAAAAGCAATTTGTGGAGATATAGAATTGATCAATTAGTAGAAGACTTTAATTATCACTAAATAATGGGTCTTTGATCAATTCAAAATTCCTTTCAATTAAATAAATGCTAATTCATGTGTTGGACTAATTCTTTGTAGTTGATGTGTCCTTTTTATTATCCATCTTATAATTAATTAAGCAAACATCCAACGTAATCCTTGAACAAATCAAATGGAATTAAGTTGACAATATGAGTTTCCCACACTATAAATACAACCATTTCAATTGTTTGTTGTCATTACCAAAAAATCAACAGAAATTAAAATAAGAGCTATGGCAAAGTACACTACTTTTTTAGCCCTTCTCTTTTGCCTCTTCCTTGTTGCTGCAACTGGTGAGTCAACATGATACTATAGATACCAAATATAATGATTTGTTTAAAATTATAAATTTTCAAAATATATTTTTCTTCTTAAATTTTGTGGCCAGTCAAACATGATTATATAGCTACCATATATAATGATTTGTTTAAAATTACGAATTTTTAAAATATTTGTTGCTTTTTTATAGGAAATAAAATTTGTTTAGAAATTATAGTAAATTTGCTATCTCAAGTACATACCATGATTTTTCAATTTTATCATTTTTGCAGAAATACAAATGGCAGAAGGGAAATACTGTTGGAAAAAGAGTGACAAGTGGAATGGACTTTGCTACTACTCTTACAAATGTAATTATCATTGCAAGCACTACTATGGAGCTAAATATGGTATGTGTAAGAAGTATAAACCATGGGGTCACAAATATTACTGGGCAAAATATGCTTGCTACTGTTATTCACCTTGCCACTACTAAGAATCTTTGGGTGTCTCATGGCTTCGGTTTGACTATGTAAACAAATAATTAAGAAGCTACCTATTTAATTTTATGTGTGTAACAATGTAATAAGGCTTATTCATGTGTGAAACTATTGCCAAGCTTTGTGTGATGAATAAATGTATTGTATATTTTTCAATGAGTATTAATTGATGTGAACTATGGTGTTTACCTATATGAATCGTATTGTGTAAAGTATCATGCAAGGCTAAGCTAAAAATAAATAATAACTACATGACTCCACATACATATATATTTATCACGCCCCAAGCCTAGACTCTATGCAAGATCGATACTCATAGTACCGAAATCACCGATAAAGGACACAGAGGTCAAAGTGAAGCATAACTAGCTATCTACATACCTATGAAACCTTTAAATATAACTGAGTACTGACTTAATGACTATCACTAATGGAGGTATGCCACCATGAATTTGAATCTTTCAAAATAAAAAATACATGCATTAGTAAACAACATCCACTACTAGAAAACAACAATAATATGACCAAAATGACAATAAAAAAATCACTTTTAATTAATGTAAGTCATAGTACTAAATCACTATGACTTTTGAAGAACATAGATGTCGCTTTTAAGGTTTTAGAATTTGGGGTGTGTTTGGTATAGGAAAATGTTTTTCTAGTAAATGTTTCTTGGCAAATAAGTTGATTTTTAACTTATTTTCTTGTTCTTGGTTGGTGAGTGGAAAATGTTTTCTATAAATTATTTTCTAGTGTATAATTGGTGAATAAAACATATATTTTTAGAAAACATCTTTTGTTTTTAGCTACAGAGTAGAATTTTTTCCCCAGGAAAACAGTTTCTTACTTAGAAACCAACCTCGATAGTCGATTTGGCATTCAACCCCGACCCGGACTCGAGATCCAACCCAAGACCCAACCCCGCGTCAAGAGTTGACCTCGATCTTGGCTCGAGACTTGACTTCTACTTCGACTTGAGACCCGACACTCAAGACCTCAATCCCGAGATCCGATCCGACTCAAGATCTGGCTACAATGATAGCCCTTACCTGAGACTCGGCCCTAACCCTAACCCCAGATTCGACCCCAACCACAACCTGAGCCTAACCTTGATCGAAGATCCAACTCTAACTCTAACCCTGGCCCGACCCAAGACCTACACCAAATATCAACCGAGACCTGAACCCAACCGTAAGCTCAACCTGAGACCCCGACCCTGGCTCGAGACCCAACCCTGACCCTGATTAATTCAAGACCCGACTGCACTCGAGACTTGACAAATAGGTCCAAGTCCGATCCTGAGACCTTGACCCCTGCCCGATTCTGACTCCAATTTGAGACCCAACCTCGACCTTGATCTAAGACCTAACCTTGACCTCGACGATCAATTTTCAAATTTTGAACCTTGATTTGACATTGACGCCCGAATCGAGACCCGGAACTAAGACTCCAACTTGAGATCCAACGTCGACTCGATACACGACCCACCTCCAACTTAATTAAGATCCAGCCTCGACCCAAGACCCTGACTTGTGACACGACCCTGACACGACCCCAACCCAATCCTTGACTTCGACCCGAGATCCGACCCTGACATGAGACCCAATACCCTTGTTTGTACTTATTTATGTTGAGGATTTTATTTTTTTTATATTATTAATAAGAGGTTGTTTATGGTATAAATTTGTTTTTTTTAAAAAAAAAAAAAGAAAAAAGAGGAAATTTGTCCAAGTAGAATTGGAATTGCTAAAGTAACTTGGTTTGGCTTTGAAGAATAAAATTTAGAAGATTTGACCATCAACACTTCCATATAAAGCACCACATTAATGCTATGCAGACTAACTATAGCTATTCCACACACATTCAAAATTATTCTTGAAAAGTAGTAGTCATTCTCATGGATTGTCTCTTTTCTATTAAGAAACAATAACACTTGTTATTACTATCCCTTGTTATCTAAGAGTAAATGAAATTTCTCTCATTTTCCTAAACATCTTCTGCATATTTCCTTACAATAAAAAATATGGGCTCTTTATGTGATCCCTTACTAACCTTAACTTCGACGAAATTGTGAACTCATAAAAGGAATGTGTGGAGATATAGAATTGATCAATTAGTAGAAGACTTTATCTCTCAAACTCTTTGATCAATTCAAATTATTTACAAGTAAAGAAATGCTAATTGTGTTTGACTAATTCTTTGTACTTGATATGTCATAATTTAATTATCTATCTCTTATGACTAATTAATCAAAATCCAACGTAATTTTTGAACAAATCAAATGGAATTAAGTTGACAATATGAGTTTCCAACACTTTAAATACCACAATTCGAATTGTTTGTTTCCACCACAAGAAATCAACAGAAAATAAGAGCTATGGCAAAACACACTGCTTTTCTCGCCCTCCTCCTTTGCCTCTTCCTTGTTGCTGCAACTGGTGAGTCGACATAATTCTATATCCTATCAAATATAATGATTTGTTGAAGGTTTACGAATTTTAAAAAAATCCATTTTTTAATTTAAACTTTATGACTAGTCAAACTTGTTCGATCCGTGAAATTTGCTATCTCAAGTACATACCATGAGGTTTTCAATTTTTCTCATTTTTGCAGAAATACAAATGGCAGAAGGGAAATACTGTTGGAAAAAGAGTGACAAATGGAATGGACCTTGCCAATACTCTTACAAATGTAGTTATCATTGCAAGCACTACTATGGAGCTAAATATGGTATTTGTAAGAAGTACAAACCATGGGGTCACAAATATTACTGGGCAAAATATGCTTGCTACTGCTACTCACCTTGCCATTACTAATCAACTTTCAATATCTTATGTCTTGGCTTTGACTATGTAAACAAATAATTAAGAAGCTACCAGCTATTTTATGTGTCTAACAATGTAATAAGGCTGATGAGTAAATGTATTATATGCTTTTCTATAATAGTTTAGTACTAGTAAAACGTGTGTTGAACATTTGTACCTTATAATTGTTATAATTAAAGCTTTTATATCTTTATAACATTGAGTTCAAAAACAGGAAATGTTACCAATATAAATTTTACTATTTACATTTTAATCATTAAATAAGATATATACTAGTGGTACGGTGCATTAGCCATAAAAAAAGGGGCAACTTTCACATATAGCAAACAAAAAAATCATATTTGTATGCTATAGCAAACTTTGCATAATTGCGCTCCATAGCAAACATAAAAACTGTATAATTTGCTATACATATACAATTGTATAATTCGCTGGCCTAAATTGTATAATTCGCTGGCCTAAATTGTATAATTCGCTGGCCTATTTCGCTGCAATTGTATAATTTGTCTTGCATACAGTTGAATCAAATTAAAATGTATGTATATTGCATAATTATAAGTGTATAGCAAGAAGATATATGTTTTTCTCGCTTTATACAAAAACAGAAACACAATATATACACTTGTGTTGTATAAAGCTAGAGAAAATTGTATTTCACTGCAATTGTATAATTCGCAATTGTATAATTCGTTGGCCTTTTTCTCTGCAATATTTGCAGTAAAATGTTTGTAAATTGTATAATTAAGTGTATAAAACGAAGATATACATTTTTGCATGTGTATATACAATTTTCTCTCGCTTTATACAAAACAGAAACAGAATTATACACTTCTGTGTATAAAGCGAGAGAGGCGAGCGAGATTTTTGGGAGAGAGACGCTGGCAAATTTTAGCAAATGTTAGCTATGGAGCACAATTAAATCAAACCCTAGATATTCCATTTAATTTAGGTTATTAGTTTGCTATTATATACAATTTTCCCAAAAAAAATCCTCTTAAAGCATTTTTTCATGTCATCATATATACTATAGTATTGAACAAAGGTCAGTAAGTTGTAGCTTGCCTCAAAGTTGAACATGCATACTCCAAATTCATTAGAATGGGGTTTTTACTGTCCGAGCTGCCTCTAAAAGATGTCACACTATCAAATTAGTAATCTACAATTCAACACTAGCGAATCGATACCCATATCGCCATAAATCTTGGGCCAAAAATTGGGTAAAAAAGCTAAAAGAAAGTGTCAAACTATGTTACTTCAACAAATTATCTTCCACATTTTAAACTCAACTAAAATGTCAAAACTTCCAATGAAATTCGTCTCAACAAAAAGTGGCTCCCACAACCAAGTACTCTATTTTACCAAAAAGTTACAAGGTAGCTCTAAATAAGTCTGGGAACCTTGGGATCCAAACCAAAGATCCATCTAGAACAAAAATCTATATTTTAGAGCTACAACACAACCATCTGAATTTTATTTCAAGGTCGTTTACCTGAAGGCCTGACCAAAGTCAAACATCTAAACTTCAGGCACCCAATAACACAAAAAGCAAACGACTTGCTTAGTGAGTACTAGAAAAGCTCTCAACATTGAAAACACTGAAATATAGAGAAAGTTGTTAGGATCGAATCCACACACACACACTTGATGAATTAAGAACACAAGAACTTTCAAGAGAAAGAGATGAGAGATCTAGAGAGAGAAAGAGAGAAACCAATATTTCGTAGTAACACCCCGTGAGTAAACTTCCACGGCGGTGGGTATATATATTAATAATTCAGAGTATTTTAGGTTACAGAGAATAAATATTGCAGCCTAAACATTAATATGTGACAGTACATCAAATGTTAATCAGGCTCCACAACCTAACAAAAATGTGCTAGAGGGTCATTACACGTCTGTCCATCGATATTGACTTGTTTTTAGTACTTAGTGCAAGAGTGCAAGAAGGATAATTATTTGAGGAATTAATATGGTTCATGGACTAAACCCATGAAGCAAGGAACTAGTGTTCAACATTAAAATATTGTTCCAAAGACATTAATTGTAAGGATGCAAAATTGATCAATTAGTAGAAGACTTTATCACTCTTTGATCCATTCAAATTATTCTTTACAATTAAATAAATGCTTATTGTGATGGACTAATTCTTTGTAATTGATGTGTCATAATTTAATTATCCATCTCTTATGACTAATTAATCAAAATCGAACTTAATCCTTGAAAAAATCAAATGGAATTAAGTTGACAATATGAGTTTCCAACACTATAAATACCATCATTTCAATTGTTTGTTTCATCACCAAGAAATTAATAGAAAATAAGAGCTATGGCAAAGTACACTGCTTTTCTTGCCCTCCTCATTTGCCTCTTCCTTGTTGCTGCAACTGGTGAGTCGACATGATTCTATACCTACCAAATATATAATGATTTGTTTGAGATTACAAATTTTTTAAATATTTATTTTTATTAAAATTTCTGACTATATGTCAAATAAAATGAAACGGGACAGTGTTATTAGGAAATTCTGAGAAAAACTCTATCTCAAGTGCATATTATGAGTTTCCAACTTTAATTTTCTCATTGTTGCATAAATTCAAACGGTAGAAGGAAAATACTGTTGGAAAAAGAGTGGCAAGTGGAATGGACCTTGTCAATACTCTTACAAATGTAGCTATCATTGCAAGCACTACTATGGAGCTAAATATGGTATATGTAAGAAGTATAAACCATGGGGTCACAAATATTACTGGGCTAAATATGCTTGCTACTGCTACTCACCTTGTCATTACTAAAAAATATTTTCAGTATCTCTTGGCTTGGCTTTGACTATGTAAACAAATAATTAAGAAGCTACCTATTTTATGTGTGTAACAATGTAATAAGGCTGATTTATATGTGCAACTATTTTGGCCAAGCTTTGTGATGAATAAATGTATTGTGTATATTTTTCAATGAGTATTAATTGATGTGAACTATGATATTTTCTATATAAATATTTATTGTGTAAAGTACCACGCAAAGGCTAAGACAAAATTAATAATTACTACATGACTTGACATACATGTGTAATGTCGTGCGGAGAAATTTGTTGACGAAACATTGGGACGATAGAAACAACAATAACATACGAGTGAGGGCCCACAATTTGGGCATGGGAAGATAGGGTTTACGCAGATTTTATCATTACCTCGTGCAGGAAGAGATATATTTTTCAAAAGACCCTTGGCTTAAATGCAACGAATTCAAGTACAAAGAAGAAGAAAAGAACGCAGAAACCATAGCAACTAAACAGTGCAAAGTCCACAAGAATGACACAAGAGAAATAAAATATATAGTAATATAATCGAAACATTGTAAACAACATATGGTGATAGATATCCAAAGAAAAACTGATAATCATATGGTTAGTATAGCCATAAACAACAAAATGCCTAATCCATCAAAGATCAAGACAATAACTCTAAATCTATTAACTTTCTACCCTAATATATGTGACCTCCACACCCTCCTATTTAATGTCATGTTCTCGGTAATTTGGAGTTGCGTCATGACGAAGACAACTTTGATAGAGAAATCAATAGTTGAAAAAAAGGAAATCGTCATGACGAAGACAACTTTGATAGATAAATCAATAGTTGAAAAAAAGGAAATAACATGAAGAATAAAAGATAGTCAAATTCTGTTGCAGATAATGTTACTGGATGATTTTATTCAATAGTCTTTGTAGCCTTATATAGGTTTACATATTATGTAATCATATTCCCACTAAACCACTATTGTAATTCCACTGAACCAACTCACTGTTATTCTTACAATAACTTGTATTTATGAAGTTAATGAACAGAAACAGAAACAAGATGAAGCAGAAAAAATTTAAAATAGAAGAATTAATCCGAGTCCACAGAAAATACTGTGTGTCCTTAAGAAATTTAATTCCCTCACTGTACCCAAGGTTATGGATTAATTTCTCCCAAGATAAAACGGATTAAACCTGTTAAAGAAATAGCGGTACCTCAAACTTCTTTAACTTCAACGAACTGAAGAACAGCAACAAGTCACACAGACTCAGTCGATCGACACTTTGATTTTATTTTGAGAGAAAAAATAAATGCAGAGAAAGAAAAAATTTTCAGTGATTAAAAAATCAAAAATTGACTTCCTTTTATAGCCATTTTCAGCAAGGAACATGTCTGTTCAGTGAAATCTGTTCAGACCCATTTTATCCAGAAAGTTGTGTCTTTTGGAAAAAATAACAACTTTTCGAAAAATTGTGTCTGTTAGGAAAATAACTACTTTTTGGAAAGTAACGACTTTTCGAAAAGTAACGACTTTTCGGAAAGAGTAACAACTTTTCGGAATGTTACCGTTACCTGCAAATTTATAAGAAATGACTTTTCATTTGCACTTTGCAAATGACTTTTCATTTTCTCTCCAAAGTAGTTCCCTCACTTTTGATATTTTCTCTTTTCTTTTCCCATTCACACTTGCTAAAACCCAACAATCCCCCACATGAATGGGGAAGGCTATTGTTAAAACATATGCATGAAAAAACTTGTGTGTCTTGTAGGTAAAGGTTAATCGCATCTGGATAAGTAGGTTTCCCTTTAAACTTTCCGTAGTGAACATATATCGGATATACTCGGTCAATCGGTAGATTTGATATCTTTGAACCGTCGAGCTTTGGTGTATACCTAGACAACATATGTCACACAATCAACCCTTGAACTGTTCTTAGTTCTCATTGTTTTGTTCGTTTCAGCCATGAACACATCTTGGTTAGTAAGTGCTTAAAGAACTGGCCTTACCGGATTCTCCTTGAAGCGGCTTACACTTCACACTTACATAGGTGATTTCTAAATGTGTTATCCCATAGATACACCATTTGATATTCCTTGTATCAAACTTAGAAACCATTAAAAAGTCCTTATGTCTTTATCCTAGTTACTAAACATTGTCTCATCATGAGAATGGACCATAAAATAATAATAATATTTTATTTTATTTTTCCTTTAACAATGTTGAACCGTCATCAATGACTTTGTTTTATCTCCTTGAACCTAGATCTTGGGATCTCCAGTCTTCTAGGTAGAGTTACCGCCACGATGACTTGTTCTCGGCCATAGTCCCATTCCCGTCGATGATTTCTCAACTCCCTCTCTATTTAGGCCTTTTGTAAGTGGATCCGACACATTATCTTTTGACTTCACATAGTCAATTGTGATAATTCCACTAGAGAGTAGTTGTCTCACAGAGTTATGTCTTCGTCTTATGTGACGAGACTTGCCGTTATACATAATGCTTCCAGCCCTTCCTATTGCAGCTTGACTATCACAATGTATGCATATAGGGGCCATTGGTTTGGGCCAAAATGGAATATCTTCTAAGAAATTCCGGAGCCATTCAGCTTCTTCACCTGCCTTGTCTAAAGCAATGAATTCAGACTCCATTGTAGAGCGAGCTATACATGTTTGTTTGGATGATTTCCAAGATATTGCTCCTCCGCCAATAGTAAAAACGTATCCACTTGTGGATTTTGTTTCAGTTGACCCAGTAATCCAATTTGCATCACTATATCCTTCAAGAACGGCTGGATATCTGTTGTAATGTAAAGCATAGTTTTGAGTGTCATCTAAGTATCCCAAAACTCTCTTCATTGCTAACCAATGATTATGATTAGGATTACTTGTGTATCGACTCAGTTTACTGATAGCGCAAGCTATGTCTGGTCGTGTTCAATTCATGACATACATTAAGCTTCCCAATACGCTAGCATAGTCCAATTGAGACTGACTTTCGCCTTTATTCTTTGCAAGATGAAGATTTACATCAATTGGAGTCTTTGCCCTTTTAAAATTCAAAAATTTAAATTTTTCAAGTATCTTTTGAATATAATGAGTTTGAGACAATGCTAGACCGTTAAGAGTTTTAAGAATTTTAATTCCTAATATCACATCAGCAACTCCTAAATCTTTCATATCAAACTTACTAGCAAGCATACGCTTTGTAGCTTTTATATTAGCAATGTCTTTGCTCATTATAAGCATATCATCTACATATAGGCATAAAATAACTTCCTGATTTGGAGTATCTTTAATGTAAACACATTTATCACATTCATTGATCTTAAATCCATTTGCCAACATGGTTTGATCAAACTTTGCATGCCATTGTTTTGGTGCTTGTTTTAGCCCATAAAGTGACTTAATAAGTTTGCACACTTTCTTTTCTTTACCAGGAACTACAAAACCCTCAGGTTGTTCTATGTAAATTTCCTCTTCAAGCTCTCCATTTAAGAAGGCTGTTTTCACATCCATTTGATGAATTTCAAGACCGTATACTGCAGCTAGTGCAATTAACATCCGAATTGATGTAATCCTAGTCACTGGCGAATATGTGTCAAAATAATCAAGACCTTCTTTTTGTCTAAAACCTTTGACAACAAGTCTTGCTTTATATTTGTCAATAGTTCCATCGTCTTTCATCTTCCTTTTAAAGATCCATTTTGAACCCAACGGTTTGTTCCCTGGAGGAAGATCAACAACTCCCAAGTATGATTGCTTAAGATTGATTCAATTTCACTATTAACAGCCTCCTTCCAAGAGGTTGAGTCGCTAGACAACATTGCTTCCTTGAATGTTTGAGGCTCACTTTCAAGAAGAAATGTTACAAAATCTGATCCAAATGAAGTAGATGTCTTTTGACGTTTACTGCGTCTTGGACTTTCTTCATTTTGTTCATTCTCTTTTGGTTCTTCTCTGGGTTGTTTAGATCCCCCACTAGATGACTCAAGTCTAGTTTTATACGGATAGATATGTTCAAAAAATTCAGCACTATCTGATTCTATTACCGTATTATCATGAATATCTGAATGTTCTGACTTATGAACCAAAAAACGAGCCTTACTGTTTGTGGCATATCTAATGAATACACAATCCACAGTCTTAGGTCCTATTTTTACCCTCTTAGGTATAGGAACTTGGACTTTGGCTAGACACCCCCACACTTTGAAATATTTCAAATTGGGTTTTCTACCTTTCCATTTTTCATATGGAATTACATTTGTCTTTGAGTGAGGCACTCTATTAAGTATCTGATTTGCTGTAAGGATAGCTTCCCCCCACAAGTTCTGTGGTAAACCTGAACTTATAAGTAATGCATTCATCATTTCTTTTAAAGTTCGATTTTTTCTTTCTGCAATTTCATTAGACTGAGGAGTGTAGGGAGCAGTAGTTTGATGGATTATTCCATTTTCTAAACATATTTCTGCAAATGGAGATTCATATTCTCCACCTCTATCACTTCTGATCATTTTGATCCTTTTATCTAACTGATTTTCAACTTCAGTTTTATATTGCCTAAATGCATCTATTGCTTCATCCTTACTATTTAGCAAATAGACATAACAATATCTAGTGCAATCGTCAATAAAAGTTATGAAATATTTTTTCCCACCACGTGATGGTGTTGACTTCATGTCACAAATATCAGTGTGAATCAATTCTAAAGGATTTGAATTCCTTTCAACAGATTTATAAGAATGCTTAGCATACTTAGATTCAACACAAATTTGACATTTTGATTTATTGCACTCAAATTTTGGCAAAATATTTAAGTTAATCAGTTTTCGCAAGGTTTTGTTATTAACGTGTCCCAAACGTTCATGCCATAAACATTTAGACTCAAGCAAGTAAGAAGAAGCAAAATCTTTATTAATATCAACTGCAATTACATTGAGTTTGAAAAGACCATCACTAAGGTAGCCTTTTCCTACATACATATCATTTTTGCTTACTACTACTTTATCAGAAACAAATACACATTTAAATCCATTCTTGGTCAGAACTGGAATTGAAACTAAATTCTTTCTCAATTCTGGAACATATGAGACCCTATTCAAAGTCACCACCTTGCCTGATGTCATCTTTAATAGGACTTTGCCAGTTCCTTCCACCTTTGCAACAGCGGAGTTTGCCATAAATAATTTTTCATCAGTAAGTGCTGGAGTATATGATGAAAATAATTCTTTGTTGGCACAAACATGGCATGAGGCACCAGAATCTATCCACCATTCTCTTGGATTTCCAACCAAGTTACATTCTGAAAGCATTGCACAGAGATCGTACATTTCTCCTTTGGATTCAGCCAAGTTTGCTTGATCCTTCTTTTTCTTGTCCTTCTTAGGACCCCGGCATTCATTAGCCCTATGACCATGTTTACCACAATTAAAGCAGTTTCCATTGAATTTCTTCTTAGGAGGATTGCTTTTTGGACCAAATGCTTTCTTTCTTTTCTTTAATTTTGTGGTATCTTCTTCAACAAAATTTACTCCACATATTGCTGAATTGCCACGTGACCTCTTTTCTGCAGCCTTATTATCCTCTTCGATTCTCAACCTTACTATGAGATCTTCAACAGTCATCTCCTTGCGTTTGTGTTTCAAGTAGTTTTTAAAGTCCTTCCACAATGGAGGTAACTTTTCAATAATTGCAGCCACTTGAAAAGCATCATTCACAATCAATCCTACATTAAAGGTTATGTGAGTATTAAGGGAAAACTTAATATTTCTAACATAGGCATTAAATAAATTTATACCTTCAGCAAGGAGATCATGGATTATGACCTGCAATTCTTGAACTTGGGTGACGACAGTCTTACTGTCTATCATCTTAAAGTCCAGAAATTTTGCCACAATGAATTTCTTCATTCCGGCATCTTCTGTTTTGTACTTCTTTTCTAAAGCATCCCAGAGTTCTTTTGAGGTTTTTGCATTGCTGTACACATTGTACAGATCATCTTGCAGACCACTCAAAATATAATTTTTACACAAAAAATCTGAGTGTGTCCATGCTTCTGTTACCAAGAATCGTTCATCAGCCGGAGTTTCATCTGACATAACAGGAATATTCTCATTGATCAACTTCTGCAGACTCAACGTAGTGAGATAGAAAAACATCTTTTGCTGCCATCTCTTAAAGTCGACTCCAGAAAACTTTGCAGGTTTCTCAGCCGGTGCTAAGGCAGCATTTGAACGATTATGTGCAACCGTTGTTGTTGCAGCACTTACTATTCCAGCATTTGTTTGACTTGAATTAGTCATTTTTTTCTGTCACAAATGGCAGATAAGTTAAGTATTTAAAATACTAACTGTAAAGAACAAATCTTTACACAAACTGTTTCTGATTTAACGATAAAGTTTTTATGTTCTTTTAATCGTTAATCGAATGAATTTTAAAAATTCAAGCAGAGTAGAAAACCATAAAGGTTTTAATCTCCAGAAACCTCAAATACAGAAACTGTTAAATTTCTTAAGATTGTTATTCTTACAATAACTTGTATTTATGAAGTTAATGAACAGAAACAGAAACAAGATGAAGCAGAAAAAATTTAAAATAGAAGAATTAATCCGAGTCCACAGAAAATACTGTGTGTCCTTAAGAAATTTAATCCCCTCACTGTACCCAAGGTTATGGATTAATTTCTCCCAAGATAAAACGGATTAAACCTGTTAAAGAAATAGCGGTACCTCAAACTTCTTTAACTTCAACGAACTGAAGAACAGCAACAAGTCACACAGACTCAGTCGATCGACACTTTGATTTTATTTTGAGAGAAAAAATAAATGCAGAGAAAGAAAAAATTTTCAGTGATTAAAAAATCAAAAATTGACTTCCTTTTATAGCCATTTTCAGCAAGGAACATGTCTGTTCAGTGAAATCTGTTCAGACCCATTTTATCCAGAAAGTTGTGTCTTTTGGAAAAAATAACAACTTTTCGAAAAATTGTGTCTGTTAGGAAAATAACTACTTTTTGGAAAGTAACGACTTTTCGAAAAGTAACGACTTTTCGGAAAGAGTAACAACTTTTCGGAATGTTACCGTTACCTGCAAATTTATAAGAAATGACTTTTCATTTGCACTTTGCAAATGACTTTTCATTTTCTCTCCAAAGTAGTTCCCTCACTTTTGATATTTTCTCTTTTCTTTTCCCATTCACACTTGCTAAACCCAACACTCACCTAAACATTAGGAACACAATTCTGAAAATACACAATAGGAAAACTATGATGTTAAAAGAAAACAACTACCAACTGAAAGCTAAAATACAGCTATACTGCAGACTTAGTCAAACTAAACAATAGGGGTTGATGTTGTACAACTTTTAACACCCCCTCTCGACTTCAGCTCCGGTCTAACCATGCCTAGTTGTAGACATAAACTTTTAAACTTATGGACACTTAAGATTTTCGTGAACACGTCTGCAATTTGTTGCTCAATTTTTATATGCTCCAAGTCAATCTCTCCTTGAAACACTTTTTCCCTGATGAAGTGGTAATACATTTCCACCTGCTTTTTCCTAGCTTGAAATACAGGATTTTCAGCCAAGCAAATCGTTGACTGATTTTCACGGTACAAGAGAATTGAGTAGCCAAGTGGTTGGTGTAAATCCTTCATCAATTTCATAAGCCACATACTTTCTTCAGTTGCAACTGTTGTTGCCCTATACTATGATTCTGTTGTTGACAGCGACACAATTGTTTGCCTTTTGCTGCACCAAGAAATCGCTCCAGCTCCAAGCTTAAACACATAGCTAGTTGTTGAACATCGGGTATCATGATCCCCTGCATACTCAGAGTCACAATATCCGACCAACTTGCATTCTTCACTTTTTCTTGTACAAAAGACCATAATCATATGTACTTTTCACATATCTTAGTATTCACCTAACAACCTCCATATGGTACTTCTTTGGATTGTGCATGTAGCGACTCATCACACCAACTGCAAAGAAAATAAGGTCGAGTCTGAGTTACATAAATCAGACTACCTACCTTATAGTTCGAAGATGAGTTAAGATGATAGCTCGAACTTGATATGACGTTTTGATGATTTAACAAACTTATCGATCTAACAAGGAACCAAATCCTTGTTATTGGAACTGCTGACAATAAGATGAATGATAAACTCAGTGTGAGGTATATTTGTGTGCTATCATCGAAAAGGGGGAAAATGTTATATTCTAGGTGTTTTGATGATCCTCACAAATGCGGGGACCTGTTTCCTGGCAGAGTGCTCTCGTCCAGATACATATGGAATACAGTCATAAAAGCTGTCATGTCATGTGGTAGGTGAAAAGTGCATTATCCTACACCAATAAGAAGGGCGGACGAGATTGTATGTTTCAGTATCTCACAAATGCAAGGACCTGGTACCAGACAGAGTTTCCTCCATCAGATACATAATTGGTTACAGTTGTAAGGTTGTCACGTCAGAGGTTGGTAAGGCGTCAGTGTACTACACCAATCAGAATGGAGGAGGGTGTTTGTCCAACGGATAATAACTCTTTACGTTTGATACTTTTAGCATGACAAACACCATATTATATTCATTCATCCAAAGAAGGAAGTCAGCCAGCAAGCCTTTTCAAGAACTCATATAGATGTTTGCAAGGGGACTGGTTCCCGCAAGCAAGGGACCTGGTACCCGCAAGACTGCGACGTGAAAAGGACGAAAAGACAACTGTCAGAAAAGTTGTCATCTCTGATGCGGTAACTGCACAACTTTTCCAACAGCAGGCCTTCAGCCAATGGGATGACTTCAACGAATTTGTGGGAAATTATATTATCTCTTTCCAACAAACACAAATTTAAGACTTGGCAAATTAAACTTGGATTTTCTCTGAAAATTCACAAGCTAAACAGAAGGTCATCTTCAAGGAAGAACATTGCTCAACTCAACAGAAGGACCTAATAGAGTAAAGAAGAATCTTTGTTGTATTTAGAGCTTTGTGTCTATGTACTTACATTGTAAATATGTTCCTAATCTATAAAGGATTCAGATATTTGTTTTGGGTTTGTAAAAGTCTAAATCAGTTAAGGTTAACTGATTTAGTGGGCAACATTGGTTTGTTGCTTCGTCAAATTCTAAGTCATCTACATTTAGGTAGTTTAGTGGGCGGTGTTGTATCCGCTTAGGCTCTTCAAGTAATAGGTAGATTACTTGATCGTGAGATTAATAACTTTTTGTCACATTGATTGTAACCGGGTTTCGCTTTTACTTGAGAAGATTAGTGAAGACGGTTGTAAATCCTGTGCAACATGTCATGGTTTTACTCCCTTGAGCAAGGAGGTTTCCACGTAAACTGCTTGTGTTATGTTCTTTATATTGTTTAATCTTACGCACTGTTCTTGCTGTGTCAAGGGACCTGGTCCGTTGACTGGTAGTGGTCGCACATATTCAAACACTACCAATTGTCGATACATCGTCACATCTGTTAAGTCTTTTCCTTCATATGCACACATCTTAGCATTTGGCTCCAATGGTGTTGATATTGGTTTTCAAATTCAACATTCGAAACTTCTTCAACAGATCTTTAAAATATCTTTTCTGATGCAAACAAATTCCTTCGTCATTACAATCAACCTCCAAGCCAAGTAAATGGTTGAGTTGTCCAAGTTCCTTCATCTGGAACCGAACTGACAAATTCTTCTTTGTTAGAAGAATTTCTTCTTCACAGTCTCCTGTTAGGATTAGATCATCCACATATACTAGCACAATAGCTAGTTTCTTTTCAACAACTTTCACAAATAAGCTGGAATATGCCGGTGCTACACAATAGTAACTATGAGTAAGAAATTTAGAAATCTTACCATACCATGCACTTGGTGCTTGCTTTAACCCATATAGCGCTTTTCAAAGCTTACATACATACTCAGGATGAGCTTGATATGAAAGCCCATTGGTTGACACATTTAGATCTCCCGATCCAACTCTCCGTTCAAAAAGGCATTATTTACGTCCATTTGCTATAGGTTCCAATTTTTACTTGCAGCAAGTGCAAATATGATCTGTACTGTAGTAAGCTTAGCCACTAGACTAAATGTTTCATCATAATCTAGTCCATATTGCTGAGAAAAGCCTCAGGCTACAAGACGAGCTTTGTGCCTTTCAATCGACCCATTTTTGTGACGCTTTATTTTGTAAATCCATTTGCAAGAAATAGGTGTGATATCACTTGGATTTACCACGAGCTCCCAAGTTTGATTCAGTTCTAGCACATTAATCGCCTCCTTCATAGATTTAGTCCACTTCGGATTTTGGAATGCTTCCTCAAAATTCTCTGGTTCTATTTCATCTTTTTCTTCTACTATGGCAGCATTGACATACTTTGGATTAAGCTTTTTGATCCTTGATGACCATATAAGAGTCTGGGGTGTGTTTCTTCACTTAGCTCGTCTGCTTCACTTTGTTTTTGATACACACCAGTTTGCCAAGGATTTTGAGCCAAGCCTTCTTCAGCAATATCTTCGTTAGCTTCATCTAGACTCAGCTGGATATGGGATGAGTCCAATACATCTTTGAGGACATTTGAATCTGGCAGGATTTCCTTATTTGAAGACCACCATGAAGAAGATTCATCAAATATCACATTCCGAGAAGTGAAACACTTTCCCGTTCTTGGGTCACAACAACGCCACCCTTTTCGTGGGTTGTCATACTCTACAAAGATACACCTAACAACCTTTTTGTCCATCTTTCTACGTAAATGGTTAGGTACAAATACATATCATACACATCCGAAAATACGAAAATAACTAACTGATGGTTTCATATTCCATAACTTTTCAAAAGGTGAAAGAAAACTTAACCTTTGTTGGGGAATTCTATTGATCTCAAAAGCTGCAATTTACATAGCTTCCGCCCAAAATTGTCCCGAAATATATTTTGCGTGAAGCAAGCTCTACTACACCATTTTATTATGGCGTATTTGGACATGTGAGATAACGACGTATTTGATACTTCTGAAGGAATTCAGAGAATTCATATGAGGTGTATTCCCCACCATTGTTAGTTCGCAGGCAAAGAATTTTCTTGCCAACTTCTGCTTCACCAACCTTTTGAAATTCTTTGAATTTTGAAAATGTATCAGACTTTTCCTTCAGAAAATAAATCCATATATACCTGGAAAAATCATCAATGAAGGTTAACATATATTTCATCCCACCAACACAGAGTTGCTTGACAGGTCCAAATACATCAGAGTGAATTAACTCTAATGGTTCCTTGGCCTTATATTTTGACTCCTCATACGGCAACTATTCTGTTTTACCATGTGGCAACCCGCAAATATAATATTTGTCCTTAATGAGAGTTTTGAAAGACCCTTCAGCATTGACTTTTACATCATGACACTTGGTTTAGCGTAGCTAACGTAGCTCAACCGCATATGTCATAAGTATGTAATTTCATTCTTTCTTGTCCTATCTATATATGTGGTTTCTGCCGACATTACATAGATGGTATTCAATCTTTGACCCTTCATTACTGGCTCTTTTTTAATCTTAGGATCATGACATATTCTTACATCTTGCGAACCAAACAGAATAAAATGACTCGTAGATGTTAGTTGTGCTACTGAAAGGAGATTTTTCTTCACACCTGGGACATGATAAACATTTGAAGCAACACCAGATCAACACTACTATTTGGTGACACTACAGCCTTACCGATATGAGCTATCGATAATTAGTATCATCGGCTGTCACCACCTCACGACTTCTCTTGTACTTGGTTAGATTTTGCAACTTCTCCTTGTCGCCAGTCATATGGTTTGAGCACCCTGAGTCAACAATCCAATCATTCTCATAATTAATTTGTTTAGAGGTTGTTACTGTAAGAGCTAACTCCTCTTGTTCTACAGCAAAAAATGCTTCAACATCCCAATCATCTTCACTCTTTTCCTTCGGACTAGAATTGGGTGCAGCGTTGCTCTCTACAGCCTTTTTATTGAACCAGCAAACGTTGGCTTTATGTCTTCTTTCCGCAGTCATGACACTTCCCTTTAAACCTCTCGTTTTTGACCCAATAGTTCTTTGAAGCTCCCCCTGGACGATAATTCCCCTTCCTTGATAATTTTTTTCCTTATCATCATTTCGTTTGTTCCCAGCTACATTGTAATTCTTGGATTTGCCTCTGCTTTTGTTGATATTAAGTGCTTCTTCCTCACCTTTTTTTGAAACTCTGCCCATCTGCTTATCCATGGCTTCTTGGCCAGCAAGCATATTCTCAAACTCAACAAGTGATGGTTGAATTTGCCTTCCCTATATTGTAATGACAAAGTTTCTGTACTCAAATTTCAAACTATGAATGCTTATTCTTTTCATCCTGGTTTCCCCAATTGGAGTTGTTGGTTCTAATTCTGAAATTTCACGGCATATCAACTTCACTTTGTGAAAGTATTGTGCAATGCTCATATCATTTTGAGCTATCGACAATAACTCACATTCTAGAAGTTGTACTCCAGTGTCTTTCTTCTTTGAAATGAGTGCAGACAGCGTGTCCCAAGCTCCCTTTGGTGTTCCAGCATCTCGTATATGTTCCAACACGTCTTCTTCAATGGTCGTCTTGAGGGCAAATAATGTTTTTCCTGCTTTAATATTCCATTTTCTCAATGCGCCATTTGGTTCTTCTTCCCCTGGTTTGACTTCACTTCCATTGACGACCTCCCAAAGATCTTGACCTTCCATGTAGAAAGTCATACATGTCATCCATGTTTTGTAATTCTGATGGTTGAGTTTCTTAACTCCACCTATGGCTTGTAAATCAGTCATCGCAATCGATGTGTGGCTTCTCTTTCTCTCTTTTAAACCTTGCTCTGATGCCAAATGAAAAAGACAACTTTGATAGAGAAATCAATAATTGAAAAAAAGGAAACAACAGGAAGAATAAAAGATAGCCAAATTTTGTTGCAGACAATGCTACTGGATGATTTTATTCAATAGGCTCTTAGCCTTATATAGGTTTACATATTATGGAATCATATTCCCACTAAACCACTACTATAATTCCACTAAACCAACTCACCTAAACATTAGGAACACAATTCTGCAAATAGTACATAATAGGAAAACTATCATGTTAAAAGAAAATAACTACCAACTGGAAGCTAAAATATAGCTATACTACAGACTTAGTCAAACTAAACAATAGGAGCTGATGTTGTACAACTTTTAACACATCATACATAATAACATCTCGAATACTTTTTTGGCCTACCTCTACCTTATCTTTTACCCATTATATTTATCCTTTCGCATCTCCGGATCGGGTATCTATGCATCTTCTCTTCACATGTCCAAATTATCTTTGCTTCCATCATCTTTTCCACTAGTACGGACGAGGACATTCTCACCTAGTCACAATTATTTACATTCATAATCTTATCACTCCTAGTGTGCCCTCACATCCATATCAACATCCTCATTTTCGCACTTGCATCTTCTGCACATGTAATTATTTGACTGGCCAACATTTAGGTCGCCCCGTACAAAAACATTGGTCTAATTAATATTTTGTAGAAATTATCTTTAGTTTTTGATGGTATCTTATCATCACACAAGTCTCTGAAGGCAAGCCTTTGTTTTATCCACGTAACACCAATATGACGAGTGACATCATCATTTGTCCCCACTACCTTAGATTACTGATCCAAGATACTTGAAATTATCTCTCTTAGGAATATCCTAAGTTACAAGCATGATCACTTCCATGTTAGCCTCATCCACTATATCGCTGAGTTTACACTCTAAATATTCTATTTTGGTAATGCACATGAACCCTTTAGACTCTAGAGTTTATCTCTGCACTTCCAATTTAGCATTTTCTCCACCGTGTGTCTCATCAATCAATACTATTTCATCCACAAATAGCATATACTATGTGTTAAAGTCTCTAAGTTTTGACGAATGTTAAAGTGCATAGAACAGGTTGTGCAAACGTGATATGAACTGTTTTATCCAAACGAGTAACGAGTAGAAAATGAGTTCATAAGTAATAAGGTTTTCTTATTCAATTAAGTAAAACTATTTCTTATTCAGCTAAAGACAATCGCGTGGAAGTTTGGTTCTCAAAACCAAGTGCAAAAAGGTGTCCTAGTCAAAGTCCGAGTTAAAAAAAGGTTTTAAGGCGACGAAGACAAATTCGAGTAGAACAAGGAGTTGAGGATGCAGCAAAGTCAAGTTCGAGTTGAATTAGACTTTGAGTTTTCTAAATCTATGAATAGGGCTTTATTTTCATCAGAAAAATTGCGCACTTATATTGAGAAAAAACCACAACATGAAAAGAGATTTTATAGAGTTTTGGTATTAACTTTGGGAGTTTTGCGAGTTGAGTGAGAGGTTGTAATATTGTATTCAAGAGTCTTGTTTACAATCAAGATTTGTTAGTAGGTTCCGTTTAACAAGTTGGTAGAACTTGAAAAACAATAGAAGACTGAAACCTGGGGTTTGGGTCTTGGACAGATAGGAATTAGAGTTTATAATTATATAGGTTACTTGACTGTGTAATTGTTGTGTTATTTAAAGAGGCTATAAATTATACAAGATTGTGAAACAAGTTATTTTATCAATTTATTTATTGCTAGCTTCAAACAGTGAGGAACAAGTAAGTATCATGCCTACCTAATAGAATTAAGAAGGTCATAATTCCAACACTATGGAACCTCATCATGGATACACCGCGTCAATTCGTCCAGTACTAAGGCAAATAGGAACGGGCTAAGAATTGATGATCCTTGAGTCATACCCCAACTTATCAGGGAAGTGCTAAGAGTCTTTTCCCTTCGTTCTAACTGAGTCTTGGTTTCATCATACATATCCTTTATCACCTTCATGTAAGCCACCTTCACACCTTTGGCCTTCACGCATCTCCAGTATTTCCCTCAAGACTTTTTCATAAGTATTTTCGAGGTCAATGAACACCATATGCAAATCCTTCTTCCTTATTCAATATTATTCCATAAGCCTCCTCACTAAATGAATGGCTGCTCTAGTCGATCACCCTGGCATGATACCAAGTTGGGTCTAAGAAATGGACACACCTCTCCTCACCTTCATCTTCATCACCCTCTGTCAAATTTTCATAGTGCGTCTTAGTAACTTGATGCCTATTTAATTATTGTACTTTTGACTACCATCCTTGTTCTTGTACAACAAGACCATTGTACTCAACCTCCTTTCTTTAGACATTTTGTCGTCTTAATAATGACATTAAACAACCTGTCAACCACTCAATGCATGTCATGTTTGTGCTCTTCCAAAATTCACCAGAATCTCGTCTGATTTGGTCGATCTTCCCTTAATCATGCATCCTATTAATAGCACACTTAACATCTTCAACCTTAAGACACCTACAATATCCAAAACCCCGGTGCTTCTCATAGTAGTCCATATCCCGCAATGCAATGTCTATGTCTCCTTCTTCCTTCAAATGTTTATGGAAGTATGTTTCCCATCTTTTCCTAATGTGGTTATCTTCCATTAACATCCTTCCTTCCTTATCCTTGATGCACTTCACTTGATCAAGATATTGAGCCTTCCTCTCTCTCGCCTTGGTGAGTCTGTACAATTTCTTAATTATCTCCACTTTTATCTCCTAGTTCAAAATACATGCATTCGAAAGCTGACATTTTTGCCACCATAATTGCTAACTTAGCCTCCGTCTTTACACCTTTATATATTTTCTTATTCATACATTTCTCTTCCTCGTCCTTGGACTTCACCAATTATACATACACAGTCTTCTTTGCTTTCACTTTAAATTAGATTTCTCCATTCCACCGCCAATCACTCCACCCCCACCCCCATGACCACCGAAGTTTCCCATGGACACTTCTATCACCTATCTCTATTCGCTTCCCTAATGCAACTAGTTGTGTTATCCCCGCATGTATTTCACATCCCCACTACTCCTCCACGCCTTCATTGATCATAAGAGAGGGCGTGGGTCAAGCCACCTCATCTAATCCTCGGTTGGTCATATAGAATCTTCTTCTCCCTCTCTCGCTTAATTTCCAGGTCCATCACTAAAATTTTATGTTGGGTGGTAAATTCTCACTCGGGATAACCTCGTAGTCATTACATAGGCCTCTATCAACCTTCCTAAGGAGTTAATAATCTATTTGAATTTTAGCCACCGCTCTACAAAAGGTAACTAGGTGGTTCTCCTTCTTCAGAAGGAATGAGTTTTACCATATATACTAATTATGTTACTAAGATGAAGAAAAAGGAAACCACTTTTTCCAGAGATATTTTATAATAAGGAAACCAAATCAAATCCTAATTCATTACCAATTAGGATTCTCAAATCGCATTTTACCATAAATAATTCCAAGTAGCTAGGTCAATCACATGATTAAAATAATTAAATTCTTTACGAACACACAATGAATTCTTTACTATCAACTATTTTATGTATCATTTTTAATTTCGTTCTGTTTTCTAGTTTATTTATTGAATCAGGTTTATTGTTTTTAAACATAAAAGTAGAAAATTTTGAGTTATCATGAAAGCAATTTGTACGTGGAGATATAGAATTGATCAATTAGTAGTAGACTTAATCATTCAAGTAGCTCTTTGATTAATTCAAATTCTTTTCAATTAAAGAAATACTACGTGTGCTTGACTAATTCTTTTTACTTTCAATTATCCATCTTATAAATTAATTAAACAAACATCGTCCAACGTAATCCTTGAAGAAATCAAATGGAATTAAGTTGACAACTTGAGTTTCCAACACTATAAATACCACCATTTCAATTGTTTGTTTCATCACCAAGAAATCAATAGAAAATAAGAGCTATGGCAAAGTACACTACTTTTCTTGCCCTTCTCTTTTGCCTCTTCCTTGTTGTTGCAACTGGTGAGTCCACATGATTCTATAGCTACCAAATATAATGATTTGTCTAAGATACAAATTTTTAAAATGTTTATTTTTTATTATAACATGAGTTCAATTTTCTCTTTGTCGCAGAAATACAAATGACAGAAGGCAAATATTGTTGGAAAAAGAGTGACAAGTGGAATGGACCTTGTCAATACTCTTACAAATGTAGTTATCATTGCAAACACTACTACGGAGCTAAATATGGTATTTGTAAGAAGTACAAACCATGGGGTCACAAATATTACTGGGCAAAATATGCTTGTTACTGCTACTCACCTTGCCACTACTAAGACACTTCCAGTGTCTCACAGCATGGCTTTGAATATGTAAACAAATAAGAAGCTACCTATTTTATGAGTGTAACAATGTAATAAGGTTGATTTATGTGTGCAACTTTTTTTGCCAAGATTTTTGTGTGATGAGCAATTGTATTGTATGCTTTTCTATGAGTATCAATTAATGTGAATTATGGTTTTTTTCTATCAATACTTATTGTGTATAGTATCATGAACTATATGACTCGACATATACATGTGTAACGCACCTGCAGAGACAGTTTTAGACAAAACATTGGGACAATAGCAAATGTGGGATCTATTGGAAAATTTTGAAAATATCAACTTTCAAAATATTTTACCTGCTAAATCGAGTTCAAAACTTTTCTACCTGTTAAGTTTTTTGCATGAGATCACACAAGGGTAAACTATAAACTAAATAACCATATCTCTCAAAATATGAGGAGTTTGGTGATTCAAGACTTACCAAATAGAAGCATTGTTACATCAATAGGTAGTTTAATTCTTATCATAGTAGGTAATCTAATTCCTATTCCAAATTAATAACTATAGGTTAACATAATTCTTATAAAGCTATGAAACATAAATCATACTCTAAAATAATTTAAAAGGCTACTAAAATATAATTAACTAATAAGTAAATCTACTTTAAAATATAATTGAATAATTAATTAATTGACTTCCCTGCATCCACAACATTACTCCCCTCACGTTGAAATGGCTTGTCCTCAAGCTCAAATTTTAGGGAAATCATCCAGAAAATCTCAAATAGCTAGTACACTACAACAAAAATAACTTTTAGCGGCATTAAATATTGACACTAATAAAGAGTGTTAAAGTCTTTACCGGCATTAGTTAAGTGTCATTAGAACCAATGTCGCTAAAGGCTTTAGGGACATATACAAAGAGTGACAATTGCCGCTAAAAATACATATTTAGCGGGAATTAAGAATTAAATGACGCTAATGATCATTTTTATTGTAGAGGTATCAACTTAATTGGCCATTCCAGCCCTCTCTTGAAGTTGATATCGATAAATTTCAACTCTACCCGTTTACATAAGCATGACTAATTCACCCATCTGGTTGCTACTTTAAGGAGGTCCAAATCGTTTAAGTTCTTCCCAACTCATTGAGCCATTTGCCTTGAGTTGATAATACCATAATGGTACTCCAAACATGTGAAAATCCAGAGTGTGTTTGGTACGAAGGAAAACATTTTCTGGAAAATGTTTTCCAATTTTCTCATGTTTGGTTAGGGCAAAAGTTTTGGAAAATGTTTTCCAAATCAACTTATTTTCCTCAAAATTAAGGAAAATGACTTCCCTTCAAAAATTAAGGAAAACATTTTCCAAATCTCTCTTTCATTTTCAAATTACATTTTTTTGAAAAAACATCAATTTTTTAAAAAATAAAAATATTTTCAGTTTCAAAATTTTATTTTTAAAACCCGATCCCTGACCATCCTCCCCCCCGAGCCCTCCTCCCCCAACCCCAACCCCTCCACAAAAAATTAATTTTGCTTTTTAATAATTTTTTCAACTTCAAATTTTATTTTTAAACTCCTACCTCCCCCTGGCCAGCCCCCCTACCCACCCCCTTCAGCCCCCACCCACACCCCCACGCCCACCCCCAACCCCTCAAAAAATAATTTTTGCTTTTTAAAAATACTATCAACTTTAATTTTTTATTTTTTCACTCCTATCCCCATCCCTTCCTCCCCACCCCAACCACCCCACCCCAAAAAAATTGTTTTAAAAAATATTTTCAATTTCATAATTTATTTTCTACTCTAGTAAAAATAAAAGATGTTCCACAAAAAAAAAAATTCATTCATAAATCAAACACTAAAAATCATTTCCGAAAAATATTTTCTACTCACCAACCAAACATGAGAAAATAAATCCAAAATCTACTTGTTTTCCAAGAAAACATTTTCTAAGAAAATATTATCCATGGAAAATATTTTCCTTCATACCAAACACACCCCCAGTCACTTCAAATTTTTTTGTTTCCGTATTTTTTTGTTTCCATTGTATGTAGGTTTTCAAAAATTTGTTCACAACGATGTGTCCAAATTATTGGGTTGTTACTGTCAGAGTTTTTTCCTGATTTTCTTACCTTATTTGAGTTTTATTTTTTTTTTTGAAGGAAAATTGAAATATTATCATATATGTTTTAATTTTTCCTGAAAGTAAAGTATATTATTCTTTCATATTTAGGTTATTCCTTCGTGGGAGGAAAAGTGTGAAACATTATAAATTAAAGACCCTTCTTCTAATACACAATAGAATCCCACAAAAAGTTTTGTTTATGGAGAGATTTTCTCCTTACATGTTTATGTTTTTTAATATTAGTTTTATCATATGTATGTCGCTTGGGAAAATTATATTAATAATATGTTTTTGCTATACTTTTATTTTTCATTTGATTTATTGCATCTACGATTTGCAATTAAAAGCTTTGGCATGATGTTCTAATTACTTTTGAACCCAACACTTGGTGTCGTTATAAGTATCCATCTTTGCATGTGAATTACAACTTGTTGGATGATTCTCACCGGCCAATGGAATAGGTGGTGTGTTGCCTTTAGCAGCGGAAGTTGTTGATCCACTAGTTGTCTTGCGCTATATGACTCATGTTTGTCGGTTGCTGGTTTTGTGGAGCCAATTTCAATCTAGATAATTTTTCTCTAATGACTTGGACAACTATTTCACTGAGTCGTTGTTACATTAATGCTACAATTTCAAAGTCCATGAGGGTTTCTGTAATGGAACATTCTTTTTGAAATCTGCAACTGATCTCATCGCTCTTTATGTTAGGCTCTGATATCAAATTGTTATGAAACTTTAGGGAATGATCAATTCATATGGAGGTAAATAAGTTCATCTAGTTAAAGGGATATTGAAACCTTAGAGTTCAAAGGAAGACAGAACTCTCATGTCTTGTGTTTTGCTAAAATATTCTTAATTGATTTAATCCTCAAGAACTCCTTTAAATAGAAGTCTAATTATTATGAAAGTAGAAAACCTAAATCCTATTCCAAACTAATAAATATAGTTAGCCCAATCATTATAAAGCTATGAAACATAAATCTTATTCTAGAATAATAAACAAATATACTAAATATAATTAACTAATAAATAAATCTACTTAAAAATATAACTATATGTTAACCTAATCATTATTGTCTTGTAACCTATAACTGCATGACTTCATGAAGTTTTTAAGGCAAATCCATGATTTTTACTCTCTCAAACAAAATGTTTTATATGATAACATTTATTGTATTTGACATTTGAAAAACTCCATTCTTAAATACATTATGTATTAACACAAAGGGGTGGTGACCTCATAAAAACAATTTGTGGAGATGCAAAATTGATCAATTAGTAGAAGACTTTATCACTCAAATAGCTCTTTGATCAATTCAAATTCTTTAAAATTAAAGAAATGCTTATTGTGATGGACTAATTCTTTGTACTTGATATGTCATAATTTAATTATCCATCTTATGACTAATTAATCAAACATCTAACGTAATCCTTGAAGAAATCAAATGGAATTAAGTTGAAAACTTGAGTTTCCAACATTATAAATACCACCATTTCAATTGCTTATTTCATCAATAAGAAATTAACAGAAAATAATAGCCATGGCAAAGTACACTACTTTTCTTGTCCTTCTCTTTTGCCTCTTCCTTTTTGCTGCAACCGGTGAGTCGACATGATTCCATAGCTACCAAATATAATGATTTGCTTAAAATTATAATTTTTTAAAAATATTTATTTTTTATTCAACTTTGTGACTAGTCAAACATGGTCAAATAAAATGAAACGGAGGCATTGTTATTAATAGCAAATTATTAGGAATTTGTTATTGCAAGTTCATACCACGAGTTTTCAATTTTCTTATTTTTGCAGAAATACAAACGGCAGAAGGCAAATACTGCTTGAAAAAAAGTGACAAGTGGAATGGACCTTGTCAATACTCTTACAAATGTAGTCATCATTGCAAGTACTACTATGGAGCTAAATATGGTATTTGTAAGAAATATAAACCATGGGGTCACAAATATTACTGGGCAAAATATGCATGTTACTGCTACTCACCTTGCCACTACTAAGAATATGTCAGTATCTCATGGCTTGGTTTTGATTATGTAAACAAATAATTATGATGCTACCTATTTTGTGTATGTGACAATGTAATAAGGATGATTTATGTGTGCAACTAATTTGGCCAAGCTTTGTGTGATGAGTTATTGTACTGTACATGCCTTTGTATTAATATCAATTGATGTGAATTATGCTATTTTTCTATATAAATATTTATATATTGTGTCACATGCCATGCATGCTTAAGATAAAAATAACATGACTCAAGCATACATGTGTATTATCATGCCCCGAGCTTAGACTCTATGCGAGATTGATACTCAGTTCCATTGTTGGTCCGAGCATACCTACAATATAGCATTAGACAGATGACATACATCTAAAAGTAAGTGAAAACATAGATTAAATGCATTTAAAGGAAAGTCTTTAGAAAGTAACACTTTGTCATAGCACTGAAATCTGTTGGGAAAGGCAAGCACAAAAACAAATGTGCAAGACAAAGGAGATAGTGAAAGAAACCCAAGTCAAAAATTTTCCTTCTATTTGAACCAAGAGACAACAAAATAATGCAAGAATCAAATAGTTTGGGGCAGCAAACATACCACCAAGCAAGAAAATAAATCAACATAAAAGACACCAAATTTAACGTGGAAAACATCTTCGGTGTGAAGAGTAAAAACCACAAGATCAAAGCTCCACTATAATCAACAAGAGTTACAAAGTGTCCTCCAAAATGGTCACCGACAGCCAAAACAATGAGCAACACAACTACAAGATAGCACCAAAATTAGATAAACAAAAGGAGCTAAAATATCCAAATCGCAACTACTGTTCACGAGCTAAAGTCTGGAGATACAGGACTCTAAATCATCCTCTCTCAGTTCCCAATCAAAGATTATGTTGAAAGGAATACGTCTAAAAATTAGCTCAATCGAACAAGAAACGAATCGGGAATCGCAATTTGAAATTGGCTGATATGGCTTATGTGAAAATCTACACTTTCTCACATTTCTCTCTATTTTGGATGCTCTCAAATTCTTGTGATTTACTTCAAATAAGACCTAAAAGAAAGTCTTACATATGCACCATAATATTGGGCTTATAGACAAAAGTGGGCTTGTCAAATTTCGCTAATTTTATCCACAAAGGAAAGGATGAAAGACCCAAAACCTTGAACTTTTATTCATCCACATAGAAAGGGAAAAAGGCCCAAACCCAACAAAATCACTGATGCAACTTTTCATTAATAAAAGGACATGAAGGTTAAACTAAAGCATAACTAGTTATCTACCTATAAACCTCTAAATATAACTAAGTAATGACTTAATGAATATCATTAATTGCCTCTCCATTGAATCAATTTAAATAGATGTATGCCACCATTGAATTCGATCTCGACACTCGACCCGAAATTCAACCTCTAATCCTAACTCAAATCCGACCACGACTCAATCTGAAATTCAGGAATTGGGTCTCTTATAGAGTCAAAGGTGGGTCTCAAATTGAGAATTAGGAGTTGGATGTAGGATTAGTATTGAGAATCGATATCTGAGACTTAAGTTAGGATGAAACTTTGAGGTGTGAGGTTCAAAATGATTTTGCCTTAGAAGTTGAGAGAGAAGAGAATGGGGATTAAGCGATGAAAACCAGATTGTTTTGGGTCTTTTGTTAGTAAAGAAATTAGTTTAGGGCTTTCTTAAGGGTAAAAAGATAACTTTTTAGTATTTTTTTTCCGTTGGATTTATTGTGAACTCAGATTAATGCAAATTAAAATTGGTGAGGCTGGAAAGAAGATCCTAATACCCTTTAGTTTGATGGGTTACAGGCCACCTAAATCTTCATATTCAAAAATATATAGTTGTTTGAAGTTGACCTAATTAAGTATATTCTTATATCAAAACTTAATCGGTAAGGAAGCTTTTAACTCAACTTTGTGTCAGGGGATTCTTGTGACCTTAATTCGGTGTAACAACAACATGGTTTAAATTTACGAACGATGGGAAAAAACTAAAATAACCTCTCTTAAAAATTGGCAGAAGCCGTCTATGAAAGGTCATCTACGGTTCATACAAAAGTCTACCGTCCATAGACCCTCTCATAGGAACATGTTGAGTTTTCTGGATTTTTGAAGTTGGGGATCAAGGAACTTTTATATGGCCCATAGAGACTTTGATGGACCGTCTTGCTCGCTCCTAAGAAGCTTACTAGAGTGTGCTTCAGGACTTGGTTTCCACGAGACCTTCTACAGAGCGTATAAACTTCTATGACCAGTAGTTCGGTCCATGAAACTTGTTGGGTTTTATTTGTCTTGATTTCTTACCATAAATAGATTTTCCTATTAGAAAAAGGTTTTGAATTGACTAATCAATTTTTCTTGTAGGAAAAGGTTTAGGACTCTATGAATAGAGACATGTTCTTTCTAACTTAATCAGCATTCACAATGTAGTTTTAAGGGCTTTGAGAGTTTTGGTTAGAGGGAGAATTTGTGAACCTCTCATGTATTCCGAGTGAATTGGTTGAGGTTGTTTTCCTCTGTATTTTGTACTCTCATGTTTATAGTGGATTGCTCATCTCCTTTGTGGACGTAGGTCGATTGACCGAACCACGTTAAATCTTTGTGTCTTTTGGTATATTTCTCGTTGTCTTTTTACTCGTGGTCTTTCGAAGTTTGCTTTGCTAGCTTCCGCATTTACACCTGCTTATTTCCGATCCTAACAAAACTTAGATCTGAAAATCAAAATTCAAGGACATGATTCCATGAATTGATCAATTTGTAGAAGACTTGATCACTCAAATTGCTTCTTGATCAATTCAAGTTCTTTTCAATTAAAGAAATGTTAATTGTGTTGGACAAATTCTTTTGTACTTGATGTCCTGTCATTCTAATTATCCATCTTATAATTACGTATTAACACTAAGGAATGTTGACTTCATAAAAGCAACTTAATTTGTGAAGATAGAGAATTGATCAATTATAAATAATAGACTTTACCATTCAAATAGCTCTTTAATTAATTCATATTCTTTTCAATTAAAGAAATGCTACTTGTGATTGATTAATTCTTTCTACTTTCAATTATCCATCTTATAAATTAATTAAAAAAACATCATCCGACGTAATCCTTGATCAAATCAAATGGAATTAAGTTGACAACTTGAGTTTCCAGCACTATAAATACCACAATTTCAATTGTTTGTTCATCACCAAGAAATCAACAGAAAATAAGAGCTATGGCAAAGTGTTGGGTGGTCTTGGGCCTTCTCAACCCAAAAGCTAGCTCAAAGGTTGAGGCTTTCCCTCACACTTATAAATTGACCACCAGCCCCTTCCACTTCCGATGTGGGATAACCCAACAATCTCCCCCTTCACACATCGGGCCTTGGGTCGGAGAGAACGACAACCCAGTTCCTCCCGGTGGGCCGAGACTTGTTGATAACCTGGGCTCTGATACCAATGTTGGGTGGTCTTGGGCCTTCTCAACCCAAAAGCTAGCTCAAAGGTTGAGGCTTTCCCTCACACTTATAAATTGACCACCAGCCCCTTCCACTTCCGATGTGGGATAACCCAACACAAAGTACACTACTTTTCTTGCCCTTCTCTTTTGTCTCTTCCTTGTTGTTGCAACTGGTGAGTCCACATGATTCTATAGCTACCAAATATAACGATTTGTTTAAGATTACGAATTTTTAAAATGTTTGTATTTTATTATATTTGTACATAACATGAGTTCAATTTTCTTTTAATTGCAGAAATACAAATGGCAGAAGGAAAATACTGTTGGAAAAAAAGTGACAAGTGGAATGGACCTTGTCAATACTCTTACAAATGTAGTCATCATTGCAAGTATTACTATGGAGCTAAATATGGTATTTGTAAGAAGTATAAACCATGGGGTCACAAATATTACTGGGCAAAATATGCTTGCTACTGTTATTCACCTTGCCACTACTAACAAACTTTAAGTGTCTCATGGCTTGGCTTTGACAATTGTAAACAAACAATTAAGAAGCTGCCTATTTTATGTGTGTAATATGATGAAATAAGGCTGATTTATGTGTGCTACCATTTTGGCCAAGCTTTGGGTGATGACTAAGTGTATTGTATTGTATGACTTTCTATTAATATTAATAATTGCCAACAAGGTACTTTTTTACCGATTTCTTTCAGATTTTGTCTACTTGCTAAATAATTACTAACTATTACATATGTAGCTGTAAATATCTATGGATTTTTTCAATTTGAAGTTAAGGTGGAAATTTTGAGGGTTATCAAATGATACATAGTGCGATACAGTTAAAATAAAGTATTGTTGATGTGAATAGTGTTATTTTTCTATATAAATATTTATATATCGTTCCACATACCATGTACGCTAAGCCTATACTCTATGTGAGATTGATACTCGGTGTCATCGCAAGCCTAGACTCTAGTACATCTAGACATGAAAATATAGTTTAAAAGCATTTGAAGGACGGAGAGTCTTGTAAAAGAAATACTTCTCATTAATGTCAATCATACTATTGAAATCACTGACAAATTAAAGACACAAAAATCACACTGAAGCATAACTAAATGTCTATCTATGAAGTCTCTAAATATAACGAAGTAATGCCTATCATTGCCTCTTCATTCAACTCATCTACTTTTTAATAAAGGTATGCCATCATGGATGATATGATTCCTCTCTTCTGGAAATAAATTGTCCTTAGATTTGAATCTCACAAAATGAAGAAGTCATGCATTAGCGCGCAATTGTCGTCCACTAGCGATCGAACTTCATAATTGTTTCTTCTAAGTACTAGCCCCATATATTTGTTTGATCTCCCCACCACCACCATCACCACAACCGCCACCACAATCAATTTTTTTTATAAAGAAAAGTTTATTTGAGAAATATTTCAGGATCAAAAGTCTAGGTCAGATCTCAGGGTTGGATTCTGGAACGATCGTCGCAATCGTGTCCTATTTTGTGGGTCAGGGTCAAGTCCTAGATCAATTATCATGGTTGATTTAATTTCGGGTCTGAAATTATTTTTCTAAAGAGTATTTTCTAATCTCAAGCCAAAAATAAAAGAAATTTTTAAAAAAATATTTTTCATTCACCAATTAAATATTAAAAATTATTTTCTACTCACCAACCAAACAAGAAAAAGTAAGTTAGAATAGAACGTCTTTTCCAACTAAAACATTTTCCATGGAAGTTTTATCAAGTCCCTTTATTATTTGTTTGTAGTATATTACTTGACTTCGTGAAATTTTTTAAGTAAATCCATCTAGGGTATGTCATAATTTTTACATTCTCAAATAATGTGTTTTTTATAATAAAATTTAGGAAAAATTGTAAATATTGTAAACTATTAATTCAAATTAAATGTTATAAATAACTATAGTTTGATTTAATTGTACCCCATAGCAAAATGTTGTTATTTCGCCTCACTCCTGGTGAATCTTGCTCGCCACTCTCGTTCTCTCCCTCGCCTCTCTTTCTATTATACAAACGCAAATGTATAAAATGTGTTTGTGTTTGTATAAAGCGAGAGAAATTGTATATATACATATATTTTCGTTTTCCTCTCCCAGATCTCGCTTGCTCACTCGCTTCTCTCACTTTATACAAAAACATAAATGTATAAAATGTGTTTGTGGTTATATAAAGCAAGAGAAAATTGTATATATACATATATTTTCGTTCCCCCCTCTCAGATCTCGCTTGCGACTCCCCCAGATCTCGCCCGTTCACTCGTCTCTCTCACTTTATACAAACATAAATGTGAACTCTATGCTTGTGTTTGTATAAAGCGAGATAAAATTATATATACAAATGCATACATTTTCGTTCTATACACTTGTGATTATACAATACGATCTTCCCCTGCCCAATTTTCTTTTGTCTTTCTCTTTTTCTCGCTTTATACAAAAATATATTATACGATTGATTTTTTGTATATATATGATATACCGTGATTTCACGGTATTATCAATGCTTTTTCCTTAAGTTTAGTGTGTCCAAAAGCCTTTTTGTGCTAATTTTTATATAAGTTTCTCCTTATTTGCAGGAAATCTGTCCAAAGATGAATGCGGAGGTTTTTGAGCGAAGAAATGCAGAAGAGACCACCTATGGAGCTTGTGACGGTCCATCATGCTCGTGACGGTCCGTAGGTGTCAGCGTAGTGCAGCTGCTGAAGGAAGATGGGGAAGTCTGATCAAGTGTGGGGTTACGGAAAGCGTGACGGACCGTCGTATCCATTACGGTCCGTCCTGCAAGTTCGTCATAAAGTTCAGAGAAGTAGTCCCAGTACCCATATTCCAAGAGTTCAAGTGTTTTGGAACGGAGACCCTCGAGGGACCGTTGTGCCTGTGATGATCTGTCATACCTGCCGTCGAGGGTAATGAAGAGAGCAGCAGAAGAAATTGCATCAAGGATGGGACGATGGAGTTCATGACGGTCCTTCGTGTCCACGACGATCCGTCGCGAGGTCCGTCGACCCAGCCGCGTTTTGACAGATTTCCAGCAAATAGAGTCCTATGTAATTAGGTTTTTATTTTTATATAAATAGTTCGAAAAACCTCGTTTTTGAGGTTAGACTCTAGATTATTTGGTTAGGCCCTTGATTATTTTTAGACTCTTTGTTTTTCAATTAATTTCAGTAATTGATTGTTAGTGATTTTTGTTGATTAATCAAGCGAACTTTCGGATTTTACTCTTTCTCATTAAAATAAGTGCCTGAATTCTTATATCATATATTTGAATATTGTGATTATGACTATGGGTAACTAAACTCCATAACTAGGGTTGTGGGAACCATAGGCGAATAATGAGGTAAAATCTAGCTAAAATAACAATTCTAGAATAGTGTCTTGCATGTATCGATAATTCTTTCGCTTAGAAGTCTTTTTAACGGATGACCAACGTTAGAACTCGCATTAATGCTACTTGCCGGACCAAGGAGGTAGATAATAGGAAAAGAATTATCAACATAGATTTAGTGTATACTATCTAATAGGCTAGTATTGATTGGTACGAGGTAATAACTTAGTCAAATATCGAATACGATGCTTAATATGAGGTAAAGGTAAGGGTAAGTATAGCAACACACGTAGCCGGACCAAGGTGCGGAGTGAAATTTTCTAGATGCCGGACCAAGAATTTAGAAATACATAACTTATCACTTTGCATGCAAGATACTAGGAAAAAATTGTTATAGTTAGAATTATCAAGTTATGAACCTGTGGGAAACACGTAAATCCTAGTTACTTTGATTAATTGATTAAACTCCAACATTTGAAGCTGTTAAGTGTCTCTTTCAATTTCGCTAGTTATTTTCATTTATTAAGAAATAGAAAATCCCCCTTTTATCATTTTTGCTTTCCAAGGAAGTAATTGACTGAATAATAGTAATAATAGATTGAAGTTAAGTCTAAACTATTTTTCTCGTGGGAACGATCCCAACCTCACTAGTTGGGTTATTTACTTGACACGACCGCTTTACTTCTTATTTGAGAAGTAAGTTTGAGTGTATCAATGTATACCAAAACAGATTATACAACTGCTTTCTTTTGTATCTGTATAGCAAAATTATACAACTTCTTTCTTTTGTATATAGCGAAATCTACATATTAATGTTTTCAATTATGCAAACTATAGCTATATCATACAAATATGATTTTTATGGTTTTTATATGTGAGTTATTTTAAGATTTATCGTATCCTTATATTCTATGATTTACTTCTTGTTCAAAATTTGGAAAACACTATGTAATTATTAAAATAAAATGTATTAGCACAAAGGAGATATAGAATTGATCAATTAGTAGATGACTTTATTACTTAAATGTCTATTTGATCAATTCAAATTCTTTTCAATTAAAGAAATGATACTTGTGCATGATTAATTCTTTATACTTTCAATTATCCATCTTATAAATTAACTAAGCAAACATCGTCCAACGTAATCCTTGATCAAATCAAATGGAATTAAGTTGACAATTTGAGTTTCCAACACTATAAATACCACCATTTCAATTGTTTGTTTCATCACCAAGAAATCAACAGAAAATAAGAGCTATGGCAAAGTACACTACTTTTCTTGCCCTCCTCTTTTGCCTCTTCCTTGTTGTTGCAACTGGTGAGTCCACATGATTCTATAGCTACCAAATATAACGATTTGTTTAAGATTACGAAATTTTTAAAATGTTTGTATTTTATTATATTTGTATATAACATGAGTTCAATTTTCTTTTAATTGCAGAAATACAAAAGGCAGAAGGAAAATACTGTTGGAAAAAGAGTAACAAGTGGAATGGACCTTGTCAATACTCTTACAAATGTAGTCATCATTGCAAGTACTACTACGGAGCTAAATATGGTATTTGTAAAAAGTACAAACCATGGGGTCACAAATATTACTGGGCAAAATATGCTTGCTACTGTTATTCACCTTGCCACTACTAACAAATTTTAAGTGTCTCATGGCTTGGCTTTGACAATTGCAAACAAACAATTAAGAAGCTGCCTATTTTATGTGTGTAATATGATGAAATAAGGCTGATTTATGTGTGCTACCATTTTGGCCAAGCTTTGGGTGATGACTAAGTGTATTGTATTGTATGACTTTCTATTAATATTAATAATTGCCAACAAGGTACTTTTTTACTGATTTCTTTTATTTCAATTGATTTCTTTCAGATTTTGTCTAGTTGCTAAATAATTACTACCTATTACATATGTAGCTGTAAATATCTATGGATTTTTTCAATTTGAAGTTAAGGTGGAAGATTTTGAGGGTTATCAAATGATACATAGTGCGATACAGTTAAAACAAAGTATTGTTGATGTGAATAGTGTTATTTTTCTATATAAATATTTATATATCGTTCCACATACCATGTATGGCTAAGCCTATACTATATGTGAGATTGACACTCGGTGTCATCGCAAGCCTACACTCTAGTACATGTAGACATGAAAATATAGTTTAAAAGCATTTGAAGGCCGGAGAGTCTTGTAAAAGAAATACTTTTCATTAATGTAAATCATACTATTGAAATCATTGACAAATTAACGACACAAAAATCACACTGAAGCATAACTAAATGTCTATTTATGAAGTCTCTAAATATAACTGAGTAATGCCTATCATTGCCTCTTCATTGAACTCATCTACTTTTTAATAAAGGTATGCCATCATGGATGATATGATTCCTCTCTTCTGGAAATAAATTGTCCTTAAATTTAAATCTCACAAAATCAAGAAATCATGCATTAGCGCGCAATTGTCATCCACTAGCGATCGAACTTCATAATAGTTTCTTCTGGAACGATTGTCAGAATCGTGTCCTATTTTGGGGGTCAGAGTCAAGTCCTAGATCGATTATCGAGGTTGATTTAATTTCGGGCGGGTCAGAAATTATTTTTTTTAAAGAATATTTTCTAGTCTCAGCCAAAAATAAAAGATATTTTTAAAAAAGTATTTTTCATTCACCAATCAAATATTAAAAATTATTTTCTACTCACTAACCAAACAAGAAAAAATAAGTTAGAATAGAACTTCTTTTTCCGACTAAAACATTTTCCATGGAAGTTTATCAAGTCCCTTTATTATTTGTTTGTAGTATATTGCTTGACTTCGTGAAATTTTTGAGGTAAATCCATCTAGGATATGTCATAATTTTTACATTCTCAAATAATGTGTTTTTATAATAAAATTTAGGAAAAATTGTATATATTGCAAACTATTAATTCAAATTAAATGTTATAAATAACCATAGTTTGATTTAATTGTATCCCATAGCAAACTGTTGTTATTTCGCCTCACTCCTGGTGAATCTCGCTCGTCACTCTCGTTCTTTCCCTCGCCTCTCTCGCTTTTATACAAATGCAAATGTATAAAATGTGTTTGTATTTGTATAAATCTAGAGAAATTGTATATATACATATATTTTCGTTTTCCTCTCCCAGATCTCGCTCGCTCACGCTCCTCTCACTACAAAAACGTGAATGTATAAAATGTGTTTGTGGTTGTATAAAGCAAGAGAAAATTGTATATATACATATATTTTTTCGTTCCCCTCTCTCAGATCTTGCTTGCGACTCTCCCAGATCTCGCCCGTTCACTCGTCTCTCTCACTTTATACGAACATAAATGTATACACTGTGTTTTTGTTTGTATAAAGCGAGAGAAAATTATATATACAAATACAAATGCATATATTTTCGTTCTATACACTTGTGATTATACAACTACGATCTTCCCCTGCCCAATTTTCTTTTGTCTTTCTCTTTTTCTCGCTTTATACAAACATATATTATATAATTGATTTTTTGTATATATATACCAAAACAGATTATACAACTGATTTCTTTTGTATCTGTATAGCGAAATTATACAACTACTTTCTTTTGTATATAGCGAAATCTACAAATTAATGTTTGCAATTATGCAAACTATAGCTATAGCATACAAATATGATTTTTATGGTTTTTATGTGTGAAAGTTATTTTAAGATTTATCGTATCCTTATATTCAACAACTTACTTCTTGTTCAAAATTTGGAAAACACTATGTAATTATTAAAATAACATGTATTAGCACAAAGGAGATATAGAATTGATCAATTAGTAGATGACTTTATTACTTAAATGGCTCTTTGATCAATTCAAATTATTCTTTACCATTAAACAAATGCTAATTGTGCTGGACTAATTCTTTTGTACTTGATGTGTCCTTTTTATTATCCATCTTATAATTAATTAAGCAATCTACCAACGTAATCCTTGAACAAATCAAATGGAATTAAGTTGACAATATGAGTTTCCCACACTATAAATACAACCATTTCAATTGTTTGTTTTCATTACCAAAAAATCAACAGAAATTAAAATAAGAGCTATGGCAAAGTACACTACTTTTCTAGCCCTTCTCTTTTGCCTCTTCCTTGTTGCTGCAACTGGTGAGTCAACATGATACTGTAGATATCAAATATAATGATTTGTTTAAGTTTACGAATTTTTAAAATATTAATTTATTATTAAACTTTGTGACTAATCAAACTGACATGTCCAATAAAATAAAACGAAAGGCGGTTATTAGGAAATTCTGAAAAATTTTGCTATCTCAAATACATACCATGAGTTTTCAATTTTTTTAATTTTTGCAGAAATACAAATGGCAGAAGGGAAATACTGTTGGAAAAAGAGTGCCAAATGGAATGGACCTTGCCAATACTCCTACAAATGTAGTTATCATTGCAAACACTACTATGGAGCTAAATATGGTATTTGTAAGAAGTACAAACCATGGGGTCACAAATATTACTGGGCAAAATATGCTTGCTACTGCTACTCACCTTGCCACTACTAAGAAACTTTGAACATCTCATGGCTTGGCTTTGACTATGTAACAAATAATTATGATGCTTTTTATTTTATGTATGTAACAATGTAATAAGGATGATTTATGTGTGTAGTTATTTTGGCCAAGCTTTGGGTGATGATAAATTGTATTGTATGGTTTTGTATGAGTTTTAATTGATGTGAACTATGATATTTTTCTATATAAATATTTATTGTGTAAAGTACCATGCAGCGCTAAGAAAACATTAATAATAAGTTTGACTTGACATACATGTGCGGAGAAAGTTGTAGACAAAACATTGCGACGATAGCAACAACAATAACATACATCATAGTTATTTGGAAAAGAAGATGTTTCTGAAAGACCTCTTGTCTCAAATGAAGAAAATTGTAAACTACAAATAAGAAGAAAATAATGCAGAAATCTTAGCTACTATACAATGCAAAGCCTACAAAATGGAACTAGAAGAATAAATTAGTGTGATAATCAAAAAATTGTGAACAACAGACAGTGATAGATGTCCAAAGCAAGAACTATAATAATATGGTTAACTAATTAGTACAATGACAAACACCAAAAATCTTAATCCCTCGAAGATCAATAACAACTCCAAACCTATTAACTTTCTACCCTAATACGCAATCTCCAAACCCTCGTATATTTAATATCATGTTGCTAGAACCGCACCATGTCCTTTCTAATCACCTCTCTCAAATAATTTATTTTTGCCTACCGCTACCTCTAGTTGTATCTAGCATCTCAAACCTTCGCACTAAGGCATCTGGGTATCTCCTCTTCATATGTCCAAATTGTCCTAGTCTTGCTTCCCTCGTCTTCTTCTCCAATAGAGAGGCCACTTTCACCTTGTATAAATATTTTCATTCATGAGCTTGAGTGTGCCACATATTCATATTAATATCCTCATTTCCACAATTTGCATCTTCTGCACATGAAAATTTTTTACTAGCCAACACTGAGCCCCGTATAACAATATTGATCTAACCATTACTTTGTGGAATTTACCTTTTAGGTAGTACCTTCTTATCATACAAGTCTCCGGAAGCAAGGATCCACTTTATCTACGCCACACAAATATGAAGAGTGACATCATTGTCAATGTCCCCACTTCATTGAATTAGTGATCCAAGATACTTGAATTTGGTCTAGGCTTTATAAATACCCCTCAATTCATAAATTTCATTCCATTACATTTTTAGCTGACTTTTTAGAGAGAAAACATCTTAAGTCTTCTCTCGAACACCTAAGGTGGGTTCCTACTCCAATCTTTTGACTATAACATTAATTATATAATCTAGGTGGCAGTAATGAATTTGCAAATGAGTTGGTTCTTGAAGCAATTATTGTCTTTCAATGAATTGCACTTGAGTTGATTATCATGGAACGATTCATGATTTAAAAGTTCTCATATTATGCATAGTTAACAAGCAAATCATGATTTGGATCCGTTGCAAATATGAATCATCTTAAGGGGAAAATACATTAAAAGAATAGACAATCGAAAAAAATTACTGATATCTAAATTTCGAGATTGTTTAGAGGAAATTAAGTTGATTGGGATTGGAGAAAAAAATAGTATACTTTATTGTATCAGGAATGTATATACATTTTTGATATTTAATTATTCAGCATTTATACATGAGTACACTATTTATACAATTATATATATATATATATATATATATATATATATATATATATATATATATATATATATCCTTCCCTGTACACATGAGAAAATCGCATTTTTTTAACCCTCAACAATGTAATAATTTTTTTCCTGACTATTGTATCAACAGCCCATGGTGCAGACACCTCTTATATCATGATCAGTCTAACAATGGTTGAATCAGTCTTAATCACCAAATTTGTGAAGCCATTGATGAGGAGTTTTTGGCACTTTTGAGGAGTTCCACCAGCTGCCTGCACAAGCTAGAAAGCTTATCAATGTTGATAAAGCTCAGATTCCTTCGTTTAGAGTCAGAGTCCATCCATGGAGATTCTAGTCTTGATCCTCAAGTGTGTGTACCTGCAAATAGAAGAAGATGAACAGGTGGTTAGTCTGATTCACTTAGGGCCCTATTTAAACAAAGTATATATATACTTTTGACCCCCCAACCTAGAGTAGCTAGGTGGGGAAGTCAAATTAATCCTTGTTCATACATAGGCTTCTCTGGTACGAAATGGGCCACTTCAAATAGGTTCATTGCTCCGGCCCAGAATACGATTAATCCAGCATGGGCTACATGAGCCCCTAGTAGTTTACCGGATAAATTGAGTTGTCGGGCATTCCCGGCCCACCAAGCGAAACCAGTGCTTTCTTGGTCACGACCAGCTAAGGCTAAAGTTCCATTAAAGAGCCTTTCCACGTGGTAGAACCTCCTCAGGGAATATAAGGTTTTCATGAGGCTGATCTTGAGCCGCCATCCAAGCGCGAATACCTTCGTTTAAGAGAATATTTTAGGTGTAGAAAGTCTCAAATTCAGGATCTTCCGCTGCGCGAATTTCCTGAGAAACGAAGTCATAGGCACGTAGGTTCAGCGCTAGACCGACTACTCCAAGAGCACTCATCCATAAACCGGTTACTGGTACAAATAACATAAAGAAATGTAACCAACGTTTATTGGAAAAAGCAAGCCCAAAGATTTGGGACCAAAGGCGGTTAGCGGTGACCATTGAATAAGTTTCTTCGGCTTGAGTTGGGTTAAAAGCACGGAATGTCTTAGCACCATCACCATCTTCAAATAAAGTCTTTTCTACGGTAGCACCATGAATAGCGCATAGTAAAGCAGCGCCCAATACACAGAGCTTCCCTTCCCTTTAAGACCGAGTTCAGGATATAGATTCTTTGAAAGTGAATTAAGTGTACTAACATATTCAAAGAGTCGCAGAAACGAAATAGAACCCTCTTCCCTGATTTGACTCTCTGGTAGATGCGGTGGTTTTGCACTAGAGGTCTTACATCACCCTTCCAAATAGACACCAGGTGCTTTAGCAAGAAAATCCCATCGAATTTGCCTAAGTTATGGAAGTAAATTGTTAGAACTGACCTAAACCCCTTAGATATATGCTCAATTCTGGACAGAAAGTCGTCCATCATCTTACTACTTCTATCATCAAAGCACTTTATTGTTATGTAGTCATCGCTGAAATAGGTTTCCACCCTATTGTACTTGACAGGCTCCTTAGGGAGAACAAGCATGAGACCCGCTGCATACGGCTTATGCGTGTCCCCCTCACCGGTTATTAATGTCCCGAGATCCGATACAACGAAAGCTTTTCGCTCAACCTTTCTTTCGCCTAAACAATTTCATTGCCTCACTCCGCTCGCCTACAAAAACGTATTTCGTTCGCCTACAAAACCACCTTTCTAGTCGAGCGCACGAGAAGACCCTGTAGAAGTCCTCCATCCATATGTTACCGACCTGACCATCCATCTATCATTGGAATCAGAAGAAACTGGTCCGTCCAACGTCTCTGACCTTGTTCCAAGAAGATCTCATTTCGCCCTCTGCGAGACAAAGATCTCGAACATCGTAGAAAAAAGTCCTAACTAACCAGTCAAGTGAAAGGAGCCCGCCTACCCACTCCCCTTTCCCCCCATTGCTGGGAGCCTCGCCCTCTTGACTTGATATGTCATGTCAAGAAGACTACATAGTAGATCACCTTTTGCTTAGCTTAATAGTAGATCACCTTTTGTTTTGCTTAAAAGAAAATTCTAAGAGCCTGTTTGGCTCAGCTTAAAAGCTGGTCAAACTGACTTAAAAGCTGGTTTTTGACTTATTTAACTGTTTGGCAATACTCAAAACAGCTTATTTTAAGTTAAAAAACTTATTTTAAGCCAAAAGTTAAAAGCTGGGGTAGGGGTGCTTTTTTTTTTTTGGCTTATAAGCTGTTTTAAGTTGACTACATTTTTATGTTTTTTCCCTTAATATTTTTATACAATCTCCAAATTATCCATATAACCCTAACATCTCTTTCTTCTATTTTTCCCTTTTCACGTTTGGCATAACAACTTCAGCACTTCTATACAAACGCATAACTGCTTATTTTAAAAATAAGTTTCAGCACTTTCAAAAGTACTTTTTTAAAGCTTCTTTTATTAAGCCCATCCAAACGGGCCCTAAGTGGTGCATATTGTGGTTGTTAGACGAGATTCTGTGTTAATTCTATAAATTCACTAGCCTTCTCGGCCAGTTAGTCTAACCACAGGGATCCCTTCCTGCTTATCCACCCACTGTAAACGATTACTAACGAACTTGGAATACGAATAAGATAAAAAAAAAAAAAAAGGCCATCATTGGAGCAAACATGCAATAGCTTCGGTTAGAGCAAAGCCCAAAATGGCATAATTTTTGTTGTTTGCTAATTTTGCCTATTTTTTAAAAAAATGTAAATGAAAACTTGACTATCATTTGAATTAGCTTATAAGACAAAAGTCAAAAAGTTAGAATTTCTAACTTATCATATTTTGCTTATTTTTGCTATTTTGATTCAAAAACAAGTGCATAAAAGCACTTTTTAGTTCTATTAAGACTTCAAAAGTACTTGAAAAATATTTTAATTAAAAACATCTAAGAATAATTCAATTTGAACGCTAGTATGTAATAAAACCACCAGTATTATTCATATAGTACCATAGTTCACATAAAACACCAACACAATGAAACACATATAATGAAAAAGCTAACACAAAAGCTCTACCACAATAGTCATGCTAGAGCCTTAACATGTCTTATTACATTGTCACACACACAAACAACTAACAAATCACATCAACTTCTTATTTATGTATAATTAGACCTTGAGACTTTGAGGTTCCTTGTGATTAATGGCAAGGAGAATAGCAATAGCAAGCATAATTAGACCAATCATTATCGTGTCCCCCTTTGTATTTCTTACAAATTCCATAATATTTATGTCCAAACCAATGCTTGCAGTGCTTATTACATTTGAAAGTATATTGGCAAGGCCCATGCCACTTGTCACTTTTTTTCCCACAATCATGTCCTTCTGCCATCTGCATTTCTGCATGAAAGAAGAAATTTGGAAACCAAGGAATAAGGATCATGTAATGTATTTGAGATATAGCTATGAAAAAAATTGATATTTAGCTACAAAATTATTAGATACGATACTGGATTTGTCATTAGTTATTCACTTTTTATGAGGGTTTCATTCGACCCCAATATCTCAATATCAATAGTTCGATTGCTCAAGTCGATACAGGTACAAAAGTGACTATAACGGAGCAATTTATATCTAAGATAAAGTTATTGGTTGAACTAGATAGCGAAGACTTTTGTAACCTTAGATTCATTCGACCAAACTCGTTGTCTCTATGTCCATCGAAAGTGGATAACCTTTGTCACCGTCAGCATTTGGTACTTTTTCGATAGCTTCAATAAGTCATTAAAAGCCTTTAATTTGGTGTAGTAAATCATACAAACAATACATTTCGGTGGTGTAACAAACAATTTCGTTGCAAAAGTACTTTTGTCCACTAATTATAAACAAATAAAATTTACTTTTTCTAATAGTTTTTTAGATAAGATGATTATACAATTTAACATGATGCCTGAGCATGGTTGTAGACTTGTAGTCTTGCATTAAATCTTGTTTTCACAAAATAAAAATGTATTTTCACATGTTTTTTTGGTCAATAAAATAGCATTGGACCTATACACATGTAGGGGTGATGTGATGAAACAACACTGAGGTGTGCTATATCTGGCTAAAATAATTTAAATTTTTAGATGAGATGACCACATAACATATTAATAAGACTTTAGATATATTTTTATATCAATTTAAATTCATTGTAAAAATCTATAAACTTTAAAATCTGAATTTGTCTACGTGTACGAGACTAAGAAGCATTATTACAAAGTTGTAGATTTACCAGTAGCAGCAACAAGGAGAACACACAAGAGTAGGGAAATGAAGACTGTATTTTTTGCCATGTCTTGCTAGCTTACAATTTTTCTTTTGTAAAAATATTATTTCTTGGTGAGGGACTTAGGCTACAAAATATGATATTTATAGCATGGTGTAAGCTTAACATTGTCAACTAAATTCATTTTTTTGACTAATTCAAGAATGTTACATCATTATTAAGTACATGAACAAGTAAAAAGAATAATTCTAGGTTTAACCTTCAATTTGCTATTAAAAAATTATGAATGAACAATGAGAATGTTGAGTAGAAGCAAAAACCCAATATTGAATATAGTGTATGGTGTATTGTAGTAATGTTGTTATTAGTTATGCTAAAATTATCTCCTATACAATTAATGTTTGGTTTGATGTGTTGAAAATAATATGCCTCGTAAAATTTCTAAGAAAATATTGTTTACAAACATACCTTTTACAAATATAACGAAAAGAAAGTGGAAAAAGTTAATTGATAAACAATTGTTATCTTTATTAATTATAACATCTTGCGATGCTATTACTGTGTATTTTTCATATATTAGTTATACATAGGTAGAAAAGCGTATTAAATAAAATATTAGTAATATGCAAAGTTAATGCATGTATTATTTTTCCTACCGCATTATCAAATGACCCCCTTACAATGTGTATCGTATGGAGAAAAATCATTTCCAATTATCCCATGTTTGGTTGATTAATATATATTAAAAAAGATTTTCTATAGAAAAAATAAACTTCATAAGTAACATTTCATGTAAAATATTTTTCTTCGTACCAAACGCACACCTAACCTTTTGACATTCTATAGAAATCTGAAACATTATTTTATCTTGATACATGCTTAATCAAAATTTACTTTTCATAAATGATGTAACATTATACTTGAGGAAGATATAGTATTATTTTCTACAATTTGTATTTTACTACTTTGGTTTCCCATTTCAACTTGTACTTGGTGACCATATCAATTCTAAAACTAGAAGCAACTATTGTTGAGCTTGATCAATTCAAATGAATAACTCCTCAAGAATGGTTCTTTATTATATATATTATGTCTTTGTAGTACGTTTGTTCCAAATCATTTTAGGTAATTAAGCTTCTAATGTTAAACAACTAAATAATTGAGATTTAATCACATAAATTGTCATTGCAAAAACAATTTACATACTATAACATATTAATGTAGGTTAATCATCACGCAACTATATATTCAGTAACACTTATTGTGTTTTAGCATAAATAGACTCACTTGCAATTTTATTCATCAGTAATGTTATCTCAGATTTCACTTAAGACGTCATAAAAAAAATTTCACCCCTATAAAACTAAATATAAAATTTAAAGTGATTGACTTTTCAAGATTTCATTTTTTATTCTCGAAAGGTCAGCAACCGCAATAATTAATAGATATGTCATCATCATGGACTTGTCCAAATCATATAGGTAAAGGTTCATCAAAAACGTTTTGTCACTATATTATTTTAGAACATTCTTTTTCTTATGGGAAAAGGGTCTGATATACTCCTCAACTTTGTCATCTAGAGCTGATATACCCATCGTTATAAAAGTGGTCAATATATGTCCTTACCGTTATACAAACGGCTCACATATACCCCTGCCGTTACAAAATGGCTCACATATACCCTTCATTTGACGGAAATTAAAAAATTAGTTTTAAATTTATATTTGTTACTTCTAATTTTTTTAAAAAAAATTATTTAGGGGTATATATGATTTTTTTATCAAAGTTCAAGGTATATTTTAATTTTTTTCATACATAAATTATTTTTTGACTTCTTTTATTATAATTATTTGAGTTTCTTATTCTTATTTTGTTTTTTCTTTCATTCCTTAGTTTAAAGAAAAAAAATTTAAACTATTTTTCTTGTGTGTATTGTAATTTAATTTCGTATTCGAAGAAAAAATTTGGTCATCTATAATAAGTTTACAAGAATATTAGTGAAACATAAATAAATTTGATTATCAAAATAATAATTATAAATTAGTCATTATAACAAAAAAAAGTCAAAAAAATATGTTTGACAAGGACTAAATTTACTCATATAGGATTATATTTTTTAAAAAAAATAATAAAATTTTAGATTAAAATTATTATTTTTTTCATTTCCGTTAGAGGAAAAGGGTATATGTGGGCCATTTGTTTACAAGTAGGGGTATATATGAGCCACTTTTATAACGAAGGGTATATCAGCTCTAAATGACAAATTGAGGCGTATATAAGACGCTTTTCCCTTTTCTTATTCTCTTCCTCCTCCTCCTCCTCCTCCTCCTCCTCCTCCTCTCCATTTCTAGCTTAATTATGTTATTGTTGTTGTCGTTATTGTTGATCTTGTTCTTCTCCTTCTCCTCCTCCTCGTTCTTCTTCTTCTTTCTCTTTTTCATCTTCCTCCTCTTCGTCTTCATCCTCCTCTTCCTCTTCTTTCTCTTCTTCTTCTTCTTCCTCTTCGTCCTCCTCCTCCTTTTCCTAATCTTCCTCCTTCTCTTCGTATTCCTTCTCGTATTCCTCTTTCTCTTTCTATTCCTCTTCTTTTTCCTCTTTCTCTTCCTCTCTTTTCCTCTTCTTCTTTCTCCTCCTTTTCGTCTTCGTCCTCTTCTTCTTCTTTTTTTGGTTTTTTTGTTCATGCATTTTGTAGATTGAATTTCGCTCTTATTGAATTGACAATGTTTAAGAGGTAATTTTTTATCATTTTGATAAGTGAATAATGTTCTTTTGTGTATATTGCTCATCTAAATTTACTCTACAATTGTTTCAAGGAACTCCTTCAACAAATGTTATAACAACTAAATGCAATTCTTGAGTTTATTACAACAATTGATGCATTTGTTTCAAAAACTATTGCACATGATTCAACATTTGTTGTAGTAAATGCCGAAACATATGCAATGATTGTTGATTATGTTTCAATAGATGCAAAAATATTGAATCAACTACAATAGATAGTGTAGCTTATCATAATTCTTTTTATTCTGCCATGACTAATATTTTATTTTAAATCATAATTTATTCAGATTTTTTGAACAAACAAAATATGGGAGAAATTAAAATAACAATAAGCGTTGATTGTCTGGTGAATAGATCGAGCCCAACAATAACTACATTTGGTACTGAAAAATAGAGATATGATAAAGACGATAACGAAGACTCTGTATCAAGATGTGGAGTATGATGATTTTGCGAACAAAATCATAACTAATTGTGAATTAAATTGTGAGTGAAAGATATTATTATCATTTATATAACCATTTGAAAAATATAAGACAATTCCTTTTAGGGTAAAAGACTAAGTTAATCTATGTACTTGGAAGAAAATAACATTTGAATTTTGACCCATTATAATAATAAACTCGATTAAAATTATTCAAAATATTAGTTTACTATCCAAAATAGCCATTCGATCATTGAACGAGCTAAATTTAGTTCAATTGTTTGGTTCATTATCCTATATGTATAGTCTTATTAATTCTTTGGCTTTGCCCCTTTTTTCTCTTTCATGTAATTATCTTTTAACTTTTTCAGAGTTGTATATTTTCACATTAATAAATTTGCAAATGGGTTGTTCTTTGAAACTCATCTCTATTGGTGCAACACAAACATTTAAAAATAATGTGTTTGCTTCTTTAGTGATAGCTAGCTTCTTAAAGCGATGGTTGTCTTTCAATAAAATGTACATGAGTTGAATTATCATAGAAATTACCTTTATAATTTTTTGTCGATTTATGATTTAAAAATTCTCATATCGTGCATAATTAACAAACAAATTTCGAGCTAGATTTATCTCAAATATAAATTATTTTAAGTGAACAATATATTAAAAGAATTAAAAATTGAAAGAAGCTCATATCTAAATTTTGAGAATGTATAGAGGAGATTCAAGTTAGTTGGGATTCGATAAAAAGGGTCTGCAATGTATATTTTATTGTATCAATAATGTATATACATATTTGATATTAAGTTATACATTATTTATACACGAGTACACTACTTATACAATATATTTATATATGAAAATTTTGTTAAAGATAAATTGTTAGCTGATTTGGGGCTTTTTTACTTTTTTACTTTATTTTATGTAAATGAAAACTTGACTATGGATTAGATTGACTTATTGTTTCTGGTTTATAAGTCAACAATCATGGCTTAGAATTTCTGGCTTATGATTTTTAACTTATTTTTTCTAATTTGACATAAAAATAAGTGCTTAAAAGTATTTTTTAATTTTATCCAAATACATCAAAAATATTTTAAAAAACCATTTTAACTTAAAAATACCTAAAAATAAATCAATTCGAATAGACTATGGGCCCGTTTGGATGGGCTTAATAAAAGCAACTTTAAAAAAATACTTTTGAAAGTGCTGAAACTTATTTTTAAAATAAGCAGTTATGCGTTTGGATAAAAGTGCTGAGTTTCTATGCCAAACGTGAAAAGGGAAAAATGAAAGAAAGAGATGTTAGGTTATGTGGGTAATTTGGAGATTGTATAAAAATATTAAGGGCAAAAAGATAAAAATGTGGTCAACTTAAAACAACTTATAAGCTAAAAAAGAAAAAGCACCCTATTCCAGCTTTTAACTTTTGGCTTAAAATAAGTTTTTTTAACTTAAAATAAATTATTTTGAGTATTGCCAAACAGCTAAATATGTCAAAAATCAGTTTTTAAGTCAGTTTGACCAGCTTTTAAGCTGAGGCAAACAGGCTCTATATCTGATGCAAATGAAACTACTCTATATTAATTGTTTGCTTAAACAACTTAAAGTTATCCTTGTGCACATGAAAATCATAAATTAAATTCATGGATATTATTTTTATTCCAGAGTTTCTCGTAGAATAATAAATATATTCCGTGGAACTCATAAGTAGGGATATAAGAAGGGTAGAGTGTATGCAAATCTTACAACTATCTTATGAAGGTGGAGAATTTGTTTCTGAATTAAACGAGTACAACAAATCTAAGTAAACATGAAAGGAAAAATGACAGTAAAAAAAATATAACAACTAATACAAAATAGTAACAACAACAATAAAATAGTGCAATAACCGAAACACTATAAAACATATATATGGTAGAAAGCAAAAGCAAAACACACCACAATAATACTAAATAAAGTGAATAACTATAATTAAGTCAAAGAAGTTATATACCAAATAAATATTAATAATATATAAAATTAATTCATACATTATATCTTTAATGCACTCTATCAAACGATTGGTACGAAAAATAAACTTTTATATTATGTTAATTTTGTAATCAATTCATCAAAATACATTGAAAAAATAAATTTTATAAATAACACTTCATAAAAAAAAAATCATTCTACCAAACACACCCTTTAACCTTTTGACATTTAATAGAAATATAATTCAAATTGACCAAATAATTCTATTTGAAACATTATTTTATCTTGTTACAGACTGAGTCAACTCTACTTTAAATTAATGATTTATACAATTTGTATTTTACTGTTTCGTTTTCTTATTTCAACTTATACTTGGCAACCTAATCAATAATACTGAACTTGATCAATTCAAACTCCTAGGCACATTATATTATGTCTTTGTAGTTTGTTTATTTCAAATATTTTTGGTAATTTCTTTGTCTGATTAGCATGTATACTAAAAATAGATGTCTAAGATTAATTGTTAATTTAAATAATTAAGAAATAATTAGTTTTTTTATTAAAAAAATTGTCCTTAATGATAGTCTAGTTCAATTGAAAAGTTATGTAGATTTTTGATATTCTTGATATAATAAGGTTATATTAGTCAAATTACACCTTGTACTATATTTTTTTTTGAAGAGTGTGTGTCACGCCCCGAACCTACACCATGGGCAGGACTGGCACTCGGTGACCATTGTGATTTTATATATATATATATATATATATATACGAACAGCAAAAATAAAAGGCAATTTCTTTTTTAGAATACCGTCGCAAGGCGCTGACACACTTGAGTCTTGCAAGCCTCAAAGGCGGCTGAGCCTTGTAAGACTCATGGGTATCTGAGTCTTATTCCAAAAAAATTATTTTTAACACCATTAGAAAAAGTTGCCCTTTGGTATCATAATTAATTGAGTTGTCCTTTTGAAAATTTTCAAAAATTTTTGTTGCCCTTTTGATTATGAACTCTACATTGGAATATTAATTACTCCTTCCGTCCATAATTGTGTCATGATAAAGTCATACACACTGTAACATCTCCCAACTAAAAAGAACTAAAAAAAAAGTGTAAAATATGAAAATAGTTAAATTTGGAAAGTATAAGGAGATCTGAAAAAATTTTAAGTTAAAAGTGAGTTTTGGTTATTTTGAAACGACCAAAAGCTTCTAGCTCAGGATGAGTTAGAGGTACTTCCATATATGCTTGGAAAGCATTTGACAACCAATGCCGCCAAGTTTGTGCGATTTCGACTTTGTATGAGTAAGTTATGTCTTTTTATAGTTGGGCTGTCAAATTCAGATTGGACTCAAATTCAGAAAATGTCCAATCTGAATTTTTAAGGATATTTTAGTCTTCTAGCTATCCTATTATTTTCTTAGGTTTCTAGAAATTTAATATTGATCAAAACTGAACTTGGTTAGTTTTAGAAAATTAAAATTTTCACGCTAGGGCTAGAAAGAAATAAGAAGAAATCTGGAAAAAGAGATAAAGAACAAGAAAGAGGAGGGAGAAAGAAAATTTAAGAGATATTTTAAATTTTGAAATTTAAGAATAGAGTTTTTTTTTTTTTTTTTTGAATATTTTATAAATTTAAAATTTTTAAATATTACAGTCGAATTATCTTAATCACTAATTTAAAAAAATTCAACCCTTTTTTTTTCATCAATTTTAATTTGAAACTTTTTTTTTATCAGAGCTGTCGCTCAATTTACTCGTGAATCTAGAAAAACCCAAAGAGTCCAAAACTGTCACTGCATTTTCTTTGTCAAAAAAAAAAAAAGGTCAAGAGTGCAAAAATGGCGTTGTTGAAACTGCTTCTGTATTCATTTTTATTTCTCCAAATTTTGACAACAATTTCATCAAATGGAGTTGGTGATTCAGATGCAGATTCATCTATCAGACTCCAACTTGACCAACTCAACTCCAAAATTTCCATTTTAGGTTTTTTCTATACTCAATTTTGTGCTTTTTTTACTCTAAAATGGAATTGGGTTTATCGTATATTGGAAATTTATCATCTGGGGTTTACTCATTAATGTAGCTTTTTTTTCTTTTCTGTTCCAAGTAGAGTGAAACAGATGTAAGATGATTCATCCGGAACTAATTTGAGATTAAGAACGAAGTTAAAGATCGATTCTTTTGATAATTTATGTGAAAATATCAGTGTTGATTTGATCTCTCAAGAGCACCTAAAATTCTGAAGATGTGTTGTAGTTCCTTTGTTGTAGGGGTAGCAAATGTAGTTGTGTATATAGGTTCAAAATTCGGTGGAGACAAAAGACACTAGTGATTCTTTCCATTTATGCTAGCTTTGGTGGAAGAGTTATTTGATACCTCTTGTTGGTAGGAGGTGTCAGGTATTCCGTGGAATTAGTCGAGCTGTATGAAAACAGGCCTGAACACCACGGTCATTAAAAAAGAATTGTTTGAGTCAAAATGTGTCAAACAGTCGTAACCCAACCTTCCTTGCATAACCCAAAATTGGTGCATTTGATTTCTATGGATTAAATTTGAGTGAATATTGACCTTTTGATTAAAGGTCTGTAATTGAGATAGAAAATAGGAATACATTATGATCTTAGCATTTTTTTATTTTTAGGAAGAACCGAAGAACTGAACAATTATTTGCGTCTGTTGGGAACATTTTTAGTATAAAACTATTTAGAATATCAATTATGTGGGGTTTAGACTTCTGTGGATATTTTATTGTCAACTATCTTAGCCCTTTCTCTTATTTCGGATCTGGCTATTCTGTTAGTTGGAAAATTATTGAGTGATCTCAATCAATCAAGTATGCGTCGAAACTAGTTGTGCGTTGCTATACGGCACCTCTTTTATCTATTCCAGTCTATTTGAGCCCATGCCATTCCAGTACTCAATAATTTGTCCTGTGGGAACAAATAAGGACTTCGAACAAAGTATATATTCTTCAAATCTGTTATTTGTTCCTACAATGAAATCTTTAACCAAACTAATAGCTCCAGTCAAATGCTGACCTAATGTAGGTGTAACGACCTCTAATCTGGGTAATGTGCAAAAGTATAATTCATTCCTCTTCATTGTCTTCTCCCCTTGTTTTTATAGCTCCCTTCTAATTAACAACTTAATTTTCTTTCCTTTTCTTTGGATGAAAGAGTCGCGTATTGACGACAGTACTCGTGAGCTGAGGACGAAGGATGAAAGAATCAAAGAGCTGGAGAACACGGTTGACTTAAAATTAGCCAAATTGGCTTCTCTACAAAGTGAACTTCAGTTATTTCAGGTTTGAAATACACCTTTTGAAGAGAGTGGTCATTTTTAGTATCTGAGCAAGCTAAAGAATTCAGACAGTCATAACAGTGATAAAAAAACAGAGAGAATTATGTGCTCTAGAGTGGTCATAACTTGATATATACTTATCTTCGCTAGGAAAAAGGTTCCCTTAATGCAAAAGAGCTGGTTGCTAAGGCTAATGTTCGTGCAACTGAACTTGAACGTCAGGTTAGTTATGTTTAAGCTGGCTTCGTTGTTTAGATATTATGCTGCATTCCTTAATATTCTGTTGATGTGCAGATAGATGCTCTTAGAAGGGAAACAGAAGCACAAAACAAGAAGAAAAATCTTCTTGAAGTCAGTACAAATGAAGCAGAGAAGAAAATACAGGAACTGAATCTAAAACTTGAAAGTGTATGTGCTGTTTACTTGAATTTTCATATTTGGGACTTACAAATATAATCCTTTTTGCATTCACTCAATCGCTTCCTTAGGAATTGACATCACTTTGTATTGTATGCATATTTGATTTTAGCTACAACGGATAAATGAGGAGCAGAATGCGAGGATCCGTAAAACCAAACGTGCTCTTCAAGTGGCAGAGGTTTCCATTACTTAGTTTCTTTGAGTACAGGAAATACTGATTAGTTGAGAGTACTAATACTTTTGGTGGCTTCAGGAAGAAATGATGAAGGCTAAATTGGACGCTGCTTCTGTTTCTAAGCAGCTTGAGGAGGTAGAATCAGTATTTCTTTCTGCTTCTTACTCTTGACATATTTTTGATCCTCCTTTTTTCTTTTCTATTTTTCCAACTGAACTATTTCCCATTGGATCAATTAGGGTGGGGGTTCTGATATTTTATAACAAGAAAAAAACTGATTGCAACTTGATAAAATCACAGTGTGACTCAACAGGAAAATCAATTAACTATTCACTGGATCACATGTCCTCTACTTTTTGGAATTTGATTGAGTGTATTATTGTTGTGAAACCAGGTTAAAAAAGGATGGCTTCCACCTTGGCTTGCTGTTCATCTTGTACATTTTCGGGTGATTATACTTATTCTTTTGCATATTATAAGGGAGTCTCTCTTTTTATCCATTTTCCTTGACTTATTGTGATTGTGCAGTCAATTGTTATGACTTACTGGACTGAGCACGGAAGGCCAGCTTTGGATCTGACCTTAAAAAAGGTGTTGTTCTTCTGCGAATGCTTCTAATTAGTTGGTACTTCATTTAGGTCAAATTATGCTTGTTCTTTATATTATTCTTGAGATATCAATTCTGCATTATAGATGTCAATCCTTTTAACAATGCTTGCTTCAGGCCCTGGAGACCAAGTCTGAAGTAGTAAAGATGGCGGAGCCTCATATTCACTCATTTAAAACAGTAAGCCATTCCTTTTTAGTTTCTCCTTTCTACCAAAGGAAGCATTTCTTCTTTGACAGTCCATCTATTTAGTCTGTTATCTAGTTTGTCGCTGTGGTCACCTTGACTCCCCCTTCTTAGTGTATGCCCTATATTTGCACAGCTATTCCCTATCATTCCTCTATGCTTTAAATATATACATAGGTCTGGGAGATGATAATTTATAGTTCAGATTTTTGTTGGTTTTTCATTCCCAGAATTGAAATAACACTGTATGCTATGCTTTTCTTCTCTATGTTCAACTATTCCTTGATTCCCTGTTGTTTCATTGAAGGAATGGATGCCAGCTATGAAAGAGCGCTCAGTAGAATTTGTTCGTGATGCCGGGCCTCATATTAAGAGGCTCAAGACTAAGACTATCCACCTTTATCACGAATCCAAGAAATTTATGGAACCTCATATTATGAATGCACAGGAGGTCATCCAACCCTATGTCAAGGTATATTTGTTTTTACCATCTATGTTCAATGACTATGGTCAGCATGGTTTATTCATATCAGCCTACTAATTTGGCAGGAAGTTAGGAAAGTCGCAGACCCTTATGTTGACCAAGTTTCACTGGTGATGAAACCTCATATTGACAAAGCAAGGATTCTCTTGCAACCTTACACCAAGAGAGTTCATCGTCATTATAGGAAGGCCAAGAAAACTGTCAGTTTATATCATCACCAGGCATGATGTCTCTTCCCCCTCTCTGTTTTCCCTATCTTGGTCTCCTGTTAAGTGTTAATGCTGCTTTACTTTTGATGTGCCATCCTTGATGTTTTCTCCCTTAATTTTCTTTTGTTATCATGTAAGATCTAGAATTGTTCCTGCCCGTACTTTTTATTACAAATAAAATCCTACAGTAACTATTGCCTCGACATTACCAACAAAAAGACTGATTTTATCTCGTGGAGTTCACTGTCTGGAGGAAGGAATGGAGGATGAACTTGTTGGACAAGTTAACTGTCAAGATGGAATGAGGCAGAGATGAAAGAAGTTGGACTTCAAATAAAATTAATGAGATAATTTACAGAATTATAAAGAAAAAATTATTTGCATGAAAACCCATGTTTTGTTATAATGTAAGTGGATCATCATGAGCCAAACCTAGCTTTGCAAGAATAATTAACCGTTAATGATGTATAGATCAATATGAGACCTAATTAGAGGCCTCTTTTCTAGTTTATTGTGTTATCTGATTTGGTCTCAGTAAGAGAAACTGGTGTATTCTTGCTTAGCGAGGCAGACATCAAATAGGTAAAGTAAAGATACACATGCTCGTGTTCTCTCACTCCGTGATGTGGTTCTTTTTGTCATAAAATAGCTGGGCCATGTGGTCTGGGGTAAAGGATTTCTGCATTGGTGCATACCTAGAAGAAACCAGAATAACGACTAGTATTCTGGTGAATATGCTATTATCTAACACCTTGTTCTCTTTTTCCGTCAATTCAGGATTTGGATGTACGATTACTTGCTTCAAATGAGTGTCTCATTTATAGTATACTTTGTGAAGGTCCTATGATCATCCTGGACCATTTTAAGATTGAACAAACACACCCTTAAAATGCCAATCTCATATCTGTGTTGGATTGAGAAGTACACACACCTGACATGCTTACATTTGATAAAAAAATAACTTTTTCTTTTTTCCCCTTGTTTTTTCTTTTTCTTTTTATTCTATTTCTTTTGCTTTCTCTTTCTTCTTTTTCACTCCTTGCCGCTATATCACCGACAGCCTGACATTGATTGGCCCCTTCATCACCAGCAAGCCCCACCATCCCCTTCAAATAGCTCCACAATCTCTCTTCCCATTGTTGCTGACTGCTTCTTTTCTTTTCCTTTATTTTTCATTTTTGCCAGCTTCTTTCACCGCGGAGGAGAAAAGAAAATTGAAGAAAGGAGGAAAAAATACAGTATATATATATATATATATATATATATATATATATATATATATATATGTATATATATATATATATATATATATATATATGTATGTATGTATTTAATAACAGAAATATTATAAAAATGAAGAATTTACACTTTTTGTGCTTCTCACTAGTATTAGTTTAAAATAGGACTCCCTTAAAGTAATAGTGTGTAAACTGTAACTGATAATCCTTGACTAGTCTAGGAGTACTTTTATGCCTTTCCCTTATATTACACCAGTTTTGGTTGCATGTCAACTTAATTTGTTAACAAAAATTAATACAAGGGAAATGTAAACTTTATTGCCATTCATGTGTTTTAGGCTTTTAGCTTTCATTCTATAGCAATATGGAGTTTCTCGTGCTATTATACACTGACCTAATATTGAACAATAATTTTAATGGAGTTCAAAAGTTTAATAGCAATCTCTCTTTCTCATTAAAAGTATGCCCTTACTGTACACCTATAAAGGGGGGAAAAGTAGCAATTTACCGCTGATGGGTTCAAGAATGGCTGCCTGGTATTTCTGATTTTCCGATTAGCACTATTATAATTAGGTGAAAATCTAAGTTTATTCTGGCTTTCTTCTGGTAGGAACATTTAATTATTTTTAAAGAATACCCCGAACGTGATTTGTTTACTAAAGCTAAGACGATTTGAGGACTTACCTTGAGAAAAATTGTGAAAGCTATTGGTGAATGTAACACTGAATGATGCAGAATTTGGCTAATATGGCTACTTCATTTCAATTAAGGGAAAGAAAATTCAAGCATACTCAATTTTTTTTTTCAATTCAAATGATAAACCTTTTTTTCGAATGTGTTGGTAAAATTCAACTTCAGTATTTCATTTATCTTTCAGGAATTGTTTTTTTTTTCTTGTGATGCTTGAAAATAGTTTTTCTTAGTCTTAAAAGGATGATGACAATCGGCTTATATGGATCATTGTTGCTTTTGGTTTTGAAGGCTCAAGAAAACATCCATCACATGTTGAAGAATCACCACATCACCAAGCCATATGCTACAAAGGAGTTGGCTTGGTATCTGGTATGTAATGCTATATCGTAATAATCTCAAATTTAACATCAGATATTGAATGAGGGTTGGATTATGTTCTAGTTCTTATGATATTTTGGCTTAACATTTAGTCATTAGTTCTCATTTTTGTATTTATTCCAGGCCTCAGCTTTGCTGGCTTTACCTGTGCTCTTTCTTCTAAATTTGGTATCAGATTTTGGGCGGTTAGTTTTCACGACTTTGCTTTGGTTAACCATGATTCTACACTTTTATTTGGAGTAGCTTTAACTTTTTCTTCCCTTTTGCAACTTCAATGTGATTGTCCTACGCATTTTAGCAGTAAGAAGCCAAAGAAGCATTCACATAGACACCATACAAGCCACACACGTCGCAGGGCTAAAAGAGCACATTCTGACAAATGAAGTTCTATGCGACCACTCTACATTTTCCAATTGAATCAAAGGTAAAGTTCTATTGTTTGCTTTTGCCTAACGTTACTAAATAAAATTTGAGGGCTATGTCATGATGGTTGCAACTGCTTCACTGTCTAACCTAGTTCCTACGACCAATCAACAGGACGATAATGCCTCCACTAAATCAACATAACGGGAAAGAATGAAAGTGAAACTGTGGCATGACTTAAAATGTTAAGACAAGTTGTGCATATGTTGAGTAGATTAGTATGTTCTCTGGTCTGAGTAATGACGAGAGGAGGATAACGTTGATATATTGAAAGCATAATGCAAAGCTGACTATGTTAAATTGTACCTTCAGCCGCACCATGATCTTTTCTCATAGAAATGTTCTGGAACAACCAATTCTGCTCCGATATTCTACTTATAGGTCTTTCTAATTGAAATATATTTGGCATTGTCTATAATTCGTTTCTTTCATGCTTATTGAACAGATCACATGTTTCAGTCCCGTCGCACTGCAATATCCAGGGGGTTGGATGCCCTGGTTTTTGAGATGCTAAACACAACATCCAGAGATTTTGGATATCGAATTAGAACGAAATGGTGTATACAGTTTTCTTGGACAGAAAACATAAGGATTTAGCAAATTTAATACATAATCTATAGTTTAGAGGATTTAGGCTTAACTCTAATGCATCATCATCATCATCATCATCATCATCATCTCCAGTTTACCCTTTGTGTTGTGTAATGACATTGTATCTGTTCCCCTCTTGACAATGAAGACAATTATTGTCCATACATTTGGACATGTTTTATCAATTTCTTTTCTTTTTTTCAACAATGAAGAGTGGAATCAAAGATTTTTTTTCTTTACTATTGATGGTTATTAGTGTATGATACTGCATTTTTATATGCATAATGTAAAGCTACATTGCTTTAAATTTTCATTTAGATGAACAATTAGCACAAAGATGATAGCCTTAATTATATTATTATATATTCAAGAGTCCAGAGCCTAAATGGTACAAAATATTAATAATAATTTCAAAACGGTATATAAAATTTTATATTAACCAAAACGGTAAAATCGCTGCAACAACAGCGATTTACCCCACCGGAAAAAGTAAAATCGCTGCCTCTATAAAAGTAAAAATATTATATACAAATATTTTTTTATAAAAAATTAAAAATCGCTGCCTAGGCAGTGATTTTAAATAAAAAATTAAAAATTGTTGTCTAGGTAGCGATTTCAATTTTTTTTTAAAAAAAAATCACATTTTGCAAAATCGTTGTCTTTACTTTTTCCGGTGGAGTAAATTGCTGTTGTTGCAGCGATTTTGCCGTTTTGATTCATATAATATTTTATATACCATTTTGAAATTTTTATTAATATTTTGTACCCTTTAGACTCCGGACTCATATATTCAATGCATTGGTGAGAAAGGTTATTCAAGGGTAGAAGCTTCAATAACTTTTTTTCAAAGGTTAATTATTTATTTATAGCTTATTATACAAAAAAGGTTTTGTTACATTCATTACAATATAGCTTTAGGCATATATCAAGATGTGTTTTCTCTTTTTGTTGGTAGAGATTATACGAATTCATTCTGTATTATTGAATTTTATTAAATGTTCAGAAAAAATAATCTTTTTTAAGAAAAATAATTTGAAAATAACTGATTTTTGTCAATAACTTTTTTTAAAAAAAAAAAATTAAGATCATTCTTTCTTTCTTTTCTTTTCATTTTTTGATTTTGGTTTGTGCAGATGACATCCATCTACCTCAGGTAGAGTCTCTGCAGCACTGTTCATTGCATAACTAATAAATATACAAAATATATTAAAAACTTATACGAAAAAAAAAACAAAAAATTGTCGTTCTTTCCATATTAATATGATCAATGAATAAAACATGTTAAAATAATAGTAAAAAATCGTATATTTTTAACTCTAAAAAAAGAAATTGTGATAACTAAAAAGAAACAGAAGTAAATAGTAGTATAAATTATACAACAATCTACATTTATAAGTTGGAAAATTTAATACACTTTTTCAATCCATTTAACCTGTTATGTTTTTCTTTTGCATCCCTCATAAAAAAACATTAACTAAAAAAGTCATCACACTAAATTATATTCTTATTTTTTGTTTGGTTTCAATTTAATATTACCTTCTTTTTTGTCCACATTTATCGAGTTAAAAAGATTTTTAAAAAATTAATAATTCGATTTCTAAAATAACGACTATATCTAGGATTCGTTATTTTTAGCAAGTGCAACAATTAAAACAGACTGAAAAAAGTAAAATATACAATCCATACATGAATACAAAAATTACATAAATGTCCTTACAATAAATAATCCTCTATTATTTACTCGTCTTATGACAATTCCCAAATCATTTGTTTTTTAACGTAACAAGAGAGATTATTCAGATGGTACGCATTCGCTATCATACCTCTCACTCTTAGATTGTGAATTTGAATCATCATGAGACGAGTTAATTAATACGTATTTTGATAATGCAGTTACCAAGACAAATGCTTCAATTGCTATTGCTATTTTCAATGCCCTTATTATAACTAGCACATAGTAGGTCCTAAAATATTGTTTCCCACTTTTTCTAAATTTAGGATAACATGATTAATGAAGTTTGTATTTTTTTTCTTTTTTTTCTTATTTTTTTTACAAGTTTTCTCATTCAAGAACAATTTCAGATAAATAAGAGTGAAGTTGCAAGTATAGCATGAGTGAAGAAATCAAGATAAAATATTATAAAAAATAATTAAAAAATGAATTATAATTTGATAAATGAATTAAAGAGGATGATATATAGTAATAGAAATCAAAGGAATAAGAGCAATAATACGACTATTAGTATTGAAGGATAAGCGAGGCTATAATACTCAACTATCTGCTAACCATCGATCTATCCTAATTTATATCCTCCTTAGTCTCTTGTTTAAGGTCATATTTTTCGTATGTTGGAACTGCACCATGTACTGTATAATTACCTCTTCTCAATACTTCTTCAACTTACCTCTGCCTCTGTTGAAACTATCCATAAGCCAGCTCTCACACTGCCGCACTGGAGCATCCATGCGTTTTCTTTCCACGTGTTTGAACCATATGAGTCGAGCCTCGCCGAGCCTCTCATGACTTGTCCTCCACAAATGTTACTTTTACCTTGTTCAAGATATCTTTATTTCTAATCTTATCACTCTTAGTATGTATGTGCATACACCATATTGGCATTCTCATTTTCGCAATTTTTATCTTTTGAACGTGAGAGTTCTTTGCTAGCTAATACTCCACTCTGTACAAGATAGTTGATCACCTTCTTGTCACACTAAACTACATATGTGAGCCTCGATTTTATCAATCTAGCATCATTACGATATATGACATCATTGGCAATCTCCCCGTCACCTTAAATAACATATTCAAAATACTTAGAATTTTCTATCTTTTGAATAACCTTAATCAATATCAAGCCTCATGGGTTACGTCATTGAATTGATACTCCAAATATTCTGTTTTAATCCTAATTCAACATGAATCACTGAGACTCTAGAATCAGTGTTCATACATCTAACTTAACATAAACTCTACCATGATTTCCATAAATCAAAGTTATATTAAATACAAATAAATACATTATGACACCTCATGTTTAATTTGTCACGTCAATAAATGCATTACCAAGATTTAAGATTGAATAAGACATCTCTTAGAGGGTGTTTAGAGTGACTTAAAAAATAATAAAACTTATTTAACCTATTTTTGTATCACAGTGTTTTATTTATAAAAGTGTATGGTAAATTTATAAAATAACATAAAATAAAAAGGAAAAAAAGATTTAAAATTAGAAGTGTTTGACAAGATTAAAAATAATTTAAAATAGTCAAAATCAATTTTTGATTTATTTTAAGTCATTTTAAACTTATTTTAAATTATTTTTAAACTTGTGAAACACCTATAACTTATTTTAAATTATTTTTTTTTACTTAAATCATTTTTTACCTATACTAAATCATTTTTATATATTTGTCAAAAAAATTCAAAAATCAAAAAATGATTTAAAAGTTGGTTAACTCCAAACATCCTCTAACATACGCAATTCAAGCAAAAATACTGTCATCTAAAACACTAGTCAGAAACATAGTTAAAATCTAGATTGTGTTTAAGTTGTTTTAAAAGTCTTGTGAGATACTCTGTAGAGAAAACAAATAGGAATGGTGATTAAAGGATCATCCCATCTCAGTGGCGGAGGGAGGATTTTCAATAAAGGGGTTCAAAAAAAAAATTAATCACTTAAATAATATCCACAAATAAATGGGTCGAATCGGATATAAATGAGTTGGACAAAAAATATTACCTTAGAGCAGATATATTTAAAAACTTGAATAGATCATTACAATTGTACTCTACGAGGTTTCATATCTTAAAATGTCTTAATAATAACATCATTAGAAATACTATCAAATACATCTTTTTCTACAAAAGACACCAAACAATCACTAAAAAAATCATCACTCATTTGACTTCGCCAAGTCATTCTTGATAAACTTCATTACCGAGAAAGCTCTTTCAACGGATGAAGTGGCAACTGGTAGAAGTAGAGCAAGTTTCACTAAGCGGAACACCAGAGGATAATTTGAATGTTTTTTTGTTTGGACTATTTTTTTGGAAAGATCAGAAAGAGTCCATTTAGATCAGAAAACCTTTCATCAACATCACGAACATCAACAATGTAACTTGCAAGTTGATTCTCAAGAGTATTCATATTAAATTCATTAAAATCATCTGGATATAATTCAGTCATCCTCATATTTTTTTGCTATCAAAACTTTAAAACGAGTTAATTGGACTCAAACAAGCAATTCCATGGAGCAAATCAATAGCTATCTCATTAAAACGATCATTAAGCTCTTGAAGTTGTCAATCAATAATATTGCAAAACACTTCAACACAGTAATGATGTAAGACTGTTTAGTGAGCAAGTCTTCATCGTGACCTTAAAGAGCTAAAACTTGCAATAAGAGAATTTCATTCATCATCCCTTAAAACTTGCAATCTTTTCTTTGCTACTTCGACAAGTAGCATAGCATTTGCAACATCTTGCTTCTTTCTTTGTAAGCATTTATTGAGCTCATTTGTGATTGCTTACACATCTCTCATCAAATGTAACAGCGCAACCTCAAATGTTTTACAAGATTCAAGATGTCTCGTTGTCTTGGCTCTTTCATCCATATTTCATGCATCAAGAGCAAGTGATTCAAGAACTTCTAAGAATAGAGTCAAACATAAGAATAAAATTGTTAAAGGATTTATAATGAGATCCCCAACTAGTATCACAAGCTCTTCAAAGACCAAGTTGTTGATTCAAGCCCCCTACCGGTTGTTAGTCCATCCATATCTATTGCATCTTGAATTGCTGCTTTTTGAGAATCTCTTAAATCATCCATACGCTTAAAAGAAGATCTCAATTCATTAAAAATATTCGAAATCAATTTTACAAGTTTTCCCACTTCAACACACTTTTTGGAAAACCCAACAAGAGTTAGTTGAAGTTGATGAGCAAAACAATGTATAGAATGAGTTGATCTACTTTCTTGCCTAATCAACATTTAAGTCCATTAATCTCACCTTGCATATTGCTTGCCTCATCGTAACATTGTCCACTTGATGGACTCAAAAAATGTTGAGCAAGTATATTAATAATTTTCTCTTTGAGGGATAATGCACTAGTATCTTGAATATGAATAATGTCAATAAGTCGCTCCATCACAAATCCCATTCTTTCAATATATCATAATACAATAACCATTTGCTCCTTGCGTGAAATATCAAAAAGATTCATCTACTAGTAAGGCAAAGTAGTCAACATTTAGTTCCTCGAGAATAGCTTTAACTGTTTCTATCTTGCATGCAGTCACAATATCTTTTTGAATTATTGGAGAAGTCATTTGATCATTTTGAGGGGCATGTCAAGTACATAATTACGAATTTTATCACACTTTTTGACATACCATAAGAGAATCTGAAGAAAATTACCCCTTCCAAGTGATGATTTAGATTCATCATGACCTCGAAATGCAAGTCCTTGAATTATAAGAAGCCTGACTACATCAACCGAAGCACTTAAGCGAATATAATATCCATGTTCAATTTGATTAGATTGCCTCTCGAATGCAGATTGAATAGATTGTTGTTGTCGTAGTAAATCTTGACATTTCTTTTTTGATCGATTATGTGGGCTATTCGGCAGACCGATATGCTTGTCAAGACCACTCTTTTTATTCCAATTCTTAAATCTTATACATGAAAATATTTCACCTCCACCTTGATTAATGTTATGATCTTTAAATAGATAGCAATACACACAATAGGCTGCATCTTTACTAACACTATACTCCAACCAATCATGATATACATCATCAAATTATTCATGATTAAAACGACGCATTGCTCCATAAATATTTGTTTGAGGGTACTTACGCACCTCCAAGCGAGGTTGACAAGGACCATTCACAGGGTATGCTCTTCTAATAACATCACGATGATTTGGATGATAATTCAATATTGGAGTTCTTTCACTGGGATCAAACTTTAAAGTGCTCAAATCAAATTCTTGAGACGAATGTGATGATTCTTCTGAATGATTGACATTTTCTTCTTGGTTAGATTGACTTTGACTATGAGAGGCTAAACTTGATTTTGATATTGGGGCAAAATACTTCTTCATTGAATATTAATTAAGACTGAATTGTAAAGTGAAAGTTTAGTTATAATTTAAGAGAATTAAACACACAATAAGAACGATTAAAGAAAATTGCACACACAGTAAGGACCAAAACCAAAAAGCTTAAGAAAATATATAAAATTAGCCAAATAATTAAACTTTAATGATATTAATAAATTAGCCAACTAAAAGAAAGCACATCAAGAAAGAACGAAATAAGGTATATAGAAATCTAATAAGAAAAAAAGGAACCAAAAACTTACTGAAGTAATTATTAATTGAGATGAAAAAAACGATTGCAATAGACTTCAAGTTTTTGATAACCATCAACAGCCAGCAACGTAGCAATGACAAAATAAAACTGAAAAAAATCCTAGAAGAAGAAAAGGGTCTTTCAATATTTGACTTTATAATTATGGACTAAACTAATAAATCCTAAATTTCCTTTTTTTGGAACTAAAAGTCAATTTTCTGATTCTATAATTATTTAAAAAAAATAAAACGCCTAAAATAGAATTTGGGAAAACACCTAAAAATAAAGCTGGAAAAAAATTACCTCGGCTGGGGTTCGAATTCACAACCTCGTCTTCTCCAGCGACAATTCTTGAACCCCCAGAGTCACTGAGCTACGCCTTTGGTGTATGTTTAGGGGGTTCAACATTAAATGTACACATAAATTAAAATTTGGGAAAACGCCTAAAATGAAAGAAAGTTGGTTGCTAGTTTAGAGAGAGTGCTTTATTGGGAACGGTTTTGATGTTGTAATCAAGGGGTTAGAGTAATTATGGGGGATTGACATCGAGGAGACGTGCGCTGTGACGGTTGCACCTGCTTGTCAGAGAGGGGGCATGGGAGAGAGAAGATGAGATTGATTTCCCCCAAAAAAAATTTATATATATATATATATTATTTTTTTTAAAATTTAACTTTTTTTTTTAATTTAACCTTTTTTAAAAAAATGTAAAGATTATGTAGAACCATCTTGACTGAACCTGGTTTATACCTCATTAGAACTTGGTTGGACATAGTTCATTCTAAGAAGATGAGCCCTAACTCAAGTCTATTTTTCTGAAATGACTCTCTTCCTAGTGCCTTCGTGAAAATATCAGCAACTTGATTCTCAGTTTTGCAGAACTCCATTATTATGTTTCCTTTTTCAACATTATCACGAAGAAAGTGATGTCTAACATCTATGTGTTTGGTGCGCTTGTGTTGAACTGGGTTTTTGGCCATGTTTATAGCACTTGTGTTATCACATAGAATAGGAATACAACCTGTTTCTATACCAAAGTCTTTAAGCTGCTGTTTTATCCAAAGAAGTTGGGCACAACATGAGGCAGCTGCAACATACTCAGCCTCTGCAGTAGATAGAGCCACTGAATTTTGTTTTCTTGTTGCCCAGGATATTAAACATGGTCCTAAAAAGTGTTTCATCCCAGAAGTACTTTTTCTATCAACCATGTGTCCTGCATAATCAGCGTCAGCAAATCCCTTTAGATCAAAAGAGTCACCAATTGGATACCAGAGAACCAGGTTTATTGTACCTTTCAAATATCTCAGGATTCTCTTGACAACTTTTAGATGTGATTCCTTTGGACAAGACTGAAATCTTGCACATAGACCAACACTAAACACTATATCAGGTCTGCTGGCAGTGAGATATAGGAGTGATCCAATCATACCTCGATATCTAGTGTCATTGACTGGTGAACCTGGTTCATCTTTATCAAGCTTTGTTGTTGTCCCAATGGGGGTATCATTTGTTTTAGCTTCATTCATATCATACTTCTTCAGTAATTCCTTGATGTACTTTTGTTGATGAATTGATGTTCCAACTGGAGTTTGCTTAATTTGGAGTCCCAAGAAGAAGTTCAATTCTCCCATCATACTCATCTCAAACTCACTATTCATTAGTTGAGCAAATTCTACTCCTAGTGAGTCATTGGTTCCTCCAAATATGATGTCATCTACATATACTTGGACTATGAACAGATCTTTACCTTGTTTTCGAAGAAACTGTGTATTGTCAATTTTTCCTCTTGTATATCCATGTGTGAGAAGGAAAGTAGACAATCGATCATACCATGCTCTTGGTGCTTGTTTTAACCCATAGAGTGTTTTGTCCAGTTTATATACATGATCAGGATATATGGTATTCTCGAAACCTGGAGGTTGTTTTACATACACCTCTTCTTGTAGGTATCCATTTAAAAAGGCACTTTTGACATCCATTTGGTAGAGTTTGAACTCCATGTGAGCAGCATATGCAACCAGTATTCTAATTGCCTCAATTCTTGCTACTGGTGCGAAGGTTTCATCATAGTCTATACCTTCTTCTTGGTTGTATCCCTGTACAACTAGCCTAGCTTTGTTGCGCACTATTTGACCTTGCTCATCAAGCTTGTTTCTAAACACCCACCTAGTTCCTATTACTGTTCTGTTTTGGGGCTTTGGAACCAGGTTCCACACTCTGCTTCTTTCGAATTTGTTGAGTTCTTCTTGCATAGCACCAATCCATTCAGAGTCTAGCAATGCTTCATTTATATTTTTAGGCTCAATCAGGGACACATAGGCAGAGAATGCACACATACTACGTAGTTTGGATCTTGTAGATATGCCTGAGTTAAGAGGAGTAAGAAGATTTTGCAGAGGGTGAGAGCTTTGATGTTTCCAATTATGAGTGGGAATACTTACTAGTTCTTGAGGTGCAGATGAACCAGTTTCATCAGCAGACTTATCTCCTATTTTAGATGTTTTGTCAGATGGTATGGGTTCTTTTTCCCATGTTTTTGGGTCTGACGGCTTGGAGCAGGTTCCCTCATTTTGTTCATCCTCTGAATTTCCTTCAACTTCACTAGTATGTTCATTAAAGACAACATGGACACTTTCTTCTACACGGTTTGTTCTTTTATTCAGTACCTTGTAGGCCTTGCTTTGTGATGAGTAGCCTAGAAAAATGATTTCATCACTCTTGGCATCAAATTTTTCCAAATTGTCTTTGTCATTGTTGTGTATAAAACATACACATCCAAAGGCCCTAAGATGTGCTAGATTTGGTTTTCTTCCTTTTAGTAGCTCATATGGTGTTTTGTTTAACACTGATCTGATCATACATCTATTTATTAAATAGCATCCTGTATTTACTGCTTTAGCCCAATAGAATTTTGGAAGTTTGCTTGAGATTAACATTGTTCTTGCAATATCTTCCAGTGTTCTATTTTTTCTCTCAACAACACCATTTTGTTGTGGTGTTCTAGGTGCTGAGAAGTTATGCTCAATCCCATTTGTAGTACAAAATTGTAGGAATTGTGAGTTCTCAAACTCCAGTCCATGATCAGATCTGATGCTGATTATTTCTTTGTTGAATTTCTTCTGAACCAGCTTTGCAAAAACTTCAAACATAGTGAATGTCTCATCCTTTGTTGTAAGAAACAATGTCCAAGTGAATCTTGAGTAGTCATCAACTATTACAAACACATATCTTTTTCCACCCCTGCTTTGTACACGCATTGGTCCACACAAATCCATGTGAAGCAGTTCAAGTGGCTTAGTAGTACTTACTGTCAACTTTGGTTTGAAGGATGACCTAACCTGTTTTCCTTGAATGCAGGTTCCACATACTTGGTTGTCCTTGAAACTTTTGGTTGGCAGTCCCCTAACCAGGTCTTTAGATATGAGCTTGTTTATAGTTGTCATGCTAATGTGTCCCATTCTTTTATGTCATAGCATGGAGCAATCTGAGAATGCACTTAGACATTTAAGATTATCTTCCTTGGAGTCAACAGTCTTGACTTTGTACACATTCTTGTGTCTCTTTCCTAGTAGAACCAGGTTTCCAGTCACTGAGTTTGTTACTCTGCATTCTCTTTCTGTAAAGAGAACATTGTTTCCTTTATCACATATTTGAGATACGCTCAAAAGATTATGTTGTAGACCATTCACATAATATACGTTCTTAATTGCATGAGTATCCATTGATCCAACCTTTCCAATTCCCTGAATTTCACCACTTTTACCATTACCAAAGGCAACGTTTCCTCCTTTGATGTTCTTGAGTGAGAGGAAGCTTCTTTTATCTCCAGTCATGTGTCTTGAGCATGCACTATCCAAGTACCATTGTTGCTGCTTCCTCTTCACTGATCCCTGCAATTTATTGTTGGATTTTAGATTTTTGTACCCAAATCCACTTTGATTTATGCTTAGGGAATGGGTGGATAAGATTTCTTCTGGCCCATCTAGGACGAGACTTGTCTATAGGGATTTGTTTTTGCTCATTAGGTTTATCATGATGAGGTTTTCTCAAGGATTTCAAGTTTTTGTTATGAGCAGTTTGTTTCTTTTGACAATCATGACTTTTATGTCCTACCAGTCCACAGTGCATGCATAAACAGTCTATGTTGGGATTTTTTACTTGAGAGCTGGTTCTATCAAAACCTATCCCATATTTCTCAAATGTGCGATTCTTGTGAATGTTGTCAAGCAGTATGGAGGACCTGGTCCATCTCATTCCATTTTCTGCTTCAGTTTTAGTCACAATAATCTCTTTGGAGAGTGTTTCATTCCTTTTAGTTACCAATTCTAGATTTTTACTTAGTTTGGTATTCTTGGATAAAAGATGAAGATTCTGTTTTTCAAGACTCTTGTTTTCTTCTCTTAGTGATGCATAGTCTTCCATTATCAGTTCCCTTTTTGAGTCTATGGTTTTATATGCATCGATGAGAGTGTAAAATAAGGATTCTAGCTCTCTTTTTGAGTATGAACCTAGATTGTCTTGTAAGTGATGAAGACTAACCTTTTCATTTATGTCTTTTTCTTCTTTTTCCTCTTCAGAATCTGATCCAGCCATGAGTGCTAGTATGGTTTCTTGTGATCTGCAAGTTTCCCTTTCTTCCTTGGTTTCCACTGCTACAAGGGCAAGAAAGTCATAATCATCTTCTTGTTCTAGTGCAAGAAGAGACTGGTTTTCTGTCTCATCACCCTCAAACTCTTCATCAGATGAATTCCCCATTGCTGCAAAAGCCCTCTTCATTGACATGTCTGCCTCTTGAGTTGTCATTCTTCTGTTTGAGGGGACAAACTTATCCTTTTTGATGTCTTTCCCTTTCTCAAAGTTTACCTTTTTCTGCTCTACCGCCCAAAGTGGACAGAATTTGATGAAGTGATCAAGACTCCCACACTTATGACAAACCTGGTCTTTAGTGTTTTCATATGGTTTTTGAAAAGCTTTCTTTTGAAAGGTCTGCCCTCTCTTTAGCATTTTAGTGAACCTTTTAGTTATAAGGGCAATATTTTCATCTTCAAAATCATCTGATGCAGTAGCCTTTAGAACCAGGTTCATTTCCTTTCTTTTTCCTCCAATTTCCTTTTCTTGGTTTTTCTTAAGTTCGTATGTGATGAGATTACCTATTAACTTATCCATTCCCAGTGAGTCTAGGTCGCGGGCTTCAGTGATAGCCTCGACTTTGCTTTCCCAAGTTTCAGGAAGGACACTCAAGAGTTTCCTTACTGCTTTTCCGTTAGGCACTATCTCTCCTAAAGAGTACATCTCATTGATGATGGAGGTGAACCTGGTGTGCATGTCTTGAATAGTCTCTCCTTCTGCCATCCTGAACAGCTCATATTGCCTGTTCAAGTTATCAATTTTAGACTTCTTGACTTGCGTTATTCCCTCATGAGTTGTTTGCAGTGTTTCCCATATGGCTTTGGCATCTTGACATGACGAGATTCGATTGTATTCGTCTGGTCCTATGCCACATATCAGAATTTTCTTGGCTTTGGCATTGTTTTGAATTGCAAGCTTGTCTTCAACATTCCATTCCTTTCTTTCCTTTGGGATTTTGGTGATTCCATCAGTTGCTGTTTTCATAGGTATGGTTGGGCCATCTAGAATTACCTCCCCATAGATCAGGGTTTTCGCCAATAAGATGGTCCATCATACGATTTTCCCACCATCCATAATATTTGCCATTGAACAGTGGTGGTCGTGTTTGTGAAGCTCCCTCTTGTGGGGTAGGTGGTGCTGCCATTGAGTCTTTTCAAGGTGTGAATCTTTTAACGAAAAGACATGCTCTGATACCAATTGAAGAAACCTTACCCCAGAACACGAATCAGGTTCGTGTAAGTTGCTTTTACGTAAAGACAGAGTAAAGACACAAACACTTATTGAATTAAAAACCTTCCTCACTCAAGGAAGGAAAAACCTCGTTTTATTAATTCAACTATAAGATTTTGTGATTACAACTCAATAATCAAAAGTCTTATCTCTACTACTCCCTCGATTGACTCCAATCGATCTCTCCAAAAGGCCAAACCCACCTTTTGTTACAACTCTCACTAACACTCAACCCTACAAAGAGCCAAACCCACCCTTTGTACAATAAACTGTAAACTACAATTAAGAACAAAAACAAGACAAATAGTTCTACATGATAAAACCTTCTCACTCAAGAATGTTTTAAACGTAGCAATCCTATCAATCTTGAAGACCTCAGTTTGATGAATAATTCTCCCTTGTTCTCTGCGTGAAGTCGTATTGTTTTCCTCTGCCTCGTACACTTCTTATAGAGTTTTTGCCTTGTAAAATCCTTACTAATAAGGTAAGAAAGTTATATTTAAACAAGAATTCTTTTTTAAATTAGAATCCTTATTATACACAACTTCCTTCCTTAATAATATATTTAAGGTTTTCCTTATTTGTATTAACTTGTACCTTTAATATATTATTTTGGCTTTGACAAATAACTCTATTTTACTTGATCTTGGACTCTAGCTTGACTTCTTTTGCTGCGTACATTTGCTACTGTTCTTTGCGCTTTTTGTCTATCATCAAAACGAATTATCGATTCTATCACATTCTATCATAACCGTATATATATAATGTAATTTTTCAACGATGGAGGTTCGGATGAACCCCCTTGCTTCAGCATAAATCTGTCGCTGCCCTATCTCAGACCATTTTTAGCATTAAAAGGTATCACTACGATGCCCATTAATCAAGATGGAATCAAAGACCGTTCTTACACATTGCATGATCCAATGTCTGAACTATTCAGGAAATTGTAAATATTCCATCACTTGTTCCCGAGAACCTCATATAATCAAAGTGGTTATAAATATTTATGTGAGATATTACTCATATTTTCATTTTGTTTATGGTAACTAAATATGAGTATGATGATGGATCACATACAAAATAAAATAGAAGTTTATTAAAATAAGTTGACATGACCGGTTGACGATCATTCCGATACAAATATGATAAAAAAAATAAATGAGAATTCATGTTATGTTTTGAAGAAACAATAATTCTTCAATAATTTTATTATATTATTTGTTCTCATGATAAAATTATCGGTGTTCCAGTTAAGATTGAGACTTTGTCTCTTGAAATTTTGAAATGTATAAAAAGGTGAATATGACCAGATTCACCCAAAATGTGCACCATTTGCTATTAAATGATTTAATAGATGCATTTATGTTATGGTTACATGTGTTTTATTATCAACTTGCAATTTGATTTTTGCAAAGATTTTTTTGATCGAATATTTAAATCAAGAACATATTTCAAATTATAAAATTATAGTAATGATGTTTATATCCAAGTGGTTTAAGCAGAAAATGTATATCTTCAATCATAGTTAAACCATTAGTTATGAGAACAGAACTCCCAAAAGAAATTTGATATAAGATACATTATTTAAAGTATGGTAACACGGTAAGGTTTCCCTATCACAATTGATTTTGCCTCATGAAGTAAACAATTTTCATCTAATAATTTGAATATGTGTTATATTATAGGGAAGATAAGCAACTGGAAGATAAGTTTTACATAATAAATTGTTTTTTTATTATCCTTGTTGAAGAGATAATTTAAGTCAATGTCAGACACATTTGTTGACCCTATATTATAATCTAGTTTAAATATATTTCAATGAAAAAGTCCTTAAAGAACATAATTTATAACACGTCTGAAGTTTGATAGTTTAATCTATTCGAACGACAAATTTTCTTGAAGAAGAAAATGAGCAAATGAGCAAGATAGTCATAATAATAAGACAAGTGCTTTAGAAAGAACACCATGACATAACACTTTATAAAAATCGCGACAAAGGTTCAGATACCTGAAAATGATGAAAAACAAAGAGAGCTTGAGTTATGTCATATAAGAATATGAAACGACCGGGTTCTGTCATTATAGAAAAGTCAGTGAGGAAAAACTTTGGATCGACATTTTTTTTCATATTAACTTGAAATTTCTCAATTACCTAGTTCAAATTTAGACGAAATCGGAGTCATTGAGGTGGAGGGAAATCTGATAACAGTCGGTTGATTTATTTATAATTTTTATACATGAGGGGATAGATAACTGTTAAAGAATTGGTATGACTTTACAAAATTGAATTCGAGTGAATAGAAATCTCGGAATTGATCTTAGCGTGAAATAATTTTTCTGAATGTCGTTGGTCAGAGGTGTAATGTGAAATAGGTGTCTTGGTATTATTAAAATAGCTCACTTTCTCATGCAAACCGCTTTGACAGTGTTTTTGATTGCTTTGGCGGGGCCGCTGAAGCGGGTGGGTGTCGTTATAGCGGATCAAACGCGACTTAACGTCGTAAATAAACCCCTAAACAACTTTATTCTGTACTTTTCGACTTTGAGAGCTGAGGAATGACCCCATACGACTTCTTGGTTTTACACCATTATTGAGGCTAAATGTATGTTTTCATTTTTCGATCCGTAGAACCTATTTTCTTGGATTATTATCGATGGAAAAAGTTTTTGATTTAAGAATTATAGTGAAAACAACCCTAATTTGGGTACTTGGGATCATGAATATGATCTAGGGTTGTTAGAATTGTTGGTAATCTAGGTAATTAGTAATTGTTTATTGATTTTTGTACTATATTGATTTTTTGTAGATCAAGAATAAGTGGAACGAATCTAGAAAGATAAGGATCAAGATTCTTAAGATTTCAAAGTTGTTTCGAGTTAGATGATGATTGTGATTCTATGATTGTGTAATGTATGTTTGTTGCTTCATTATGATACTTGTATGTATGTGAATGATGCATTATTGATCATATTTGTTATAAATGAGATAAAATGAATGACTATATGCCATGAAACACTTCTTTATTGTATGACTTGAGAATATACTTGTGATTATGATTGTGGTGTGTTGAAGGGATCAGATTGCTACGTTCCGACATAACTAATTGGGATCGGTTGTCATGTTCCAACATAAATATATGGAATCGATTTTCATGTTCCGGCATATCTAGGGGATCGAATACCACGTTTCGATATGCTAACAATTTGGATTTAGGTTAAATGAGAGGACCAACTACTTAACATAAATGTGCATCTCGAAAATTGTAAAGATGTACGTTGTTTATAAATGTTGATAATATTGTAAATGTCGGTATATGCATGTTTTTATAATGTTGTTGACTTGCTTATATTACACTTAGTGGGATAGCCATGTGGTCCTACCAGTACACTGTGAATGTTTACTGATACTACACTTGCTCTTATTTTTGCTTAATATAGAAAATCTTCGAGCGGCTATTGACAAACCTCGTTTAGAAGATCAGTGATCGTTTCGAGTTCAAGGGTAAGCTAGTTCTTCCGAGTTGCCTTGAATTCTCTTCAAGTCTCTATCCACATTTTCAGACTTAAACTAGTTCTAAGATGCTTCTTATATTGGTTGGCTTGTAACCATCTTCCTTTTTTACTTTGGTTCATTGTTTAGATGTTTTGATACATTGACTCTCATACTATAGGTAATTCTTCTGCATTTGTATTAGTTGATAGACTTTTATTAGAGTTTATGGGAACACTATTTATTTCCTTAGTATTTAACTTTCTTCCATAACTTAAATGCCTTAGTTTTTTTTTTTTTTTAGTTGCTTGGATTAGAGTTGTAATAGTGATTCTCCCACCGGAGAGTTGGTATGGGTGTCAATCATGACGGTCGAGATCGTGATAGAAACAATATCAACTGAACAGTCGACGATGTCTTTAATATAATGTAGTGCTCAAAATCATAAATGGTGACGAGGATCTTGATATTAAACATGTCAAAAAGAATTGATAGATAAATGATTAGCCAAATAAAATACAATTCAAATATATTTTATTTCACTTGAAAAAGTGATATTTTGGACTAATTTTGTCCATATACCAAGACATGATGTTAGTGGAGTATAAATGAATTATTGTGCGATAAGTAAAATCATAAAACAAAAAGTACGACTTGTGAATTGAAAAATATTTTTTTAAAAAAAAAAAAAGTCCTGACATTATTGTATAGATATGTATTCTCCATAGTTAGATGCAACGAGATTTCTATCAGTTTGACAATATATGAAAAATTTAAATACACGTGATGAATGATTATCATGTCTAGCTAGACAGTAAATGTTATATGTAAATCTTGAAGGATTTAAAAGATTTTAAAGTGATTTCATTGTATAGTACCTCAATAGATGCGAGATCGTTTAATATAAAGATCAATTCTGATTTCATTAAAATGGTTAGAAATTACCATGTCATAGTGCTTTTAGTGCACTTATGTGTTCTGCCATTATTATTTATGTTATGGTAATTTTGTTAATGTGCATGCAAAATAAAGTATAACTCTATCGATGGAAATATTAAAGTAAACCAAGTATTAACATAAATTTATTTATTCCGATTATAAAATTGCAGGATATTATGAAGTTTGATTTAAAGAAAGTTATTTGTTTTCAGGGGGAATATTGTCATTTCACAAGATAGCCAATGTCATACAAGTAAATGTCTAGTGCTTGGTTATTGCTATTAACAATTAAAACAAGCAATTTGACTATTCCGACCGACAAGATAACAAATTGAGTGATTGTCAAAAATACATTTAGTTGAGATCAATAAACATATTTAAAAAAATATGCGGCCTTCCTTAAAAAGAGATAGTCAACAACGTTATACGAAAACATTGTTATATTTGCTTAATTAATCGTGGAATATCATTGAGAAATAGAAATTCGGGGAGCACACATCAAAGGAGACTGAACAAAATATATTTCTTTAAAGTTCTTCTTATTGCTTATAGTCTTCAAAATAAGAATGAAATAAATATCCAAAAGTTTGTATTCACTAAGACATTGCCAATTACTTCAATCTATAAGTAATATTTTTCATCATGGAAGTAAATATACGCTTCACTCTTTTTTTTCTTAATCAAGTTTTATCGCACTAATTTTTTCTGGTAAAAAATTTAAATGAGACGATAAATAATTTATTTTGCTTAATTTCTTCTTTTACAATATATATATATATAGATATCGTTATAAAATGAATGTCAAATATACGTTGTATCCAAATAAAATAACTTTGTGCCCAAGTATTTTTATTGCCAAGTTTTACCACCTACATATATATATATCCCTCTTGTAATAATATATACCAAAATGATAAAAACACACTAAAATATTGAGACAAAAATACTGTCATCTAAAACCCTAGCCGGAAACTTATCTGAGATGGGCGATTCTTCCACCGCCGGCAACGGAGACAATCTCTCGCCGGCCTCTCCCAAACTTCCGATTCCCGGCAAAAGAAACATCCTCATCACAAGCGCTTTGCCGTATGTCAACAACGTTCCTCATCTCGGAAACATCATCGGAAGTAATCACAGAATTCAATCCTCCTTTTCCCTCTCTTCGTTGTTTTTGATGTTGATTTTATATTCAAATTGTGGTTTCTTTGTGCTGTTGTAGGTGTGTTGAGTGCGGATGTCTTCGCGAGATACTGTAGACTTCGGGATTACAATATCATATACATGTGTGGTACTGATGAATATGGCACAGCTACAGAGACTAAAGCCTTGGAAGAAAATTGTACTCCCAAGCAAATTTGTGACAAGTAATTCATTTTTCTTTTGATATTAGATCAATTGATTAGTGTGCCTTGATCATAATCTAGTTCGAATTGCAATATGAAAAGCTGTTTACGATCCATCCTTTTGGGCCTCTTTCATTTCAAAAAAGTTACTGTTTATAGGCAAAAAAACCACCTATACTGAACTGGTCAGAAATAAAGTAAATGGAACTGAGAAATGAAAACAAATAGCTGGGCAGAAAATGGAAAACAGAGGGAAGAAGAAGAAAGAAAGAGCTAGAAACAGGATTGGGGTGGTGGTGTAATACCCATTACTAGTCAATTATACGTAACACAACTTAATTGAGTTCATATGTTCATCAGAACCTTTAACTTCAAGAAATCTAAATAAACTTACAAATGTCATGATAACGGTAGTATGCGCAATCAGTGTTGTGAATGGCGAGCGCCTCATCGCCAAAGGCGTGAGGCTTGGCGAGCCCTTCTCGCCATTCCACAATGAGGCGAGGCAACATACAAAAGGCGACCCATGGCGATCTAATGGCGACAAAAATGGCGCCGCCTTTTTTATTTAATTTTTTTTAAAAGATTTGACTTAACAATATTAGTCAAAATTAGGTTTTTTTTTTCTATTTTCAAAATTTGCTGCTGCGCGACTCCTTTTTAGTATCTACTGTTGGTTTTTGAATTGAATATTTGCTAATATTTGTTATTACTATTAAGATTTTGGATTAAAATATGCAATTAAATATTTTTAATTTTTGGTATTCATTGGCGCCTTGATTCAAAAAGGCAAGCGCCTCGCCGCTCGCCTCGCCTTGTGGCGAGGCAGGCCCTTGTCGCCTTTTGTCGCCTCTCGCCGTCCAAAACACTGTGCGCAATTCTGACTAATGAAGCAGCTCTTAGAGTTTCTTAAAAAAGACCATGACAAATGGTAAAGAATCTCCCTGTACAGGAACAAATGCGAACTCATCTGTGCTATCTTTTTCACTCACTCTAACTGATAAGGTCCTCATCAGCTTCAGCAGTTGTCTCTGTAAAACAAAAATGAGGGAAAGAGAGTTCTTTGACTCAAAATAATAGTATTATAGTAATAATAACAATAATAATAACAATAGTTTGACATTCTTTTCCCTAAATTTTTGCAAATTAATCCTGTCACTTTATTTTTTTGTCGTAAACGGTTAAATTTTGTGGTGACCATTCTTTCCAATCACTGGAGCTAAACATGCATGCCTTGTTCTCAATTCCTTCCTTCATTTTCTTGGTTTTGCAGATATCATGCAATCCACAGAGAAGTGTATAAATGGTTTAATATAAGCTTTGATCACTTTGGACGCACATCAACTCCGCAACAGACCGAAGTTTGTCAGGCGATCTTCAAAAAACTCTGGGAGAATAAATGGCTCTCCGAGAACACCATGCAACAGGTATAGAATTCTTAATATGTACTATTTTCTAGTAGCAGCTTGGTTCTGCACTGCTATTGTCAGGCTTCAAGCCCTGGGTTAAAATATCTTATAGATTGAATTTGTACAAACCCTAATGATGGATCAAATTTGACATATTTGTTACTGAAGCTAAGTTTATTTCACAGCCGTACTGTGAGACATGCAAAAAGTTTTTGGCTGACCGGCTTGTAGAGGGTAACTGTCCGACACCAGGTTGCAACTATGATTCTGCACGAGGAGATCAATGTGAGAAGTGTGGGAAGCTCTTAAATCCCACCGAATTGATTGATCCAAGATGCAAGGTTTGCTTGTCCTCTTCCTTTCAGATGTGTATTTCTTAATATAGTATAGTTCTAATTCTTCTCATCATCTGGTTGTTAAAAAAAATACTCCTTAAATATACCTATCATCATCTAGTTTCTTTTAAAAGTGAGTATTCCTTTGCCAAGAGACTAGACTTGTGACAAAGATAAACAGCTTGTATTTGGAAATTTTAAAATACCAAAAACTCTAAGGACTTAAAGCATGTTGGATTAACAATACATGAATGTGGTAATGATTTTACTTACTGAAGGCTTAGCTTGCTTACTCTACAGGTTTGCCGTAATACCCCATGCATCCGAGATACAGATCATTTGTTTCTTGAGCTCCCTTTGCTGAAGGATAAATTAGAAGCATACGTCAATGACCTGTCAGTGGCTGGGGGATGGAGTCAGAATGCTATCCACACTACACATGCTTGGCTTAGAGAAGGACTGAAGCCAAGGTGTATAACTAGAGATTTGAAATGGGGGGTTCCAGTTCCACATGAAAAATATAAGGACAAGGTTGATTGAAAAAAACTGTTAGCTGTAACTTGTTATCCTTCTTTCTGGCTAAACAATAGTTGGTCACAGTTTGTTACTTTTACTGATAATTAGCCCACTTGCTGTTACCAATTCATGTGCTGGCACAATTTGAAGCAGCAAAATTCTCCTTTATTGTTCAATAACATTTATATTTGCTTAATGATGTTATTTGTAAATAGGTTTTTTACGTGTGGTTTGATGCTCCTATTGGATATGTATCTATAACCTCATGCTACACAACTGAGTGGGAGAAGTGGTGGAAGAATCCAGAGAATGTGGAGCTCTATCAGTTTATGGGCAAAGATAATGTGCCTTTTCACACTGTAAGTTTCAGGAACTCTGTAACAGTTTCATTTTCTTTTGGTGGTAAAAAGGAAGTTGAATACTATGAAGTCAAGTTACTGTACTTTGTATGAAGGATAATGAGGACAAATTATGGTGCTGAGATTGTGTTATCCCCTTGACTGTTTAGACCTGACCAAAGAGAGAAGTAAACACTGTTAGACGTCAACTTAGAAACTTGATAATTGTGTAATACTCTTGCATTATCTTTGGGCTGCCCATCTCTGGAACGTTACTAGCGGCTTGGCATTGACATATTTAAATTCTCTTTTTGACTTTAGAGCATATCAAAGTTTACATAGGATAAGGAAAAAGAAGACAGAAGAAAGAAATTGACCACACATTGTAATTCAAGCTAGAACTCTGTTTTGAGTCTTCTTTTCCTTCTATTTTTATTCATTCTTGATTGGCATCGAGCGTCTTCTGTGGAAGGGCTCAATCATCGGTTCATCTATAATGAAAAAAAGGAAGATGTTTTTCTAATATAGGGTTTTTGCTAACATAGAAGATATTTTTCCATTTTGTCTAGGACCAAGGTTCTATTGAATTGATGTTACATTTTATCTCCATCCATATTGATTAATTCATATTTATTTTTTTTGGCAATGATATTGATTCATATACTTGTTGAGAAGGAATCAAGTCATATAGTTCTATTTAGGACATTCTTAAATGCTGGGCACACTTCTAAAATAAAAAACAATAAAATGAGTAAACTGCCGGATTAGTCAAGGTGCACGGATTAGTCAAGGTGCACGTTATCTGGTGAAGGCACCGACATTATTAAAAACTAATAATTATAATAAGACATACATTGCCTAATGAATATAATATCTCATGACATGATGAGACAGCACCTTATTTTTGAAAAAACTATGTTGATTTGTTCATTTATGGAAATGTTGTTCAGCAAAAGATGTCTGGATACCAATTAATTCTTGCATGTGAGGTGTCTTTGATGGAGGTTAATCAAGTTCCAATTTAGGAGAATTAGAAGATGTTAATTCGGCGTTTTCATGGTGTTAATAAATGTTCATTTACATTGTGTCATAATAGAGATAGATAGCTTTCAATATAAACATGTTTTTCTATTTTTTTGTTTTTTTATTTTTGATAAAATAAAGTTGTATTTCTCAGCAATGAGGGTATGCTGGCAAACATCAAAAAAATTTGCATCAGTGACCCAAAAAAAAAAAAAAACTCAAGAAATTGCTACTAAGCTTATAAAGAAGAAGTTTAAATCTGTCTAGCATCCTCTATACCCTCCTCATTACACCAAAAACAGAAGGTCTTCATACCACGCCATTTGATCTTTTTTACTGACTCTGCAGTATTTATAGAGACATGTTATTTATGAGATAAGAAGCGGATTCTAACTGTCATGAGTTTGAATAAGTAGTGGATTTGAAGCACTTCATGAGTTTGAAGTCTTGCTTGAAACCAAGTTGAATATTTAAATGGTGATAGGTAGAGTGCCGGGTCCATTATTGCAGTGAGTTTCAAGATGGAATTGCGGATTTATATATTTTCCTAAAAAATTGTATCCTTGCTACCTTATCCAAAAATAATAATCTGAAGTCATACTAGTATTGAATAATAATGCTATGTACTAATATCCCCAAAAATAATAATCTGAAGTCATACTAGTATTGAATAATTCAGAGGATCTCTAGTTTTAGAGATCCCCTGCTCTGTCACTTTAGACAAATTAGTTTATATTAGATGAATGGAACTGAAAAGAGCATACTGGATAAAGAGAAAGTATATTGTTCTGCCTGCCTAATTTAAATTTAAAGCATGGTTGGTTAATTGATTGATCGATCTGGACAAATATGCTTAGGAGTCCTATTGCCACGAATTCTCCTGCTCAGTTGCTATGTTGTATAAGCTTAACCACAGTGATATTATTTCTATAAGCAGCTATTGCACATGAGAAAAAAAATGTTGTATTTTCCAGGTGATTTTCCCATCTACGCTTCTTGGAACTCGTGAAAACTGGACTCTTATGAAGACTATTAGTGTAACAGAATACTTGAACTATGAAGCAGGTTAGTTGGAAATAAGGCTGTGAGTTTTCCAAATGTTAATGCTACTTGCCACTTAGTATATTTGTACCACAGTTCGTACTACCTAATTACTTCTTTTCTGATTTGAAATTTAACTTCTAATATATTGGTTGTCATAATCAGGCAAATTCTCAAAGAGCAAGGGCGTAGGAGTATTTGGTAATGATGCAAAAGAGACAAACATTCCTGTAGAAGTTTGGAGATATTACTTGCTAACAAACAGGCCGGAGGTGGGGTCTTGGCAGTTTTAGCTTCCGTTGCCTGATAAGTCCATATTCTGTTATGTTCTTTTATGCTGGTATAATCACTAATGGATATCAGTTATTATAGGTGTCAGACACTTTGTTTAGTTGGGTGGATTTACAAGCAAAGCTGAACAGCGAGTTGCTAAACAACTTAGGCAATTTCGTCAATAGAGTCCTGAGTTTCATTGCAAAAGATCCGGGTATGTCTGCTAGATGTCTTCTATGAGATATTACGTAGTCTCCCCTCTTGATATGCTTTTGCTGTTGTCACTTGTCAGCTAGTTCCGTGTTGGTTTGGCTTAATACATATAGACAATAGCAAGCTTTGGCAGCTTATATCATCTGTGTTTATTTCACCAGTATCCCTGATTCATGTATTAGACGACATGGTTTGTTATGCTGTTTCATGCTTTTCTGTTACTTATTTTCTAATTGACTCCTTCTCTGGTTGATTGATGAAAATTATTGTTTCTCTTTCTTGTGAATCAACAAAATGATTTACCTAGGTCCTTGGAGTGTTGTGCTAGTATATCATTGAGATGACAAAATTGAAAGGAAATATTTCTTGTTCTTTCTTAGAAAGATAAAAAGGGGAAAAGTTTTTTGGTAGAAAGGTGTTTGTCATTGGATAAGTGTCTTGGTTCCTTCATGTTTACTTTGGATATCTTGTTGTTGGTCACTGATTAAAAAATTAATCTTGTTACTAGTATATTTATAAGGATAACTCAAAAGGGAAGATTCTTGTTTTAGCTAGAAAAAGATACAAACGGAACTGATTTGTTTTTTGTTTTGCTTCTGGAGTGTTGACTTGAAATAATCCATTCCTTTTCTAATTGAATATCTAACAGATCTTAAGAAAATGTTGTACAGCTTCAGGTTATGGTTCCATAATTCCCAACCCAGAAGGAGCTGAATCACACCCTTTAACTAAGGCCTTAGGTGAAAAAGTTGGAAATTATGTGGAAGAATATATAGAAGCCATGGAGAAGGTAACCACAAAACTATATGTTCTTTTTCCAGTTCTAGTGAAATGGGATGTCCATACTATATGCACTGGATTAGCCACCTCAATGGTCATGATCAAAGGAGAAATTGCAAACGTCTAGCATTCCCTCACTAATTATTTGGGATTAAGGCTTAATCATTTAAGTACACTTTACGTTAAGTGTTCATTAGAACTCTTCTAATCTGGTTAAGGATCTGTATGCCCAGTAGAAAATATGGAGTATTACTAGAGTCGAGAACTTAAGTATTGGATATTGGATTGAGATAGATCTAAATGAAGCAACACGGATAGTGGGGAGTTATATAGCCGATCCCACCAGTTTGAGGTTGAGACATAGGAGTAGTAATAGTGGTAGTTGTTGTTACTGACTTATTGTATTTTACATGTTATTTATATCTTCAATTGGTTTCTTCTTTCCTTTATATGGTCTGAATAACCTTAATATGCTGCACAACTGGTTTAGGTTAAATTAAAGCAGGGCTTGAAGATTGCTATGTCCATTTCTGGAGAAGGAAACGGTTATTTGCAAGTAAGCCTGTCAAGGACTTCTCAACAATCTGTTTTGATTTATCAGTTGCTCGTGCGATTGTATTTTCTATTTTAATTTAGAAACTGCCTTCTGAATTTCAGTAATAGTTGTTGACAGTTTCATGGTTACTTTAATCTCATAAGTTCAGACTGTCCATACTTCTTTTTGTAGGAGAGCCAATTCTGGAGACTTTACAAGGAAGATAGGCCTTCTTGTTCCATTGTGATGAGCACTGCTTCCGGCCTAGTATATCTTCTTGCATGTCTTTTAGAGCCATTTATGCCATCCTTTTCACGGGAGGTAAGAACTCTGTTGCCATCATTGTATCATATAACTGTGTCTGAGGTCCCGTATCTGCTCATGTTTGATGCTTGTACATCATACTGTGGGTTGAGGTTCTTTCTGTCTCAATGGATTGATGTTCTCACGACTTGATTCACAGGTGCTTAAGCAGCTTAACTTTCCTCCTGAAACAAAACCTTCACTGTCTGATGACAGAGGTGACATAGAAAAAAGCAAAAGACCATGGCATATCCTACCTGCAGGTCACAAAATTGGAATACCAACACCATTGTTCAAAGAACTGGTAATGCATTGTATTCTTGTTCTTTACTGCATATATTCTCATTCTTTCATTTGCTAATAGTCTTAAGACCGAACTTGATTATGCGCAGAAAGATGAAGAAGTTGAATTCTACAGAGAAAAGTTTGCTGGAAGTCAGGCAGATAGGAATTTGAAGGCTGAAACTGAGGCAAGGAAGATCACTGATCAGTTGCACAAAGCAAAAATATCAGGTTAGTTATGTTAACTTTCTTATACGCCCTCATCTATTAAGTAAGAATTTAAGTACAGTAATCTATCATAAGAATTTTGAGTAAAACGGAAAAACACACCCAAAAGAGGCACAAGAAAGTACTATTATACAAGGAAAGAAATTTTCAGAAAGATGAATGGGTAAGTGTCCAGTTATTCACCTTATTCGGTGGATCTTGTTGCTCATATCAATTGATGATTCCTTTTTATTCTTGGGGAATGTTTTTGGTACTTATTCTTGAGAAATATTATCTGTATATTTTCTGTCAGTATATATGTAGCTCTTTTTCCTTTGTCCTGGGTTGGATGGAGTCTTGGATAACAGAAAATGCAGTGTCTTCCTATCAGTCTCTCAGGTTGTATCAAATAAATATTGAGTAGGGGAACTTTAGGCATTATTTCTGTGTAATCTGCTCTAAGCCTGCACCTTCAGGTAGCTCCTCTTCTTGTAGGTCTTTCCTGCATAATCTCCTTATATCATAAAACCAGAATGAGTTGACATGCATCACCACTTTAGGCCCTTTTTCTTTGATGCCAGACCTTTAAATATGGACTCATCAATAATCTATCAATTGACTATGCCTCAATCAATTGGGATCGATTATGTAAATCGTTTATATCCATCCCCACTCTTTTGAATAGCAATACCTGTCTTCTAAAATGTTATGGCTACTCCTTAATCATTTATATCTTACCTTTGATATATTATCATATTCTTGTTCAAAAGTTTCCTATTCTTTTGTGGGAAGTGGCGAGGGATCCTTGCCATGGGTTGATAGCTACATGTTAGACTAAGTTTTTACAAAATTATTGCAGACTGTTGATCACATTGAGTTTTTCTGTGTCTATCAGATGCTAATAAGAAGAAAGAACGTGCTACAAAATCTTCTGAAGCCAAAGCTAAGGGTTCAGCCTCTGTTGAAGCAGAAATTTCGATTAGCAGACTTGATATTCGTGTTGGTCTCATTACAAGAGCACAGAAGCATCCCGATGCTGATTCTTTGTATGTTGAAGAGATTGATGTTGGTGAAGCTCAGCCCAGAACTGTCGTTAGTGGCCTCGTAAAATATATTCCTCTGGAGGAAATGCAGGTTTGCGTTTTTGTAATATGTCTACATGTTGATTAAACTGTCATACCTAGCAATTTTCACAACTATATTTTTTTTCAGAATCGAAAGGTCTGTGTTCTATGCAACCTAAAACCAGCAAGCATGAGGGGCATAAAATCCCAGGCAATGGTTCTTGCTGCTTCTAATAGTGATCACACTAAGGTGAGTGGCAGCCTAATGCTTCTATTCTGTTTATCGACATATTGCCTACATACCTTGCCAGAAGGCTACATAAAAGGAGAGAATTTTTAGGACATAATGCTAGGGGGTCCCACTTTCCTATAGCAAAATATGTTGTCGGGTTTAACCTTAGGATTTTAAAGCTTTTGCTTTAATAACTGTAAATTATTATTGTCTAAGAGCTTACCCTGGTTCTAACTGCTTTGGTTTCCTCTAGAATGTGCAGTTCTTTCTTCCTTCTTTTTTAGGTAGGGGCTTTCTATTCTTCCTCATTGCTTCTCTTCCTCCATCTCCTACTACACAATCCTCATGCTTCCCTTCGTAACACCTTCTACCCGCAAACTGCATACTTTGTTCCTATTGCTTCCAAAGTCTAGTTCAGGAAAAGCAAGAAAAGATTCTTCATTTTTCATGATGTCTCGTATGCATAGACCTCCTTGATTATCACCACAATCTATTGATTCAGACGTTGCAAATATCTGTTTCTTTTATTTTAAATAACACCTATTGTCTAATGCATCAACTATAGATAAGTTCTGTTGAGATGAGAAAACATAGAAAAACTATTAGAGGACCAAAAGAGGAAAAGTTGAAAAGTGAACTGATGCAAATATATGATGATTTGCATGTCAGGTTGAACTAGTTGAGCCACCTAAAGATGCTGCAATTGGTGAACGAGTTACGTTCCCTGGGTTTGATGGCAAGGCGGATGATGTCTTGAATCCTAAGAAGAAGGTTTGGGAAACTCTTCAGGTGGATCTGCACACAAATAAGGAGCTGGTTGCTTGCTATAAAGATTTGCCACTCACCACTTCTGTTGGTGTTTGCAAGGTCACATCCATTTCTGAAGGATCGATTAGGTAAATTTTTTATTTGGCGGATGAACTAGAGAGGGATTTAAGGATTTTGTTTTAATTCTTTTCACATTTTTCTTTTCTACACAATGTTATACAATCAAACTTTCCACTATGATTGAGTGGAGTTTGAAGGGAAATGAGTATTTGAAGTGTTCTTGTCTCTTGCTATGTGTCTGATTTTCTGTTCAATTATATAAGTTGCACAATTTAGATGAATCTAAACTGCCCTACCTTCAATATTTCACTTACAAGTGGTCCGGTCTATCGATGTCTGAAAATAATCCTCAACAACATTAGAGTGTAATCCCACATTGTTGGAGAGGGTAGGATGTAGGCAGATCTAAATGTTATCGTGTTGGAGGGTAGAGAGGTTGTTGTCGATAAACAGAAAATAATCCTCAGTTATGTTTTCTTATTGTTGGGATTTTACTATTGTAATTTATGTTCTTGATTAATTCTTGCCTATAGTCAATTATTAGGAAAAACTATCCTTATGGGTTGAAATGATTACATATTGTCTCACTAATTAATAATTTCATATCAATATTCAAGTCAGATAGATATATGTACACATATCTAGTATATCAGATACATTTGACATACATATACATGGGAAGAGAGGAGAGAGTCGGGTACATTTGAATCCACTTATGCTCTGCATCTGAAATATGTTACATCTAAGAAACTCACGTTAAGGGAAGTAATTTGCTCTTAAACTAGTGAAATTTGTGGTTGGTGTTTGCCCATTTTTGGCCCGCGAGCCCAGCCTCCCGAGGTCGGAGGGCTAACATGGGTTGGGCTTAATAATCTCAGGTTTAAATGGGGATGAAAATCTCAGCCCAACTTCACCTTTTCAATTGGGCTGTATTGACCTAATGGGACAAACCCACTTTAATGGTTCTACTAGGCTGCTTAGAAAAGGCTTGACTTCTATTTTTTTACTTACACTTCAGCTGAGTCTAAGCTAGCGTTTGGTCATAGATTTCCAAATATTCTTGGCAAATATTATTTGAGTGAAAATTTGGGTGAAATTTCACCATGTGTTTGGCCATAAAATTTGGGAAATATATTTTACCTTATTAGAAAAATATGATTTATACACACAAGTTTTAAAAACTATCAAAACTAACTAAAAGTTTGTATTACAAGTCAATTGAATGTTCGTTACAACAATAACAAATAATGTCCATGACACTAAAGCAATGTGGTAATTTGGAGTGAGTGAAACAAGAATTATTCCATACATCGTGAAGTAGACAAAGTACATGACTTTGTTACCTAAAGCCAATTTTTAATAATTTTCATCAACAATCATATCATTATTTAATATTCACTAAATATTTCATCATTATTTTGGTGTTCACGTAAAAAATGATGTAATACAACGCAAGGAACTACTAGAGAGAGTGTTTTTATAAAAGATAAAAGATTGGGGTAAAATTTTAATTTTTAAAATATCCCAAATAATGAGATTTGGCCCAAATACTAGAAAAAACTAGTATTTGGAAATTTGGGATATTTGCCAAAAATATTTGCCAAATAATGGCAAATTGTATGGACAAACATTATTTGCCAAATTTTTTCCAAATATTATTTGGAAAATTTATGGCCAAACGGGCCCTAAAGATCCACTGTAGATCGAGATTGCGCAAAGGTAGAACACCATGAAATATAAGATTTGAGAAATCACATTCAATTTTTCTCAAAGAACATATAAGTTTATAACCTCATCAATGTGTTCCAACCAATTTCAATCATATTATAAAAACAAAAACATTTAGAGATGAGAGTAGAATTAATCTTGGAGTGATGAGGCAAATACAATTTTTTTTTCTTCTTTTGGTGGACTACCTTGAGAACTTTTTGAGTTGTAGGTTATTGAGTGAAATCTAGGTGAGAATATTCACTTGGATTTTATTTTTTTGGGAAAATTATTGCCACCTAATCCCCATCCCTATTTTAATGTCAATAATTGGTATGCCTAGTACATGTATAGTGTCTAGATTCTTGATTTAAACTAGATCAAAATGCTAATAATTATGTTTATTGTTTGGATAGCCCTACACCACATAAGTAATCACTCTTTACTAGGTAATGAAATGGATTTGAAATGCTTTTATTCTTTTTAATTTGGTATCCATATTAAAGTCTGATTAATGAGGATTGTTTTATTTAGAGTCTCATATGAAATCGCTTCCTATCAAGGATTTTTTCATATTCAGGATTTAAATATGAGATTTGTGGTTAAGAGAAAAGCAGTATGATGAAATCTAGAATTTGCTTAACAAATCAAACATAGCAAATTTAACTGATTAACTATTTTATATATCCAAATGATAATATAATAAAACTAATGATCTCAAATATATTATTCCATGCTTAGCCATGACCTAGATAAAATATGGTCATATTTTTATACTAAAAGATGGTTCCTTTTCTTAGACCAAAAGTTGACAATTCATTTTCTATTATTGTCTTAATTATTTTAGTGTTTTTGTTTTGACAATATAAGCTTTTCTTTTTCTATTATTGTCTTAATTATTTTAGTGTTTTTGTTTTTCCTATGTTAGGAGGAAGTATTTTTCATTTGGGGTCAACCTAATTTCCTATTTTTAGCTATTTGGATGAATTGAGGCAATTAATTATAGGTCCATTAACTTTTTTTGTGGTTCTTTATTTTTTTGTTCTAAAATTTTCTATTTTGTTTTTCTCTTTCATTGCTCAAATTATATTACTTACTTTTAGCTTTTTCACTTTTTCTATTTCAGAAATAAGATTTAAATTGCTAGGTAGGTAAATCCATGACTATTCTAAAAGTAAAAAATATGAATGGTAATTATGTGAATGAAAAAAAAATTTTACTCTACATGAGTACTATGCTCTTGCATTAAATTATTGAATCTAACATGTCCAAACAACCATATCCCATGCTTTTTGGTATAGTGTCTCCATTTGACCATGTCAACCTAGATTCCTTGTAATGTTGAATGTGATTATACTACTAGACCTAGTCTTCTTACTTAGATAAAGTTACCATACCACTAGTGGTTCAATATACTTTTTCTTTCTCGTTCGGTATTTAGAGTTTATATTAAAGTTCGATTAAATTCAAATCGCACAGTACAAGACTCATTTAGGGGTGACGGTTCTGATATAATTTTCTCCATATCCAAGGCCAGAACTTGAGAGCTATGGTTAAGAGTTACAGTCCCATCACTATACCATAACCAATATTGGTATATACTTTTTCTATCTCATTCGATATTTGGAGTTTACATTGGAGCTCAATTAGATTCAAATCGCGCACTGCATGACTCATTTTGAGTGACACTCCCAACATAATTTTTTCCATAACCAAAGGCTGAAAGATGAGAAAGTCTCACCACTGCAACATAACCAATATTGGTAGTTCAATATACTTAAGTATATATGATATATACTAGATAGCGTAGCTCGGGCTAAATATATGCTACTTTATTTGCCTTAATTTGTATGTCACATGTAAAAAATAGGAGAATCAATCAAATTATACGATTTTAAAATATTTCAAATTGTTAATTACCGTAAATTATAATATTGTTTGCATAAGTCTCAGGTAATATATATTTCTCCTCTGTTTTAACTTATGTGGCATGGATGAAATTTTGAGTTGTTCAACATTTGTTTCGCTATATTGTATATTAGAGTAATTGTATGTCTACTTCAATTTCCTCTATTTATATTTAATATTTTCTCAATTTCAATTTGTTTGTCTTATTTTTGTTTTTAGTAAGTTAAAAGTTGTATTTTTTTAATAACTAGGGAAATCGTAACCGCTAACCTTTGGATGCACACAGTGTAAAACCCCCGCTCCTATACAATAGCTTACAAACTACATAGTAAAAATAACCCGCTAACGACTTAAAATATTTTTCTAAAATAAATTTTTTTAATCAAGTCAAAGGGAGTAATACAAATTAATTTAAAATCACGCCATAACAAGTAATATAAATAACAATAACTATCAACTTAAAATGTTTAAGAGACATATTCAAAATTTGATTAAAATTTTACATATTTCATATGTAAATTGAAACAGGAAAAGTAACTTAAAAATATGTTTAAAATATTATAATCGTAATAATTAAAAATTAAATATAATAATCAAATAATATAAAACGAAGAGAGTGATAAAATACTGAACCAAAATGGATAAATATTCAATTAAAATTATGATACTACAAGTAAATAAATTGAAACTTTTTTTAAGGAACTACTTAAGAGTGAAGCCACAAAATTGTTTCACATGACAATTACCAAAAAGTCCTTTTTAACCTTTATAAGTAATCTAATTATGGCCACCCTCAAAATCCTAATTACAATAATACTATATTCAGTAAAATTTTATGCTATTAATTTTACGATTTAGGTATAGTATTATGTTTTTTTTTATAGAACAATTGTTTATTTTAGTATGCAATAAAGTTTCATTATAAATAGATATTTTATTTTTATGAGTGCTAATCTATTTACTTATGTAGTAGACAATACATTATACGGTGTTTTTCAGGTCATCTATGTAATATTAAATTATTAATTCTTATAATTTATAAATTATATCCACATTTAAGGATGAATTTGGACAAGTACCTTGAATATTCTTAATAATTGTAGCACCGAATTAAAATAACCTAAATTAAATTAAGAAGTGCAATTATAAGTATATAATGAAACAATCTATAATTTATTATGATAGAATAATTCATATTACGAATTAATACCACAATTATAACTCTCACTAATTAAATCTATGATCCTTCCTACCTCTATTCAATTAATGACATTGGTAAGAATAATTAATTGTATGGATTTACCCCCAAAAACGTGTTCAATTTGTTGGGAAAAAAATAATAATTTTATACATTTTGGAATAAGTGAATAGAATCTTTTTTAACCTCAAAAATATATTTTTTGAGCAATGATATTTGTCCACACAAATATTTTGCACTTAAAAAAATAACAAATTGCTTAAATGTAAGTTGATTGATTTTTTTACTTGCTTCCATAGTGAATGTTCAATCATAAAGTCCATTAAATATTTTTCTGATAAATTCTACGATCAAGAAAATTATATTCAATTATCTACAAAATTTATCAAATTGAGAAAAAATAAAATCTTGTAAAGGGGAATTAAATACTGAATTTCGACAAAATAACCTGATAATTTTGATCTCTAGTTTGAAGAAATGTTAAAATATTTATATACGCAAATCATACATTTATTGATTTTACACAAAATAAAGAAATATTGAGTTTATGTAATCTTAGATTTGTTCATGTTTCCTAAAAGTAAATAAATATTGAGTTGAGTTAAATAACATAAAAAAAAAAAGATATTACTTTCCTCGAAAAGGTGTCGAAGAAGAAAGAAGTTGACGATTGGAATATGTCAAAGAAATAGGTCCAACGCAATTGATTGATTTGTCTACAACAAGTATTGATGAAGAAATAAGGCTGAAAATTGAAAAATGTCGAAGAAACAGGAAGCTAAATGGCGAGTTTACACTGCTGAAAAATTAGAGCCACATTAGGATTAGACTACCATATTAATTAGAATTATATTTCGACTAGAATTATAGATGAATTTCTACAAAAGGTACCTCAGCTCTTTATTTTGTTTTTCAATATTTAACTAATTAATTGTAGTGGATTACCCATGTTTCCATTGTATGAAGCATATTTGTCTTTTTCTATTTTAATAATAATCCACTTTAAAATTTTGGACAATACTATAAAGCTGTGAAACCAAAAAAACTTTAAAACCAAGATTTTACCAAAAATAAACAGTACTTTGAAATTTACTTTCTTGAAGGATAAAATTAAACATAAATTTAAAATCTAATTAGAAGATTGTGCTGAAATATCTACTTAAATTTAATATATTTTGTTATCTACTAAGTGAATGACAAGATTGGTGAGTTGTACATTTAATTATTTTATTACAATATGAAATCTCAAATTATATATCATTACTTGCACTAGATTGGCCTTTGTGAAGTGACATAGTCAATTTATGCTTATTTTAGATCCATTGCCAACTATTGCAATTTCAGTCTCACCACATGGGAAGATTCATATTGTGTAGGTAATTAGGAGCTCAAATTTGAAGTTTTGATTTGAAATTGATATTTATTTATAAATTTTTGTTTTTTTTTTTTATTGTTATTTATTGTGTTTTAGTTATCACATTAATTAATCGGTTAGTATCGTTGTCCTTTTTTTAGTATGTTATTATTATTATTTTCTTTGTCCTATTTACTTTTGTATTGATCTGATGTTTGCTCTTTGCGTACATTTTAGCTATCCTCTCCGAACCTTACTTTCGAAATTATATTGGATTTGTATTGTTAGTATTGTTGTTATTATAGTATTTGTTTACGATATTTGAATTAATTGAAAAATTGAATTTGAATTATAAATTTGTGACTTCTAAAAAAAATTAAAAAATAAATAATATTTAAATCATATATTCTTGAAAATGACCTATCATTTTAAATTTTATCTGCAAAGGTGATCATGTTCGACGTGAAGAAATTGTATACACCACGTTAGAGACATATACTAAGTAGTTAGTTATTGATAAGGTCGATTTATTCTACCAAAATGAGTGTTTGTAATTTTATGTGTATTTGAAACTATATAATAGATAGGGAAAATGCCCAAGTACCCCCTCAACCTATGCCCGAAATCCCAGAGACACACTTATACTATAGTAAGGTCCTATTACCCCCCTGAACTTATTTTATATGTAATTTTCTATCCCTTTTTAGTCTACATGGCACTAGTTCGAAAGAAAAAGTCAACCATCGTTGGGCCCACAAGATAGTGCCACGTAAGCTAAAAGGGGTAAAAAATTATTAATAAAATAAGTTCAGAGGGTAATAGGACCTTAGTATAGTATAAGTGTGTCTCTGAGATTTCGGGCATAGGTTGAGGGGGTACTTGGGCATTATAATGCAAGTATTTATTTATAAAAGGAATGTAAAAATATATGATTTATTAATGTAATATCTTATGATAATTTGATACCTTGTTTTTTATATAACTTTTAAAATTCATATTATACATTTAAACAAAATTTGAATTTCAAATTATCTGTTAAATCATGATTATATGTATGCAAATTGTCATGTGATATCATAATTAATTTTGTGAAAGTTTTTCTCACGCCAAAGACTACAAAGATAAAAAAAAAAAATTCTCAAGACTATTTATCTATATTGACACAAAACAAATATCCAACATTGATCACCAACAACAACGGATATTATACATCGAATGAATTGTTATCAAAAATATTAAATCTTATATTCATTTTTAAGTATGTCATTCGTCCATTTTAGTTATTATATTTTTAACACAATGAGCAAATTCTGTCCGAGCAACATAAGTTATATCTTACACTTTGTTTGGATCATTATTACTCATTGTTTCATAATATATTATATTGTATTGTACTCTATTGTACTGTATTGTATGATAGATACAATGTTTGGCTAAACTGTATTGTTTGTTATTGTTTAAAAACATTTTAATTGTTTAGTTTGATCGTATCGTACTGTATTGTAATTTATAAATTTACTAAAAAATTCTAATTATTCTAGGGTAAGAGGTTTGACTAGATTTAAAGAATTAAGATAAAGGGTAAAATAGTACTTTGGAATATTATGTAAATATATAATTGAAAAAAGAAATTAAGTAACAATGGGAACACATCAAAATTGGTTGTTCCAAAAAATAGGGGTTTTCATTGTTACGTAACAACGAAATTTAACGATACAATACAATATATTTTTAAGTAACAATCAAAATAAACATTGTATATATAATAACGATATAATACAATACAATAGATAACAATGATCCAAACACAGTGTTAATAATTTTGATAATCGACAAAAATAAAATATAGTTTACTATTAGTGATCTGACTAGTTTGTCACAATTAACTAGTTTGGCTTATGATCACAAGTTATGATGATGACAAATTAGACAATACAAAGAACTAATATACTAAACATAATATTATATAAAAAGAAAATCATAAATCTATAAGATAAAAGCCCCCCCCCCCCCCAAGCAAAAATTAATCCTTTAATAATTACATTTTACATGGTACACCTTCCGTCTGAAATTATTTGTCATGTTACGCTTATCGAAAGTCAGTTTGATTTATTTTTAAAGATAAATTATATTACATTAATTCGATATTTTAAACAAAAAAGTTAGATATTCTAAAACTATATGAAAAGTATTATAAATTACAATTTTTTCCATATTAATATGATGAAAAAATATATCTTAAAAATGTTAGTCAAAGTTTTTATAGTTTGACTCTAAAAATAGAAATTATGACAAACAATACCGGACGAAGAGAGTATTGTGTTATTATGGAAAAAACTGATGTTCAATTTATACAAGTATAATTTTTTTTTTAAAAAAAAAAACAGACATAGAAAAGTTACTCTCTACCAAAAATAAAATATTGTACCAAAAATACCTTTTAAATGAAAAAACAATTATAATAAAATTCAAATACAATATAAAATACAATACAAAACATAAAGTAAGGAGTATTAGACACCAAAAACAAAATGATGCAATTTGACCATTCAAGTGTAAATATAAAAAAATGAAAAACAAAAAAACAAGGGTCAAAGATAGGTTTTTTACTTTTCAAGCAAAATGACATTTACTTATTATTTATTTTATTAAATACAATTAAAATATATATATATTAATAAGAGAATGTAGGTCCATAACGTAGAGTGCAATAAATAAAAACATAAAAAAGAACAGAGTTTTTCTTATCTTGTAAGTAACATATTTTACTATATATGTTTTCTTTTCTTTTTGTCTACTTTTACTATATATATATATATATATATATATATATATATATATATATATATATATATATATATATATATATATATATATATATTTGAGTAATTGTTTATATCATTTTCTAGCTATTAAAGCAAAGAGAAAAATATCGAAACATGACAATTAAATATGATCGAATTATTGTACCAAGAGATTTTTATTATTTCATTAATATTAATTTATCTGATATAATTTAAATTTCATAGATTAAATTTTATAATTCTAAAAACTTAAAATATGTCATTTAAATTTTAAAAAATCAGAAAAATTTACACCAATAATTGCTATGAAGATGGGGTCAATACGTTAGAAACAAAATGAAGGGACTAATTTAGTAAGCTTTTGATGATTAGATTTAAAATATTTTTCGCAATAAATGAATGAAAATCACACTTTAGTTAAGGACTTATTTTTTAAGTTAAAAAGACATCTTTAAAGAGCTTGTTTGGTATATAATTTAGGAGCATATATTTGATTTTTCGATATGGTTTTACACTATTTAATTTGGAGTTTTTGATTTTTGATTTTATAAAATTGTAACTCAATTCGATCCAAAATAAATGTAGTTTAATTTGATTTTCCTTTATTCGATTTGACTTCTTTCAGTTTGGTTATTCGATTATGTCAATAATTAATAACTTAATCAAAGTAATAATATTGAATTTTTAACTTGATTATTCCGTTATGTCAATAATATTTAATAACATAACCAAAGTAATAATATTGAATCCCTTAAATATACTTTCTAATATGAATCGTAAGAAAAACTTAAAAAACAATAGTTATAATTATACCTATTATAGATGTTCAAGCATAAAATGTAAACGTAATCATCATGAAGTACAATAATTTAAAAGGGAAAAAGTAGTTAACTCCAACTTAATTCCACGTACACACACATGTGATTTGATTTGGTTTGATTATGCGGTTTAATCCGAATAGTGCACACCCCTACATTAGATCGTCTCCAATTCAACGTCAAATTTTAAATCAAATCCTAAATTTGGTGTAAAATTTGATGTTAACTCCAACCCACACCAATTTTTACGCCAAATTTGGTGTGTGAATAGTGTTGCACCAAATTTGGTGTAATAATTCATCACACCAATTCGCTTTTGAATGTTTTAACAGTATTTTATTATACAAACTTTTGATTAAACATTATATAAAATTTATGTTTTAATTAAATCTCTTGTATAATTAATTATTTTACGTAATATTTTATAATATTAATTTTAGATTATTTGTTTTTTTTAAAAAAATAATTTTTCTATATATGATTTTTTAAAAAAAATAAGAAATGCTACCTGATATATTAATTTTATGTATTGTAATGCACAACATGATAATTGAGAATGAGCGTGATCTTAATGCACCTATTTATGATGTGTCGGAAGGTCCAACTCCGACCTTATAAATGACAATAGATGAAAATTATCAATTCTAACAATTCCTAGCTCGATAGAAAAAAGAAAGGATAGAGAAACTCATTTTGAACTACGTAATGCTTTAATAGAGCATTTATGGGAGGACCATAGTGATCTTGAAAGTTGAATATTTATGTAGAATTTAAAATAAAATTTTCAATTATATAATGTTTATTTAATTGTATTTTATTAATGATTTATTTTAATTGTATTATCTATTATTATTATGTATAATGCATAATATTTGCTAGCAATTTATATTATTTAAAAACTTATGGTACAAAATAATTCTACATTAAACGATTATAAAAGGAAATAGTATTAAATTATATATGGTAAATGTTTTAGAAACACTTTTTCTTATGAAATTATAAAATATAAATGAAATAAAAATAATAATATAATAATAAAGATAGAGAAAAATATTACTCCGTGCGTTTTAAAAAAGGATGATCTAGTTTGACTTCGGACGGAATTTAAGAGAAGAAATAAAACTTTTTAATGTTATGGTTCTAAATTAAAGTTATGTTAAATATACCAAAATGTCATTTAATCATGTGGTCTTAAATATGCCACGTGGAAAGTTAAAGTTAAAATGTTGCCAAAAAAGAAAAAAGTCATTTTTTTAAATAGACTAAAAAAAGAAATAAGGTCATTTTTTTTAAACGAAGGAAATATTTTTTTTTATTTGGTATATGAGTTGGAGATGCCTTAAACGAAGTATTTCTTCTCATATATACATATGTTCCTATATATTTTTTTATTAATTAATTAGCATATTTCATAAATTTGGTTAAGTTTCAATTTAGAATTTTATTTTATATTTGAGAAAAAGGTTTGAAAAATATTTCAACTTTGGCCGAAATTGTTGTTACAATATCAAACTTTATGGCGGACCTTTTACCCACCTACACTATTTGATAGTATATTTTAAAGGTATATATGTGCCTACGGGGCACATTACTATTTATAATCATGCAATATTTTTATGTTCACGTGAGCACATATATATCTTTAGAACACACTATAAAATAGTGCATGGCTAAAAAGTCATATTCAAAGTTAGGTATCGTTACAACAATTTCGATCAAAGTTCAAATATATTTTCAATATTTTTCCCTTTATATTTTATATGATAAATTTTATAATTTAGTTTACGTATATTATTTTGTAGAACTAGAGAAAAAGACAATAACGATATTTTTACAAGATTAAAAAAAAAAAAGATAAAGAATAACAATTCTAAGATTTCAGCATCCCAAACAAGTATAATATTTATTGAAAAAATTAAACATTTACATTTTGATTTAACAAAAATAAAAATTTAATTAATTTTTTGATAGATATTTAAAATTGTTTTTCTCTATAAAAATAATTTTAATATTAGAAATTCATTAATAGTTATCCGCCTTGGTAATTTGACTCTCACAAGCAAATTTAAAATAGATTTATCAAATACAATTTGCTTATAAAAATAATGTTTCAATTAAATTAACTAAACACAAATTATTATTTTTTTTTTCAAAAGCACTATTCTGAAAAGTTATACTTAAAAATATACTCCTAAAAAAAGTTGTTTTAACAAGAAGTCAAACATATTCTAATCTATGAAATTCGACTTATAACTCATTCAAACACGTTCTAAAAAGTAAGAGCTAATTTTATTAGATTACTCTTAATCTCTAAACGGAAATAAAATTTCTACCCTCTAAAAATAAAGATAAGGTAGAGACAAAATTTTTAATGAAGAATATCAAAATATAAAAAGCAAATTCACAAAAGAATCCGACGTGTCAATATATATGTGTATATATATAATTATCTAGTTACATAATATAATTTTTTAACGAAAAAATATCAATCATTCCTAATATATATATAAACTTCTGTAATAATTTTAAATTATATTTATAAAATTACGTTAAATATTTTTTCGAAAATAAAATTGGGACCAGGTGAGCACTACTTTACGATTTTTACAGAGCATGCGCAAAGGTCGTTTTCTCAAATTCCAAGGCATAATTAACTAATATTTCCACTTTAAAGAATTATTAATATAATATTATATATCCTTCACCTTTTGCCTTTTTTTTTATAAGCTTTTGGGCACCTCCTTTTATCCTCACTTTTTTATTTTGATGTTTATTTTTTTAATTTATTTTTAATTTTGTCAAATATTTTTTAAAAGATGATCATTTCTCAAAATTAATGGGAGAATTCTATTTTCAAACCAAAGTAAATGTGAATAATACTCACCCCTTTCTTAATGTGGTGTTTTATTTCCCAAAACGAATCAATGGTAATTTTCCAATTAAATCTTAACATGACTCAAAAACTTCAATTCATAAAATCGAGGATATATACTATTTTCTTTTTTTTTTATTTTTAATCGTCACTTATTTTAAAATTTATTTTATTATTATTTATTATTCTTGACATATTAAGAAAGGACATTAATTTTTTCTATGTTTTACCCTCTAGATTAGATATTTATTCGTCCAACAGTACTTGTCCACTAAACTGAAATACTTATCCAACTATATTTGTCTAGTTTAAAAAAATATATATATATCATTTGTGCATATTTCACCCTTTCTATACTCATTTATCCCCTCTCCCAAACAACAGTTATTCACTATTGACATGATACATCCTTAAAAAATAATGAATAATAAGAGTGATATTACTATAAAAAACTTTTGACTTTATTAAATTTAATACTTTTAAAAATATATTAGATTACATTAATTCGATATTTTAAACAAAAAATTAGATATTCTAAAACTATATGAAAAGTACTATAAATTACAATTTTTTGCATATTAATATGATGAAAAAATACTTCTTAAAATGTTAGTCAAAGTTTTTATAATTTGACTCTAAAAATAGAAACCATGACAAACAATATCGGACGAAGAGAGTAATAAATAAGTATTTTAATAGCATAAGTAAAATACATACAAGAGGTAAATTATCTATCTCTTGATTTTCTAAAATTGACAAGTATTGTTGGACAATTATTCTTAGTATAGTGGACAACTAGGAAGGAGGGAGTAACACATTTTTCAAAGCATTAAATTTAGTAAAATCAAAAGATAAAATAGTAATGTTACTCCTATTATTTATTATTTTTTCGAGGGTATATCTAGTCAATAGTGAATAATTATTATTGGATAGATATAATATTTTCCATATACTCTCTCTGTTCACTTTTGCTTGTCACTTTTCTGGAATAGATGTTCATTTTTAGTTGTCACTTTTGACATAAGTATATTTTTTCATGTTTATCCTTGGTATTAAATACTCTTTCTTCAAATCATTTTTCAAGACTTAAGATTAGGCATCATTTAATATGGATAGTTTGGTAAAATATCTATATCAATAACTATTTTGTTAATGGATGTGTCAAGTCAAAGTGTGACAAATAAAAGTGAACGGAGGGAGTAATTTTCTAAGACATCATTTAACCGAGGATAATTTGATAAAATACCTATATCATTACTTATTTTTTAATGAATATGTCAAGTCAGAATATAACAAGTATAAGTGAATGGAGAGAGTATATTAAAAATGATTTTTAGTGCCAATTAATTAATGACTTTAACTTAATAATCCCTAAAAACATATTTTTAGTTGCATCCTTAGAGATCCATCCAACTAGTGGTTATTTGATTAACTAATCGTCATGATAAAATGAATTAAGATTTTAGCTCTCTATTTAAAGGGAAAAGGGTCTCAAAAATATTTTAAATTTGACAAAAATTGTTAGTATCATACCAAACTTTATGAAGAATTATTTACCCTTAAACTATGTAATAGTGTAATTTAAAAGTATACATGTGCTCAGGAGGATACATTACTACTTATAATGATATAATTTTTATGTTGTCCGTCTATATATCTTTAAAATACACTATTAAATAGTGTAAATGATAAAAGGTCATTTCCAAAATTTGATATTGTTACAATAATTTTGGTCAAAGTTTGAAAATATTTTAGAATTTTTTTTCTTATTTAAAATTTTAAATTTCAAATCAGACGGGAAAATGTGTGGTTTTTTTTTTAAAAAAATAATTTTATGCTACCTAAATCTAAAGTAATTATAAGTTTCCATTAGGAAAATTTGTCCAAAATTTCTTGCATGTTCTAGATTTAACTCATTGACTGTTGTATAAGGGTTTTTGGTATTAAATGTTAACCAAGTAAAGTAGGTTAACTATCATATCATATACAGTATACACGATCTGAATGATATAAAAGAAGAAATTAAATATGTGACACTTACAAAAACTATATATTTAAACAAACATATCTATTATCTCTCTATATATATACAATTTATTTGTGTGAATTTTTTTCTCCCTCTGTGTTTCTTATAGTATATACTATAAGATTCTATTGAAATTTTATCTTAATTATTTTATTTACGTTTGTAAGTTTTAATTTTAGAAAAAATGAACAAGTACACCCTCAATCTATATCCGAAATTTCAGAGGCACGCTTATATTATACTAAAGTCATATTACCTCCCTGAACTTATTTTAAAGTATTTTCTAGTCCTTTTGCGGCCTACGTGACACTATTTGAAAAAAAAGAGTTAACTAGTATTGAGCCCACAAGATAGTGCCACGTAGGTCGAAAAAGGGTAGAAAATTACTAATAAAATAAGTTCAGGAGAGTAATAGGACCTTAGTATAGTATCAATGTGTCTCTAAAATTTCGAACATAAGTTGAAGGGATACTTGTGCAATATCCCTTTAATTTTTGATATTTTTTGGATGATCGTTGGTTGTTGAGTCATTTTCTTTTTGGATTGACACTAACATACCAATTTTTTCATTTCATGGTTCTTGGCTTGTTGTTTAATGTTTGAATTTTCTCTTTTTCTTAGATTAATACAACCAATTGTATTATATATCAGAAAATAAAAATTATATATGTGGATTAGAAAAATTGATGTGCGTATTTATTTTAGAGGTGATACAATATGTATCTATGTTTCAGCTTCAAAGCTAATATTTCTCTATATATATGTGTTTGAGAGAAAGAATATATGTATATTTGTGATCGTAGTTGCAATTGAGATACAACCTACCTCTCGCTCTCGTGTGTCTCTCTCCTCTATATTTGAGAGAGAAGGAGAGAGACAAGTGAGATTCAGAAGAAATAGGAGATTGTGTATTTTTGTATAGGTCCATCTTAACTTCAATTGAGATCGATACATATTGTATAAAAGACACAATCTATTTTACTCTATCTCTCAATCTCGTTCGTCTCTCTCTTCTATCCCTCTTAATTTCGCTTGTCTCTTTCCTCTCTCTCACAACCTCACACACAAATAGGATGTGCATTCGGTTTTTCGGTCTGATTTTATACTATTCGGTTTGGATTTTTGGTTTTTCGTTTTGAAGAAGTGTAACCCAATCCAAACCAAAATAAATTCGATTTTATTTGATTTTTTCTTTTTTTGGTTTGGATTTTTTCGGTTTGGTTAATCAGTTATGTCAATAATTAGAAATATAACAAAAGTATTTGCAATTTAAAAATTATATATATATATATATATATATATATATAATTCGGTTTTTTTAGGTTTTCGATTTTTATTTTTCTAAAATTAAAACCAAACAAAGTAAATTATAAATCTAAAACCAAACCAAGAATTTTAAAAACCAATACAAATTAGAATTCGATTTGATTTAGTTTGATTTTCGGTTTAATCCAAATAGTTTACACCTCTACACACAAATACATAGATTCACAAAAAAATTACACCTAAATTAAATAAATAGTAATAAAAATTGCACCTTAAAGCTTTCTTTTCATAATTCTTATTCAAAATCCAGCAATTAGATTTTGTTAAATAGTTTGCCAAGGTAAAAAATCCTAATTTTCTTCGAGAGTAATTCTTTTTAGAGTTACCCCATTTTAAATATATATAATAAAAGAAATCTCACTACTTTCTTTAAATGATTTGTTTTTATAAAATATGTCATGTAAATTAAAGACGATCGAGAATGCACTCTATTTTACTCTTCTTCTTTTTTCATTTTGTAGTTAGATTTATTTGCCTCAAGATATGAAGCAATTGTGTCTGTCCACCTCTCGCTTGTCGGAAATAATTGTGGAAAACGAGATTAGACAAAACAAAATAATTTGGAGACCTCTCTCCAATATTAAGGAAACTATACGAATTTTCTGTTTTATTTTATGTGATATTATTTAATTTAATATAATATTATTTAAAAAGAATAAATTTTGTGATTTGAGATTAATTTTCAGTATTATTTAATTACAAATTATTTTATTAAGGATTATTTTTTTAATATTTTCTTTAAAAAATTATAATAAACTATTTTTTTTTCAAAATAGACTGAAAAAAGTGTGTTACATAAAATAAGATAGGAAAAATATTGTATTTGTTTTTGTTAGTTTTCTTTAAACAATATAAATAATTGATCACCACATTAGAAATTCTTATAGAAAAGTAAGAGCATGTTTAAATCGTCTTATTTGTGTGTTTTAAGTTAAAATATTGTTATATGTAGTAAAAATAATTTATGTTGTGAAGGGTTATTATTGGATGTGAGAAAGTTTTTTTTTTTTTTTGAATATTTTGATAAATTTTAAAAATATTTATAAATATTAGATTTTAAACTGAAATAATAAGGAAAAATGCACAAGTATCTCCTCAATTTATGTCCGAAATTCCAGAGACACACTTATATTATACTAAGGTCCTATCACCCCCCTGAACTTATTTTATAAGTAATTTTCTACCCTTTTTGACCTACGTGGAACTAGCTTGAAAAAATCAACCAGCGTTGGGCCTATAAGATAGTGCCACGTAGGCCGAAAAGTGATAGAAATTTATTAATAAAATAAGTTCAGGGGAATAATAGAACCTTAGTATAATAAAAGTGTGTCTCTGAGATTTCGAACATAGATGGAGGGGATACTTGGACATTATCCCAAATAATAACAATAAGTTAAAGAGGTATAGATTGGAATTTGTAAATTTTAATTTTTCACTCTCTTGACGGATAATCAAAAGCCAAGTGCCATAATACCAAATAGACTATTTCTTTTATAAAAATAATCATAAACAAGAAAACATAACTCCAAAGAAGTTTATATTTTTTCAGCTATACTAAAAATAATTACGGTAATTCTTTAATAGAAATAATATAATTATTGCTATAATATATTTAATGATATTAGTATAATGTAATATTTATAATCATAATTATATATAATTGTCTCTAAAATTTTTAGCTTAGCTACGGTACATATAATAACATAAACTCAATTATTATTGATATTTTTGAGGCAATGATTTATTGCCATTAAATGGATGATTTGCTATGATATATATTTACACAATCATCTAGTATTTAATATTTATTAATTTAATTAATCTAAATAATTGAGTGTAAATTATTTACAAGAAAATATTTCATATTGAAAATTTATCTATCATGAAATATTTTATAATCGAACATTTATATTAGCTAGTGTCAAGTTTTTTTTTATTATCAATGACTAAAAGTTTAGTCAATAATAAAGTTTTATAAATAGAATGATGTGTATATTTTACTTTTTATTTTGCACCAAAAAATTAATATTTTTGTCACCATATTATACAAAATAACCTCAACAGATTTGGCAACATTAATCCCCATCGCCATACACATTTATGGATTCTCATTTAATGCATATTTGAATTTTATAAATTATTACTATGTAGGGCATGGTAATAATATAATAATGCTCACCAATGGTATGATAGTCTATTTACGTAAGGAAAAATTAATAGTTTTAATGTTGAATTAATATTCTAAAATATTTTTTTTTTAGAATTGCATTGAATTTTCTTTAAAGGACTATATTTTCATAAAAAATTGATTGTACCTTTTTTAACCTAAAATATGTTTTCTTTAAAGCTAATTATCTTTTTCTTTTATGAAAATAAAATATTCGGAGCAATTTACGATTTCCTGAAATTCTTTTTAAGATAATACTTTAAGACTTGAAATTCACTTTACACATGAAAATAATGCATAGAATAAGATTTTCAAATAACTCTTAGCTAAAAAGGTTCACGTAATATAGTAAACATAGAAGCCGTAACTCTTAACATTTTTTCACCCTTTAGGCTCCAGACAATAATTTATGACCTGTAAATGAGACTTGTAAAATTCAGTAACGAAAAACTCTACTGGAAATATCCTGATAAAACTATTATAACATTTTACTTTGAACTCGGATTGATGCTAACTTTGTGGGATTGAAAAGAAGCCACATAGACCTTCAATTTGATAGGTAACAAAACACTTAATTCTTTAGATGCATAAAAATATAGTTGTTTAAAGTTGTCCCTTTCATAAAATAATGCTAAAAAAACTTAGTAGGTACGAAGGCTTGAACTCGAGTTATTATGACCTTAAACCACATCTGATACACTTCCTACACTTGAGAATGAATCGTAATACACATGAACAAGTAGGACATCACTCGACCCAAACTTATATACTTATGATGAGTGGTTCAGATCCTTAGAGTAATATTTGCGAGCTTTTACAAAAATCAACATATAAGCTTGAAATTATTATCTTCAAATAAGGCATTAAAATATTGAGACATGCTATAAAATATCCTTTTTATTGCCCAATCATATCATCATTTCACATTGAAGCGACAATTAAGCCTAAAAAAAAAAAAAATCTACAAAGAAGACATCATAAAATTCCAATAAGCTTGAAATTATAATCTTGTTTTTCCCATTCAGTAATTTTTTCATAAGAGAAGCCTTAAAACCTCACCTTTCACTTTCTTTTAGAATATTATTACTTGTATAAAATTACAATCTTGACATTATAATCAAAGAAATGAACTTAATCACTCTTAATCCACTTTTCTTTAATCTTTTTCTACAAATTCAAATATTAAATGAAATAACAGTTTTTTCAGTTAGTAGTCACCGATCAGGATCTCTTGTAATTTGCGTTTGAGCTCCACCTAGAACTGAAAATGTAGTTCATAGTTTAATTTTCCAGCTGAACTCTTGTGTTTATGAACAAAATTTGATGTTAGATAATTAATAGATAGAAAAATTTAATATCGAAAAAAAAAATGATTAAATAATTGTCATTTGTATGATGTAAAGGATAAAAACATTGAGATAAAAAGTATAAAGCAATCCACTTCACTATAGATGCCATTTGTCCAATGAGTATTAGTTATATATTTTCAAATGGAGTATGCAACTAGTATATAAACTTTTTTTTTTTCATTTCAAGTATTATTGTATATTTTATACTTTTTGTACATCAATGTTGGTGAATTTGTCCGTATTGGTCATACATAGTTTTAACATTGTTCTTTGGAATTTTTTTTTTGAAAATGGTTGGATATAAAGTTGTAATTATTATATATTACATAAATAAAAAAAAATATAAATAAAAGTTATTTTAATTTTCACTCCTATTTATTCATAGATTAAAAAAAATTTAAATTTAAATTTATACTCATCTCCTGACAAACTCTATTTTTCAAATATTATTTTCCATTTGAAAATAAATGTGTCTTTTTTTTTTTAATGATTTATGTTTAAGCGTGTATTTATTTTCTTTGTAAAATATAGGAGATAGAGGGGAGAAAAGAGAGGAAATTGTAAACTAGAGTCCATCATAGATTTTGAGAGTAGATTTAGAAAATTTATGTTTAAATATTTATTCTGATTTAGAATATCTGATATTTAATTTTAAGTAAATTCTTAAATATTTTCAAATTTTCAAAAAACTGACTCATGTTTGAATTTTTGAGACTTTTACTCACAATCATCATTCTAAAAAATGTGTAAAAAAACATATTTCTCAATACAATTTTAATTTTTAATAATTACAACTTTAAAAATTTAAAATCAAATAGGAGAAGCTAGGAGAGAGGGATGCTTTGATTTAGTTAAGTCTTTTATCTGGTTTGAAAAATTTGCAACTTGTTCGAAAAATAAAATAAAAATTAGGAACATTGTTTGCATGTAAAATGTCATTTTTAAAAACAAATCAACATATAAGTCAATCAATCAATTTTATTCAAATAGTTGGGGCTAACTAGACGAATAATCTATAATGATATTTTTATATGGATTAACTTTTTAGATAATTTATCTAATCGAAAGTGATAAAAAATGAATATGAAAATTTATATTAATGCATAATATAATAAAATTTTTATTTTTAAATATAGATAATTTATATATTTAATTAACAAGTATAATTATTAACAAGTATAATTATTTTCAACCGCCAGTCAAATTTGTGACTTGTCATAAAATAAATAAATAAATACGAATTCTTCAATAATTGCCGGCTTGAATAGTTCACAAAAAATAAAAGAAAAAGAATTATTCATAGTATTTTGGACCTTAGAATTAAACTACACGGTCAAAATCCATACACAAAGACTTTTCATTAGTCAATTAATTTCATTTTTCAATTTTAAAAAATATTTAATCATAAAATTTCAAAATTTAGAATTTTTTAAATGGAAAATAGTACTCCAAATTACTTACAAATTATACTAATGAATAATCATAAATTCAATTATTATTAAATATCATTTTTTTCACTTTAAAAACAAAAATTATTTAATTTTTTTTTTTAAATTTCATAATGAAATATGAACAAACATGGCAAACCCTTGGCCTCACTTGAAATGATAAGATTAAAAAAATATTTTAATACATTTTTAATTTTAAATTCTCATTAATATTTAAAATTACATTAATTTAATTTTCTTAAATTTTGAATCTTATTGACATCAGACGAAAGAAAAAATATCGGAGTATAAAAAAGTCACCGCCCCACAAGAAAAACAGGGAAAAAACAACACATGATGTTTTCTTTTCTTTTTCTTTCTATAATAATAAAAAACATAGTAATTTTGATTTATAATTTATAATTATACTAATACTAATAATTATTGTATGTATAGAGTAAGCAGCCCCCTCTTCGCTGTTTTTCTGTTTGGTTCCACTTGCTTTGTTGTGCTTGCCCTAGATCTCACAAGCCAAATATATATATATATTTTTTATAATACATGCATAACAAAGAAATACAGATCCTTTTTTGCCATTCAAAGATTTGAAACTTCTTGAACCAATAGATAGCAAGTGAAAAAACAAGAAAAAGAACATATTTTTTTTTCTTTGTATCATTCAGGTATTTAGGTTCTTGATTTTCTTTGATTATGTTATGTGGGGTTGTGTTTTTTTGTAATTCTATCATGTGGGGTTCTTTAAAGTTTGAATTTTGATTGGAAACTTTGGGATTCTTGAAATGATTTCAGATTAATTTGCTTTGATGGGGTTGTGGGGATTATGCATTTTTTTTTGTATGATATGGTGGTGTATGGTGATGGAGATTTGAAGTTGATGAATTGGGGATGTGGGGGTGTGGAGGGAGTGGGTATAGATTTGAAGGTCAGATATATGGGTTTGACTTGATTTAAGGTTGATTGGGGCAACATGGGGAATCTCTATAATTTGTTATGTTTGTGTATTTTATTAGTTGTTTCTTATGTGATCTCATTAGACAAATTGTTTGTGTATCTATTTAGTTTATTTTCATGTTTCTGTGTTTTCTCCTCCCTGGAATTCTGTATGGTTGGGATAGTTTTACTGTAATTCTGTTGATGTGGATCTTGAGTTAAAGAAATGCTTAATTAAGTTGAATGAAATTCTTATTGCTGCTGTGTTTGATGTGGAAGGTTGATTTTCTAAGTTTTGTGCAACTTATGTATATGTGATTCGCGTTGGATAAAAGTTGTATGTACATTATTTTGCTCTTTGGTAGTGTTAACTGGACCTGAATCTAGTATGGGAAGTGTGAGTAAATCCTTAGTTTTCTTTAGATACGGAAGCATTGTACTGCATCCACATGATATATCTGGAGTTAAATTTCCGTTAAAAGGATTAAGGATTGTTCATTACGAGAACATCTGAAGTAGATATTGATTCAATGCTAACTACTCCTTATTGTTGAATTTTCATCCTCTTACAGCTTTGTGTTTGTGCTCATCGATTCCCAAATATTGATCAAAGAAAAGGCAGTGCACTGGGTTATTGTTCTCAGAGATTTGGTCAAGGGGTCTAGTTTTTGATGTTCTTCGGTTGCTGATGTGTATATATTAGATGAAGACATCTCAGGGGTGGCGTTTAGGCATGAAGGAGATGCAAATATTGTCTGCACCTCGCCAGCGTGCTCAGTTAAAGAAACCTACATGGATAATCGTGTTGGTTTCTTTAGTTAGCTTGTTCCTAATTTGTGCTTACGTTTACCCCCCTCAAGGTTCTGGTGCTTGTTATGTATTCTCATTGAATGGCTGCAAGGGGCTTTCTGATTGGCTTCCACCGGCTCCTGCCAGAGAATTGACAGATGAAGAGCTTGCCTCCCATGTTGTAACTAATGAAATTCTGAACACACCCCCAGTCGTACCAGAGAACCCCAAAATAGCATTTATGTTCTTGATACCTGGTGCATTGCCATTTGAAAAACTCTGGGACAGATTTTTTCAGGTTTGTTTTTCTTATTATTGCGGAAGTTCCACTCTGTTCCTTTTAATGTTGGTTTGCTGCAATAATTTGATTCATTAACTCCTGCTGCCCCTATTATAGATGCAAGTAAATTATTCTTGTTATTGTCTCTCTACAGATTATGTAAGGGATTCCTCTATGAAATACGGATACATGATCAGGGTGCTAAATAATATAGTTTAATGTTTAGCGATCTCAATTTAAGGTTTTGTCTTCTGACTTGCGTATCAAAAGAAAAAGGTTCTATCTTCCTATGTAGTTGAACTGATGATTATCAGATTAACTCAGTAGCTACTAGTTTGTGTAAATGTAATGCTTTCTGGGTATTCAATAGATCCTTAACTAGCATGATTTGTGAAGGGTGACTTCCTATTTTGTAAAGTGCTTACCTCCTTTTTGTCAATAAATTGAACTTACTGATAAAAGAACTAGCTGGAACTGTCTAGCATTTCTGCTTTCTCTATTGCTGGTTTAATTAAACTATTATGTTTTCAGGGACATGAAGGAAAATTTTCTGTCTATGTACATGCTTCTAAGGACAAACCTGTACATTTTAGCCGTTATTTCGTCAATCGGGAAATCCGTAGTGACAAGGTTTGTGATACTGCTTCTTATTTTTTCCATTTCTTCTACTGGGGTGCTGTATTTCATATTTATTGCTTGAAGTTGGTCCATGTGTTGTTTCTGATACACAAATTGTTACCGCCGATGTGATACTGTTTCTCAAATTTTTCGCTTAAATTTTTCCATGTATTGTTTCTGAATGAATAGAGTTTGTTCTCCTGAAGCAATTGAACTGATTTTTTGGCCTTGTTATATTTGACCTTGACATCGTCGTTGATTCTATCTGTGGCTATTTGTTTGGGATGACACCTGCACTGAAATTCCAAGTAACTGAAAGAAAAAACTGAACGATAAAAAAGTTCCTTAGGTTATGCTGTTTGCTATTTGTGGTGTAATCAGGCTGTTATTTGTGGGATCAAATGGTTAATTGTTTAACACAGTCTGAGAAGAATGATTGAGAATTGACATTATTACTCATCACCTTCATCATACTATGATTGCTTTATTTAATTGCTTGCAATGGATTACACATCTATCCTTTATGGATTTAAATGGGTCTAGAACTTTTGTAGCCTAAGTCGTCCACTTCCTCCTTTCTTTGCATGTGGCCAATTAGTAAATATGACTCTGACTACTGCCTTTATTAGAGGCATGTGTTTGGGTTGTGTGAATTGACCTTGATGATTAAGTTTTAATTAGCTCAAATCAGCAATGTTTGTTGGTAATGCTAATTATTGTTGCTTATAGTTACTGTATTTTCTTCTAGTATTTTCTTTTTTAAAATTTAAACCATCATTTTGTGTTGCATGGATTTCAATGGGTACGTATCAAGTACGGCTGTGTGTATGTATTCAGCACGGGTATACTAAGTTTTTGCTAAAGTTAAGTGAATTTTGAAGAACCGTTATGAAGTACTGCACCCATGTCATACCTATTTGACCAGCTATGTCGAGGCAAATGAAGAGTTTATTAACATAATATCTTTTGGAAATAAGAACATATTTATTGCTATTTAGTCATTTAAAGTCGGAGATATATATCATTTTCATCTGTATGGCTGAGTTTTGGTGTACGCCGTTCTGCACTGCAGGTAGTGTGGGGAAAGATTTCTATGGTTGATGCAGAGAGACGTCTTTTAGCATATGCGCTGAAAGAGACTGACAATCAACATTTTGTATTACTTTCTGACAGGTTGACATATGACGATCTGTCTTGCCTTTTGCTTTGCATTTATGCCATTACGTCATTTTTGACCATTTTGCTTATCAACTTGCAGTTGTATACCCCTGCGTGATTTTGACTACGTCTACAACTACCTGATGTATACAAATATCAGTTTTGTAGACTGGTAAGACAATTCTGCTGATGCTTGTGTCGTGAAATAGTCGTCATACTTTATGGTTCTCCATGATATTTTAATATCAATGTCAAATCATCTTTAGAATATTATTTTACTTGGGCTTTCCATCACCATAAAGTAAATTTGAACTTTCTTGTAATTGTAGTTGTTATTACTCATTTCTTTTTATTCATTGTCCCATTTGAACAATATGATTCCTTCTGTTATACAAGTGAAAAATGCTCTTTCTTTGTCAATAAATAAGAAGTGCTCTTTTCTTTCTTCTCAGCTTTGAGGATCCTGGTCCTCATGGAAGTGGAAGGTATTCTGAACATATGTTACCTGAAGTTGAAAAGAAGCATTTTCGAAAGGGTGCACAGGTACCTTTTACACAACTTTTGCTGTTAGCTCTTATTTGTCTATGTAATACAGAGGTTGCACTTTTTCATGAAGGATAAAACTTTGAGATCCAATAATAATTTGTTAAAAAAATGCTGGATAGTTTGCTTTGGTAATCCGCAAGTGTTCAGTGAGGTCATTCTAAAAAAATTGTTCAATGAGTTGGTTAGTATTCTATAGGTAGAATTCCTTTTTGCCTCTTAGAATGGCCAAATATTTGGGATAGCTGTATGGCACTTCTTATATAACAGCCTGATATGCCATTTTGCACCTCTACAGTCTTCTTGTTCTGATAGGTTAAATTCTGATTTTTTACAGTGGTTCACAATGAAACGACAGCATGCCCTTGCAGTTATGGCTGATAGTCTCTATTACAGAAAATTCAAGGACTACTGCAGGGTTGGTTTTACTTGATCATTCTTTGGCTGATAATGATGTGATTATGCTATTAGCTTTCTTTTGACGGTTATTTATTTCATTTATCGATGTATATGATGTGTCTCTCTATGCGCTGACGTTTTAACTATATTATCAAGCTGTGTCTTCCCACACTGTTCATTGTTTGGAAGAAGTAAATTTGCATTAAAATTACTGTAATTATTGAATGTGAGACTTGACCTGAATAGAGCAGAATAGATGCACGTGGTACTTAAGCATGCCTGTATTTGAAACCTATCCTAGGAAAATGTGCCCGAGTTTATGGGAGCTTTAAGCACAAAATCCCATGAATTGTCAGGGTTGCCCCTTTTAATATTAGAACATTAAGATGCTCATACCTAGGTCGCTTATCAGATCTAAAGCATCTGCCTGTAGCGTTTGATTTGAAGCATAAAAACTTTTGTTCTCTAGCATTATTCCTGTGTTAAGGTGTTCTTAAAGCTACTTTGCTTTTTCAAATAATATTCATATGTTATTTCCTCTAAACTAGTTTCTTTTTGTTTCTTTGTAACTCTATTTTGTATCACTATTTGGAAACTACAATAATGTTGATCGCATGGGATCGCTATAGATAGGCACAACAAAACATGCTTATATTCCATTTCCCGCTCTCTTTTCTTCTTGCTCCTTTTATTTGTTTTGTCTAGCTGGTGAATTTGGTTGATTTCATTAATCATGGCGCATCTGTTTCTAATGCAACAGCCAAACATGGAGGGTAATCGGAACTGCTATTCTGATGAGCACTATCTACCAACCTTTTTCCATGTGAGTAGTTTTCTTCACCAGCTTGTTTTCAAGTTTTAACATTTTCAAACTAACTGTTTTCTTGTGTTTTCTAAATTTCAGATGCTTGATCCAACTGGAATTTCGAATTGGTCAGTAACACATGTTGATTGGTCTGAAGGGAAATGGCACCCAAAATCATACGTGCAAAAAGATATTACATATGAGCTTATGAGAAACATAACTGTAAGGCTTACTCCTCTCACTCCTACCCCCAACCCGACCCCCTGGCCACCCTTTCTCTAAAATTCATTTAAGGTTTAGTTCCCTTGACTTCTGTACTTTATGCCTCTTTGTTCTCCTCTCTCTTATTGCTTCTCGTCTTCCCTTCTCTTTCTATCGTCAGCGTGATACTAAAGTGGTTTTGTGTTTTTCCATGTGTTGTTTATATACATCTGTTGCCCCCTCTTAAGTTTTACTTGATTTTTCTTTCATCAGTATTACGTGTGAACTTTGGTCATTTAGCAGAATCTTGATCACTCTAGAGCTTGCATTAGCTCCGTTATTTGCAGTAGTTACTTCTTTTTCAGAGATAAATAAAGTTTAATCACGATATTCTATATGGCATATCGAAACCATGACATGATTTAATGCTTTCTCTCACTGTCTCTGCAGTCTATTTCAGAGAATGTGCATGTCACAAGCGATGCTAGGGTACGAACAATTACTCATTTTGACAATTTCCTTGCATTTTCTCACTAGTAAGCCTAATGTTATCTGAAAGCACCGCGTTATTTCCATATTTGCAGAAGGAAGTTCAAATTAATCCTTGTCAATGGAATGGAAATGAACGACCATGTTACTTGTTTGCAAGAAAATTCTTACCTGAAGCTCTAGATAGCTTGTTGCAGCTTTACCCCAACTATACATCGATTTAAGTGGGTCGATAACACCCACACTGATTCTTTGGTCGATTCAATCCGACCCCCCTTCATCCTCATTTCTTGTGTATCTTCCAGTGTTGTAAAAAGCGCCCCCCTCTTCACAGAAGGATCGAGTTTGAGTGCTGCCCCCCAAAACCAGGCTTATTTTTTGAGCGCTAGGGCTACTGGCTAACACAGTTAAGGGCGACTGTATTTAAGAGCCGAGGAATGTTGAATCAACTGGCCTCGAGTCGTCGTGCTTCCTTTGGGGGTAGGTGATTTTATGTTTAGTTTTTCTTTTTTTTTTTCCTCTCTTTTTTTTTCAGTTTTGGGCTATTTTTGTTATATTTATCTTAGTATTGGGATTAAGAAAATTTTTGGGGACTTATTTAACTGCAGCACTTGTATTTTGTTGACCTTTGTGTAGAAGTTGCAAATATGGCCCTTTGTTTAAAGAAACTGTCAAATTTTGGTTTTTGGTTAATTTTTGAATCAAATAGAAATTTCAGATTCCTATAAAGTTCTTATATATCTATATCATTGCATTTCTTTTTCGTATCGTCAATATCCCAAAGTCAGTTGGAGTCGGTTATTTTGATAGAAAATCAGGTGATTAGTATGAAATATTCATCAAAATTGATTAATTATAACGATCAATTTCTTTTGGAGCCGACTTTTCAAATTATTTTATATTATGTTTCTTACAAGAATATTGTTATAAATAGGTTAAACTATACAACCATAGGAGAAAACTAAACTTTGAGCTTTGAAGTAATTAAGGGTGTGGTTGAACAATCAATCGAAGTGAAGTTGTGAGAAAATAGTACTCAAATCTGAGCATGTACATAAAAAATGTTAATAGAACGTCTCATATCAATCTCTTGATGGTTAGAGTTATTCAATATATATGTGTCAAAGGACTTCCTTTCCTTGCCTAGTATATAATCAATGTATAACTTCCTTTCCTTTTTCCTTACTTTGTAATCGTGATATTTTTCGGAGGAGATCATTACCTATTATTAAATGGAACACAAAAATTTATAACATTATATTAGTCGCACAAGCAAAATAATTACTCCCATTTATGTGGGCTCTGTTCGGATTTTAAAAATTATATGAGTTTTCTTTGATCATGATTTTTTCATGTCTTAAATTTTTGAACTGTTAATTCTTATGACATATAATACTTTTTATGTAGTTTTCAATAGTAGATTTCATTTTAGAAACCTTAAAGTCTCTATGTTTGAATTTATGGTCAAAACTTCAGGATTTGACTCTCGATAATATATAAATTTAAACAAAAGGGAAAACATGGGCACTATTATCACAAAGGTGCACAAATTATGGAAAAACTACAAAATATGGCAAACATTAATATACATTTAAAATAAATAGCTATAATTATTTTTTTTAATATTATATGGATATAACTACACAATAAATTTCAAACGAACTTTAAAACAGGTAAACTTTTATTTTATCGATTTTCGTGCACTATAGTCCATGAATTTTGGTAATCTCGAATTCTGGCGTGTTTTTGACCGAATTTTTCATGGACATCCGTTAAGTCCTTAGTAATGAAGCTAGTTGGTCAAGAGGAGAAAATGAGTGTATTTCAAGTTCATACGAGCCCCCAAAGCAAGTAAACTCCTAATTTGTCGATTTTCATGTGCTATAGTCCATAGATTTTTGGTGATCCGAAATTCTGACATATTTTTGGCCAAAATTTTGCATGGACTTCCGTTAAGACCTTAATAATGGAGCAATTGGTCCTGAGGGGAAAACGAGCACATTTTCAAGTTTAAACGAGCCCTAAAGCAGGTAAATCCCCATTTTGCTGATTTTCGTGTGCTTAGTCCATCAATTTTTGGAATTTTGGTGTATTTTTGGTTGAAAATTTTCATGGACGTCCTTAAGACCTTAGTAGTGGAGCTAGTTGGAATCGAGGCCAAACACGCACATTTTCAAGTTCAAACGAGCACCAAAGCGGGTAAACCCTCATTTTGCTGATTTTCGTATGCTATAGTCCATAAAGTCTTGGTGCGAAATTGCTAGCATGTTTATAACTAAAAAAATTTCATAGACGTCTGTTAAGACCATAGTAATGAAGCCAGTTGACCTTGAGGGCAAGACGAACGATTTTCAAGTTCAAACGAACTCAAAGCAAGTAAATCCCCATTTTGTCTATTTCTGTGTGCTTAGACTATGAATTTTTGGTGATCTAGAACTCTGGCGTCTTTTTGGCCAAAGTTTTTCATAGAAGTTCGTTAAGACCTTAGAAATGGAGAGTGCTGGTCCCGAGGGTCAATCAAGCGCATTTTAAAGTTCAAACGAGCCCCAAAAAGGTAAGCCCCATTTTTTGATTTTTATATGATATAGTCCATGGATTTTTGATGATTCGGAATTCCGGTGTGTTGTTGGCCGAAACTTTCATGGACATCCGTTAAGATCTTAGTAATGGAGCAGTTGGTCCCGAGGGGAAAACGAGCACATTTTCAAGTTCAAACGAGCCTAAAAGCAGGTAAACCCATATTTTCCACCTTTTTAGTTCATGAATTTTTGATTATCTGGAATTTCAGCGTGTTATTGGCCATAATTTTTCATGGACTCCGTAATGACTTTAGAAATGGAGCCAATTGGTCATGAGGGATAAACGAGCGGATTTTTAAATTCAAACGATACCCAAAGCAGGTAAACCTCCATTTGTCAATTCTAATATGGTAATCCATGATTTTTCGGTGGTACGTAATTCTGGCGTGTTTTTGCCTGAAATTTCTCATGGAAGTCCGTTGAGACCTTAGTAATGGATCCAATTGATTTCAAGGGGCAAAAGAGCACATTTTCAAGTTCAAACGAGCCCCAAAATTGGTAAATCTCCATGAATTTTTGGTAATCTGAAATTTTGACTTATTTTTTGTCGAAATTTTTCTGGACGTCAGTTGAGACCTTAGTAATGGATTTAGGTTGTCCTTAGGGGAAAAAGACATATTTCAAGTTCAAACGAGCGCTAAAGCAAACCTCCCCCCATTTTTATCGATTTTGTGTGTTATATAGTCCATTAACTTTTGGTGATACAAAATTTTAGCGCGTTTGTGGCTGAAATTTTTCATGGAAATCCTTTAAGACCTTAGTAATGGAGCCAGTTGGTCCCGAGGGCAAACATGCACATTTTAAAGTTCAAACAAGTCAGAAAGTGGATGAATCCAAATTTTGTCAATTTTTGTGGTACTATGTCCATGAAATTTTGGTGATTCAAAAATACGACGTTTTTTGGCTGATATTTTTAATGGACGTCTGCTAAGATCTTAGCAATAGATCAAGTTGGTCCTGATGGGAAAACAAACGCATTTTCAAGTTCAAACGAGTCAATAAGCAGGTAAACCCCTATTTTACCAATTTTCTGTGCTATAGTTTATGAATTTTTGTTGATTCCAAATTTTGGCATGTTTGTGGTTGAAAATTTTCGTGGATGTTTGTTTAGACCTTTGTAATGGAGCTTGTTGTTCACGAAGGGAAGACGAGTACATTTTTGAGTTGAAACGAGCCCCAAAGCAAGTAAACCCCTATTTTTTTTTGTTTTTCAAGTGATATAATCCGTGGATTTTTGGTGATCCGTAATTCTGACGTGTTTTTGACAGAAAATTTTCATAATGTCTGTTAAGAACTTATTAATGAATCCTGTTGGTCTCGAGGGGCAAACATGCACTAAGGTTTTCACATGGATTTTTGGTGATCCGAAATTCTGACGTATTTTTTACCAAGATATTCCATGGAGGTATGTTAAGACCTTAGTAATGGAGTCAGTTAGTCCCTACAGGCAAACAGACACATTTTTAAATTGTTGAAGGCTACCAAGAAGGGTTTGGGGGCTGGAAAAGGGTGGATTCTTCATCAAATTGTTGAGAAACATTAAGGTATGGGTTCCATTCACCTTTGAGATCCTTTCCTCAAAGGGTTCTTTCAAAATGAATTTCAAAAAGTTGAGTTTTCTTATGGGTTCCATTCAATTATGACATTGAAGTTATGGATTGAGTTGTTAGGGAATTCTCAGGGTTATATTGAGTAGATTTACATGTAAATCAACTTATTTATGATAATTGTTGATGGTTTGGTCAGATTGAAGAACATGATCCTCTATCCCTAACCCTAGGTAGTGATCTTGACTTATGTTTTATGTTGATCATTCAATTGAGTTGGTTGTTGATTAGATTACTATCCTATGGTGTTATTAAGATTAATTTAAGATGAATTATAGGCCTATCATGCTAGTTCTTGAGATGTGATTTAGATTATGAGTTATAATATGAAATTAGCCTATGTATCTTGTCTCAATTTGTGATCTAAAGATGAATTGTGTTATAGAGATGCAATTGACCTTGTTATTTTATTGACTATCAATGTGTGATGATGTTACTCCCCAAGTTGGGTTGATTTATGGGTTGATGGCAAGACCTTGATGATAAACTATGAGAAAGACTTGGTACGTCTTATAATCTCTATATTTATTTTCTATTGTGATTAATTGTTGTTAAGTTATGACATAACGTTAGAGTATGCCTTATATTAAGATTATAGGGTGGTATGATGTTGAATTGAAATGTCTTGACTATGTTATAAGGTAGATTAATGTGTATGTTCTATAAGGATGGTGAAAACTATCAATGTGCCTTAATATGTTATGAAATGCTAAAATGTTAACCTCACTTGTATTGATTGTGATGAAAGAACTTACACTCATACAATTCCTATTGAGCTATTTATGATGATGATTATACAAGGGTAGACCCTATGACCTAAACTAAGTTATGATTACAATAAGACTAAAGGCATTTCAATAAATGGACCTAGCTTAGCACCTAGTGAGCTTGTATGTGAGGGAGTGACATCTTCTTATATAAGGAAGGTAGGGTTCACAACGGTCCTCACGGGGTGGATAGCCTCATGACCCAAGGTAGGGTGTAAAGTTGATATTTCCATGATTTATACGCCAAGCTCCATAAACTACGTTGCCACCATAGGATACTAGCTAGTGGATCCACCCATATAGCTATGTTTATGTTAGGTTCTACCTTGGATGGTAGACCACCTTCCATCGGTGTAAGGTTTTATGACACCAAATTCCGCATTAGCTCATGTGGTCTATGTCGGTAAAGGAAAGAGTTCCCTAAACTAAAATGAATGAATGAAGTATAGACTAATTAAAGTGATTTGAGTGGTCTGACTTTAGCTTAGGTAGGGGTATGAGACTCTACCTATGCCTTGCACGAGTTTGCCTTGATAGAAGCTCTAAGAAGTAAATATTATGTATATAAATGACGATATAATGTAAATGAATTTATATGTTGAATAAGATGCTTATGAATATGAAATTGGTTATCATTGTTAAAGAAAAAAATCACATATGAGATGGAAGACTATGTTATTTGAAGTGAATTGCTAATTATGATCTTTGGTGGGTTACTTGATTAAGTAGGGTTATGGGGCTTTGCTTGGTCATTAAACATGTGGCTTCTTAAGGATTATAGTTGGTTGGTTTGCTTTGCTATTTACGTGGTTTACTCTTATTCATGGTTGTGATATTATTATGTGATGATAGAGTTACATGAGATTATGGGTTTGGTATGATTACGTGCATATGGTATAATTAATTTGTTTAGTATGTTCAAATGATTGACTTAAATAAAATGATTTCATTAAATGCCTTTTTCTAGCATACTTTGTAGGTATTTGTGCATATGGTCTCATACTTAGTACATGTGGCATACTAACCAACTTTTCTCCCTTTTTCGCAAACATATTAGGCTCCAGTCGTTGAAGTTGATTTGAGGTGATTTGAAAGAAGACTTGGATATTCTATCATTCAAGTGGTAGGTCCTCATTTTCCCCGAGGACGATGCCAATATTCTCTTTGTGAAGTTACTTAGTTACTACAATTTTTGTATTGACTCTATTTCCTATTTGAGACAAAGTTGTATAAAGCCTATATGCGGCTTACTTTTATTGATGTTGGGCTATGTCCAATGTTATTGTCCTTGTTTAGATGGTTTATGAGATGAGAAGGATTTATGACTTTGTTTCTTTACTATATAAGTGTGTGAAATAAAAGTAGAAGACTATGTAATCTTCTTATACAAACGAGTCTATGTATACTTCATATTATTATGATTATGTGTGTGTAGAGGTCTATAAAAACCTCCGATTAGAATTAGTTGAAAAGTTTTAAATTCTTCCGTATTTTTAATCGATGAATGCAATGATGTAAGACTAAGATGCTTATCGTAATTCTTACGAGGACGCCGTCGCCGGTTACGTCTATGGGGTAAACCCGGATGTGACAGGAGTCATTTGGTTTTGAGGGAAAAACATGCACAGTTTCAAGTTCAAACAAAACTCAAAGCAGGTAAACCCTCATTTTGTCGATTTTCGTGTGCTATAGTCAATAGATTTTTGGTAATTTTAAATTTTGGTATTTTTTTTATCAAAAATTTTCATGGACGTCCGTTAAAACCTTAGTAATGGATATAGTTGGTACCAAGGAGCAAACATGCGCATTTTCAAGTTAACGAGCCCTAAAGCAGGTAAGCTCTCATTTTGCTGATTTACTGTGCATAGTCCATGATTTTTTGGTGATCCAAAATTTTGGTGTGTTTTTTATCAAAATTTTTGTGAATGCCCCTTAAGACCTTAGTAATGGAGTCAATTGGTCTTGGGGGGGGGGGATAACAAACACATTTTCAAGTTCAAAAGAGCCCCAAAATCAGGTTAACCCTTATTTTACTAATTTTCGTGTGCTATGGTTCGTGAATTTTTGGAGATATGAATTTTCGGCCTATTTTTTGCAAAAATAAAAATAAAATTCATTGGTGTCTATTAAAACCTTAGTAATGTAGTCAATTGGTCCCAAGGGGCAAACAAACACATTTTGAAGTTCAAACACAACCTAAAGCAGGTAAAACCCCATTTTGTCAATTCTTGTGTGTTATACCATGATTTTTTGGTGGTCCACAATTCTGGCATGTTTTTTGCTGAAATTTTTCATGGAAGTTCATTAATACCTTAATAATGGAGCCAATTGGTCTTGAGGGGAAAACAAACGCATTTTCAAGTTCAAACAAGCACCATAGTAGGTGAACCCCCATTTTATTGATTTTCGCGTGCCGTAGTCCATGAATTTTTGCTGATTCATAATTCCAACATGTTTTTAACCAAAATTTTTGTGGAAGTCCAGTTAAGAACTAACGGAGTCGGTTGGTACCGAGGGGCAAACAAGCACATTTTCAAGTTCAAATGAGTCCCAAAATAGGTAAACCCTCATTTTATTGGTTTTTGTGTGCTAAAGTCCATGAATTTTTTGTGATCTAAAATTTTAACATTTTTTGTGATTGGAATTTTTCACCGATGTCCTTTAAGATCTTAGTAATGAACCAATAGGTCATGAAGAGCAAATAGACACATTTTAAATTCAAACGAGTCTGAAAGTAGGTAAATCTCCATTTTGTCAATTTTCGTGTGTTATACTTCATGTATTTTTAGTGATTCGCAATTTCAATGTGTTTTTGGCTGAAAATTTTATGGACGTCTATTATGACCTTATTAATGAAGTCAGTTGGTCCCGAGGGACAAACATGTTCATTTTCAAGTTGAAACGAGCTCTAAAGCTGGTAAATTCCTATTTTGTCGATTTTCTTGTGACATAGTCCATGAATTTTTGGTGATCCAAATTTCAGCACAATTTTGTTCGGAGTTTTTCATGTACATTCGATAAGACCTTATTAATAGTTTGCTAGTTATGAGGGATAAATTGACACATTTTCAAGTTTAAACGAGCCCAAAATAGTTAAATCCCTATTTTGCTGATTTTTGTGTACTATAGTCCATGTATTCTTGGTGATCCGAAATTCTGGATTTTTGATGGCCAAAATTTTTTATGAACGTTTGTTAAGACCTTAGTAATAGAACTAGTTTGCCTCAAGGGGAAGAAAGACACATTTTTCAAGTTCAAACGAGTCCCACATTAGGTAAACCCCCATTTTGTCAATTTTTGTGTGCTATATAGTTAATGAATTTTTCGTGATCCTGGATTTCGGTGTGTTTTTGACCGAAAATTTTCATGTTCGTCTGTTAAGACCTTAATAATAGAGTCATTTGGTCTCGAGGGGCAAACAAGTTCATTTTAAAGTTCAAACGAACCCCAAAACATGTAAACCTCAAGTTTGTCGATTTTCGTTTGCTATAGTCTATGGATTTTCGGTGATCCTGACCAAAATTTTTTGTGGACGTCCATTAAGACCTTAGTAATGGAGTCAGTTGGTCTTGAGGGAAAAACAAACACATTTTCAAGTTCTAACGAGCCTCAAAGCAGGTAAGCTCCCATTTTATCGATTTTCAAACGCATAGTCCAATGATTTGTTGTGATTCGAAATTTTGGCATATTTTTACTAAATTTTTCGTAAACGTCCGTTAAAACCTTAGTAGCAGAAGCAATTGATCGCGAGAGGCAAATGAGCACATTTTCAAATTCAAAATCAAACCCTAAGGTAGGTAAGCCCCAACCCATTCTTCAAAGTTGATGTTCTTAGTATTTTTTTGGTAATACAAATTAGATAACAATGCTATTTGTATAATCCGTTTTTACAGCTTCCTCAAAGAAGTCTTCTTTTTAAAGCAAGTTTTTTTTTTAGATAAATACTTTTTTTAGAACTTTAACTAATTAAATATGAGAAAGAATGAAAAAATGTTTGAATTTCCGCCATATCAAACACATTTAGATTACTATTTATAGTATATCATACACAATTTGATATAAATACTCAATTTAAATAATCTATTATTTGGCTTATGTTGCAATTACGTCTAGGTCAAACTTGAAAACTTAACACGATAATTATAGAAAAGAAAAAAATGTGTTTGTACTTTCTTCATTCACTATTATTTGTTGTAATTTCTATTTTTAAAGTCAAACAATAAAAATTTTAACTAATATTGTAAGATGTATTTTCTCATCATATTGATATGCAAAAAAATATTTATATTACTTTTCATATAGTTTTTAAATATCTCAATTTTTATTTAAAATATCGGATTAATATAATCTTATTTAATTTTAAAAATTAATTAAATTATATTTTAAAAAATACAATACAATAAATAAAAGTAGATGGAGAAAATAATGATTATAATTAATTGCGATGACAATTAGGATGAGGCGGCGTTAGACTTTCACACGAGACTAAAAGACTTTAATGGTGTATGAAAGCTACATTGTTGGAATACTTATAAATATCCTAATAGATATAAATTATTTTTATGTTAATAGAAAATTAATTAGTATATCATCAAAACATTCAAAAAAAAAAAAACAATTCAAAAATAAATAATCAACTTACAAGGATAAGACGAAATGGTAAGTATATTACTCCCTTTTCTAATTTTAAATTAAAACAATGTGATTCCTAAAATTTAATTTATGTCTCTTGTAATAAATATATATTTTTTATTAGAAAAGAACAAAAATTAAATATAACACAATTTGATGGATAAAAGAAATAAAACCGTATCTCATTCAAAAGGCAAAACGTGCAATTTTATGACTTCATGTTGCTGGTACCGATCCAATTTTGTCAAATACCTAATAAAAATATCAAACATCGTACGAAAAAACTTTTTTAAAAAGCAATTATTATCGTATTTAATGTCATTGCATCCAATATTACGTAGCGATATTAATATATATATTTTTATTTGATGGATAAAAAAAATAAAATCGTAGCTCATTCAAAAGGCAAAACGTGCAATTTTATGACTTCATGTTGCTGGTACCGATCCAATTTTTGTCAATACCTAACAAAAGTATCGAACATCGTACGAAAAAACTTTTTAAAAAAGCAATTATTATCGTATTTAATGTCATTGCATCCAATATTACGTGTCGATATTAATATATATATTTTTTAATTTGATGTAGTGTGTTATTCATGCTTTCTTTGAGTCCCCCAATTCCCACGGTTATGACACATTCAAAAGTAGGTACATGTGGGTGTATATTTTTTTAATTCTCCAATTGGGCAACTAGCCTAATAGGCTGATTTGGATTTTATTTATTTATTAGATAAACCTAAGATTTTCAAAGTCCAACATATATATATAATTGGCCAATTATCATCTATCTCAAAACCAAGAAAAAGAAAATGTATTGTTGTTTCTCTTTCAAAATTGGACACTCTGATAAACTCAAGATAATTAGAGTGGTGCATTTGAATGGCTATGTAGAAGATTTTGATCATCCTATTAGTGTTAGTGAAGTCATGGGAAAAACCAAAAAACACTTTATTTTCACTCAATCTCAACTTTTGTCCACTTGTTTACAACCTCTAAATCTTGATTACATGTTGCAACAAGGCAATATTTACTTCTTATTACCTCATTCAACTTTTCAATCATGTGTATCTCCTATTGATTTGGCTCCAATTGCTAAAAGACTTAGTGGCATAGCCAAAAAAACCATGGTCTATAATAAGGACAAGCCAAGAAAGAAAAAATCGTCGAATGGTACTAGTAGCCAACGAGTTTTGGACTCACCTAGTAGTAGCCCTAATCGATTTTCAGACGAGGGTAAATGGGTTGAATCAGAGAAAGGACGACTTATAACCTATGGTATGGAACAAAGAATGTCAACAAAGTCACCAAAGTGGGAACCAATTTTGGATACTATTAGAGAAAGATCGTTTAATCGCAGAAGTGAGTCTGATCTACAAGAGAAAAATTTAGAAGGCGTGAAGTTTATATAGCTCACGATGAAAATTGTTAACTTTTGTATTCTCATCAATATTTCTTTGTAACTATTCTAGTTGTGTTGTGAAGTCTCTTTAAAAGATGAAGGTTAGTACTTTGATTTATACAAATTTCATTTGAACTTTTGTTAATCACATATAGGTTATTCTGAAAATTTGTAGCCCTTTCAATGGTTTTATTTTTTGTAAATATATGAAGAAAAATTGTTGTTTCTTGAGTTATATATTTGTGATGAAAATTAAACATTTGATGCATGTTGAAAGTCAATGGTGATGCATTAATTAAGATGGCCTAGTTTAATTTTTATGGGTCCAGATAAATTAGACATCGAAAATGTAATATTTAAAAAAAATGAAATTTGACAATTAGTTGTGTATTTTGAATATGTCTTTAATTTCTGCCATATATTAATCTAAAGATGCATGTATCAGGCGCGTTTGAATATATTTATCTCGGATATATACTGAACATATACATTTTACTGTATCTAAATATTGAATATATGTAGATCAAAAACATCATCTAGGAGTAAATTACGTATATAAGTATCTATCGTGTCATTGATTCAAAAGTTTCAAAATTTCTTCTCATTTGTTTCGAGCATAAAAATCTCTCTCTGCAAATGCATATAAGCTTAACTTAGATATTGTAACGGTCTAACCTGATCATTATGAATACATTGATAAGAAAAGAATTTGGGCCATTAAATTTTCTGAATAGTGACTTAAACTTTGTTGGCTAGGACAGCCTCAGATGAAATCTGGGCTAGGTGAGGTCTAGGACCATCCGGGAATAGATATACCTTAATTTTGAGTTTTGATTGGTATATTCTTGTAGTCAAGACATTAAGGAGTCCATAAAGCCTTTTGGAATTGAATTTAAAACTCCTGGAATTGAACTTGACATGAAAAGTATGCGTCGAACTCGAAACGTCAAGGGAGAGCTTGTGTTGTACAAATGACATTTTTCTGAAGTTTAGGTTGCAAAACTTTTGTCAGTCTCGCTTATAGTGGGAGGCGTATCGCTATGGGATCACTATAGCTATTCTCAAATGAACTAAACATCATTCACTTTGCTTCAATTCACAAAATCACATTATAAACAATAACTCTAATATATTTAAATAACAGTCACACACTTCAACGTGAACATTTCGACTTAATATCGATTTTCATCAAACAACAATGTCATTGACATAAATCAATATGCTTAAAAAGGAAATAGCATGGACTTGTTTGTTCACCAACTCATACTACAACTTTATAAATTTGACTATTTTGTTATGTGTGGAATTATAAAATAAGAAAAGAAAAAGGAAAGGGAAAAATGTATAGAAATTCCATAGCTTTTGTCAACCAAAAAAGATAGCACACCTAGTTGTTAAAACCAGCCCTTTGAGATAGTATTTTTTTCTTCTATGTTTACTTGTTTAATTGATTAATTTTGTTTATTCCATTTTAAATTTTTTATAAATTCTTATTTTTAGGTATTATTATTTAAAATTTATTTCTCAGTGAAACGATTTATAATAATTAAAAATAAATATTTTTATTTTATTTGCTATTTTTTAAAAAGTGCGTGTCAAATCAGTCGTGGTCTTGTGTGAAGCCACCATTAATGATTCTACATATGGGCTGATATAAATATACGTAATTGATAAAGTAGTTACAATATCAATTAATTGGATCTATTGTTGGATTTGAATTGTGATTTCAATTAATTATTTAACTATTAAAGATAAGCTTAAAGAAAAAGTCAATCGACAAAAGCTATTCTGAATCTAGTTTTTATTGTCTTATTTAGATATTTTTAAATTAAAATAAATTTTAAATACATTATGTTTGGGAAAATAAAAATTATTTTTGAAAATTTGATTATAAACCAAAAAAAAAAGTAAAAATAACTAAAAAAGTCATAAGATAGAATTTTCAATTTATATATTTTAAACTTATAAGTCTATCCAAATTGACTATGTATTTATAAATAGACATGAATAATTATCGTTTAATGCCATCGAATAATTTTAATTATAATAATCAATATATATATATATATATATATATATATATATATATATATATATATTTTGCGTCGATAATTAAATTTGTCCAACATAATAACTAACCAGCCATCAAAGTATACACTTTCAAATTTCAAAGATTCAACTTTTTGATTATATAGTCATAATTAAGAGTGAGACAATTAGCCATTGCAAAATTTTAGGAACATATTAATTTAATGAAGAAAAATGACCTAAATTTATTATTTAAAATTCTACTAGTTACAAGTTGATCAAGTAGGAACAATAATTGGAATTTATGTTCAACTAGGCAAAGGAACTAAATTTTTTTTTATCATGCTTCTATAACTCAAATAGTTATATAGTTATTTCACGCTCGAAAAATTAAATTTTATACATAATTCTATTGAATTCGTCTTGATCACACTAAATATTTTTCAGTAAGTTTCTACTCGTCTAGCCTCATTCCATCCTACATTTGTGTAAAGATGAATACACAATATTCCATCTCATTATCATTCCTAATAATAAATCTTACTTGCTAGGTTATATAAAGATCAAGTTAGCTAATTTACCTTATCAAAACAGAAAAAATTAGATCACAAAAATAATGCTATAACATTCAATTTGGAAAATTAAGAAGTTGAATTAAAAAGTACTTAACATCACTAATATAATAGTATTGATGTTTAATTGCACAAGATAAAAGAATTTTAACAATGTGTGAAAGTTATGTTGTTTGCAAATACAAATACTTTTATAAGATAAAAAAATTTCCTTTTATGTAGATAAAAAATAAATAAGATACTCCTAGAAGATAAAATTTATACTTTTATGTAGATAGAAAATTAATGAGTACTTGATCCATCTCATTAATTATATAGATAGAAAATTAATCAACGTTTCATCCATCTCAATTTAGTTGTAGTTGGATGAGATATCAAATTTTAGAAAGAAAGAACAAATTTCATAACTTATGATCTAAAATAAGATATAAATATTTGTGGGACTATCTATAATCTTTAAGGGTAAAATGAGATCTAAATTTAAATTGTTATTAATTTTTTTTTTAAAAAAAAATGTGTCAAACTAATTAAAACCGAGATATATATCACCAAAAATTTAAAGAAATAATTAAACAAATAATTATCAAATTACCGACAAAGAATGCAGTAAAGTGGTAAATACTTCATCATTTTTAGCTAGAAATTTCTTGGTTTTGAACGCTACTAGATACATAATTGTCTTTGTAGGGAGTCTTTTTTCCCTTACAACAAATGATATATTTGCAATCGTAAGTTTCTATTTTCGTATCATAGTATCTCATAAGTTATTCTTGGACATGATTTTAGATTTAAAAGAACTTAAATCAATATATATTGATTCTACACTTGAAAATGTAGAATTTTATATATAATTCTAATGAATCCGTCTCAACCGCACTAAATATTATATTTTTTTAGTAGGTTTCAACTTGCCTCGTCTAGCCTCAGTTCATCGTAATCCGTGTAATAATAGGTATATGCCTCATTTCGTCTTATTGTCATTCCAATAATTAATCTTACTTGCTTGGTTTTATGATGATCAAATTATCTAATTTTACCTTATCAAAACACAAAAATTAAATCAAAAGATAATGCAACAACATTAATTTAATTAAATTAGAATTTTGAAGAAACTGAATTAAAAAGAAGTTACATCACCATGATAATAGTGTTGATATTGACTTTGACATTGATTATGTACATATATATTATATATACACACTTTTAAAGATAAAATATTTCCTTTTATGTAGATAGAAAATTAATTAGTACACCCTTTGAGTATATGGTATAGTTTGAAGTTTTTCCATATATGTAAATAGAAAATTAATTAGTACACCCTTTGTCTCAACTATATGATATAGTTTGATTCTAACGTCAAACTTAGAAAGAAAGAATAATTTTTTAAAATTTACGATTTAAAATAAGTCATAAGTATTTGTGTGATTATAAATTATCTTATCAAAGGTAAAATAAAACTTTTAAATTTAATAAAATTATTTTTAAATATATAATTTATCATTATTTTGTAGACAGATTAAAAGACATGTCATATATAAATTGGGCGAGAGAATATTTCATCAAAACATTCAAAGAAACAATTAAAAAATAACGGCAAAGGCTCAAAAATATCTCTAAATTATCAGAAATAGCTCAGATTTACCCCAAAACGAAATGATATTCTGGCTCAAAATTACCCTTCCCTTCTAAGTATTAGGTCATACTTACCCTTCTAATTAACATAAGTATGAGAACGCCACGCAAGCGTTAAACATTTCCCACTTCCACGTAGATCTAATTTTTTCTCTCATTTTCGCGGCTAGGGTAAGAAACAATTTCACTTATTTCTTCATTTCACGACTTGGTTTCGAAGTTGAACAAGTTATTAAAGGGTACTACTAGCCAACAAGTATGGAACTCACCAATTAGTAGCCCTAATTGATTTTCAGATGAGAGTAAATGAGTTGATCCAGAGAAAGGATGACTTGTAACCTATGATGTGGGACAAAGAATCACCAAAGTGGGAACTACTTTTGGATATCATAAGAGAAAGATTGTTTAATCGCTAAAGAGATTTTGATCTATAAGAGAAAAATTTAGAAGGTGTAAAGTTTATATAGGTCACGATGAAAATTGTTAACTTTTGTATTCTCATCAATTTTTATTTTTACCTATTCTAGTAGTCTTGTGAAGTCTCTTTAAAAGAAGATTAGTACTTTGATTTATACAAATTTCATTTGAACTTTTGTTAATGTTAATAGTACTATTAATCACATATAGGTAATTAGGGGTAGTTTTGAAAATTTGTAGCCCTTTCAATGATTTTTTTTTTTTTTTTTTTTTTTTTTTTTGTAAATATATGAAGAAAAATTGTTGTTTCTTGAGTTACCATATGTTTCTGATCAAAATTGGACTTTTGATGCAAAATGTTGAAAGTCAATGAAGACAAAATTGGCATTACTCCATCTTAATTAAGATGGCCTACTTTAATTTTAATGGGTCCACATAAATTTGATATAACAAATGTAGTATTATTTGAGATTAAATGGTAATTTTACATTTATTATATCATATAAAATACGTGTGTTTATTTATTTAATTTTATATAAGTTTAAGCGTTTATTTGTGCATACACAAAGTTATAGGTCGTAGTTATCGATTGAAATTAAGTTAACAATCATGTTTATATATTGATTGGACTTAAATTTGACCGTTATTTCAACTATTTATTTAACTTTTAAAATAAGTTCAAAGAAAAAGTCAATTGACAAAAGCTATTTAGAGCCTGTTTAATTAGCTTATTCTAATATTTTAAAACTAAAATAATTTTTTTAAAAATTATTTGTGTTTAGAAAAATAAAAATTATTTTTGACTTGATTTTAAAATATATAAAAAAAGCAAAAATAAGTTAAAAGTCATATATATATATATATATATATATATATATATATATATGAGAAAAATAAAGATATTTATAAATCTTGTATATTTATAAGTACATCAATAATTAAAGTTGATCAAACATAACAAAGCCAAGTAAAAGTACACACTTTTAATTTGACAATTTAACTTTATATATATATATATATATATATATATATATATATATATATGAGAAAAATAAAGATACTTATAAATCTTGTATATTTATAAGTCTGACATCAATAATTAAAGTTGATCAAACATAACAAAAGCAAAGTAAAAGTACACACTTTCAATTTGAAAATTGAACTTTTTGATTAGGTAAACCTAATTAAGAGAGAGAATTAGCTATTGACAATTTCTAGGAATACAACTACATCTACATCTACATCTACATAAATAGAACAAATGAATTTAATGATGTAAAATGACCTAAAATTATTATTTAAAAAAATTCAACTAATTACAAGTTGATCAAGTAGGAACAATAATTGGAGCTTGTGGGACCCACCTCTCATTTGGTGTGGACTCCCACCCTAATTCTTTACTATATGATACTCTAAAATGTTTTGGAATCCAATTTTCACATTTGGATTTTCTTTCTTTTGCAAATTCTCTTTCTTTTTCTTCAATTATTGCCTTTGATTGCTTTGCTTTATCCCAATTTCTTGTTAGGATTGATTGACTCACTTCTGCCCATACAAATGTTGATTCACTTGGCATAATAACCTAATAAACACAAGAAACAAAGTTACTATATTAGAAGAGCAAAATGTATATATCTTTCGAGGAAAAAAGAAAAATCGTGATAGATTGACTTTTTCAGTAATAAAAAATGATGAATCGCTTGAATGGAGTCACGTGTGATTCATATAGCCAGCGGCGCTATTTCATGATTAAGAAACAGTTGCAACTGATTGATGATATTTAATTACAAATCATCCAAAGTACTAATCGTATTAGCAAATTGAATTTGTTTAAAATATTTCACATCGTAGAAAACACACGAGAAGTAATTTATTGCTTCCTTCTTTTTACAAAAATCTATATTAAACTATTAAATGTCTTCTTTTTTTTTTTAATAAAATGTCATGAATACAAATTTGTTTTACCAAGAGATTTCAGTGTGTGCATATTAGCTCCAAAATTTCAAGTTATTTTTTTTTTAGCAATTTTAATAACAATATCAATTTTTCTATAAGAATTAAAGAAATATTTACCTTTGGATCTTTCACAATTGGAGTCTTCATTCCAGATAGAGATTCCTTTGCATTGTAAATCTCATTCACTTTTCCTGTGCTTATATCCTTAGTAGTCACACTTCTGTGGCAACACAAAAAAAATTAAAAATTAATTTTTGCATCTTAGATTAAAAATAATTGAAAAAATATTTTTCTAAGAGAATAAAGTCTTCAAATGACATCATATTGACTATCAATCCCACATGACTGAATTTAACTTATTTATATCGAGTTCACGTGAATTTAATATTCTAAATTTATAATTTAATAATATTATAATAATGAATAGATACGAGAACATAACTTTAAACATATTTAAAATCTTAGAAATAAAATTCATAATATTAAAATCTTGCTCCAAACTCCCATCATCATCACCCTAATTTCCTAGATTTCATACAAATATATATTTTGAAAATAATTTTTTTGGTTTCTACTTATTTACCAACTAAAAAAATAAGAAGAAAATTACATACTTTGATGAAAATATTTTCCTTTCTACCAAACACACCCCTATACCATAAACATTTTTAATATTTTAGTTTCTGGTCAAGCTGTAGAAGATATCGCGAGACAGCATGAAACAAAGTTAAAAATACGATGTACGCTATGTTTCACTAACAAAAGACAAATAATTGTAAGGAGGAAGAAAATTTATAATATAAAGTCCAAATTTACCTATCCCAATGTCCATTGATCTCACAAATTGTCTTTGAAGTTGAAGTCACAAAAATCTTGCCTTTAATTGATCTATATCCTTTGTTGCTTAACAAAGAAGCTCCTTTGTAACATAAATCAGCTTGAAGATCACTTTCTTCACACTTAATTGTTACATTTCCAATCCAATCAACACCAGGATATGGTAGAAGTTTAATCACCAATTTTGGTGAATTCATTACATAATTTTCTTGTTTATTTAGAAGCCTCAACACCTTTTTTCCATGTACCTCGGTTTCAATTTTTGTACCTGTGACATATTGAAATCGTCAGTCTTTTAGTAAACGTATATAAGTAATTCAAATTATTCTCTTTCCTTTTGGAGAAATAATTAGAAAATAATACTTATAAAGATTGATTAAAATAATTAATAGTACCATAGAACTTTGGGACAGGATTATGGCACCATATCATTTCAATATTCTCTTTGTCATCAGTTGCATGAAGAGCAGTCACTGGTGGATGATGGGACACCTAAAATAATAAAACACCAAATTTGAGATCCTTTTATTAAAATAAAATAAAATTCTTAAACTATTATGAAATCGTTGTACGTAATTCTAACAAAAGTAATATCGTACTCAACAAGACTCAAACCCGAACAGAAAAACTAAGCCCAGCTACAATCAGCCCATTTTTCATCTCTTTAGAAGAATGAAGACAACATCAAATACTAAGCCCAGCTGCAACAAGGCCCACCATTTCATGGGTAATGAAAATTTTCACATACATGAATGCCACTAGTATAGGAGTTAATTACTTAAGATATTCTAGTTTATGATACTATGAATCTTATCAGAATTTTATCCACTAAATACGTTCAGATACATCCAAATACATGTATCTCAGGATACATAGGATCAAAATTAGGTTTAATTTGTTCTAGGAACATTATACCTACATGGATTCACATGTATCTGCGATATATGACAAACCTCTCTTGCCACCCTCGGCCACTTTTATCTCGCTCGCCACTCTCCTATTTATGTGGAATACTATATATATGTGAAGCACACCAGATTTACATACAAATATATGTATATAGTGTGTATCCAGTTTGGTTCACATGTATATGGACACATATCAAACCTCTTTCACCTCCCTCGCTTTCTCTCATCTCGCTCACCACTCTCCTATGTATCTGGAATACCATATATATGTGGGTCATACTAGATACATACAAAATACATGTATATAGTGTGTATCTAGCGTGGTTCGCATGTATCTGAGATATATAAACAAATCTCGCTCACCTCTCTCCTCATTATAGTGTATGTATCTTGTAGCAAAATACATGTATATTCCTCAATATATGTCTTAATTAGTGGTAACAAACAGAATATTTAAAAAAAGTATGTATTTTATTCAATTATAAGAAAGATATATTATACCTGTTCCAAGAGAACATTGAGAGAGCCTTTGGAGACATGATGAGTCTCACCAAGAATAGGATTATATGGAGCCACACCAAACATTAAAGGCCTCAAAGTGGATATGCTCCAACCCACCACTGATTTCAACCTTTCAAGTGAATTCTCCCCTTTTCCACACTTGCTTAACATGTCATTGTTGATACAATACACTGATTCCCCATAACATTGTAGTTGTGATTTTGGGAGGTTGAATAATGGAGGTAGCTGAAATTACATTCCAAACAAAAAAAAAGTGTTAATTATCAATAAAAATAAGTCGTAAAACGTCAAGCATGGTCAAATTGAAGAGGTGACAGATTTTATGTGATTAACTTATCCGCATAGCGAACGCTTGATAACAGGTACAAAGTTTTTATCAGAATTTGAACTAAAAGAATCTAACCGTTAGAACAGTACATTATCATGTGTTCAGCTGCTCAATTAAAACAGACTGTAATTTAAATATCTAAATGAAATATACTGACAAGTTTAAGAGGCTATCGATGTACATACTCCATCATATAATTTTGTGACTTTTTGCAATAAAAAAGAAGCATAGGAATAGTTTAATTATCATCAACAAAAATAAGTTGTATAGTATAACATAGGTACATTCTAGTTGAGGTTGATGTGGATGGTTTTAAAGAATATAATATATTTTATTTCGTCCACTTATTCACGTAATGGACGCTTGAGAATATATAAGAACTTTTTAAAATTTGAATCGGGAGTGTATAATAGGAATACTTTATTATATATTTAGATGTTTAATTGAAAAAAGTCTTAATTCAAGTATCTAATCAAAATATACTGGCAAATTTAACCGACTATCAAGGTATTCTACATTTCTTTTATTATTTTTGAAACTACCATCAAATAATTCCCATGTTAACAATTAATTCTAATTAAGTTTTAGTCACTATGCCTAATTTTTATTTTATTTTTGTTTACTATTTAATATTTGACAATGTTCTTTTATTGATTGAATTTTATTGCAATTTCAACTATCATGATTGTTATGGATTAGGTAGATTATAACTTTTTTCCATTTTCTTATTTCTCTTACCTTACCAACAAATGATTCTCAACCTAAACAATTAAAGTAGAATCTAGAAGAAAAATTAAGTTGAGGACCAAACTAAAAATATAGTGTCCTAATTAATAATTAATTATATATATATATTATTAATATGGCTGAAAATTTTGTTACGAGTACCATCTCTAAATGGGCACTATAGTGCGTGATTTAAATTTAATCGAAGCTCTAATACAAGCTTCGAACGTCAGGTTGAGAAATAAAAAAAAAATTATATATCCTTTTTAATACTATTTAGAGGTGAATTAAAATAATAAAGATAACGTATAAATTGGTTATCGGCTTAGTGTGTTCACTAATACAAATTAATAAATCGAAGCAGTAATTAAAAATAAAATCAAATCGAATCAATCAATAAGTAAATAATAAAATAAAAACTTACCTGAATACGTGTGAGATCAGATCCTGGCCGTACACTGCTGAAAAGGCTTAAAATTCGTTGGAGCAGATTAGGTGCTCTGTAGTCAGCCACATCTGATTCCTCCTCCAATGATAAGGGTGCTGTTAGAAAAACCCTAGGCCCCACCTCTCTTTCTATAACCTACACCCACAAAAATACAAAAAAAAATTTAATTTTTTTAATACAAAATTTATAAAAAAAATAATATTATAAATTTTCCTCAAAAAGAAATTTAAATTAGTATGTTTCTAGTATCACTATATTATGGTTAGGTGTATAAACAAAGTCGCAAAAGAAAAAAAGTCCGATAAAATATAATGATACTAATCAATTAATGATATTTTTGATGGAGCATATGTACGTTGCTTAATAATTGATATCAGAGCTAATGATTTGACAAGACGAGTATGAAAATGTCAGAATGATAGTGAAAGTTCGATTAATGGGAGGTAGTGAAAAAATCCAAAAAAGGAAGCATAAAGGAAGTAAGAATCTTCCTACTTTGTTTGCATCTCAATTACTATTATTTACCAACCCCACCACATAAAAAAGGATAATAATGAGTAATCTAAAGTTAATTAAAGTCAAATTAATTAGGTCATAGATATAGTAAAATCAAATCAAACATGTGAAATCTATTTAAGTTGGGGATGGATTATGGATTAGTTTAATTTATTTCAGTTTAATTCATCTCAGCCTATTAAAAATTAGGTTTACATATACGTAGTTTAAATCGATTCATGAGAAATTTTATCAAAATTTTATTTAATATGTTATATATACCTATAAAAGAATAGAATAAAATTGTATAAAAGAATAAAATAAGAAACAATTAACATTTAGTAAAACTTAAACATGTTGAATTACGAATATTCATTTTAATTCAAATAAATTTTAAGCTTCAAATTTTTTGATTTATTTAAATTTAACTTGATCCAATCATTTACCACCTTTAATTATGATTTATGAATAATGAAACAAATATAATTACTATTAAATCTAGCAATGAAGAACATCAAAGGGATGAAAACTAGAGATTTTCTTGTAACCACAAGAAGAAATCACAATATTTAAAGTCTATGTACCGATGGTTACTAATAAAAATAAAATAAAAAAATTAATAGTATATTTTATTAACCATAGAGTAGTGACAAATTATATTTACAAATAATACAAAGTATTTGAAAACAATTTAGTGATAAACTTCATAGTTAATTCTTGTGTTTTTTTAAGCAAAGTGTAGAAATTAGATTATCTAAATGATATTTACATGCATTTTGTACTCTTATAAAAATATAAGTAGTCATAATTTGATAAATAAAGACAAATTATTTATTATAACATGTTAAAATACAATAATAGCATGAGTAATATATACTTCACATATTTAATTTTTTTAAAGTTCAAAGTTTCAAATTATCTAATTAAGCTGAATGATATTACTCCTAGGTAACTGTGCCAACTCTGCCTAAACATAATTAATCATGTTTAAAAAAGTGATTAGCAGAGTAGCTAAATTGGTGGAGAAAAATACCCTCAAAAGAAGCAAACCTAAATTAAAAATATCACTAACTTCCAGTAGAAATTAAGCAAAAATATTAATTAATTAGTCCTTAACTTAATATTAGTGTTGTTATCCAGGCCTTAATTATTCCAATTGAATAATCTATTATTAAGCATAGTGTATACATTGACCTTTAGTAATTGTTGTGGACATATCTTTAAAGATGTGTTTGGTACCCAAAAAATAAAAGTTTTTCTAGAAAATATTTTTTTTTGAAATTAAGTAGGTTTTTATTGATCTTTTAATATTCGATAAGTAATTTAAAAAAAATATTACTTCTATATATTTATATACAATTTAGTAAAATATTTTGGGAGTGGGTTATGAGGACATCGGGTGGGCAGATAAGGAGGAGATAATAGATTTAAAATATCATTTATAAAACTTATTCTTTTTATATTAAGAAACTTATTTTCCTCTTCTATTATTAGGAAAGTTATTTTATTTTTTTTATATTAGGAAAGTTATTTTCTTCTTTTTTTATTAGGAAAGTTATTTTTTTTTATATTAGTAAAGTTATTTTCTTCTTTTTATATTAGGAAAGTTATTTTTTTATATTAGGAAAGTTATTTTCTTCTTTTTATATTAGGAAAGTTATTTTTTTTATATTAGGAAAGTTATTTTCTTCTTTTTATATTAGGAAAGTTATTTTCTTCTTTTTATAAAAACTATTTTTCCTAATATGCCATCAAACGTGAGAAAAAAAAAAATTCCTCTTCTCCAAATATATGCTAAATTTAAGTTTTTTCGTGAAAAATATCTTAATAGTAGTTTAGATATTTTAACCATTTATCACCACCAAATAAAGGGAATAAAAAAAGAGAGAATTAAAAAGATGCCAAAATTTTTTAAATATCAAAAAGTGTATCAAACTTTTTTCCTTTCTCCAAAAAAAAAAATAATCAAAAAGAGCAAAACAAGAAAAAGTTGAAAAAAAAGGAAACTAAGACGTGCACGAAAAAAGAAAACATCAAAAGAGGAGAAATATTTTTAAAAAAATATCACAATTTTAGTTGAATTTATTTAAAAAATATAAAATATCATTGACTATTTAATCACTAAACTAGTATTATAGTTTAATTTCAAACGTTAATCGATAATGTCGTAAAGTCACTACCCAAAAAAAAAAAAGAATTAGCCCAACCTTAGATGAATTTTTTCAATTATCAACAAAATTTGTCAATAATTAAATTCTATCTCTTTTTCAAATAACGAGTATAATAGTCTACGAACACTCACTTAAATAATTTTAAAATTTATGAATAATTCAAATCAATATATAATCTTATTAGGTTTAAATTTTGAATAAATATTAAATTCACTCGAACCCTGTTAACTTATAAGTCTAGTTCTTCCTTAATATATGATGCAAGCAATTTTGTTAAAATACTTAATAATAGTAATATAAATATATTTTAGAAATAAATTTAGACCAAAAAAATAATGATACACCAACTTTTGTCGTACTATTTTTAATTTCTCTTTATTAATATTCCTTTTTCTAGAATGACTAGTCCAAAAAAATTAAAAAAAAAAAAACAAAAGAAAGATTCCAAAAAAAAAAATTCTTTTGAGGTATAATTGATCAAAGAAATCAAAATCTAATACTCAAAACATATAATAACAATGCAATCAAGAAATTTCAAGAAAGTAAAATTTCAAAAAGATATAACGTGTACACAATCTTTTCTACATCTAATCAAATTTTAAAAATATAATAACGACATCGTGATTGAATTTGAACAGAGTGTTGTACACGCAAATTCATGACATTGAAAAGATAAAAGCAATAACAAGAACAACATATGTAATGTAATCAGACAGATAAAATCGATATAAAGAAAATCATGATGATGCATACGTAATCTTAAAGATCGTGAAAATTTAAATTTTACGATATAAATAAAGAGAGGAAGAAGAAGAAGTTACCATTGAAAGATGATGAGAAGAAGTTGGCTAAGAAATCGTTGTTGTTGTGTTAGAGAGAGAAAAATAATGTGAAGTGAATTTAATTTAACAAAAAAAGCAAAAAATGAGAGGTTTATATGGGTTTTGAAGTGCAGGCTACGCGGCTTGTTCCTTCTTATTAGGGCTTCGTTTGTTGTTTAAATTGATTTGAAATCGAAATTTTATTTAGAAATTTATATATATCTAAAAAAAGAGATTGTAAATATGGAAATTTTTATAATTTAGGAAAATTATTTTAGGAAATTAAATTGTTATACAATTTTAGTAATTGAGTAAATCATTGTTTATAAACTGAATATGGAAATATTCTAAAGGGATGAAATTAGGTAACATATTATATATATTTATGTTTTTTTTATATATAAATATTTTTTGTGATTATATGTTTTTAAATAAACTTTTTAAATATGAAATAATTTTATAAAGATTTATTGATCCAACGAATCAATAATTATAGTAATTCTAGCTATTTTATGATGTGATCATCTAGCATTGTACGAACAATCTCTTTACATTCAGCATAAATTTGTAATCTACAATGTAAACTTATGATTTGAGCTTTATATCTTAATTTTTTTTTTAAAAAATTATAACTTGGGATTTGAACACCTAGCTTTTGAGAAATTTTGAGATTTGAAATCGAAATTCAAATTTTTGGATAAATTTCTTAAATAAGCACTTATTTTATTTTATTTTTAAAAAAAATAATTGAATTGTGGTCCCAAATCTCATTTCTAAATATCTACAACGCGTTTTTTCTTTCTAACTTCTTGTTTGATGTTTGATATTCATACGGGAGCTTTGACAAACTTAAATTTATAATGTTACAGATTCATTCAAGAAAAATATTTTTCTTAATTTAAAAAATATATAATCAAGATTCACGTCAAAATATTTAATTAAGAATAAAAAAATTCTATCAAATCATGATTCTCGTGACTCTTTTCTCTTTTTTCATGGAGGCGAACATGCTTCTTTTCTTCTACTTTTTTTTTTCAGATTTGTTATCTTATTTGCAAAGGATTTAGTAGGCATTATTTAAACACAAATAAAAAAGTGTACTAAAAAAAAAGTTAGAAAAAGATATTCAAAAGTTGAAGTCACATTTAGGTATGAATTTAATTTGAAAAAAGCCAGAAGTTTTTTAATTGGAAATTTAACGTAAAAAATTGGTCAAAATCATTTTTTAAAAGTAGAAACTCATTTTCAATTATTTTTCAGGTAGAAAAAGTGTTTGAGTTTGAGGTTGAGATTCTAAACTTTTAGAGTTTTGAGTTTCACATTAAAAGATTTGGATAGAAAAAGTGTTTAAATATTCGATTAAATTTATGGAAAAAGATAAGTGCTTATTTGCAGTAATAAAAGTTATTTTGCATAAGATAAAAAATATATTATTATTTTCAAAATTACTTTTCTGAAAAGCAATTTTGAGAAAAGTAAAATTTAGAACTTTTAAAAGTTTAAACACTAATTGTTTCATATAAACACAAATTGTTTCTCATTAACAATATTTTTAAAGAAACATTTTTAAAATAAGCTAATTTTGAAAGTTAGACCAAACAGACTATTACTAGTGCATTTATTAGGAAAAAATTAATATCATTTTATCTCAATTTATATGACTTATTTTCCGTTTTAGTCAATTCCAAAAAGAAAAATATATTTTCTTATTTGGCAAAATATCTAATGACACTACCATATTTTACTTATATTCGAATCCACTTATTTGACAAAAAAAGTCTCCAAAAAGGTTCTCTTTCTAGGAATAGTTTTGAAATATTAAAAAAAATAAAAAAAATCATAATTTATAAACCACAAAAAATATTTATACTATGATGTCAAATCTAAAAGAAAGTATTATTATCTTATTTATCACTTAATTATTATAAAAGTAAGCAAGATTTTTTAATACGTTTTTTTTTATTAAAAAAAATAGAGAATTACATCAAATTCTATCTTGAACCAAGCCTTTTCGTTTTGAAATCGAGAAAGATCCTCTGAAAAGTAAGTCCTTTCTTATTATACGATATCTTCGTCATGAATGATAAAATTTCCTCTTGAAAGCGAAGGCTGGAGCAAAGCATATTGATTCACCACTTTGCTAATCTACTTGTGGGTTACCCGTACTCTATAACCAGAATAGGGCTCTAGACTTAAAACCACCCGCTTTTAGAAGTCTAGAAGGCACCTAAACTAGTCGGACTTGCTTGAATCAATATGCTTACTGAACTTCTTTATCTATTCAATTGATTTTATTACAGACTCTTCCTCATAACTATTTCTTTTTCCGACCCTGTAGCGGAGCTTCCCCCCCCCCCCACCCCCCCACCCCACCACCACCCACCACCCGATTTCAATATTATTATTATTATTATTATTATTATTATTATTATTATTATTTGATGTTGTCATTTTCTACTTAACATACTCTGCCAATTTTTCAAACTCAATTTTAGTTTGTCCAATACTATATAGTACACTGGATTCTTGATTTTCATATTTGGACACAACTTTATTCTTCTAGAATATCATACATTTTCTACCGTCCTACGATTCGAATCTTAGCTCAATTAGGTGTGGGAATAGTATGATCGATATCCAAATTGAAAATTTTGAATATTATAGCATTTGGTATGCATTTTTAATTAAAGTTCTGTATTTAATATGTTTTTTTATATATAAAGGCGGAGCTAGATGGGGGTTTATGGGTTCGAACAAATTCATTATCTTTTTTCTAGACCCTATATTTGTACTAGAAAATTTTTAAAAAATATGTATATTAACTTGTGAAACCCCAAACTTCTAATCTTGACTCTGCCTCTGATTATATAATACTAACAAATACAACGTAATTAATTACAAGATGTTGGAACGTTGACTACTTTATCTTGATTTAAATGTGTTTTTTTTTGTAATTGATATTAACAAAGAGAATTGTTTGTATTTTATTTTAAGGGAAAAGGGTTGAATATGCCCCTAAACTATTCGAAAACGTCTAGATATATCCCCGTTTAAAGTTTGGTTCACTCGTGCCCTTGTTTTTCAACTTTTGATATAGATATGCCCTTATGGACGTTAGTTGATCTGCTGGAAATATTCAGCTCATTTTACATTTTATAAATGCTAAATGGAATTGCCATTTTTACATTACCACATGATATTTATATTAAAAACAAAAGGAATAATTGATCATTTTCCCTTTCAATATAAATGTCATGTGGTAATGTAAAAATGACGTGGCAATTTCATTTGGAGTTTAAAAAAGTACCAAATGAGTTGGATATTTTCAGCATACCAACTAACGCCCATAAGGATATATCTATGCAAAAGTTGAACGGTGAGGGCACGAGTAAGCCAAACCTTAATTGGGGGTATATCTAGACGTTTTCAAATAGTTTAGGAATATATTTGATCCTTTTCCCTTATTTCAAATATTTATATATGTGTAAGGTATTGCAGTCGATATAATTGAGATATTTGTTGAAAATTCAAAGTCATAATTCTTTATTATAAGAATATATGTAAGTCGAAGTTGACCAAACTATAATCATTAATTTACCTGTTAGATTTATCATGTTATATCACGAATTACAATAGTTTTTCAAAATAATAAAAAAAAAAACAATTCATGACTCTCAAAACTTCATATACATTCATATCTTTGCGGTGTGTGGGTTAAATTTATTTCATAGGATGACTTGATCATAACTATCCTATCTACAATGATACTAGTGTTCATATTTATATTAAATCGAAAAGAAAACTTTAAAATTCATCGATACGATTCAGTTGCTACAAACTCGAATTGTTTAAATAGAGGCAAAGTTATAAAAAAAGGTCGATACAATTTGAGATAACAAAGTTTTAGAACAAAATTTTATATATGTACAAACATAACTACGATGTGAGAAATAATTTTCAATTTGATATAACAAAATTTTAAAAAAGATGAAAGTGAAGTCATTATTGTATATTTTGGTATAAATATGTACAAAACATATACATATCGACTAAGTGGCTCATCTATTGTGTGTAAATATTTTCTGAATATGTATAAAAAAAGTTGTATATCAATGTATTTTGTTTTTGAGTAATTGATTGTGCATAACATAATGTGTTCTCTAATTTATACGAAATCACCTCTGTTTTAACCAACTATTATAAATTTTGTACGTGGTCTTCATGATTCGGAAAATCGATCAAAACAGAAAAAAATAAATCAAAACATCGATTAAATAAATCAATTTTATTTGAGTCTAGTTTGATTTTAGATTTTTTAATTAATCATATTTAATTTGATTTTGATTTTATTTTTAAATAAAAACTAAACAAATAATCGATCTGAACCGACAAATATTATCCTTAATTTATTTTGTGAATAGGTAGGTCACTTTCTTCATTAAATATCTTACATCTCCAATGGTCCATGGCCTATATGTACTACGTATGAGGTATCGAAGAAACTTTATAGAAATGATGTGATGGAGAATTGAAGAGTTAAAAGCCTAAAAATTATTACAAACATTTTAATTGAGTTATTAAGAAAAAGGAAAAAAAAATATTCAATCATTATTCTCAGTATTTCAGTGAAAATTATTTTAGTTTATGAAACTTTCTAGTTAGCTTGTTAGAGGAAATGAGGTGGAATACTATATTTTACTCTACGATTTAAGTATTTCACCAGGTTCGGAAATAAAGATACAACTTTTACGAAAAATTGATTTCATATCATGTGAAAACATGTAATTTCATCTCGTGGGAAGAAATTTCAAAAAAAATTTCAACGAACTTGATTTGAAATTTTTATAGGGATAAATAATATTTTATTGTATTATGTATAATATATATTATAGTAATAATTTATTGTTGTTAATTTTTTTTAAAGTATTTATTAAATAAGTCATTTATTTAATAATACATGGATTATAAGAAATTAATATAGAGGGATAAAATTAACAAATTATAATTAATTCGTGTATATATATATATATATATATATATATATATATATATATATATATATATATCATTAATTTCATTTCGATAATAATGATATTTATTTTTCTTAATTCTTTTCAAACTTAAGTAGAATAAAGATTTGCTGATTAAAAAAAATTTAGAAAATAATGTACTTTTAAGAAGAAATAAAATAATATATTTATTTAAAAAAAGTGATAAGTTTGATCTACCAAATAGAATAGAAGTTTTTTTTGGATCAATCTATTAACGATAAAGGATATTTTAGAAAAAACTATTAACTGATGATTTTTTTTCAATTTTACAAAATAAGGATAATTAAATTTGACCATTTTTTATGCATTATATACTTTGCCATAGTCATAAAAGAAATACTCCTCTCACATCATATTTATAAGTAAATTACCAAATTGTAGCACATATTCTTAAATTCAATAAATTTTGATGCCTTGGACAAGTTCCACTTAGGTATTAGGTGGCTAATACATTAATTGAAAAAAAACCTAACTTAGGTTTACAACATGTATTTTCATTTTGTTCATTATAAATGTGAAAGTTGTTACTATATATTATTAGTAAACGGGATGATATGTGAAAGCTAAATCGAATTAAATAGCTTGAAAAGTATATAACGGATCCAACCAAAAAAATAAAATAAAATTGAGGCATCATTGTCACTTTATTCTTATTGTCTATAGTATCAAGGACCATTAGGCCCAATAATTAGTGTACGTGATAGAAATGAATAGTATCTATCTATCTTTAATTAAATATTTCAAATTTAAATTTTAATATTTTAAAAGTTACAATAGACAACAATTTTCTTTTTAAAGAATCTGACACATTGCAAATATATAGATTAGTCATAAAGAAGTTAGTTGTATGTCCTATTCTTTCATCTTGTTGGCGTTACTAACTAACGAATCAAAATGAATTGCCAAAAAGGTTGTTGGCTTCACATTGTGTAACAAATTGATTGGCCGGGGATAAGAAAAAGAGTCGAGTTGATCAGAGTCGAGGATTGAAAGAAACAAAGCAAAAACATAATTTGGTAAATTAAGACTATGGATACGATATAACTAATCATCAATGAATAAAGATCATCTTTATAAACTGTCAGTATATTTATAGATGTTTTATTTTCTATATTTCAGAAAATAGAAAATTTAAATAATTTACAACATATACTTTCCATAGTCAAAACTAAAATACTCCTTTCACATCATATTTATAAGTAAATCTCCAAATTAGTACCACGTATTCTTAAATTCAATAAATTTTGATACATCAAAAGGGTTCCACTTAGGTATTAGGTGGCTAATATATTGTAACACTAAAAAAAATCTCAAACTCTACCATGTGCAAACTTATGTTTACAACATATTTTTTTTCATCATAAATGTACAAATCAAATCAAATTTAATAGCTTGAAAAGTATATTATATATGAAACTACCTTGAATATTTACAAAAGAAAATTGAGGTGTCATTATTTCTTTATTGTAGATGTCTATCAGTGATAGTAACATATAAGAGACACCATCAATTATTATGATCAAATGAGTAAAATTCGTCCACGTTTAATTAAACGCCTTAGATTTGAATTTGAATTTGAATATTTTAAAAGTCATGACAGAAAGTGACTTCTCTTTAATGGACATGAATATGGATTAGTCAAGTTGATGGTAAAATAATAACACCAGGTAAAAAAAAATAAGACGACCGAGTTCTAAATAATATTATTTTTTGAAAATTTATGAAACTATTTAGGACTTGAGCCACATAGTTCAAATTAAATCTCTCTTGAATTGCAATTCAATTTAGAGAGAAAATACTGTAATGTAATTCTATGAGGACATGTTTAGTCTAGGGCAAATATGTATTTATATTAAGAAAAGTGATATTGTGAGTGTAAAAACAAATAAATTCTTTAAAAAACTTATTTTCGTTATTCACGATTTTTTTTTCTTGAATATCATATGATATCAGAACTAAGTTAATAAAGAACCAGCAAAATCTTATAGAACTAATAGAAGGAGATGGTAGCAATTGAGTCATCGTCGATTAAATAAATTAATTATCCAACTTTAATTAAAAATCCTAAATCAAATTTAGATATTTAAAAAATAATAATAATCGTTTCTTTTTTTCTAATTGGTCTTATGCGCAAGGTGAAAATGTAAATTAGAAAATATAAATGTTGAACTCCAAATAGATAAAAAAAAAAAGTAAATATATTGGAAAAGTTCAATTTTCAAGTCTATTTTGAGTTGAAAAATGACTTGATTCACTCTTTATAAGAAATAGTCAACTTTAAAAGAATTTAAGTTTTTTTAAAATTATTTTTATTATTATTATTATTATTATTATTATTATTATTATTATTATTATTATTATTATTATCAACATATTGTTATCGAATTATTTATTATTTTTCATAGTGATAACTCCTCTCACATCATATTATTAGTAAAGTCACCAAAATCACAGCATGTATTCTTAAACTCATTAAATTATGATAACTTGGAGGGGATCCACTTAGGTATTAGGTGGTTAATACATTAATAACAAAAAGTCAGACTATCGTTTTAGCTCATTTTATGCCTATTAAGAATAATATATTTTATTTATTTTTATTTCTTGACATATTTTTTAAAAAGTAATAAATAAAATGATAATTTAATTATATTACTCTTTTAAATTTAGAAAGCGCGGTATTTTGAAAATTATACAAATTATATAAAAGAGAATTTTAGGCACATCTATGTGCAGTGGCGGATCCAAAATTTTCGGTTTGAAAAATAAAAATAAAAATATGTAAATATGGGCCCTTTGAATTTTTTGGGTTTAAAACCACACTTTTAGCACATTTTTTAAAAAAAAATGCTTGAAAAACATAACTGTTTTTTAAACAAAAATAAGCTGAAACTATAAAGGAAAGAAGTCTTACCATTGAGCCATCTATTTTTATTTGTTATTGAGAGCGTTCAAAATATATGCATCTACAGAAATATAGAAAATTTACCTTATATATATTGTATATTTTTTTACCGAGGGTGTTCGGGTGAACACCTTGGACCTAACGTGGGTCCGCCCCTATCTATGTGGCACCACCACAAACAAGAATTCTCTTTTAATTTATTTATTTTCAAAACTAATCTTCCCCTTTCATAAAAAAGTTGTAATGTTTATGAAATGTTGTGACTTTTATGAAAAGTTGTGACATCAATGAAGAGTTGCGACTTTTATAAAGAGTTGCGATTTTTATAAAAAAATTGTGACTTTAATGAAGAGTTGCGACTTTTATAAAGAGTTGTAACTTTTATGAAAGGTTGTGACATTACCGAAGGTTGCAACTTTTCCAATTAGTTGTAACATTTTCGATAAGACACAATAAATATTCCTTCACACTACCATTTGTTGTCTATAAATAGAGAGTTTTCCTCTCATTTTAGAAAACGAAAATTCTCTTAACCTCCTCTTCTTCTTCATAATCAAATATTTGTGTACCTTGCTCCTGTTGAGTGGCTAACAGATATCATTACTTATGTTACAGATCCTGATATATATTTTTAAAGTCATTAATTTATGCTATGTTATTAAAGATAAATGACAAGATGTAATAATTTTTATATTCCTTTACATTGTTAATGATTCTTACTACATAATCTTGTGTGTAAGATAATATTAGAGCTTTAGTATTAATGACCGATAGATTTAAGTATTATTTTATAAATTCTGTAATATTAAATTTCCGCGTGAAGCACGAGTATTTTTATTAGTGACTATATAAGTAATAATAAAGATAAATTAAAAATTAAGTGATAAATTATCTCTTGATTTTTTCAAACTACACAAGTAAAAATGAATATCTATTTTTAATACAGTAAATAAATAAGAATATACATAAACTACTATATTTTTGTTCTGAATTTCGAAAACAAAACTTATTTTAAAATTATTTTTCTTATTAAAATGAAACTTATTTTTAAAAAAGCAAAGACTAATTTAGAGTTTAGATTTTATTTTTGTTGTTATTGGAACGAAAAGATGGTGCATAATAACACTCAAATCTATTTTTGTTGTCAACGACACAACAAAATACTCCCTCCGTCTACTATTAATTGTCAGACTTTTCATTTTTAGTGTCAAACTATAAAAAACTTTGACTAATATTTTATAATATATTTTCTCATCATATTAATATGTAAAAAATTGCAATGTATAATAATTTTTGTATAATTTTTAAATATTTAATTTTTTTATTTAAAATATTGAATTAATGCAATCTAATTCAACTTTAAAAATTAGTCAAATTAAGTTTTGAAAAACGCAATATGGCAAATAAAAGTGAACGAAAAGAGTAGTGCGTATGACCCTTGCATAGTTAAAGATCGTAATGAACAAAAGAAATCGCGTCTCACATTATTCAATACAAAAGAAGACACTTTACCAAAACGAACATTACAAGCTCGACTAAATATACATCGAGAATTCATATAGTCGACCCAAACTACTTGATTGAACCTTGGTTGTTTAGAAGGTTTTGACAGTTTATAAAATATAAAAGTGTGCAATAATAATTTAGGATACAGTTTATAATTAAGGCTCATTTTGGCATGGTTAAAGAAATTTAGAACAGTTTTCTCATTTGCTGACCAGAAAGTTATGTGCTCCAACCAAACCTGTTTTTGCTGGTGCCTATTATTAAAGCTATATATGCACAAGAGCCAGTTTCTTCACTGTGTTCGTCGATAAACATAAACCACCCGTGCCATTCGTTTCTGCTTGTGCTGATCGATGATCGTTCAGGAACAGCATAATTCAAAAAGAGACGAGGGAGATCAGTCTAAAACAGCAGATAAAAAGCATATAATTCTATCTGGAGCAAGGAAATACCATGTTTGCTACTCCTTGACTTTTAATTTGAATCTGATGATCGGATTCCATGTCGTTTGAAGAACTCACGAAATCCATAAGCGCTTAGATCATAGTTGAACTGAAATAAGAAGAATATATTAATGATCAGAACCACTTCAAAATACAAGATGAGTTTGGTTTACACAATAACTTCCCAACATGCTCTTGTTCTGTCATTTATGAGATAGATCTCACTCAGATACAGTATGAGTTTTTTTTATGACTAGGGAAACCCGCGTCCACTACCCTTTGGGTGCACACAGGGTAAAACCTCTGCTCCTATGCAATAGCTCGCCAACCACATAGGAGAGGTAATCCGCACTATGCAAGTCTGATGCGACGAGCTCGACCTAAAAGGCAAATCCCTTGCTTTCGCTAGCAAGGGGTTTCAAACTTGAGACCTCCAACATAGAAGTCCCAAGCTCAAACCACTGGACCACCAGAAGGGTCACTCAGATACAGTATGATTGGTGGAGATAAAGCAGAAAAGTAAGATTATAATGGCAGGTAACTTATCTAGCAGATAAATGAAGCAAATGATAGAAATGGAGAAGGTGGCACAATATTAGTTTTGTGAACGCGATAGTAGATGTTATAAAATAACTAGTAACAAAATTGGACTCACTAGTAACACCACTGATGACCATTCTTCTTGTGCTAGATAATATTGCAAAGAAGAAATGCATGAAGAAGAAGGATAAGCAAGGGGAGACTTGAATCCAGTTAGCAATAGATCTTGAACTACTATCGGGTTGTATGATTGTAGAGCTTCTCCTTCACGAAGATCTTATTGACCTGGATTATGAACCTAACAGCATTCCACCTACAATAAAGTTGGTCATGGACTCATTGGGTGTCTGGTGGCTCCGTTAATAGGTGAATTTGGAACATGCAACTAAAATATTATTTTTCTTGTTAATTTGTCACCTTTATAGGCCTTAATTTCCTCTAAAAGAAATGCAAGAGAGAAGTTCCCTGCCACCTACAACCTTATGAAGCTGTGTGTATAACCATAATGAATCTTTTTTAACCAGCTTTAGAATAAGGAAGGAAAGAGAAAAGAATAAAAGAAGTCGATTCAACATTCGGGCTTGATGACAAGTAAGGACATTCATAAGAATTCTAGAATGCAAAAATTTGGTAATAACTCCCCAAGACTTGAAAAAGGGGAACAAGGTTAACTAGCAGTATGGTAGAATTAAGATAGTTTAACAACTCCGCATCCTGATGTACCCAATAGGTTATGGTAGAGTTTTCAAGAGCAAGCAACATACAAGCTGGTGAAACAAAGAAGATAGCAAGCAGCAATGTCAGTAAAAGCCATCATTGCATCAATTAAAGGATGAAGCAATGCAAAGCAAGGGGATATCACTTCATGGGCAAAGCTATGCACTTCAGAGTATAGGGCGCTTCAAACAATGACGCACAATGTGATCCTAACGAGAAGCAGTTGATTGTTTGAATCTCAACTTAAAGGAGTTGGATTGATATTAACATCTGTGTAAACTGGATTCTAAAATTAGTGATTAAACCATAAATTGATCAAAGTACTAAATTTGTATGTTTGGTACTTTTTAATTTCTGTAGCTTGTTACCGTTGCCAAAAAAAATTTCTGTAGCTTGTGCACTTCTCTTCAGAGAAGGATCCGCTTCACCTATCATCTTTCTCAAGTTTCATGGGCTTTGTCGATTCTTTATGCTTTTCCCTTTTAAAAACATTGACAACAGAGAGCGCATTTGGAAGACTATTTATCGGGTGCATTACACGGACTGTTTGGTTAGGAAGGAACAAGAGATGTTTTGAAAGGAAGATAGAACACACTTCTTTTATAAAGATAAGACGTCTGCAAAATTTATACTTTTTGATGTAAGGTGCAAGGATGGAATGATACGATTTTTGGATTTTCAGACTCTCCGAAGCTAGGAGAGCTTGTAAAGACTCCCATTTTAAATATTACCTTTACCTCATCAAAAACAAGAAAAAGCTAATGGAACAAATGACACTAACTATAAAAGAAGTTTTAAGATATGATCTCAAATTACACCAATTATAACTTCAATGTAGTACAATATAATTTTGCACATAAAATTTCAAGGACAGAAGCAAATATAGTAATCATTTTCTCTACAGATACTTCACAAACATGAGAACTTACAGGTAAAACTTTGACAGAGTATTTGGTAATATTAGGATCAGCAACCCTTCCCTGAGCAGCTGCCTGGTACAGAGCAAACCAGAATCACTCAATTGAAGACAAAGAAAAAAGAAATTTATGGCTATGTGAAGCCACACAGCTAACAAACATCTAAGCACCAAGCCCTTGCTATTGACGAACTGTGAAACATATCAAATAGTGTAGCAGAGACATCCAGTACACATTCAGAGAAAAACAATAAACAAACTAAAGTAGCATTAATTTAAAACGGAAATCAAAAAATGTTGCGGAGACATCCAGTACACATGCAGAGAAAAACAATAAACAAACTAAAGTAGCATTAATTTAAAACGGAAAGAGAAAAGAAATCACAGTCCCACTTCTGGATATAATTGAACAGTTCACCACTTCACCAAGTAATACTAAAGAGTTAAGTATACCCTACAAAAAGTTCCAGTAACTCATTCATTAAAGAGGTTTTCTCACTAAAAAAACAATATCAATTCAATCATGTCTTCTATGATATGAATGTAAAATGAACCTCTTAATCTTTTGTCCCAAATCAAAACTATGTAATATGTAAAGGACAAAGCGACTAATTGTCTTATGCCCTGAACTATTGAGAGAAAATAAAGCAAGCAATAAAAACTTGTGACTCTCTTTACAGATTATTAAACAATTGCTCGGACAGAAAGAGATAGAGGGGGAGGAAGGATGAGAGTAACTCCTGGAACGTAATGGCAATAACATACACAGAGAAGATTACTTTTTGTTCATGTTTTGCCGTCTGTAGCGTAAGATGGTAGTTACAAGCTTGCCACTAGCTATTGGTTGGTTGTGCTTCAGCTAGATTATTCAATAGCTTGTTGTAAGTCACCAACTCATTGGATGATAGTGGCACTTTTGAGGTCAGGACATCATTTTATTAAGCAGGAACTAGCTGAGTTTGTCAGGCAGGTATTAGACACAACAAAAAATTCACCCCTCTAATTGCTGAAGAATTATGCATAAGATAAGGGATGTTTGGACCTCTAAGTATTCTAACAAGTCAAGCCTTTACAGCAGGCAGCATAAAAAAACAAATGACGACCTATCATGCTTCAACATCAAAAAGTTCTGAAGAATAAAACCACTCCCTCTCTTCACCCATTGTATTCGATATAGCCTAATATCACGCTCTATTAGTTACCTACTATAAGTTTAATCACAAAGTAAATCCAGTATATTATTCCTACTTTAGCAGAGTGTGAATCTGTGGAAGTGTCTTCTGCATCTTGCAATTGATTCTGAGGAGGAGTCAATCATTCCACTACAGTTTGTATCTTTTCACAAATCAATAAATTTGTTTGCGAAAATTCACATCCCCCCACCCCCCCACCCAGTTGCCAGTTGTAGGCCAAGAGCATTATGTAGAAAATCTGCAAATGCATATTAGTCTCTACCTCCGTCTATCGAGGCACTCATAAACCACACTTACGTTAACATATGATTCCCCGACTCAACAAAATTACCTGTTCTGGACTATGAAACATCTCTACAAATGGATATTCCGTCTTTTGTCTTGTTATGCAAAACCCTGGGTATTTTGGGCATTCGACCTGAACAATACAAAATAAAAATGAAAACATGGACCTTGCATGAAAACATTTTATACTATCAAAATCCAATTCAAAACATGAGGTCTTTTCCATATTTCCAGCACTGAAAAATAAACTCGTAGACCCCCACACTCCAGATGCCTGAAGAGACCTTTTTATACCATACCAGCAATTATATTCTTCCTACACTTGAATGAGAAGTTCAAGAAGTGTCTTACACGTAAAAATTTTACATGTGGATAAAACTCGGCTGCAGACTCCTCAAAAACTTTGTCAAGATGTTTGCTGTAGTTACTCCTACAGCATCCAAAAACGATATGATCCAGGGATTAATACTATAAATTTACAAAAGACATGAAAGGAAGGAAAAGAAACTGTAAACTCATATTACTTGATCGTAAATGCAACGACTACCGGGTAGCCTTGATGAAGAAGTTGGACAAATTCCCTTTCCGAGGTAAAGTGAATAACCTTCGATGGCCCAAGATCTTTAGGATAGCCTGTGTAATACCTTCAAATACCAAACAAAAAGTTAACCAGGGATAAAATTACAACCAATTATATAAATCAAAACAGTGGCAGTGTCCCAAGTTCATGAAGGGGATTCAAAAGTTATCATTCACAGGATTAGAACCAGCAATCTAAACCAAATTTTTAAATTTACAAGAATTTCCCCTCATGTCAAGGGAATTCAACCCCCTACATAACCCAAAAAGAAAACTAATTTATACCCTATTATCAAAGTATAATTTTTCAGAGAAAGTAATTCAATTGAACCCCCTTTCTCCTAGTTAGCAAAAACAGCACAGTAAAGCTAAGCAATCACTCTCTATACAATGCTAACAACATGTCAAGGTAGCAAGCTAGCAACTTTAAGCAGAAGACATATTATTTTAACAAAAAGATCAACCAAGACAGAAGATGAATGCGTACAAATAATGCTAGTTAATAAGCTAAAGTGAGTGTTTGACATACTTGCAAGAGGAACGAAGGTTGACAAGGAAGTTGGTAAAGAACGATTGTTCCTCCATAATAAGTAATCAAAATGCAGATTTAGTCTCCGTATTACGCTATAAATTTCAAAATCCTGTTAAAAGAGAACACCAAAATCTGTCAATTCAACAAGCAAGTTGAGATGCTGAATCCAAAAAAAAAAAAAAACTCAAATTAACTAACCCAAATTTGATGCAGATCAAGTTTATTGCTAACGAGAAATCGAATTTACAACTTTCAGAAACGAAAATGGAGAATTTCCATGGAATTGGAGATTTTGAAAAAAAAACAAAAATAGAAGGGTTACAGGGTTTTGCAGTGAAGAAGAAGATGAAGAAGAAGACAAAATGACAAAATGGTCCCTTATCTTTTGGGTAGGTTCAAAATTGTCTTATAAGTTTAAAATAAAAATTATAAAGAAATTCATTATATTGTTTTTATCAAATCTAATATAAAAAAATCAATAAATATTTAACAAAGATCAATGTTTTGGGTGGGGTTACACCAAGTATTAATTTTTTAGTCTATTTTTATTTGTTTTGGCGATAAATGTATTCACGAGACAGATTCAAGATGAGATGTGATGGTATATGTCATTTTCAAAATAGGTTAGTTTTTGAAACTAAGTTGGATGTTTGAAGCTAAACCTGGAGTGTAAAGAGTTCAGGTTGAGCAGGTTCAGGACGGAATACTTGGAGTGTAAGTTTAGTGATGTAACACATGAAGCTCACGTAGAATTGAGATTTGATACACAGGTCATTCAAAAGAGGAATTTAATATCAAATACTAGTAGATAGGAATGTATAATTTTCTCCCCCTTACTAGTAGTCTAGTACTACTCTTGTAGTGTCTTTGCTCTTTGATTTACCCTATATGTTGTTTCATGTAGTTCAATTATAAGATTGGTGTATAGTACTATTAAATTGTTTTTGTTATTACTCTTTCCGTTCCATTTTATATGGCACCATTTCCTTTTTGATCAGTTCCAAAAAGAATGTCACATTTTCTTATATGGTAAGCATTTAAAGGTACAATTCCTCATTTATCCTTGTTGGTCCCATTTAATTTTAAATAGTACTTTAATATGAGGAGACAGAAAAATGAATTCACTTTTGAAGGACAATTTGATAAACAATTCAAAGTCCTCATTTATTTCTTAAACTCCGTGTCGGTTCAAATAACACCACATAAATGAGACAGAGGGAGTATCTATTATCTCTTGTACTTTCATTACATCTTTTAAACGGTATATATTTTGAGCCGAGCGTTTATTAGAAACCTATCTCAAATGTGAGATAGAGATAAATTGGATGCAATAAATTGGAAGCTTTGATTAATATAACTTATACAAGAGGAAGTCAAAAATAAACTAGGGAAGATACAAACCTACCTATCTTCCCTTTACTAACTCTTAAAACAAGGCTTGAGGGCCTATATATGCCATACATACCACAAGGGGGCATTCCATCATGTTACAACAGAATTAGCAAAACTTAGGATGGGAAGAAACTACCTTCTCCCCTCATTACTATTAAACTTTACATCATTTTTCACTTCATACCTTATATATTTGGAGAAACCATATGCATCTTATTCTCACAGATAAAAAGAATATGCAGCAAACAAGATATTTCAACTTTGGATTTAAGCAATCATCCATCGACCAGTCTATCGATCATAACCCATAGCTGCAACAGGGATCCTGACTTTGTGACCTCTGCTACCTTTCAGTAAAACCTCTCCAAAACTATAGGCTCCTTTTACTGATCGGACAGTGAGAGTTACCGTGAATTTCCTTGATGCACCATGCCTTAAAGTCATTGCAGGAGGATTAGTTTCAATGGCAATTTCTGGAGCCATTCTTGCTGTTACAACGTATGTTTCTTCCTCAGCAACATTTGTCACTGTACGTGTGATTATTCGTGTTCCCACAAGGTGTGAAACTGCGATTGAGGGTGAGTTGAAATTTGATGGGTGACCAAGGGTGTAGTTGCATGGGGAATGTGTGAACTTCTTTATTTCCTGAGCATCAATTCCAGGCACAGTGCACAAGAACCCCAAATAATCTTGATAACCTAAAATCAATCAAACAAAAGCTAAAGCAGTTAGACATATTGAAACCTTTGTTTATCAACCGTCAGACTGTAGCTTAGAAAGCTGTTTGCATATGGTATTGAATCCGGTTTTAATGTTACACATACAGTAGAGCTGCAAAAGTTCTGGAGAAAAAAACTATATAGTATAACATTCCTGAAAACCAAAAGAGCCTGATCGACTCTCGCAAGTTAGCAAGAATACAATCTTCCTTTATATCATTTTTGATGAAGAGACAATCTCCCAATAACAATATACCCATTGTAGTCCCACAAAGTGGGGTCTAGGGAGGGTAGAGTGTACGCAAATCTTATCTCTAACTCTAAGGTGAGATAGAGAGGTTGTTTCCAATAGACCCTCGGATCAAGAAAAAACAGTCTAGAAAAAGACGTAATAGAAGTACAACAGAATATAATATATAATAAGAAAAACAACAAATAGTAGCAGAACAGTACCACAACAAAAATAATACTATAATTGAACCACAGGAAACCATACACGATCTTCCGTTATACTATTCATCCATAAGTTTCTTATATGCAGGTTCAGCAAATTAAAATTTCTTATATGCATACAAGTTTCTTAAATATGCAGGTTCAATAAACTAAAATTTCTTATATGCATTTAGCTTTCTTGAATTGAACTTTACTCTTTCACACTCCTTGCTGCTTTCGGGCTTGATGGCTAGGGGAAGAAGTTAAAGTAGGGCCATAGAGAAGATAAGTACATGCCGACCTTAACAAGAACCATTGCAAGTCAACAGAAATGACAACAGCACATTGCCAAAATGTCAAGTTTGACTCCAGCCAACCAAAAGTAATTGCAAAGCAGGAGACAAAATGTAGGGTAGTTTGGTATATGATGCAGCTGATTTTTTCTTCACGAAGCTAGAGAGAAAAAATTAATTACTTCTTTTTTTATAACCAAGAAATCCCCGAGTACTAATGGCGCAAGGTCCAAAACTCCGTGGATAATGGATCTTCCCTCTACCCTCCTCCATTTAACATATCTTTGGTCTATGGCAGAGTTCGAACCTGTGATGTTGCATTCCTAGCACTAGACCAAACCCTTGGGCCCAACAGTGGAAAATTATCACAATCGAGTGAGGAAACAAGTCATGATTGTATGCTCGTGTCATTCAAAGTTAGAAGGAAACAACAAAGAGAGACTGAAAATCTTGCAACTAGACTACAACTCAAAGTGCATCAAAGGCAATTATTCAATAGGATCCCCAGCTTTAGTAATTGTTAAAGGCACTAACTGTTCCCCATTAGCAAGAGGATTATCTAAGTAGTTAGAAACAATAAACTATATCAAAACTAGAGGGAAAGAGGAACAGAAGATCACCTGCATCAAAAATGAGTCCGGGATCCAGAGCTGCTCTAGGATTAACATGTCCACTTCCATAGTCAAATGGAGTAGCTCGAACAAGCATCAAGGTCTCAGATCCAGAATACTGTTGTGCTTGAAGTGGTCTATCCGCCCTATCAATGATTGATGAAGTTGTCATCAATGCTGATTTAATAGCAGCAGGACTCCAATGAGGGTGGTGCTGCTTGATAAGGGCTGCTATTCCTGCTATATGGGGTGCTGCCATGCTAGTTCCAGAGATCAATGCAAATCCTTCACCTGATTCCAGCCAATATTTTGAAGTATGAACATATCATTGAAATACTGTTGGAGTACATTTCTTCTTGAGACTGAACTTACCGTTTTAGTCTGAACTTATAAGCAAACCAAATGGACATAAATGATCAATTTTCTAGGGTGTCAGATTAAAATTTTAGTCCATCCAATTCAGGATACAAGGCATCTTTTATATTTCTAAATCAGTAAAGAAAGCCACAACCTCAACTGCTAGTTCATTGTTTATGTCCAAGTAAAAATTAGGCTTGAAAATGAAATAAAGATGACTGTTAAACATATAAATCTACCATCTAATGGATAACATAAACAATTTTGTTGATTTACCTATAAGCAATAATATGAAGGCTACATACCACAATAGTTGGCTTCATCTGTCCCATTGGGAGCCCAGGCAGCCCAAATAAGAGAACCAGGAGCCAGTATATCGGGTTTCAGGAGATCAGCATC